>CM062804.1:1436496127-1437096127 GCA_031772625.1 Pinus tabuliformis | reverse complement strand
GGCGGCGACCAAATAAAGGGTGTAGTCACGGTGGTAATTTGGAGGTCTTAGGAGCGGAGCTGAGACCAGAAGGTCTTTAAGACGCTCAAAAGATTGTTGAGCGATAGCGTCCCAGCGAAAGGGCGTGTCTCGCTTCAATAATCGCGTGAAACCCTTAGCCACCTCGGCATAATTTGGGATGAATCGTCTGAGAAAATTGGCTTTCCCCTGCAAGCTCTGTAACTGCTGTAGAGAGGCAGGGGGAGGAAGATTCAAAATGGCCTCAACCTTAAGGGGGTCCAGACGGATACCTTCCCGGGAGACGATAAACCCGAGCAGTCGGCCAGATTCTACGCAGAAGACACACTTATGCGGATTGAGTCGAATACGGTAGTGTCGACAGCGGAGAAAGATCTCGCGTAAATGAGATGGATGGTCTTGATGTTTAGCTGAATGAGCTGGTAGGTCATCCAGGTAAGGCTGTATGATGTGTCGGATATCATGAAAAGCATATGACATCGCACGCTGGAAAGTGGCACCGGCATTTTTGAGACCGAAAGGTAGCTTCTTGTAAGCGAAGGTGCCCCAAGGACAAATGAAAGCAGTCTTGTGCTGGTCTGCGGGGGCTATGTTGATCTGGTTGTAACCAGAGAAGCCATCCATAAATGAATAAATTTCGCTTCCTGCGCAATCGTCGATAAGCTGATCAATAAAAGGCGTAGGAAAGTTATCTTTTGGACAGGCGCGATTGATGTCGCGATAGTCAATACAAACCCGAATAGTACCCTGTTTTTTATTCACAGGGACTATATTAGATACCCATTCTGTGAGAGGAATGGCATAGATGAAACCAGCTCGAAGGAGTTTTTCGACTTCGGCCTTGATGGCTACAGCCTTTCGAGGGTGCACAGGGCGTAAACGCTGACGAACAGGCTTAGCGCTGGGATAAGTAGGGATTTCGTGCTCCACGATACTGGGGTCAATGCCGGGCATTTCCTCGTAAGACCATGCGAAAACGTCACGGAATTCACGAAATAAATCGGTATAAAGTTGAATTTCCTCAGGAGTGCATGTGACTCCAATATAAATATTTTCGACAACCCCTGTTTTGACAGAGATGTCGATAGCCAGAGTTTGCGTAATGTTACCCATGTTTCCTTCCGAAGACACTTGATACAACTGAACAGGCGTTTGGAGAGGGATAGATGGGACACATGAAGCAAACCGCTCAAGACATGTGGCCATTTCCGAATGAGGAGGGAGAAACGAAGAGCGATGGTGGTAATCTGACCAAGGGAGCTCCTCGGGAGACATAGTCTCAATGATAGCCTCGTCGGAGGGAAATGATTCCTTCAGGGGATCCAAAGTGGCCTCTTCTCCCAACCAAGGGAAGCGGTCATATGAATCGGGAACACTGCTTGGAAAAGCAGGTTCAGTAGGTGGAGCCGATGCAGCGACTATCTCGATGTAGTTGAGCTCGGCGGGACTCAACGGCATCATCTCGCCCCATGAGTCTTCCTGATTCAAATGAGGGAGCACCCATGGATCGGAACGCACTGCGATCATGTTAACAGAGGCGAGATTTGGAGGTGGGAGGGGAAAGACTCCCATCAGGGAGGGATCTTTAAATAATCCAGCACCCACACTCACTAGCGATTTGGAGGTATGCTCTACGAAAGGCACATTCCCTTCAGAAGAGGAAGCGAAAAAGGACAGCTGGTCCACTGTGACGATTTTCCCTTGATGGGGAAAACGAACGACACGGAACAAAGAGGAAGCCATGGCGTGCATGGCATATGTCCAGCTTCGTCCAAGGAGGAGGTTGTAAGTGAGATTAGCGTCAACGACTTCAACCTCGACTTCTACCGTTTTCCCTTCTAAAGAGATAGGCAATCGCGGGAGGATACCATATGGACGAGATTCTCTTCCATCGAAAGCCTCTAGGGTGGTAGGAGACTGGCTCAGAGCAGGGGAACCAATAGCCTTCCAACAAGCAACCGACATGATGCAGGTTGAGGCACCTTCATCAATGACCGTACGATGGATCGTTTTGCCATTGATGAGAACCTGTATAAGGAAGGCCACCTGGTGAGGCAATCTCTGCGTAAAACCCTTGAGATCAAAAGAGATTAAATCCGAATCTGCCGGGTCTATGCCACCAATCGCTGATAGCAGGGACTTCCTCTGGGAGGGGCAGCTCTGGAGGACTTCTAATGCGGACATAGCAGACGGAGCCTGAGCTAAGTCCTCGACAATGCTATAATGCTGTGCAGCACGAGCATTGGGGTTATAAGATGACTTCCTGAGTACACCTTTGGGAGGGGGTCGGGGGATCGTCTTGGTGCTGGGCCGTTCAATGTGAAGGGGACCAGAACTGGACGGAGGAGCGCTGGAGGGAACCTCCTGCTCTTTCCCGGCTGAAGATGGATAATCTTTCGCTCGAGTCGTGACATGGATGGGGATGGTTCTAGCCATGAACACTTGAGAACCAAACGAGGAAGAGGATTGAGAGGGATCTGCCACCTGATGCGTCTGCTGGGACGGGAAAGGCTCTTTAAGCACGGCAGGGGACCCTGGAGCACCTTTCAAAAGCCGACTAACCTCGGACCGCCTGGGGCAATCCTTGGTGTAGTGATCCTCCTCGCAAATGAGACAAGGATACTTAGGCTTCCGTTTGGCTCCTTCCTCGGAAGGAGGTTTAGGAGGGTTCTGCTTGGGCTGTCCAGATTTTTCTTTGGCCTTTCCTTTCTTTTTGCCTTTCGAGGATTTGTCTGCCGCGGTGGATTGAACGGCATTTACCTCGGAGGTATTCCCAGGAATAGATTGGCTCTGAGAAGCATTCTCGTTAGAGGCATTTTGTTTCTGCTTCCCAGGATTCGCGGTCGATTTCTTAGATGATGAATTTACGGAACCGATAACTCCATCAACAGAAGGCTTTGGTGGAGCTTTGGGTTGTCCGTGCCTCGGGGCATCTGGCAAATACTCATACAAAGTACCTGACTGAGAATACACTAAGTCCAGGTATTGAGCTCGCGCGATTGCTTGCTCCTCAGTTACACACGCCCCCATTGCGATATCTTTGGCAATTTTAGGGACAAAGGACGTGGTAAACCAGTCGGTCAGGAGTTGATCAGGGATCCAAAATTTAATCAAGCGACGGCGCCTTCTCCATTCATGTATATGATCAGAGATGTGCGTCGCCGTGTCCTGTTTTAGAGACGTGAGCAGATGAGTCCCAGTCTCGTACCGAATGGGTAACTGAAAATGAGTTAAAAAGGCCATAGCCAACGAGTTAAAATATGAAAACATGCCGCGATTGAGTTCGATGTACCATTTAGCAGCTGAACCAGTGAGAGTCCTCTGGAAGAGGCGAAGTCGGATAGAATCATCAAGCCATGAGTTAGATGAGCACCAAAGGTGATAAGTCATTACATGGGCCTGAGGATCCTCTCCGACTTTGCCGTCGAACTTTGGACAGTCACCTGGTATTTTGGTTGGAACCGGTGGCCAATATGGATTATGCAAAATAGGGTCATTTGTTAACTTGGACACATCAGGTAGTTCCAACGTTGCCAAAAATGGTAGCTGCGGGTTGAAGGACATCTGTGGCTGCGGATTCGAGGCGACATTAGGGTTCCACCCAGATTGGGGTTGCCCCCACGAACTTTGTCCGGACGGGCCCGGCCCAAAAGGACCTGGCGCGTAGGAATTTTGTCCCGATGGACCTGGTCCATAGGGAGTTTGTCCGTAGGAGTTTTGTCCGTATCGATTTTGGCCATATGCGGACGGCTGTCCCTGTGTCTGCCCCCCAGCTCCCCATGTATTAGCGGCTTGCCCGACAGGTTGACCATATTGATAATTTTGATAAGGAGTGACCTGTGGTTGCTGATAATTTTGATAAGGAGTATACTGATTTTGCCCCTGGGGTGGCTGGTAGCCAGATGACTGTTGGGTCCCATACGGAGCCTGGTAGGCAGGCTGCGTTTGGTACGAGGGTTGATAACCTGTTTGAGTTTGAGGACCAGAGTAATGTCCTTGAACCGGCTGGGGTTGAACCATATGTCCCGAAGGTTGACTTGGTCGGATTCGAGATGGACCTGGTTGGCCAGCAGGGTAGCCTTGCTGGGCACCAGGTTGTCCATGTGCCACCAAGGGTTGTCTTCGCGGAACGGATGGTCGAATTGGCTAGATAGCTGGTTGACGTCGAGGTTGGCCAGCTTGTCCAGGTTGACGATGAGGGTGGACAACGGGTTGATTTGGCTGTATAGACGGTTGGCCCGTTTGTCCCCTAGCGTGAACAGATTGAGAAGAGGGCTGGGCTTGCTGTATGGCAGGCTGCCCTCCTTGGTGTATGGGCTGAGCAGAGGGTTGGCCTTGCTGTATAGCAGGTTGCCCCCCTTGCCCAGAAGGATTCATGATTTGAGGGGTAGGTTGGCCCTGTTGAACATAGGGTTGTCCACCCTGCCCAGAAAATTGACCAGACTGGGCGGTAGGTTGGCCCTGTTGTACATAGGGTTGTCCACCCTGCCCAAGAGGATACCCTTGCTGGACTACTGGTTGATTTGGAGGATTGTAAACTGAGCCAGTTTGTCCAGAGGGGTACCCTTGCTGGAAACCGAGTTGGCCTTGTTGAAAAGAAGGTTGCTCTGGTTGTCCAGTGGGTTGATTTTGATATGGATATGGCGGACCTCCAATGCCCATGGGTTGTTCCTGGTAAGGTTGACCTTGTGGGCCCCCAGATTGTCCTGGGTCAGGCGGGCCATAAAGTGGTTGCCCCTGGGGGGTTTGCACATAGAATGGCTGGCCTTGATTGGGTGGTCCTATGGGCTGCCTGGGAGGATCCCGGTTCCGTATGAACATGCGAGTAGCGTAATCGTACGTGACATTCAAGGGTTCCTCGTTTTCTTCGAAAGGGCGATGAGGGAGGCCTGAGATGCTCTCAAGGAACTCACCGTTTTCATCATAGAAAAAGAAGGGACCTTCGTAATCCGGGTCCGTTATGGGTTCCCCAAAAGCATCATACGGTCCTAATCCTGGAATTCCACCAACAAAGGAACCATCTTGAGGGTTTTCAGACGAGGAAACCGGTACAGCAATGACGACCGGAGTCGAACGTGCTACATAGACAGTAGGTTGAGTGGGAACTGAGGTGACGGGCGTGTTAAGCCCTGTCGTAAGGGGTGTACTAAGGGGCTGCGACACAAAAGGCCCAGTGGAGGCAACAAGACTAGGATCCCATATAGTAGTAGAAGTCGTTCTAGCGGCATACCTATCCCTCACTGATTGATATCGTGGAGGGAGGGGAGAGGAAGCCGGGATCGGGGTCTCGATGTCTGTGACCACGGGTGTCTCACCGGTGCTGGAAGCTGTCTCATCCATGTGGGAAGAAGACATTGGAGACGACATACCGAGAGGGGTGCGAGGGGTACGGGGGGTATAATCGGGCTCCCAGATGGGATTCCAATCCTCTATGTAATCTTCGTCGCCTGGGGCACGTACGTTGATAGGCCGGATACTCGGAACAATGGGAAGAGTACCGCTTACAACTGGTACCTCTGGAGCAACAGAGGACGGAGAACCTTGATCACTTAGACCGGGAGTTGATGGGTCAGCCAGGATGACCAGACCCCTTAGAAAACCTAAAGGAAACTAACGATAAAACCCTACTCAAAACTATCGCACACAAGATCTAAAATAGGTGATGTTATCGTGGCCAAATTAATTTTAAGACACAAGAACCAAACTTGACCTTTTCATGTTTCAGGAGTCGAGAAAAGGACGAAAAGATGACTCCAGTCTCCTTCGAATGTTTAATGAGCACGAAGTGACAAGACGCTCACAGGCACATTTTCATTTAGGGAGTCCGAAAAGGATCAAAAGTGACTGCTCTGGAACTCTAGGTAGAGGGTGTGCCAAACTTTTCGCAAAACCACAGAATACTTTTTAGGGTACGGGTGGTCAATCTTCGTGAATGCTGTGTTCACTGCATTGCGAATCGTAGGGCGGCCGACTCGGCTTCCTATGGATAAAGGATAAAAGCCTAGTGGGGTCTCCCTATATACGCGACGGTACGTGGGAGCGCAGTCCGTGTTAGACCACTATCGAGCCACAGAAGGAGGAATCACCCAACCTAATGTGAAACAACAGTGACTATGTTTAAAGACGCCGGAACACGTCTCTAACCTAGACCTCTAGATATTTGTGTTTAGTTCCAATGCGTTTTTTAGATTCATTTGGTTCATTTTACAGTTGATCTTGAGATTAAGTTTCGATTTCAAGCTCTATCATATGTTCGCTCACAATTACCTAGATGCAATCTATATGCCAAAAAATTTCGTTTTGTTCGATGAATTCTAGCTACGAGAGGGCAAGGAATTTTTAACCAAACAAAACAAGTAGAAGCAAACAAGCAACTTAATGCAACTAAAACGAGGAAAGGAAACTTTTTCTTTTTGAAGATGCAAATCAATGAAATGTTCTTTTCCTTTTCAATTTTTCAAAGCAAAGCTACTAGTTTGATTTCTTTTCAATGACACAAAGCATCTAAATGAATTTGGAGGAACCGGAACACCAAGTAAACTACTTAATGAAAGCACACAAAGTCCCCGAAACACTCAACCAAAGCTTCCAAATCAAAGGAAAACAAAATCCGCACGAGCTGTGTGATCTAAGCTCTTGCAAGACAAGCGAGGATTGCAAGCAAGGAGGAAGCGAAAGACCACTCGGAAACACAATCCAAACACTCCAACAATCACTGAACAAGTGCATAAACAAATCTGAAATCGGCTGGTCGAACAAGCAAACAAGATCCCCTACGGTAGGCTTGACACACACACGGCCTCTAGATGTCCTAGGGCTAGAGTGTGAAATCAATAGAGAAAAGCGAACACCCGAAGGACGAGAGTCACAACCAGTCAACTAGAGACCCAACACAACCCAGCAATTGCAAAAGTAACGATGGAAACATGAACCAAGCAGCGAAAGAAAAAAGGGAAGGTATTTGCAAACTTAAAAACTGAGCAAAAACGGAACCCTATGGAACCAAGCTCCGCAATCAAGCAGTTCAGAGTTCAGACAATGAAAAACAAGTCATCAGACAGGTGGAGAGAAAAAGGGAAAGTCACAGCAAGAGGTTCAAGAGGCCAATTTGGTCAAAAATGAATTTTACAGGATCAGCGCGGGTAGCCTTCAGCAACTCGGCGCTGACAGGGGGAGGCCTGTAGCAACTTTGCGACGTCAGCGCGGAAGAACAGGGATAAAGCGCGCTGTCTTAGAAAAACAAGGTCAGCGCGGAAATAAAACACACAGACGCGATGACAAAAACCACAAAGAAGCGAGGGCGCGATGCCAGCGCGGAAGGACACGAATAAAGCGCGCTGCCTTTGAAAACGAGGTCAGCGCGACTGTTAGACGTACAGGCGCGATGAAAAGAAAACTAAAGAACAGGGTCGCGACGTCAGCGCGACTGTTCGGAATTAAAACGCGCTGAGAGCAAAAAACAAGGAAGGCCAAAAATAAAAACTTCCCAAACCAAAGGCAAGAGCCTTTTAACAATAAAGATGCTTCCCAGAAACACCCAGAAAGTTCATAAGCAAAAGAGACAATCCCAAAAACTCGAAAAGAGATCAATCAAAGCCAAACACAAAAGTGGACTCAAGAGACAAAAAGGCTGGTCCCCAGCAGAGTCGCCAAATTGTTGGAGAGGTAAATCCCCTCTACGGATAGAGGCGATCCCTACTAGCCCAGCAGGGGTCTAGCAACAATCACACAATGCTGCTACGCATGTTCCTAATTACAATTAAACAAGAGGTAATGAGCACCTACTTGGATTCCTGCGTTGTCGTTTGACGAAGAGATGTTGCCTTCGCTCCTCCGCTTCGGCTGGTCACAATCCTCCACGATCTCCGCGAATAGATACCTGCATACACGAAGGGGAAACAAACACAAGCGTGAAATCTAGTAAAAGCAACCATACATCAGTCAGAAAAGATGTAATTCACATTTAACCATTGCATAGACAAATGAGAATGGAACAATAATAGCAGTCATCTATTATTAATTAGAATAGAGAAGAATACAACCAAATGTTCTGACGTCGGTAACCTTCTCAGGAGGGGCCAGTCAGCATGTATCTCAAGCATTCACCTTTGAGGATGATTCTCCCAAGACAAACAACTCTCTCTCTCACACAAATAGTACCAAACAACCTTCCCTAAGCAATCAATCACTTCCACACCTAGCACACCAAACCTATAGCAGCAATCTGAGCACTACAAGCTCTGTACAATCCAAGCTATTCCAAGCTAAGTCTAACTAGCTGCTCATGGTAATGGTGAGAGTTTATATAGGAGAAGGAGCCTCCTAAAAGGGTGGAAGGATGAGCTTATCCTTGAGGGAAATGGTTGCAAAGGGTCGAACAGACATGCCATAGAAGGGAGTCGACATTCACAAAGCTAACAACCAAACCTGGAGTTATCTGGAAGGCTGGTTGTTTGAACAAATTCGCCCAAACTGGATCAGCGCGGATTATGAGGAAACTGGCGCGATGTCGCCGCGTCCACATAACTAGGATAGTCATGTCAGCGCGGAAGAACACGGGAAAGGCGCGCTGGCGACCAGCGCGGAAAAGTGATGTCCTTCCGAGCTGGCAGCGCGCGAGATACACTATGGAGCGCCAGTCATCGCGGGCATTTTGCAAACAGACGCGCTGGTGAATAAAACTTTAGGAGAATGGGTTTTTTGGGCCAGTTCAGAAGGCATGAAGCTTAGTGATTGGCACAGCAGGGTGACTGACAGGAAGGCAGTGACAAATTACTGTGTAACACATGGTGTTGTATGTCATGTGTGGTTGTATGTGTGTGATGCACACTATGTGTATGTGCACATGGTTGAGGAGAAGGCACTGGGTGATTGTTGGGTGTGGCAACCGATCTGGTGTGTGTACAGAAAGAAAAAAGGCAGAAGTAAGGATCGATGAAGGATAAGTATCAATATTTTATTTAAGTTTTATTATGCACGTGATCTATGATTCTGACTTGTGATGATTACATGTGATTTGCGATTATGGTCTATGAGGATTTCATGCGATTCATGATTTTAATTTATGATGGTTGAGTTTGAGCTAACCGGATGTGACATGGTTATTCATGATGACTTGATCAGACAGTTAGTTTGACTTGTTGTGACAGGAAGTAAACAAAATTACAAGTATACCTTATTGACGAACCACCAATAAGGTATGTTTTGAAGTTATTTCAATTTATTTTGAATCTAATGGAAATTATGTGCTTGGTACAGGAAAGCATGAAATGCTTGGTTGAGTGGTTGAAATTGACTGCAATAATTTGCAACAACAAAAGGAATTGGAAGATGCATCAGTATGTTGGTAAAGTATTCAAGAGCAGGGCCATTATGGGACACTGGTACCCAATAGTGTCCATTGATTTCCATGAGCATGCTATGGCCGGTATGATGGTTTTAAGGTAGGGATATGCGTTACTTTTTGTATCTTCTGATGCGAGGAAGCCTTGCCAAGGGATGAACTACCCGAGTTGGGGGTGCCAACGAAACTTGGAAGGTGTGACTGCATAGAAGGGAGTGACCAGATTGCCTGAGGGACTATGTAGCAGAGAAGGGAAGGTCGGGGATATATTTGTTTTGGTCATTAGCATTGCCAGATGGAATCAAATGCACATTAGGAGTGTGCCCTGGAACAATGAGCCAGTAACTGTTCACTAAGAGGAAAAGTGGTGCAAGATTGTAGCATTGTAAATCGGATGCAACTTTGACTTTGACAATGGATTCTGGACTTCCTGGGAAGGAGGTGAATCCTGATACTACTTTTGAGGGTGGAGGTGTGAGCCTCTGGATTCCCTTGTCATTGATGCAAGCATCATATCCTTTATTTGTTGGTTGAGAAAATGTGCATATGTGTATATCATTGTAAATATTGTATCGAGCTGGATTTATAAATCTCCATAGACAATATGGCTATTCACCAGTTGAAGCAAATGTGTATGTGGTTATTATTGTAAATACCGTAATGAGTTGTGTTATAAATCTCCAGTAAACGGTATGCTTGTCATGTTTTAGTAGATAGTCATTGTAAATACTACAACGAGCTGTGTTATAAAGCTCCATGGGAAATACTGTTTTCAGTGGTTTGCTAGTTGTAGGTGTCATTGAACACCAAGGATAGTGTTCTCCCAAGGGGGAGGGTTCTGTAACAGCCCTAGTTAAAAATCCATGTAAAAAAATATAAGACCACGGTTGATGGGACATGTATTCCAAGTTGAATGGTGGGAAAAACATCTTGGTGGGTGTTCATTTCAGTTTTTATGGCTAAGGAAATTGGCAAATGCTTTGGAAAGGAAAAGAGGCATTAATTGGCATTTTATTTATGAAATAATGGAAATTAGGAGAAAAGGAAGGTGAAAGGTCACATGTTACGTGAGGAGGAAATTGAAAGAAAATAATGGAAAATGAAGAAAATAGAGGCCTCCTTAATAAAAAGGTTTCTAAGGATCAGTTGGTAGGATTTTGATAGGCTTTGGTGGAGCTCTCTTCTATTCTCTCTCTCATACTCTTGGACACTTAGAGCTTTCTTTGAGCACCCTTGGAGACTATGGCATAATTGGGGTTTTGGGGCAAGAAAGCAAAGGAAGAGCAAGAAAGCGTAAGAGGGCATCAATATCAACAACTATAACAGGTTTTTCTTGTGGGTACCAAGTTGCATTTATGTTTTCTTCACTTGTTTTGGCATGCATGGCAAATGCATGTGGTTTATTGGTCATGATATGTCACTGGCATGGAGGATTGCCTAATTTATTAGTGGATTTGCCTACCCTTGCCATTTCCTGGATAGCCATAGGGATGTGGGTTTATTTCTTTGTATTTCTTGTTGGTTCTCATGTTTCCTTAGCTTGGGTTGAGTTATTAGTTCCTGGAAGCCTTGGTTGGCCAACGCTCTAGAAGCCTTGTAACAACTTGGGTTTAGTTACTAGTCCTGGAACCCTTGGTTGGACAAATGCTTTGGAAGCTCTAGGTGGGTTGAGTTACTATTCTTGGGAGCCCTGGTTGGATAAACACTCTGGAAGCCCAAAATAAGTTGTGGGTTGAGTTACTAGTTTGGAATGATCGGAATCTGGATTAGGGGCAAAAATTTGCTCAAAAATAAAAGTGCTCAAAATCAATCAAAACTTGAATGACCGCATCTGTCTCAACGATAAGATCCCAACACAACTCGTTTCACTCAAAACAGAGCTCGTATGATAAAGATAGAGACTTCTGTCCATTTTATCAAACATGGAAAATTTTGGGTACAAACTGACTGGGATGCTGACTAGGCATCCGTACAACCTAGTCAACAAAAATAATATTCCAAGGAATATTCACATAGGTGGCTCAATCGCATTTTGACAATTGTCGGCATATTATTGGTCTAGGGCATATGAGGTGGACCAATGAGATGCTGACATGTGGCAAGCCCGGAGGTCACCACGTGCCCTCTTAAAGGTCATTTAAAATGTTTTGGCTAGCTGGGGAATCAAACTCACGGCCTTGCCCACACAAACCCAAATACTTACCACTATGCCGCACCAATGTGACTTAACATATGATGGGTGCACTTTCTATTTAATGTGATAACAAGTGGCAGATTGGGAGGTACCCACTAACCTTAACTTCCGCATGTGACCAAAACCATAACCAAGAGCCAGCATTAATGCTAACTGTGTGCTTAATGCGCTAAATGGAGTTTAATGGTAATTAAACATGATTAAACCCTAATTAATTTCAAATTCACTTAGTGATAGCTTGGTAGGTCTGACAAATCTGGTATTGCACCAAATTTGGCGGGGTTAACTAGAGTTTCTCCATATTTGGTGGAGTTTTCGTAGGGAAAACTAAAGAGACCATAACTTCTTCAATTTTTGACCAATTTTGGCTCAGAAAGAGTCATTCCTAGATGATTTGGAAGTTTAAGGAAGCTTAGGGCCAACAAGAGAGGAGGTCAAGCCTAGATCAGCTGAAGTCCAATTGCATAGCTTGGATAGTCATTTTTGGGGTTTTTAGGTCTTCTAAATCCAATGGAGTAGGTTGTAAAGCCATTGGAGCACTGCAGGTGCATGTAATCAAAGATTTTACCATTAATTCAAAGAGGGCCTAGCCATTAGAACAGGTCCAAGGAGATGTAGCCTAGGAGGTGTGAACTCCTTTATCATATTTGTGTTATGAGTTGTTGTGTTTTACTTCTCTACAATTTACTTATCATATATGTGTCTCAAAAAACTAATTAACCTCATAAATTGCTCATAAAAGACACTCAATACTTGGCACATATTTCCTCACATTTTGGTTAATTTGAGATGATCCTAAACATTTTCTTTTAATACTGATGAGGGAGCTTGCATAGTATTAACAATTTTGCCCAACATTTAGATCAAGTTGGTATCGGGCACTGTTAGCTCATTTTAATCCTGAGATGGTTTGCCAAGGTTAACTAGAAAATTAGCTATTGGTTTTGTATTTGTGCAAGGAGAATTTAACTGTGTGCAAGTTTATGTGTGTAAGATGAAGAAGGGAGATGCTTCTTTGTTGAGAAACTTTTTGAAGCTTTATGAAGCTTTTTGATGCATTACAAGTGTGATGGCATCTTCAACAAGTGATGTTTCTAATCCATCTTCCTTAGAAACACTCTTTGATTTAGAGATGTTGCAAGAGCTTATCATCATGAGAGATATGGTGCAAGAGATGAATGAAGATAGGAAGGAGAACACTATACTTCAAGAGGAGTTGATGGCCATGAAGGAGGAGAAGCAAGAGCTTCTTGAAAAGATGCATGAGATGGAGATTCAACTCCATGATGCCAAGGAAACCCTAGCCAAGTATGTGCATGAAAATGAGGTATGCAATTCAAGTTTATCTTCAATTTCCTCTCAAAATGAATGTTTTGGTGCTTTTTAAAGACACACTAGAGGAATAGGGTCCAAATTATTGATGAAGATGGGTTATGAAGGTAAAGGGTTAGGCAAACATGCACAAGGCATAGTTGAGCCAATTGTTGTTGAGCCTAGGTATTTGGGTCTTGGTTATGGACAGCATGATGGAGAATGCTCCAAAGCCAAGGAGGCACATGAAGGTGTTCCAAGAAGGACTTTCATTACATGTTCATTACCTCAAACTTGTGAAGTTTGTGTTCATGAGGAATGCAAAGTTTTATACCCACCTTGCAAGAAGGTGCTCATAAGCATGCAACTAGTGGAAATGGAAAACAAGAGGATGTTGAAATCTCTAATGTCATTGAAACCATTGTTGGTATTCCGAAGAGAGCCACTACCTCATGAAATTCACCTCTTCAAGAAGGCGACAAAGGTGAATGTGCAAGGTATAAATATGGCTTTAATCAAGTTTCTTTTGATTATGATAAACATGGTAAATCTTCACATAATATTTGGAGAAAATTTACATGTTCCTTTTGTGGTTTGAATAACCATACTATTTCGAGGTGTTGGAAGAGGATAGCCATACACAGGAAACTTTCGAAACAAAAGAGACAGAAAGCCAAAGGTCCATTGGATAATGAAAACCAAATTGAAAAGAAGATGCAATTATTTTTCACTCATTGCCATAAGCAGGGTCATCTTGTAAACAAATGTTGGACTTTGCATCCAACAAGTCATCCATGACATTTGAAGAAGGTGGAGAGGGATTTTGGCAATAATGGAAAAGAGGATTCCATAATTGATGTGAGTCAGGATGATACACATGATGAAGTGCAGCTGAAAGAAGTGCCATTGAAATGGTTTGGAAAGAGATGGTTAGATTTATTAACCAATTAAGGCCTTGCATTTATTTTGATAATTGATGCAAATCTTGCCTTATTGATGCATTTCCTTGTTATTTGGATGCATTTATTTTCTCCTGAAAGTATGCTGCATATTGCATGAAGCAAGATGTTGGAAAAGTAGAGTTATGTTGACTCACTTAGATGAAGCAAAGATGGCAATTTGCAACTACAAATTTGCATGCATGTTGCATTCTTGAACTTGCATGTTTACACGAGGAAGGTGTTCGAAAGTGGAGTATGTTGACTCACTTTATTGCAACAAATTTAGTCATTTCAGCTCTTTCAGTA
This sequence comes from Pinus tabuliformis, assembly GCA_031772625.1. Taxonomy (NCBI): domain Eukaryota; kingdom Viridiplantae; phylum Streptophyta; class Pinopsida; order Pinales; family Pinaceae; genus Pinus; species Pinus tabuliformis. Next base: position 1,437,082,014 of record CM062804.1, on the reverse strand, counting down.
CTCGTACATACCAATGGGAATCTTGTACTTGTGATTGTACTTGTGTGAGAGTTGATAATTGTTAACATGTATGTTGTCAACTTGAGAATGTTGATCACTTGCAGATGCATGAGTGTCGGCTTGTGTGGTCAATTGATTGTTACATGCATGTTATATCAACTTGGAAAAGTTGATTTTGTCTCCAAAGATGAAAGGGAGATTTGACGAATTCTTTCATAAGAATGTGGAATTCTTGTTGTAAATAATCAAGTTGTTGTACATGTTTTTGCTTGACTTGAAAGTCAGTTGTTTGAAGAAGCATGTTTTTTCAACTTGTGTTTAGTTGATGGTTTATACACCAAGATGTAAGAGTACATGGCGATGTTCACATGATGTGACATTCATTGATTTGAAGAAGAAAAAGGAAGAGGTCATCAGGTTATATTCTTGCATGAGTGTTTTTCAAGGTTAGTGGTGTTTCTTGTGACAAGATGTCGCAGGATTTTGGAAGGTCCACGCTTGAGCAAGAGGCTCATGATTAGCCTTCATTCTCAAATTATGACATGAGCAGCATGTTAATACTGGAGGATGATGGAATCAAAAAGTGAAAGTGGAAAAAATTGCCAAAAAATTTGCTGCCATTGTAGACCATTTGATGTGTTGATGCCAAGAAGTGAAAGAGATGGTGAATGCATTCTTTCAGATGTGGAATTTGGAACCGTGGAGATGGGCTTAACTTGGAAAAGTGGTTTCTAAGGAGAAGCTTTCATCAAATGCATGTGTTGCAAAGGAGGAACATGATTCTTAGTGGGAAGGCCATCAGTCGACTTTCCAAGCACCAAGGGATCACTTTGATATAGCATGGTGTTTAATCAGTAAGCAACCAACAAGTGTTGGATTGGGTCAGTATAAAAAGGAGAACGTTGGTTGAAGTGCCAAGCCATTTGCAAGGCAAGGCATGTTAGTGAACCCAAGTGGTTGTCATGGAGATTTTTCCAAATAGAATCAATTGAAAAACTTGGGAAGGATAAGAGTATTCAACTCTCATTAGATAACCAACTTTTGTGGGTCCAAAATCCTGTCAGTGGGAAGGAGTGAGCAGAATCTGGATTAGGGGCAAAAATTTGCTCAAAAATCAAAGTGCTCAAAATCACTCAAAACTTGAATGACCATGTCCGTCTCAACGATATGATCCAAACGCAACTCATTTCACTCAAAACGGAGCTCGTATGAGAAAGATAGAGAATTTTGTCCATTTTGTCAAACAAGGAAAATTTTGGGTACATACTGACTGGGATGTTGATTAGGCATCCGTACAACCCAATTAACAAAAAAAATATTCCAATGAATATTCCTTGGAATATTCTTGAAATATTCCTTGGAATATGCTTGAAATATTCCCACAAGTGGCTCAATTGCATTTTGACAATTTTCTGCATATTATTGGTCTAGGGCATGTGAGGTGGACCAATGAGAGGCTGACATGTGGCAAGCCCAGAGGCTGCCATGTGCCCTCTCAAAGGTCATTTAAAATGTTTTGGCAGGTTGGGGAATCAAACTCGCAACCTCGCCCACACAAACCCAAATACTTACCACTATGTCGCACCAATGTGACTTAACATATGATGGGCGCACTTTCTATTTAATGTGATAGCAAGTGGCAGATTGGGAGGTAACCTCTAACCTTAACCTTCGCATGTGACGAAAACCATAACCAAGAGCCAGGATTAATGCTAATCGCACGCTTAATGCACTAAATAGAGTTTAACGGTAATTAAACATGATTAACCCCTAATTAATTTCAGATTAACTTGGCGGCAGTTTGGCAGGTTCGACAAATCCGACATTGCACCAAATTTGGCAGGGTTAACTAGAGTTTCTCTAGATTTGGTGGAGTTTTCCTAGGGAAAACTGAAGATACCATAACTGCTTCAATTTTAGACCAATTTTGCCTCATAAAGAGTCATTCCTAGATGATTTGGATGCTCTGAACACAATGGAACATTTTGTAGAGGCAGAAAGGCATTTCTATATGTGATTTTTCTATGTTGAAGTTTAAGGAAGCATAGGGCCACCAGGAGAGTAGGTCAAGCCTAGATCAATTGAAGTCCAATTGCAGAGCTTGGATAGTATTTTTTTGGGTTTTTGGGTCTTTTGAGTCTAATGGAGCAAGTTGCAAAGCCATTGGATCACTTCAGATGCATGTAATCAGAGAATTGGCCATTAATCCAAAGAGGGCCTAGCCACTGAAGCAGGTCCAAGGAGATATTGCTCATAAAAGACACTCAATACTTGACACTAATTCTTCACATTTTGGTTAATTTGAGACGATCCTAAACACATTTTCTTTTAATACTGATGAGGGAGCTTGCATAGCATTAACAATTTTGCCCAACATTTAGATCATGGAAGCCTTGGTTGGAACAAATGCTCAGGAGACCTGGAAGGCTTGGGTAGAGACCAATCTAATGATGGTTTTGTAATGTCCAACCGTGAGGTGGAATCAGTGTTTGATGGGTTGAGGTGGTTGGCCTCTGGAAGCCCTGGATGGTTTTGGATTGATGTGTTTTATGAGATCCCACATTCATGCTTGGAATATGGAATGGGGGTGAATGGCTGAAGAGACATTTAGCTTAACCATTCTATGGTCGGGTGGAATGTGGTAGTCTCATACCCGATTTGGATTTGCATCATCAATATGAGGTTATTTCTCTTTGTATTTATATGAGTATTATATTGGTTTATATGTGGATTATATGGCTGTGATTTCCTGGTATTTATGTTGCTATTATGCTGGTTATGTATATGTTTTATGATAGTAGCTATGTATGGATATCATCATGTTTTTACTTGTAAATGAATGAATAATGTATCTATTACCTAATAGATGAAATGACAGCTAATGTGTTGAGGCATCAATGCTTCTTAGCGATTCTCAACTAAGTACGAGACCCATAAGCTTAGATATGTTATTTACACCTGTAAATTATATATTTGTGATATGTTTGATGGAATGCATGTCATGGCTGGTAGGGGTCCAGTCAAGGGCTTGTTCAAGTATTTGTATTTACATCATTGTTTCATTGATATATTTATGTTCTAAAGGTGTCATTTTGTTCTGGTAAGTGACTCGGGATTTGGGCCTGAAAAGGTGGCTCAAATCTCGGGGACGCTGGCAGGACACTAAGCAAAATAGTCCCTAGATGCTGGCATGCCTTGTCATGAGAGTGTCAAGAGCCTCCTGGACGCTGTCAAACCCATAGCATGGGAGTGTTCAGATGTCAAGAGGCCTAAAACCTCAGTAGGACTCAGGGGTTGGTTAGTAGAAAGGTTGGGATGGTTCTTAGGAGTCTTATTAATGATGTTGAAGGTCTGTATGGTGTGTTTCCATCGGTTCCACTTCCTTAACATGACTTAGGATGTCAAATCATATCATAATAACTTTTCATCACATGTTTATCCTAGTTGGTCGGTTACTTAGGTAGAGGTGGGAGGAGGGTGTTACATCAACTGTTCTCATTCATGGCAGTCATGCCTCTAGTTCTTATTGTGTCTATGCACCCGGTGGTTGGCCCAACTCTTGGTGCTTATTAGCTCACGTGATGTTGGAGGCTTGGTATTTCCATGTACTTCATGATGGGTCTTCATTTCTCTTCTGCATCTGCATCATCTCTTTAGGGTTACAGTTGGCCAACTCAACTAATTGTGATGGCTCACCTCTCCCACAAAGTCTTATGCCTCCTCTTAGTATGTCGATTGCCCTAGCCAAGCATCATGCTCAAATTTGGTTATGGTTGGTCATCCTCATAGTTCGGTTTATGGGATTTTTGAATGTTTTTCAGGTTGTGACACTCCTCTAGTGTTCCTCTTAGGAGTCAGTCCCTCCCAACTGTTAGCTACCTATACCAATAGGTTTCATATTTCATGATTGGCAAGGGAAGGTCCAAATATGCTCTACTTTGATCATGCAAAGATCACATATTTCCAAGGAAGTACAAGGTGTGTAAATAGATTAATGCATCCCAATTTTGATGGATGGTCCAACAGTCTAATCTGGATCATGCCATGTTTTGAATTTCCAGTTGTAGATTAGAGAAAGAAGTCTGTCCAAACTGTTAAATCTTGGCAGACAAGTAGCTTAGGTAGAGAAAATAGGCTCCCAACAGCTTAATCTGGGACCTTGGAAGAAATAAGGGTAGAAGTGGATACAAAAACAAAAGAAAAGCCAAAGAAAAGAAAAGGCAAGTAAGGGTCTGCAAGTCCAAGTGCACCCTCCAAGAAGAAATGAAAAAATGCTAGGCAAGTAGCTGGGTAAGTAGTTGGGGTTGCAGAAAGGTTATCTTTACCATTGCAAATGTGTTAACTATGTTTACCAGAGCAAAGTCAATCAGTTGGCAAGGCGTTCTTCTTCATCAAGTTGCAGCAGAAAGCATGACTGACTTCCCTTTTCCCTTTTCCATGTCATTTACTAACATTCCCTCATCACTTGTGATTCATGGAAGAATTATGGTTTCATGGTGGTTCTTAATCTTTTTTAGAAGCCACATTTCTTGTCTAAAATCTTTTCATTTTGATCTACTCCCTAAACTAAGTGAGTTTCAAGTAAACTTAGTGTTTTCCCCCTCCATTCACTCCCCCCATCCATATTAACTCTAACTCTATTATGTAAATCCCCTATATTGCCTTTCCCCTACTAGTATTAACACCATGGTGTATAAACCCCAAATTTTGTATAAATATCCCTCCCCTTGGCATTATAGCCATATGTTCTCTAAAAGGGATCAAATGACACCTGGTCATGTTGATAAACCTAAACCTAGCCTTCCTCCCCCTTTCTGAATCCATTGTTAAACCCATTGCACCCCATTTGCAAATATAAACCCTATACAAGCCCCTTTTTGACCCATAACCCCTTTGAAATCATGAAAAATCCAAAAAAAAACCACTTCCGCCGCTTAAACCAAAGTCTCGGCGCATATATTTGTTTTTCGAAATATATTGAAAAACCTTACCAAACCACCACACCCCGATGGTCTTCAGCCTAAGCGCGCATCCCGAAAATAAATGTTAAATAATACCGCCCCCGCCATACCCACCGATCACTTCGTTGATCCGGCAGCCGTCCGATCGGAGCTTGAACATCCAACGGCTCTTATCGCATCGGAGCGGCTCCGACGTCCGCCGTTTACCCGCCGTACCCACCGATCACCTCACTGCCCCGACAGCCGTTGGATCTGGCCCTCCAGATCCGACGGTCCTCATTGATATCGGAGCGGGTCTCACATCCGACCGATATCGTCCGATGTCCGTAAAAAGGTTACGTCACGCGGCAGCCACGCGTCCCCGCCACAGCCCGTCGGAGGTACGTCTGACAGATACCTCCCCCGTACCATGAGCGGTGCGATATGAAACCACTGGCGGTTTCCGGTTTTTGTTTCCCCGCCTATACTACGTCACCTCCACGTCATCCCACGTCACTGCCACGATGCCGTCACGTCAACCTTTGCGCTCAACCATTGGCCGATCTGTCATGCCACTTCATCATCCCCCTGGACCAATCAGAGCCCGCCACCTGGCCTGATGACGTCATGCTGACGTCATCCGACCCTGACCCCACCTACGACGTCATGCTGACGTCAGCAGAAAAACGCGCCAAAAGTCCAAAAAACCAATATTATAGTGAAATTTCGCGTTTTTTCCATTTTTTCTTCCAAAAAGAGTTTGTTGCGCCTGCATGCAATTTTTACGTCCGCAGTCCACCAACCTGCAGAACCTGACCAGGGGACCTCCGGAGCACCAATCCTGCCTGCATATACGACCTCTGCTTGCTGTTTGCCAGGTATTTCTCGTTATCTTCCCTCCGTACGCCTGGAATTGTCTATAAATCACTCAGAAAGATTAAAGGATGCTAAAACTCATAAATTCACCGGCGAGTTCCCCCTGCAGAGCCTCTATTGTCAACTACAAGGTCGAAAAACACTAGCCGAGCCTTAATTCCCGAGTTCCTATCAGAAACTGTCAACTGCTCGCGCAATCGTGAGACAGTGGGTTATTCATTAAGAACCTGCCACGAGAGACAGAGTGAGGCCAAGCATTGGTCTTATCTACACTCTAAACAGTATTTCAATTGCTGCTTATTAGAACCACTCTCTATTCCTCATAAATTCACCTCCCTGGTAAAAAGAAATTCCTCAGCACTGTCTTGCTCAGTTAAAACCACTTAGCACTCAACCCAAAATCCTCTTTTACAATGGAGACACCTGTAGTACTAAATGTTCAACCTCTGAATGCCCCTCAAAAGAACTTGAAATGGCAAACCTTGGCAGATATGGATTACCAAATTACAGAAGAGAAGCTTATGAGCAACAAATTCCACATTCATCTGTTGAATGAGTTGAAAGCCAAGCATGAAAATGGGACAGATATATTGGGCTTATGGGACTCTTTCCTCCCTATTTTTAAGCTCCCTCAGGTCAACCAGTTCCCTGAACTAATCCACCTCTGTGCTGAACAATATGATGTTTCTCAGAGAGCTGTTGTTGACCCATCTGGTTCAGTACTTTTCTATGTTACCCCTCAAGCTATCAGAGACATGCTTTGCTTCAACCCTCAGAAGAAGCTGGTTCCTTTATCACTGGTAAACTTGATAAAACAAGGGGATAAACTCACAGATGCTCAAATTGTCAAATTTAATCAATTATACATCAAAACTAACATTGTGATGGGCCCTCCAATTCTTCATGTATACCTCAATGAGCTGGGCAGAGACCTTGCAGATATGATTTCTCCCATCTTGGGATATAGTTCAATTGAGCATATTGATGCAACTGTGCTGGTATTGATGCTCATGTTTGCTCCTGGCAAGTCACCAATCTGCTATGACTACGCCACCTACATATCAGACAAGATTCATGAGCAATTGATTAATTTAAGGAGAGATAGGATGTTCAGATACACCTCCTACATTTACCATTTGATCTTGTACCATCAACATGAGAAGTTTCACTTTTCAATCAAAAGAATGGATGCCCAAGGCAATCCCAGATCAGTGGTCTACTGGTCATCTGTCTTCCACATTAGACCTGAGTCTCCATACACTTACTGTGAATTCATGGATCTGTTCATCCATCCAACTATGGCAATGCTGATGAGCTCACCTCCTCCGAGACTCACTGATGACATGCAGAGAATTCTTCAGCTGTCCAAAGCTTATAGCATTGGGGATTGGTACTTCTACCAAAACCACACTGTCATCAGGACATATGGGTGTGATCTACCTCCTTTCAAATTACCCAAGTATGTGCCTATGAGGCTATTTGCCCTAGAGTACTTTAGGCAATTTGTCAGAGTTGATGTGCTTCATTTTTCAGGAAAAGGAAAAAAGGCACAGTTGAAGGTCAAAAGCCAACTTGGCCATTTTATCTATAATGAGAGGGAGCAAGGATGGAGGGAAGCAGAGAGAATGCTTGAGGCCCTTGGCCTGCAAACCAGTTTCATATGGGTACCCTATGACCCTAATCATTTCATATCCATGAGGAGGCTCAAATATAAGTTATCTGCCTATGATCACCATAGTATCCCTCACATTGAAAAATATGCAAACCAAGACAAATGGAGGAGAGGGACCTTAGAAGAGCCCTTGTCACAAGAAGAGCTGAACAAGAGGGCACTAAGGAATCTAAAGAAGTTGGCTGACCTTGAGCTTTGTTCACAGGTATTCACACTTCCAAGCACACAAACGGGAGCAGCTGAATCCTCCTCAACTGCCAAGCAGCAAACTACCAAGGCCACTGAGAATATATCCAGCAGAGGCAAAGAAAAGGAAATGGAGACAGAGCAGACAGATAAAGAAGAGCAACAACAGCAACAAGATCTGCAGCAAGAAGAAGGGCAACATGACAGACAGCAGCCCTTACAGCAGGAGAGAGTAATTGATACTCCAACTTCCACTGAGCAACAGGCTCAAAACATAGTGCCTCCTAGGCCAGAAGTCACCACTGATGCCTCGGTCCTCCAAACTCCACAGAAGGAGGACTTAAGCAGAAAAAGGGATAGAGAAACTCCTCTCACTTCATCTATCAACCAGGGAGAGAAGAGACAAAGATTAAATGACTTTTCTGAGGATGATGCAGCAATAAGACAAGCATTGGGCATGGGCCCACCCAGCAGAGAAGCTTCAGCAAGTTCCTTCCAGCAGGAACAGGACAGGACTATGGGAGGGGAGGTCAGCTCCTCTAGCCAACAAAAAGAAGGACAAATAAGCATCAAACAACAATTTATAGACATCAAAAGGAGGAATGATCCTATCAAAATACAGCTGTACAATCACCTGCTAAACATGGCTCCCACCAATCAGCAAAGACTTATGTCTGCCTTTGATGTAGGTGAGGGAAAAATGATCATGAGTCATTTTATGCCCACAGCACTGCATCCCCAATCTACCTCAGATTACCTCAGGACCAACCTGGAAGTCATGGCCAAAGACATACACCCAATGGACAAAATTGAACTGCATAAACAGACTGGTGAGATGGTGTATGCCTCCTTGGCAGATGAAACATTAGAAAATTACAAACTAAAGAGCAGCCTTAATGCCACAACCTCTCAACTGGAATTGGAGAAGGCATCATCCCAGGCGAAGGACAACAGAATAAGGTCCCTGGAAGACATAATCGTTGAAATTGGGCATGATCCCAAAGATATTTCAGGGATACAGGAAATCTTGAAGTTGAGGGATGCTGACATGGCTGCCATGAGGAAGAAAATCAAACTCCCAGCCACCATGCACCCTCAGACAGATGAGGTAGCCCAACAAAGGCAGGAGAAAGATACCACAGATTTGTTGATCTCCATTTATAAAGAGCTTGTTCAAGCACAAGAGAAATTAGGAGAATCAGAGGCTGCAAAGGCAGCATTGCAAGCAGCATTAAAACAAAGAGAAGAGTGTCAGACCTCTCAGCCTCCTCCTCAAATCATAAATCTTGAGGAAACTGCTCCTATCACTGCTCCTCCTCCTCAACAGACTGAACAGACAGCAACATCTACTTCAGCAGTGCCAACAACTACAGAGCAGGCCCAAAGCCTGGATATGCAAAAGCTGAAGAATGAAATCCAAATCCTGGAAGCTCAAATGACAGAGTTAAATGAGACCAGGGATAAGTTGGCCAAGGTGAATGACAGACATGATAAATCAAAGAGAGAAGTGGCAGAAAAGGGCAGGGAAATCAAAGCCCTCAAAGACAAGATCAAAGAGCTAGAGAATGAGCTCAAGTTAGACAAGGTGGTGGCTGAGCTTAAAATAGTGCTGTGGGCTAACATTGGTCAATCTATCAATGTGCAATGGCCATATATTGAGACAATCCATGAGCAATTAGAGCTCATCCCAAAGGCACAGAAGGAGATTTACAGATCAAGAGCTTCATTGGGCAATATGCCTGAAGTGGCCACCAGAATGATCAATGTACTTAACCATAGAACAAGTTCTCAGTTGGCTACCATGGGAATTACAAACAGAACTGAGACTATCCAAATGGTCAAAAGGGTTCTCACACTGAGAAACTTAGTGCAGACATTGGAGAGAAGAACCCAGGATATGCAAACTGAGGTGAACAAGTTTTTGGAAAAGTTTCAAGTGTTAGAAAGCAGAGGACTCCCTGGCTTACTGAACAGCGCAGGGAGATTGTTCACACATGACCAGTATGCTAAAAGGGTCAATACATTTGCCACTGGCCAGATCAATGATAAGCCCAGCACCTCAGAGGAAATAGGGCCAGCCACAGGACAGTCTCTTTACAACAGAGTCGAGAATCTGTTTTTTATAATGAATGAGATCAATCACCTGTTTGGGGTGGCTCCCAATTTCTTCAAGTACACAGAGGCAGAGGAGACAATGGATGCTATTCTCAGGCATCAACTCCCTACGCAAGAATGGTGGACAAACGCAATACAGAAGATTTTGTAAACAGGGAGTCACTTAACAATTTTGTTTCTTAAAAATATCAGTGGTCATGCAAAGCAAAGTTTAACAAAATCAGCATGCACGGCGGATTAAAGCTGAGCCAACTCAGCAGATGGATCGGCCAACAAAGCAGAGATAGAAGACTACAGCTGGCAGGGCCGAGAAAATACAGCGCAACAAGAAATAAAGGCGCATTTATCAGCATTAAAGCTAAGCGTTGCAACCGACTCAATGACCTCCAAAGGTCAAAATTATCCTCTGACAGACATAAAGGGCATTTATGCTGCATTTAAAGTTGTAATAACTTCTTCTCTACTTTCTGAACAAATTTATGAAGATATTTTCTCTCTCAGATGACTCAATGCCTGAGATATTTTGTATACGCATTCCTATAAAGCCCCCTTCGCATGAGCTTGCAAGGGTTGTTGTTGATTTCTCCTGAAGAAGTTCTTATGCTGTAATCCTTTCAGAAGTTAATAAAGAAAGTGATGGAATTTCTCGGATTTCTGAAGTGTTGAATGCGTACTGGTGTCTGTTGGAAACTGCTGGATTCCTGTGTATTTCACCATACAATAAGTCTCTGTAACTCTCTCTGTTATGTATTTTGTTTGTTAAAATCCATATGTTTTCTCACTTTAAATATCTAGCAACAAGGAAAAAGAATAACTTTCAGGATTTATTCAATGAATACCCTGAGTTCAATCTGCGTTGTTAATGAATGTTTTCTTCAGATGCAATCTTGATAAGTGTAATTCTTAATTGCTGCACTTTCAGAATACATCTTTCACAGTAGCCTTTGTCACAGGAATTCAAGTTTGCTCCTGCGCAGCGTGTTACACTTTCACCTCACCAGCTTAATAGAAAATTCTTAATTGCTTTCTATTGGTTGACATACATCACCATTTAAGCTAAGTTTGTTTGTCTAAAATACAAAATAGGCCCTGCAGTTTGAACACCACCAATCCTGCATATCAAATCATTTCACAATTCCGGACTCCATCGCCCAATGATATTTCACTCCTCAAACACTACACTGTAAGACCTGAAAGAAGTCCTTCAACCAAAACATAAACCAAAACCTGAGCATAATACCTAGCCTAAAACAACATCATAACAGAGACAAATCATAAAGAGAGAGCCCTCTCTGATTACAGTTTGGCTAGAAACTGTGATCCAAAGATTGGTTAGTGGTTACCCCGGCCGTATTCCCTTGGGAGTCATAGGGAACAACCTGGGTGTTAACACCAACAATGGTCTAGTCTACTCTTCTTCAATCTTGAAAGTAACATAGATGGTGGGTTTTGGTGGTAATTTCACGGCTTAAGTGGAGTCTTGGCACATAAATGTGGGAAATTTCGTCTTAGCAGGTTGTGGCTCACAAATGCAAAGTTCCCTAGTGTAACACATTGCCTTAGAGACTCTGGTCAAAAGGTCCATGCAGACTGGCATGTGTGGCTCAATGTGACTCTACGTTCATGGCTCTCAGGTCATTGCTCTAGGAAACTCCTACCTCATGGCTTTAGGCGACTCCTAGCACGGGGAATTTATAGCTTCAGGCGACCATATAAGCTTAACGTTGTTTCTAGTTAGTCTCTTTTCCTTATAACATATGACAATACTTAGTTTTTATTTATGTAGCTCGTTAAAGTAAGGCCTTCGTTCCTCTGATTTCTCAAGGTTCCTTGCAAATTTTGGGAAAAGCTTCTATTTGTTTAATGTACTAATTAAGCAAAACCTTTGTAACCAAAAGATATTTAATCTATGTTACTGAGTTGGTTTTCCACTAGGCAAGCCAGTAGCATAGAGCACTCCCATTTGGAATGCCTCATTTAGTTAATGGAAAGCTGAACTTCAAACAAAGAAAATAAATACTTCATTACACATAAAATAATTGTCACTAAAAAAATAACAATTTTCAAAACATTTGAAAAAAAATACACATTTTGCATATAGATATAATTAAAATAATACACATTTAAGAACCTTTTTGCTAAAAATTGTAGGTCAAATAAATGTTTTTTATGTAAAACTTTCCAAAAAAAAGTTGATAAAATATCAATTTTTATGAACTCTGTGTCCAAAGATCATAACTTTGGATTTTTATTTTTTTTTCAAAAATAATGATTCACATAGAGTTTTAAGTAAAATAACAAAATAACCTTTAAAAAAACACAACTTAAAAAAAATCAAAATAATAAATAAGTAAATAAAATTATTTAAAAGAAAAAAGAAGAAGAAAATATTTAAAACAAATATTTGAGGAAAAAAACAAAAAATTACATAAAAAGAAAATAATTAAAACATTATAAATCATTAAAATCAAAATTTATTAAAAAAATTGGAATAAGAAAATTAAAAAAATATTAAAAACTAATTTCTTTTTATAAATAAATACAAAATGTTTAAAAAATTGAAACATATTTTATTGTATATTTATTTAAAAAAGAAATAAAATAAATAAACATTAAAATTTGAAAAAATTGTTAAAAAAAAATTAAATAATTGAAAAAAAAATATGAGGGGGTCAATGAATGGATGGGATGCTCCACCAGTGAAGGGCCGTGAGAAAGGTCACCACCACTCCAATCACCTTTGCCTACGACCCTTTAGCGGCGAGGCGTATTTTTTTGTTTTTTGTTTTTTGTTTTGTTTTGTTTTGTTTTTTGTTCCGTGAGAAAGGTCACCACCACTCCAGTCACCTTTGCCTACGACCCTTTAGCGGCGAGGCGTATTTTTTTGTTTTTTGTTTTTTTGTTTTTGTTTTTGTTTTTTGTTTTTTTGTTTTTTTGTTTTTTTTTTTTTTTTTTTTTTAATTTAATTTAATTTATTTTTTTATTTTTATTTTTAATTAATTTTTGTGTTTATTTATTTTATTATTTTTGTAATTTTGACATGGCTACATCTTCAACATGTTCAATATATCACCCCGATTGGGGCGGAGAATTGAACCGGTGACATCACATCAATGAGTGCCTAAACAAAGCACCCCATCACCGTCTATCCAAGACCTTGTGGACTTTGTGTTTATTTATTTATTTTTTAATTTGACTTATTTATTTGAATTATGTTTTTAGTTAGATATTTTTTTGTTCTTCATTTATTTTATTTTATTTTTTATTTATTTATTTTTTAAAATATTTGTAGGTTTGAAATTTTGTGTTTATAGGTTTTTTTTAAGTTTTTTATGTTTTTTTTTTAATTAAATTTTTATTTCTCATGTTTTTGAACTCTTTTTTTTTTAATTATGTTTTAATATTTTTTTTACTTATTATTATTATTATTATTAATTTTTTTTTCGATTTTTTGTTTTTTGTTTTTATTCATTTTTATATATTTATCTATTTTTTCCCTTTGTTTTTTGGTTGAGGGGTTCTATCAATTAGCAACTCGACTCACTATATTTCAATATGATAGTTGATTTTTAAGTTTTCGTTACAATGGATAAACATGCCCCCATTGTGTGTTAATTTCATAGTTAATTTTAAAGTTTTTATTGCGATGGGTGAAGTCTGCCCCACTAGGTGTCACTCTGATGGTTGATTTTTAATTTTTCGTTGCAATGTGTCAACTAGTCTTAGGTTAAGATTTAAAAAAAACTATACTTTTAGCATTTAAAAAAATTACTTTTGGTATAGTGACTCTTTTATTTAGGTATTCATTTTCAAGTTTTTTTTAGTCATGATATTTGGTTTTAATTCTATGACGGAAAAATGTCAAAATTTTAAGGTTTTTCGAAGTCGTGATATTTTATCTTTAATGTCATGGTTAAAAAATGTCAAAATTTTAACTCTTTTCAAAGTCATGATATTTATCTTTAATGCCATGGTTGAAAATTGTTGGAAATTTTTAGTTTTTTTGGCGCTGTGATATTTTATCTTTAATGCTATCGTCAAAAACTATTAGAATTTAAGGTTTTTCAAAGCCATGGTATTTTACTTTTAATGTCATTGCTAAAGAATGTTGAAATTTCAACCAAAAAAAAGTGTTGATGCAATATCAACATTTTTTATTTTATTTTGCACTGTTTCTCCTTTTTTTATGACACAAAAAAATCACTTTTTAATGCCATTATTAAAAAAAACTAAAAATAAATAAATAAGTGTTGATGCAACGTCAACACTTTTCATTTTTTAGAGTGTTTTTTTATATTTATTGCACAAAAGATTTGGTTTTTAATGTCGTTGCTTAAAAAAAATTGGAATTTTAATTTGAAAAAAATAAAAAATGTTGAAGTAGCATCACCACTTTTCATTTTTGGGGTGTTTTTTCATGTTTCTTACACAAAAATAGGGGTATTTTGGCTAGATTTCTCGTTTTGAGGTTACAGTTCTCATTAAGTTGGTAACTTTGTTCTTTATCAGAGATGAAAAAAGGGGCCTCTTTAGAGAGGAGGCTTCAGAGGATAAGTCGTTACATATGGAAGGAACACGGGGACATGGAACCTCATCAATCATTCTCCCTCCTCCCCTTATTCTTCTAGACTTGGAATAAGGCAAGGAGATGGAAGTGGCTAAGGAAGCAGGAGGACTGGCATTAGAAACCCTTTCCGACGTGGAGGAACAAACAAATCATCATTTGGGTTTTCCCTCTTCCCTTACCTCTCTTATGAATTTGGTTGATTTGTTTTGTGATTTGGGAAAAATATGTTTTGACTCTTCGCAACTTGTGCCCTCCTCCTTATCCCCCTCTTTACACCGCGCTCCAAAACTATGTCAGTGTCTCCCAAACCCTATCTCTATAACATCCTTTATTGTCTCCTTAGAAGAAGGCGATATGAATTCGTCGATTGTACTCAACACTACAATCTTTGACCTCATCCCCCTTATGGTTTTATGGATATTCCTCTAGGGGATTGGGGCAGATTTTCATATTCAAACTTGAAGGGAAGGGAAGAGGTAGGAAGTCACACTTAGCCAAGTCCCAAGATATGCCTCCACTAGATTTAGTAGTAGGGAAACAACTCTCTAGTGATGGGTCACTTATAATAGTGAAATCCCTAGGAGGGGTTTCCCAATGATCATTAAATCTTTCAACTACAAGGGTCTGGTGAGGCCATAAAAAAAAAATCCCTGAGGAGATTAGTAGATTCAAATTGTTAATGTATTCTCCTCCTCCAAGAAATGTTGGGGAATGGGGATGAAATTGCCAAAGTTATAGAAGCAATGGGTTCATGGAAGATCAGGAAGGTTAGCAATAGGCTAAAAAAATCCACTCATGGGGCTTTGAGTCTACTCTTGGGTTCAAGTGTTTTTCTACCAAATTAAAAATGCAACTAACCATCCTTAATGTCTATTTATAAGGATGGGAAGCCTTTTTGGTAATCTCTTATGAGGAAATATTTTCTCTCCTCTACAAATAGGATATTTGGGGGGGGGGATTTAAACTTTTCAATGGGGGTGTTAGAGGTCTACGGCCCACACGCAAGGATGGATTCACTATCATGATTTTTTCTCTCATGTACTCTTGGCTTACAACTTAATCAATGTGGAATTGGTCAAGTTGAAACCAACTTGGAGGAACAATACGGTGGGAGAAGATAGAATTGTGAAGAGATTAGATCGATTCCTGATTACTAAACGTTTGGTAGATGAAACACCTTTGATCCATAATTGGATAGGATGCAAGCGCGAGTTGGACCACCGACCTATCTTTTTGGAGATTAAATGGGTAGGGAAGAAACCAGTGAGCCTATTCAAATTTAATACATCTTGGCTTCAAAATGAAGATTTTGGAATTGGTGCATTCTACTTGGATTCCTTTCAATTCAGACTTAGGAGAGTTGATGGCTAATCACTTTGTTGGTAACATTTTCAAGGTCAAAGAAACCACTTTTCATTGGGTAGTCTGTAAATGGGAAATGGATGATTAATGATCTAAGGAAGGTAGAGGATGAACTTAGATCTTTGTCAGAGTCTAATGATGGGGGCTTTTCCACTCATGATTCCAAAGAATAACTAAAATAGCTTGAAGCTAGAAAGTGGAACCTATTGGAACAAAAGGAAGCCACTTGGGGCTAAAGAGTAGACTGGTCTCGTTAGAATGAAAAGATGAGAACACAAAAAAAATTCAACTTTTTTCCAAGGGAAAGAAGATGAGAAACATTATCTGCAGGCTGGAAGAAAGGACTAGATCCCAAACTACAACCTTTGAAGAGCTAGCAGCATTAGGGAAGGAATATTTTGGGAATCTCTTCAAAGCTCCAAATGGATCCTTAGTAGCCGAAGTGATCAAGATAGCTCAACTCTTTCCAATGTTTG
Source organism: Pinus tabuliformis (assembly GCA_031772625.1). NCBI lineage: Eukaryota > Viridiplantae > Streptophyta > Pinopsida > Pinales > Pinaceae > Pinus > Pinus tabuliformis. The sequence goes on along the minus strand of CM062804.1, from coordinate 1,437,065,820 downwards.
TTGATGAGAATGATAACATTCACCTAATGGAAGAGGTTACTAATAATTAGCTACAAGAGGTTATGCACAACTTTCAAAAGGACAAGCATCTTGGGTCAGATGGGTGGGTCGATGGAGTCCTTCCCAAAGTTCTATGACAATATTGGAGTAGATATTTTGAGGGTGGTGGAGGAGTATAGAATTCCAGGGCAAGTAAGGGCATATTTTAACTCAAGTTTCACAGCCCTTATCGTTAAGGTGGACAATCCACATACTTTTGATGATTTCAAGCCAATATCTCTCTACAATTGTATTTATAAAATAATTTCCAAAGTAATTGCGAGAAGAATCAAGCCCATATTCTCTAGATCCATTTTGGGGGAATATTTTGGTTTCCTTGAAGGAAGGTAGATCCATAAGACCATAGGGGTGGTAAAAGGCCCTTCAGAATTTAAAGACGAGAAAATTAAAAGGATCAGTACTTCATATCGATCTTTCCAAATCTTATCAGTGGGTGAGTTGGCTATATTTAAGACTTATGTTGACCCACCTAGGCTTCAAAATACCTTTCATCTCCTGGGTCATGAACTACATAACTTTAGTTTTCTTTCTGGTGCTTATCAAGAAATCAACCTCCCCTTTCTTTCATGCACAACATGCCTAAGGCAAGGGTGTGTTTTATCTCCTCAACTTTTTCTTATGGTGGCAAGGGACTAAGTAGATAGTTGAAGGAGACCAAACGTATGGGTGAATTCAAAGGCATACATGTGACTAGAAATTTATCAATTACACACTCACTCTTTGTTAATGACATCCTCATCTTCTGCAATTCCTCATGCTGAGATGCATGTTTGCTTCAGGATTTTTTGGATATGTTTGGATGAACCACTTGAATGCCAGTAAATCTTAGCAAACCGATTCTATCTCTCTTTTAGCTAAAATAAGATCAATTATATTTCTTTCAATAACTATTTCCTTTCGAACTAATGCATTGTGATGAAGGGATGAAGTACAAAGGCTTCCACCTAAAGCCAAATTCTTATAGAAACGAAGATCGATATTGACTGCTTGCAAAGCTGGAGAAGAGGTTAAAGATATGGAGTCTAAGGTGGCTTTCTCATGTGTGGAAGCTAATGATTATTAAATCTAATATTGGAGGCCATCTCGGTTTGCTAGATGTCTTTGTCCTAGATCCCTAAAGGAACCCTAAAAGAAATTGACAAGATTTATTTGAGATTCTTATGTGCGGGATCTCCTGACCAGTTTGTCGTGTCGTGGGTTAAATGGGAGAGGATAGTTATGCTGAAGGCTTGGGGGGGATGGGGGCTTAAGAAAATTCCACTGTTTTCCAAGGCGCTGGTAACCAAATTTTGCTAGAGACTTTTGACATCTCAAAGCTTATGGACATTGGTGGTTCATATGAAATATATTTTTCTTACCTCCACTAAAGAATGGATCAAATCTCCAACTAAGATGAGAGCTAATATTTATGTTATCTATAAGGTGGTATTATCATCCTTTCAGGTCATTGAGGAGGGACTGGCCTGGAGAAGTGGCAATGGAACTTGGGTGTAGATAGGTTTGGATCATTGGACTGGGTGTGGGAATAGTTTTCTCCTTTCAAGGGAACTTGTGGGCCTCCTGAATGCTAGAGGAATCACCCACTTGAATCAAATCTCTAATTCAACTAACACAACCATCTCTAATTCAACTAACACAACCATTTGGACTCAAGGATGGTAGACAACAAAGAGGTTGGGTATTCTCGAAGCAATTTCAGAGGCTTGGGGAGGTTACATCATAGCTTTGTGCTCCTCCCAAACCCATCTAATAGAGAGAGAATATGAGCTCTAGTGGGAAGTTTCTCCCTTTGGTGATTATACCCACAAACTAGTTTATCTTCAACTAATGTCGGACCAACTTCAAGGTGAGTAGGTCTAGTGGTTGAAACATATTTGGAAATTAAAATTTCTTGCAAATTCAAGGATCTTCCTGTGGTGTTTACTTAAAAGTAAAGTACCTACCCGGGACAACATTCGGAAGGGGCTTATCGAAGGCCCTATTTGGTGTGCTTTGCGTAGGTCAGAGGAGGAGACTATTCAACATCTTTCCAGTGAATGCACTTTCACTAAATGTGTATAGACAATATGCAAAATCCATTTAGGACTTATAATAGAAAGGCAAGGGAGATCTATGGAAGAAGCTCTGTGATCCTGGTTGGAGAACCAAGACCTTTCAAAGTTCTAAACTCTCCCATTGCTAATCTGTCGGGGCATATGGATTGGTTGAAATAGGATTTTTTTTTTTAAGATTTCCTCTTCTTGCTTGATAGAATTTTTACCCTGAGTTTGGCCATATATGCTCTTCTACTCCCTAAGGACAAAACTCCCTCGTGTTGCAATCTTATTCCTTAAGACATAGACACCTTCTAGCCTTGGGATTTCTTTGATGGGGCCTCTTAGGGAAAAGCATATCGTTGTGGTGGGGGTGTTATTCTCCATCTATTTGAGACACACTCTTTCTCCATTAAAATGGGTTTGGGAACTAGCATTGGCAATTTTGCAGAACTTTTGACTTTGAAATTATTGTTATTGTTTGTAAAGGAAAAAGGTTGTGACTCAATATAGATTTTTGGGGAATCAAAGCTAATCATCAATTGGGTGAAAGGGGCACATAGATGCCATAATGAACATATTTTTCCTTTGTTGGAGGAATTTCTTCACATGAGAGACACTTTTTATGTTTTTAGTTGTTGCCATGTTTACAAGGAGAGCAACAAGATAGTGGAAACTCTCTTTAAAAAAGGTCTTCAACTAGATATGGGGTAGTGGCACTTCTATAGAGTAAACATGGTGGATCACTTTAAATTTTATCACCAATCATTCATAAAAGTACTAGAACAAGCTCAATTATTGAACTAAGTAGGAAAATGAAGCTCTTAGAAGACACAGAGTCACCTGGATTTTTTTTGTGAAAAGTTATCTTTGTATAAATGGAACAACATTGTTTTAATGATTTTTGGAACTATCTGGTTCTATTATGTTTTGATAGATGGGCAGAAGGCCTAAAATTAGGCCCTTATACAACCATATTGGTTGATTATAGATTTTTATTTTGAATGTGTTATTTTTTAACATAATGCAATATGTAATTCTTACTTTTTTAGGGGTAAGGTGAGTATTAGGACTAGAAATGCATTTTCATAGCTATATGGACAACTCATAGGGCATTTCATTGTTGGGCACAACCCAACTTGGACTAGATTTTGGCAAAGATTCCACATTTTGTGGAGTAGAGAGCACACTGAAACATGTAGTGGACCATGGAGTGGGGCACTTGAAGATACCATGCGGTGTAAGGGCTTTGGGTTGTGTTGAAGCCCCTCCTTTTTGTAAAAGCACGTGACTTTTGTAAAGGATCAATGTGTTTTGGGCCATAGTTGCTTGTTTTAGGGAGTCCATGGTATTTTGATGATGTAACCCTTTGATGTAATAATATATATAGGGTAAAATAATAAGAAGAGAATCATATATCTTTGAGGTCTAGATTAATTTTATGGTTGTATTATTGTGATCTGTACTCTGGTAGAGAAGGCGAGGCTCTGCAGCTGAGTTTGCAGAGGTTTGGGTATGTAGCTGAGTGCATAGGCCAAGAACTATTTATTGTACAAAGATTCGTTATATAAGAAACAGTTCTAGTGGACGTAGCCCCACAATGGGGTGAACCATGATAATTCAGTGTCTTCATGTGTATATTTTCTTATTATATGTTTTAGAGTTGCAGTTATTATAGTTTCATTTAGCACAACGATGATTTATGGTTTTATATGATATGCTTAAGTGATTAATGTAATGTGGCAAAGTAATTTATGAATGTTAAAAATAAGAAAACATAATAATGCCACATCTCCTAATCCTTCAAGGCTGCAGAAACCTAGTTCTGCATCCTCCCATAGTCACTTCGGGTGAGACTGCGATCTGCTTGCAGGTAGTTGTCGAAAGGGCTAGTGATTGAGGGATTTGTTGGTACGCAGTATAGATGGAACTTGGGTCAACCCGAACCAAGACAACAAATGGTTCTGTTGCTAGGACCAGGATTTGTTTGAAGGATATGTGGATGTGGCACCTGTCGAAGAAGGAGATTCAAGACTGGATAGAACTAAAAGATTGAGAATTTGAGGATCAAGAAAACATAAACCTTCATCTGATATCCAAAGCTTGGTTACAGAAGTATATTTTCAAAAATCAATACAAGATTTTCTTCAATACATCCATAAGTTTTTAGAGGTATATTTTGATGATTGGACAATATTTGGATTATTGAGAAAACATATTGAAAGTTTAAGACTTATGCTCAACACATGTAGACAATATCAGATATCTTTGAACCTAAAGAAGTGCATATTTTGTGTACCTTTCGACATATTTTTGGGACAGATTGCTTGTAAGCAAGGAATGATGGTGGACCCTGCTAAGATTGTTATCATTGTGAACTTGCCTCTACCTAAGATAGTAAGACAACTTTGCACTACATTGGGACATACTGGGTATTACAGGAAGTTCATCAAGGGGTATGCTCAGATCACTGTGCCTATGGAGAAATTGTTGAAGAAGGATGTAACTTTTTAGTGGAATGAAGAATGTTAGAAGAGCCTCGACATATTGAAAGAAAAAATGGTAGTTGCACCTATACTAGTGTTCCCTGATTGGAATAAGGAATTCCATGTCCATGTGGATGCCTCTTATATAGCTTTGGGAGTGGTATTGGCACAACCTGGTGCAGGAGAGATTGATCATCCGATAGATTTTGCATGTAGGAAGTTATTTAAAGAAGAAAAGAATTAGAGCACTAAAGAAAGGGAAGGACTGGCCATGGTATATGCCTTGTAGAAGTTTAGACACTATTTGTTGGGATCACACTTTAAGGCGTTTATAGATCATTATGCGCTAAAGTACTTGGTTAATAAGCTTGTCTTAAGAGGAAATATTTGCAGATGGTTAATGTTATTATAGGAATATGACTTTGAGATCAATATTAAACTAGGGAGACTGAATGTAGGACCTAACCATCTGTCAAGATTGGAAACAGGGGAGGAACCAACCAACATGGAGGATAATCTCCTTGATCTGTAGTTATTTGGAATTAGAGTTGTAGATGGCCATTTCATAGATATCATTCAATTTTTTACGACATGAATGGCTCCTTCAGAGTATACTACGCAACAAAAGAAAGAATTAGTGATTAAGGTAGTTGAATTTTCAATAATAGCGGGACACTTATATAACATGGGACCAGATGAGATAATGCACAGATATGTTCATGAGCATGAAATATAGATGATTCTAGTAGAGGCTCATGGGGACGCAACTAGTGGACACTATCCAGGAAAATCTAATGCACAAAAGGTTTTGAGAGCATGATTGTGGTGGCCTACACTAGATAAAGATGCGAAGGAGTACTACTGAGCATGTGATGTGTGTCAAAGAATAGGGAAGCCTTCCTAAAGAGATGAGATGCCATCAGTACCACAAGTGACATTGCAAGCCTTTGATAAGTGAGCCATTGATTTTGTTGGACCTATCAACCCACTTGGAAAGAGGACTGGTGCAAGGTACATAATTACAATGACTGATTACTTGATAAGTTGGGTAAAAGCACAACCCGTAAGGGACTACAGTGCAAAGGTTGCTGCGAAGTTTATTTTTGAGTTCATATTGTCTAGATTTGGATGTCTAATTTTGATGAGTGACCAATGTTCACACTTCCTAAATAAGACTATTGAAGCATTGACTGAGGAGTTCCAAGTTTATCATCAGAAGAGTACCCCTTATCATCCATATTCCAATGGAACAGTAGAAGCATTTAATAATATTTTGGAGATTTCACTTACTAAAGTATGTAATGTGAATAGAGATGACTGGGACCTTAGAATTCCAGCAGTGTTATGGGCTTATAGGACCACATGTAAAAAGTTGACAGGTTTGACACCATTCATGTTAGTTTATGGGCAAGAAGATGTGATTCCTATGGAGTACATCGTGCCTAGCTTGAGGATTGCAACCTTTACAGATATGGCAGACCCTGATATAATGAAGAAAAGAATGGCATAGTTTCTTGCTTTGGAGGAAGACAAATTTATAGAAGGATTCCATCAATAGGTACAAAAATCAAGAGAAAAGGCTTGACATGATAGACATATTAAGCAGAAGAAGTTCCAGGTAGGAGAACTTGTTCTCCTCTATGACAGTGAGTTTGTAAAATTTCTAGGAAAATTCAAGATGCATTGGTTGGGCCCATATATTATCAAGCATATTACTGATGGAGGCACAATTAAATTAGCAAAGTTAAATGGAGAAATGATTCAGGGAAGAGTAAATGGTAGTAGGTTGAAGCTTTACAGGGACAACCCTGCCCATATAGCTTCACTCTGAAGAAGAAAGAAGAAAAGTCTTTGTGCCACCTGTAGTTGAAAGTGGTAACTGGACTATAAACTACGCTGCAGAGAGAGCTTCGACATAGGAAGATTACTTCGCTATAATATGGATTGTGTTGAAGTTCATAGGAGCTGCAACCTAAGAGGGGTTGTTCGCTACACTATAGGATGCGTCAAAGTTCGCCTGAAAAATATGATTGTTAACTTTAAAACACATGGGAAGTTGCATTTATGAAGACAAATTGTCAAGATCTAGGGATATATATGCAATTAATGAGCACAATCTGATATAATGATGAGGTTAGAAATTCAAAATTGTTATAAAAAGTCATGTCCAGCCCAGATTTGGCATTTGTCTGAATTAAGAATTTTAGCATTTCTAATGTGAAGAAGTCGCAGAAATTTTTGCATGAAAATCCTAACGACTGAATAATTTATTCGTATATTCAACAAGAAGGGCTTAGCCGGAGTCATGGAAGAAACATCTAAAGTAGTAAATGATACACCTGCAACATCATCTGAGATGCTCTCAATAACATTACCTGCAACAACGTCATCATGCACATAGCGGAGATCCCCGCGAAAAAACTGACCAAGGAAGAAAGAACGAAGAAGAAACAGGACAAGAAACATGTTGAGCCCGTACAAGTAGGAAATAGTGAAGAAGAAGTAGAGCAAGTGTAGGTGGAAACAAATGGCGTGGCGTTTCCATCGCCTATATCACTATATATTCCACCAGGGAAACCATATGAAAAACTAGTGAAAGATTCGAAGGATGTGAAGTATGGCACCTTCACGCCCTTATTGCTTGAGTCAATGCTTGCTTGAGTTAGTGCCATTTGCTAGAGAAATCATTGGGAAAGTTCTGCAGCTGAAGTTTGCGGACTACGATTTCAATGACATGAAGAAATACCCATAGTTCACACTAGACAAATACTTGAAATAGGTGCACTACCTTGAGAGTGGTGTGACAAGGTTAGAACCACAGCAATGGGTAACTAGATTGGTGAAGTTGAGATTACTGAACATGTTGAATGTGTCACACTTCGGCAGAAGTACAGGGAGCACAAGATGTGTGAGACAACTGCTTGTGTTGGTGCACGATGGATGCCTCTCGATGGGGAAGATGATCCCTATAGACCAAATGCTCACATGGAGAATCAAAAGATTGTCGTATCAAGGACATAATCTCGTAGAAGAATTTGTTGGGAAAGATCAGGATAGAAAAATAGCCGAGAACTTGAAGAAAATTTTTGGATTGACAAAAGGGAAGTGAGCTTATGATATCAGTTCATCAGCGACCAGGGAGTTTGCTTCATAACACATATACTAGCTGGGAAGATCATGAGGAAGTGTTGAGTGAATGAAGTCCCTGCATTTTTGGTTTTATTAGCTGTGCAATGCGCTAATGGGGTTTAGTACAATTGAGCCACATATCTATTCCGGGAGTGTTTGGACGACTGCCACGAGGTCTAAGAGAAAGGTACTACATTTCATTACACATGAATAATTTTGATAATTGCAATGCTGGCATGGAGTGAGCCGGAAGATTCGTAATTCCCTCTGATATAATCAGACGTTTGTGAAGCTACGCGATATAACTCCCTGTGGTATACCACTAAATCATCGCGAGCACAGGAAAACAATATGTTTTTTGTGTTATGTCATATGGACTTACACATGTTGGTGAACGAGCACCCTTGCCTTTCGCCGAGCCTACACGAGCAATATAACTCTGTTCTGAAGTTTAAGGAGGATTTCCACAAAGTTTATATATAGGCTCGTAGGGACACAAAGAAGAAATGGCATCCCCTGTCATATTTGGTAAAATAAGATGATCCCCTAGCACAGGTACAACAGTGGTCAATGGAATGGATGACTGCACTGAAGACACAGGGAGAAGATAGTCCGACAGAGGAGGAGAGATTGCAGCACGAAGAAGTGAGTGGGAAAGATAAGGATAAGGATGAGTAAGAGTCATAAGAAGAGGATCAACAAGACAAGGGTCACAAGGATCCTCCTGAAGGTGATGAGAAAATTAAAGAGTTTGAAAAGATAGAGACAGACCAAGTTTTCATAGAGAAGAGGAAGGTAGGTGCCAAAGATGCCTCAAGAGCCAAAAATAAACAGAAGACAGAAAAGACAAAGGATATAATGCCAGTGGTCCTTAGTGATGGGGACTTGGATAAGATTGGGGATAAAATCCATGAAGTAACAACAGAATCATGGAACAAGTTAGAGGATTACTACAACACACTTCTAACATGTGTCAAGGAGCGAATTGCAGAGTTGAAGATATTGGCACAGTTAGTTAGACAACCATCACAGGTAGTGGAGAAGATTGGAGAGGAAAGACTAGTAGAGCCTACACTTATAGTGCAGATAGCACCGATACCTGTCAGAGACCTGCAGTTTGACTCTGTCGAGGTTTAGCAACAGTCTAAATAATGAAGGCATGTCAACACGAACATCGTAGTAGTACCATTGCAAAGATTAAACAAGCTACATCTGGAGATAATAGATGAGATGAAGTTACACGAACAACACACCTCGCAGTTGAACTTTTAGGTAGAAAGAGAGCGAGCTTCGCTGTAGCTGAAGCTCAACCAAGTGATTGAGGAGAGGGATTAGGAAATACAACAACAACAAAAGTTGAAGGAAGTGGTTGAAGCAACATGTTGAGAGGTTCCAAACCTTGATTCCTAGAAAGAGGAACCAGTGGAGGACAAGGTTGCGAAGCTCAACCTTGTAGTGAAAGGATATAAGGATAGAATTTACGAAGTACAATTTTCATATGAGATGAATATCAATGAGTTGTAGATGAAGCTACAACCAACCACACCACAGGAAGTGTGAGAGTAGAGGGAGACTGACTTGAAGGCTGCAATGGTCGACATCTCTACAATAGTGGTAGATTGTGGGAATCTTTTGGATGAAAGCTTACATATTTGGATTTTGCTATAGGAAGATCCAAATGTGCAGAAAATTCAAGAAGACATTCAACAGAAGTAGCAACAACTGAAAGATATTTGGGCAATTGCGAAGACATTACCAATCTCGCAAAATCTTACCAAGATTAATGAGGGAAATGCCCTCTAGAAGAAAATAGAGGAGCTACGGAAGGAAGAGAAGGTTTTGATAGAGAGAACTCAACCATGGAAGGATGAGGCTCTCCAAATATCCTAAGAAGTGGATGAGAATCTTCAAGAGCTTCGACTAAGTAAGACAACAATGATGCAGAAGGCTATATAACCTGTGATAGAGGCATTGCTAGAGGAAGTTCGCAGTGAAGAGAAGCAAGTCACAAACATTTTGCAAAAGTTCAATAGTGCCTATAACATCATTGCTGCAAAGATAAGAGGCAAAATGGTTGAGTGACTCGGGAGAGTCACATGTGAGTGTTGAGGGCTTATTGGGCGCATCCCAACTTGGCCTAGATTTTGGCAAAGACTCCGCATTTTGTGGAATGGAGTGCATAGTAGAGAAACAGAACATGAAGTGTACCGCGTAGTAGAGCAATAGAACGCGAAGTGGAACGTGCAATGGAGCACTTGGAAGATACCGCGCGGTGTAAGGGCTTCGGGTTGGGTCAAAGACCCTCCTTTTTGTAAAATCACGTGATGTTTGTAAAGGATCGATGGGTTTTGGGCCATAGTTTCTTGTTTTAGGGAGTCCATGGTATTTGGACCATGGTATTTTGATGATGTAACCCTTATAGGGTAAAACAATAAGAAGATAATCATCTATCTTTGAGATCCATATCAATGTTATGGTTGTATTATTGTGATTTGTACTTTTTAGAGGAGGCTTGGGTCTACATCTGAGTGTGCAGACAACCTGCATCTTAGTGCGCAGGCCAAGAACTGTTTGTTGTACAAATATTCATTATATAAGAAATAGTTCTTGTGGAGATAGCCCCACATTGGGGTGAACCATGGTAATTCGGTGTTTTCATGTGCATATTTTCTATTATCTATTTTAGAGTTGCAATTATTATAGTTTCATTTAACACAATGATGGTTTATAGTTTTATATGATATGCTTAAGTGATTAAAGTAATGTGGTGAAGTAATTTATGACTATTAAGAATAAGAAAACATAATAATACCACATCTCCTAATCCTTCAAGGTTGTTGAAACCTAGTTCTGCATCCTCCCAAAGTCACTTTGGGTGAGACTGCGATCTGCTTGCAGGTGGTCGCCGAAAGGTCTAGTGATTGAGGGTTTTGTTAGTGCGCAGTATAGATTGAACCTGGGTCAACCCAATCCAAGCCAACACTCATAAATGTGTACTTTTGTACACATATGCAAGATGTAATTTTGTAGCTTTTTGGAACTGAAATTGCAATTTATTTTTAGGAAACAAAATGAAGACTTGCAATGCTACAAACTCCCAATGCATATATCTTGACAAACTTTATGCAATGTAATATGCCTTTTATTTAATATATTGCTAAAATTGAAGAAGAGAGAAGGAAACACACATTCATATGCCATATATGAATTTGGGAGAGCAAACTGGGGAGTTTCCTAACTATCATGAATTTAATTTCATATTACTACGCAACTACTAATAATTACAAGAAGGAATGGGAGTGGTAACTAAATTTCTCTAAAGGTATGAGTAATTTACCAACTTGGGATGTTTGATTGACCACATATTCCAAGACCTCGAATTTTCATGCAGGGTAGTTAGAGTTGGTTGGGGGAGAAGCAAATAGTAGTGGAGTAAGCGAAGAACATAGTAACATGCATGTTTTTCATATATGACAGAGCAAAGAAGATTGTTTTCGAAATTCTTGTGGGGTCATGGGGGGGGGGAGGGGAGAGATAGAGAGAAAGAGAGATAACTAGTGAAAGAAGAAAGAAAACCACACGTGGGTGCTAAGAGTATGACTTTGAACAAAAGGTGAAAAAATTCCTTCTAAGTCACATAAACCTATGCGAAGTTGTGAATTTACTTGAATGGATAAGAAATATAGTGTGGAAGACTTCAACATGAGCTAGAGGGCATGGAGAAATTATGATTAATTCAACTGAACCAACCATGACAAACACTGAAAAGGAAGTAGCAAGGGACTTTTGGATTAGAGAAGGACTCTCTTTGTGTTATGTAGGCCTATTGTGGCAACACTATGAATGGCAAAGGCCCAATTGAAGTTTAATATTCTAACTTATTAGCAGTTTATCTATTTATGACAAATAACGATTAAATCATTGAGGCATTATTTATAATAAAAATGTTGTGGAATTATAAACAATAACTGAGAAATAGATGCATACACACACAATAAAAATTGAAATCGTTATTTTGGACTAAACATTCCCGGAAAAAACCTGATGGAGAAAACTGGAAATCCTCTGGCAAATATAGATCACAACTAAAAAAATATACTGTAGATCTCATATCTCCTCTACAACCAAACTTGGCCTTTATCCAACCACTCACACTCCCTACTGGCTACTCACACCTCTACTCAAAATGCGCAATGGTGGCTCTGGATCCACTCACACTACCTAGAAAATAACTCTAACTGAGCCATCCTACCTCCCTCTATCACTGGAAACCACTTTCTCTGACTTTCAGAAATAGATCCAGCCTTCAGCTATTGATATATGTCTCTTTCGACAACTTGCATTGGGGTTTTTGGCTATTCGCATTGCATGTACAACTACTCTGCAAATAAATTCAACCTCCCTTTTCCTGCCACTCCCGCACTGGAAAAATACTAGGAATCTCTCCTCCGGATCTCTACTCCCATATATTTGTTTCTCCCTCTATCTGATTCTCTTTTCTTGGATCAAACTGTGTCCTCACTTAAAATTGTGAATTGGGTAGCTCGCCTTGCCTTGCTCACAATGATCACACTAATGTTATCCCCAAGCCCTTCAACCTACTCTTATAATCTCTCATTGGAGTCTCAACGAACATGATTTAATCTCCATAGACGATTAAGATCAATTAGACTTCATCAATAGAATCCTCTGGATCAATCTTAAACATCCTTAGTTAATTAACTTTAATTTACCACTTTTCCTAAGTTGGAATTAGGAAAGATTTTAATTATGACAAATTAATTTAATTAAGGTGTTTCCCAAGCTTATCTCGTGAAATCTTTTCTGGGTTTTGGAGATCTAGTGTTCCTTAGCCTCTTAACATCATTTGAGACTGGAACACTTGTCTAATGCTACCATATCCATAAAAAAACTAACACTCCCTCTTAGCGAGGAAGGTGTTCTCCACTATACTTTCCACTATCCACTTGAAGAACATCATGTAGCTGGATTGTCATATGATACTGATGTTTGACTTCTATTGTACCTACTTTCTTCACATCTCAACTAATCTAACTCCTAGTCATTGGAAATCACTGTGAAGAATTCAACCAAGCAAACACTCCATCAAATACTACACATACTCTGATTTACCTGCCACTGGCTGTAGTTGAACCAATCTTTGATATGACACTGTTGGTACCTCTACGTTGTTGCTACTACACTGCCTTTGCACTTCTACTACCATTGCAACTGTGTGTACTAGCATCTATCTGCCTCTGGATAAGAACTAGGAAATCTCTCTTGGGTTGGAAATCCTATCATGGAGTCTCCCTTTGGCTAGAACTACACTTGCACTCTGAAACTAGTTGATTCGCATTGCCACTCCTGGATGGAAACTCTCTCATGGAGTCTCTCTTTGGATGGAACTATGTTTGATACCTGTAACTAGCTAATTCACACCACCAATCACATAAATTTCTTGCAATTGCAACTGGAAATTCGATCTTTCTTGATCTACTGTGTCACTACAATTGGCTCTGAAACTGTCCCCTGAGTCTCTGAATGCAACTAGCTTTGCACTATTTACTAAGCACTTGACTACACCCAACTAAATCTGCAACTACCTCTCATGTATCTGACAACAACTATCTCTACATTGTCCCTCAAGATCTGACTGTGCCTTGCTTACACCTAGATCCTCTTGCTACTAAGATACTTTGGGCTCCTGTACTGAAGGTATTGATCCATGTGAACAACCACTGTATCTGATCTAGACTTCTTGTGTCTCTTCCTACTGATCCTAGCCAAACTAGTCTCTGTAGCATCATGCTCCTCCTCCACCTGGAGGTATAATTATTATCAATGTGAATTCCTCTAGTCTAGAGGTCAACTCATCTATCTCTATCAAAGCTGCAATCTCTACCCTTTCTTGTCCTTCCTCCTCTTCAGATACTGGGTGTTGTAGTGACCAAACTCACCACATCCAAAGCACTTGACCTTCGACAGGTCCTTCTTCTTCTTCTCTTGTCCTTTTGAGTCTTGTCCCTAACTAGGACTATTCTTCAGCTTTCCCTTACCTACAAGGTCTACATTTTCTTCTTCCTTCTCCACCTTCGGTCCCTTGCTACTACTATTGATAGCACCTTCTGTGAGACTAAGCCTGAGATCTTCCTGAGTGAAGTCACTCCACAGGTGTTCCCAATCTGGTAGTTTATCTCATCTAGTGATTCCCTGAATTAAAGTTCACCATTCCTTGGTAAACATGTTTAGAGTTGTCCGCACCAGTTCACTATAGCAGAGGTTTTTGCGGAAGCCCTTATAAAAATAGCCCAAAAATCCATTTGTAGAAGATGTCACTAGCGAAGGTGGGCAAGTAGATGTTTTAACAGATGTTTTTTGGACGATGTGTCTATGATCTACAAACTCACCGATGCTTTACATTCCATTGAAGCACTGGTCCCTCATAGAACATGGTGCACCATAGAAATTTTATTTTTATAAAATAAAAAAACACGGTACACTAAATAACACAATGCACTAGTGCTTGAATAATTGATAACACTGGAAAAAGGTTACTTTTAAAATTTTTCGATGCTATATGCACTCGCAACATCAGTTCCCTTCATGTAGTAAAATGCCCCGGTGCATACCAATAAGGAGCACGACTATATTTTTTAAATTTCAAAAAAATGCGGTGTTATTTTCCAACGATGCACTGATGTGGTAAATGTACTAAAATGCCATGGGGTGTCTTCTAAAGAGCATCGCTAGGAAGTTTTTAATTTTTTTAAAAACAACGGTACTATATTCAAATAAAGCACCGATGTGGTGCCTGTATTAGAATGCCTCGTGGCATCTTAACAAAAGCACCGCTATAGATTTTTTAATTTAAAAAAAATGTAGTGCTCTTGGATACCTTCCACATTGATGTGGTTATAATAATGCACTAGAGGAGGGTTAAGTAAAAAAACTCTCGCCCGTAAATTTTATTTTTTCCATCTATAGTGTTGGATAGGTCTGAAGCACCTGTACTGGTGCCACTCTTTCCTCATGCAAGTTACCTGACGTCGTTGCTTCTCTTGCTAACCATCCTTCTCTACCATGCTCATTACTTGACTTTCCATTTTTTTCAAACCATGGTAAAAGTTGTTTTTCCCCATTACGTGTCAACAATGCCTCCCTGATGAAAAAAAATTCCATTATTTTTGATTTTTTTTTTCTTGTGTAGCGCGCTCCATATGTTCGACTCACACTGATAGGAGTGCACCTTGTAAATTTACAGGATGCATCGCAATTCGGTGCATGAAGATAACACAACGTTGTTGTTGTGGTGCATGTTGTACCTATGAGATAGTAGTAGGTTAGCTACCAATGCCAAAGCATCTAAAATAATTGTTTTGGGGTTTTTGGTTTTAGTTTTGGAAGACCAATGAATGAAGATAGATGTAGAATTGAAATACTTAATCCTTTGGGTTATATTAATATCTCGACAAAGGGATGCTATAAAGCTTTACACAATGATATAGATCAAAAAATAGTGGTGAGAAGAATACATAAAATAATATGATTATCATAGTTTCCAGACTGTAAAATAGAACAATCATAAGTAGGAAAACCTTCTAAACTACGTTCCAAAGGTTCAAGGCAGTATACTTAAGCTTACAAAAGATGCTGCTGATTTATTGATTAGAGGGGATTAGCTAAACAAACAGTTCATTAATCCATTCTCTTAATAGATGATCACTTCAAGAGCTTATAAGAATAAATTGAGACACAATCATTCTTACCTAGATATCTCTATAAGTCACAAGCATATGAAGAAAAAACATAATGCTTGATAACTGGAAAAACTTACAGGATAACACAAACTGTGTGAAACTAAATTCAGAATCCTCTGCTTTGTATTAAGGTTCCAGAAAAACTGAGTACATCAAGTGTCTACAAAATCTTCCTTTCAAAGGTGCAACCAGGTTCAAAGTAGCATCAACAGTCAAGACTTTACAAGCAATGAATAATCAACCTCGAACTTCAAACCCATAACAACTTGAGAAGAGAGTTATTTATGCAATAATGAAACTAGGGAAATATCCTAAAACTGATTAAGATTTATTCTAAGAAAGGAAAGATCTTCATACAAGAATATAGGGGCAGATGTTGAATTGTTTCTTGCTGTCCCTTTTATTCAGGCTGTGCTGGCTTTTCTATTTGATATTTTGCCCTTTAAGCTACTTGACTGTTTGAATCCTTTACGCTTGGTTGATTCCTTCATTTAATTTTTCATCTGATACTATTTAAACTATGTGAATATCCTTTAACTTATTGGTAACCTTTACTCTGAATTTCAGGGTTTTTACTGTGTTTTTCAACAATAAATCCTTTTAGATTTGTCTTCAAACTGTATGCAGGATTTTTCTTTGTAAGCCTGGAACAAAAGTCTTTACCTGCAAAACACAAAAAATGTTAAGAAATCATAGGTGACAGAGGAGGACATCAATAGCTTTATTGAGTTTGAAAGGATATTGGAAGGAGTCTAGAGCATATCGGAAGGTAAAACCATGGCTTTTTAGTTGCAGAGGCTTATGGAGGGTTTACTGTGAAAACAGGCAAAACAAAGGCAAAATGGTAATTTTTTTGTTTAAACGGAGAAACGACTTTCTTTTTGAAATATGGGGCAAATGAAAAGTGGTCATTTTGTCGTTATGTGGGAGGTGGTTTTGGTTTTCTTCACACCGCTTTATGAGGCATGGGCGGTTTTGGGAGGGGTCACCTAAAACAATGTGAGTCTGACACATAGCAAAGGGAACAATGGAATACCGCTTTTTGGGCAGGTAATGCTCGTACAGAGAGTCAACCCGAAATCACTGAGGGTCATGGATTTGATCGGAAGGTGGTAGAGTGAAAAAGCAGCGTGGAGGGTCCCATTGATAAATTATGTTGGTAGATGGCTTTATTATGGTTAAAACCCATATGAGCGGTTAAATGGAGGTTTAGGGAGACTCTTCGTTAAAATCATACAAAAAAATTAACAGAGGATTCCTTCACAAAACACGGTTATGGAGGACTTGAAAAAATATGAATGCGGGTGGATAAATGGCATCGGGTCTGGGCTCTCGTCGCCTTTCAGATATTGCAGTTTAACGGAGGAAAGGTCCATCGCAAAGGAATGCTGTAGGGGTCATACGCGACGTGAAAATAAAACATAGTTAATACCGCGTTGGGTCCGGGTTCCCATCGCGTATCGGAGATCGCAATGACGAAGGGTGTGGTTTAGTTGGGACTTGCGATGAGGGAAGATGCGAAATGGGCGATGAATTGTGATATATATTGCATCGGGTCCGGGCCCATCACAATGGAAGATCGCAATGGCTGAGGGTATATGTTATAACTGGTATTTGTAATGAGGGGCGGATGCAATATGGCAATGGAATGTGATATATATTACGTCGGGTCCATCATGCATTGCAATCGAAGAACGCAATGGCAGAGGGTGCATGCACATTGAAAGGTTTGTGATCCGCTGATGCGATTTTTTATTAAATATATAGTTTTCATAATAAAACTAAGGGTTTCGGGTATTTAAATAAAGGAGTTAATATATACGGGAAAGGGAAACTTTTAGGGGTTTTAATACATTAAGTTAGTATTAATATGAAATATGAGTGGAGAGGGAAAAATAGACTAAGTATAATGCTTTTAATAAGTTATTTGCCTTCACATATATGCATAGATACTTAGGCTAAATAACTTTTTGTGGGTTTTTGGGTAAAAGGGGATTTAGCATGGGGCTTTCACTTTTCCTAGGCAAAAAGGATTTTGACCTTAGGAAAAGGGGTTTTTATGGAAAATGAGTGAATATGAACTGAATGAAGGTGGAAAGGGGGGAATTAGTAAATATAAGGATGAATGGGGATGAGGGAAGTTAATTAATTGATCTTGTAGACCTTCATTTGCTTTGTGTAATTGCCTCATGGACATAAAAACATATGGTAAAACATGATAAATATACATTTTATCCAATCAGTCATCATACTTCTGCAACCTTTCTCTACTTACCCTTTGGTTATCTTATCATTTTTTCTTCACTTAATGGGTGCATTTAAGCTACCAAACCCTTTTCCTTTCTTCTTATTTTTACAAAAGAAAACTATCTAATTCTAACCTTATAACCTCCAAGGACTCAAATTAAATTGATGAGCACCTTATTATTCTCTACCTAACTACTGATCTACCAAGATTAAATAGTTTGGCCAGATCTTTATTCTCTAACTATAACATCAAATTTAAAGCATGAAGCAGTCAAGATTAAACAGTTTGACTGTGATGGGTTGTGACATTTATGACAAGTTGCACACAAGCATTATTTTGCAGAAACAATAGTAGTGGCATTTAGACTTGCTCACTTTCAGAGTTTATTTGTTTTCTTTTCTTTCTAACCTAACATTTTCTTTCTGTCTTGATTTTTTAGGACATCTAACCTAACATTTTCTTTGATATGGACATCATCATCAAGATTTTTTTTTCAAAAACATTCTATTCACTATTATTATGTCCATATCCTATCTTAACATTTTTTCAAAATATTTTTATGTATTTTTTGACTAATTTATTCTATCTGATCAAAACCAAAAAATGCTACAACAGTGCGTTTCATAAATGAAAACAAATTAGGAAAGCTATAAATTGTATGGCAATGTGTTATGCCTAGTACATTTATATTTATGAAATGCACCGCAAAAATAATATTTAAAAATATAGCTATAGCTCGATGTGTTCAATAACCTGAACATTTCATACCAGTGCGAAAAGGTTATACATGCGCACCGGTGCATAAGTGTGATGCACCGCAATGAAAATTTAAATTTTTGTACCAACAACAGTGTGTCATACGTATATGCACACCGATGTCGGTGTGGTTGTGTTTGACAACGCATCAAAGCTGGTGCATGGCTATGTTTTGGGTGCACCAGTGGTTTTTTTTTAATTGAAAGTTATGTTTCCATATTTATAAATAATTTTTCATTTAATACTTTTTTTTTTGTATTTTATGTACGAGGATGTATTTTATATGTCAATCATGTAACAAAGATGTTAGCAGAGGGAGCAACAACAATAACAAGAGCAAATGGTAGACCCATACAATATGGTCTGAACATGGGAGACCAAAGAGAGGGAGAGGGATTTATACCCTCGCCCTATTACTGCAACGACTTGAGCAATTTTAAGTAATGTAGGTCTCCTCAAGTACTATGAGGAGGCTACATCTCTGAAGGTGCACTCTGTCATACCGGTGCATTTGATCTGCTAATGGAGTGCCCAGGATAGGATTTCTGTGTTGGTCCTAGGGCATGGTATAGGCCCTCTGAGGAGGACATAAAATTTATCATTGTCCTATATAGGAGAGGGGAGGATTTTCCCTAGTTCCCTGGTGTCCCCCATGGGGTTGTAGTTGAATCTCAACTTTCCTACACTCAGAGATATGTCTAGACTCATGCAAAAAGTCCAACAGATTTTCAGGTGCGTGGTGGACAACTACGAATTTATTCTTTTGTTGCATAGGAGGTTAGGTGCCTCTCACTATTAGTCACCACCATTGAACACTCTAGTAGTGATGGGAAACAGATTAGTTGCCTCTTTTTTATTATGTAGATTCTTTGACTTAGGCGGCATGTTGTATCAGATGGTCTGCCATTTTTTTGAGGCAGTTTTGTATGGATTTAGATAGATGTCATGCGTTGGGACATGGGAGAACGACCTTCCCTTTCACTTCAAATATTTTTTGTTTATTTTTTGATAGGTCTCTAGAGACAATACCTACATTTGACTGTCACCCTCCTAGGTTGATCAATGAGGTCTGAATGCACATGTGGTGGAAGATGATGTCCAAGAGGAGCCTGTCGAAGTATCGTCACATTCGATGAGGACATTCCGCCTCCCCCGTCAGATGGAGGAGAAGAGAAGATGGGCAAGGCCCAAGAGGGTGAGGTACATCCTCAAGGGGATGTAGGCATTCGAGGCTATATGGATGGTCTGTGATTTTGGATGGACCACTACGATAGATTGACTAGAGTTCTGGTTAAGGAGTGAGTCTTCCCTGCAAAGGCTCGAGATATTAGTGAAGATCCTAGGTTCATGGATCTCTACAAGGACTATCTATGTGAGATGATGTCTCTTATGCATCATATCGTCATAGCTAGTCGGCTACTGATATTCATGAGGGATATAGGGCATGCAGCAACATATACGTCAGATGAGGGTGGTGATCATGATCATGATGATGAGGGTGGTGATCATGATGCTTCTGGCAGTACTATCCCATCAGATCATGGTTGTCAGTCGCCTGATGATGAGATTCCAAAACTAGAGGATGTGCCTTATGTTTCTCTTGACAAAGCAGACCAATCACCTCCTCCTCCACCTCAGAGTTCGCCAAACCATGTTGAAGCAGTAGTTGACCATCCATCATCTTCTACTGCAGGCCAACCACCTCCACCTCCACCTCAAAGTTCAACAAACGTTGAGGCAGTATTTGACTATCCACCATCTTCTGCTGTAGACCAGCCACCTCCTCCTCCACCTCAAAGTTCGACAAATGTTGAGGCATTAGTTGACCATCCATCGTCTTCTACTACAAACCAGGCAACTAGCACTACTATGTTTGTAGTTTCATGATCCGGATTATCCACAGTTTCTAGTTCATTCTGCCAACGTTTCAAACCCCAAAGGGGGTCCATCATCAGGACAAATCAGAAAGAATATGAATGAAAAATTATTGAGAGAAGAGAGCCTGGGACCTGGATATAAATAAACCAAGAACCCTAAAATTAGGGTTCTTGGTTTATTTATATCCAGGTCCCAGGCTCTCTTCTCTCAATAATTTTTCATTCATATTCTTTCTGATTTGTCCTGATGATGGACCCCCTTTGGGGTTTGAAATGTTGGCAGAATGAACTAGAAACTGTGGATAATCCGGATCATGAAACTACAAAAAACTTCCACAGAAGCTTAAAATCTAACAACACTACTATGTTTGTATATCAGATATTTGATTGCAATTATTTGATTTGATGTAGTTATTTGACTTGTTTGTATATATATATATGGTGCATTTTTTTGTTCGTGTTTATGTACTTAATTTATATGTTGGTGTTGATGTGTATATTGTTAGGTCATGTTAGACATGTTCATTTAGTGTGCTTGTAGATAAATGTGTATGTGATAACAATTATTTGACTTGAGATGTATATTATTTTGAGGATGTGCGTGGTGATGATGTTAGATTACGATGTTTGTTTTTTGGTAGATGTGATCACGATGATGATGCCTTGTTATATTATTAGATTTGTGTGCTAACTAATGACGTTTATATGTACTAAAGGTGTATATAATTAGATGATGGTAATGAATTCGAATGTGTATCTTAAATGATGTTTTATGTTTTTTAGATGGTTATCATCATGATTATTTTTATGAAATAATATTTAATATAGATTATGTATTGGTGAACATATATCAAACTTTTATATATGAAATTGCATGCAGAACGACTTACTTTAAACAAAAATGCAAAGATATTTTTGTAAATTATAAAGTCTAGTATGGTTGAAACTATGATTGTAAAATTATGATAAATATTTTTCTATTGCTTAGATAGTTCATTGATATTCAATCTAATTTAATTAGTAAAATATTTCAATACTCACAAGGAAAATATAATTAAGGTAAAATAATTTGGTTAGTTCTTAATAAGACAAAAATGTGTAACTTATTCAATTTTTAATACAAAATATTATTAATAATAAATTACTCAAAAATACAATTTAACCAATTCAATATTGGTTTATAAAATTCAATCTATTGTTAAATTTAAAAAAACTTAAGTCGCATTTTTTATAATCAATTTAGATTTAATAAAATTTAAAAAATTTTGTTTAATTTTTTTTTTTTAGTTTATTACTAAAGTTATGAGATTTTCAAGCAATTTAAATTTAATATTTAAAACAAATCTTACCAATTTAAATTATAAATTTCTCTCTCTAAAAATGAGGATTGAGAAATGTAAAATAAGATATGTGAAGTTACTTGTAGTTGAGGATTTGCTCTATTGGAAGTTCTCCCTTAAAAAGGCAAGTTGACTTTTTTCTAGTAATGAAGATATAACATTTTGGTCATATTTTGGTTCTTTATTTGTTATTATACTAGTTTAAATTTAACTCTTTTTAATTATAAATATGAGTTAAATAATACAAAAATGATACGAGATTAGATTTACACTTTGACAAATAATATATTTGATTATTTCTTAATTAATAGATTGAATATATATATATTTTTTCCACATATTTATCACATGATAGTCACTAAAATCCATTTTTCACATTTTTCCTAGTTAATATTACATCATGTTCACAATGATAACGACATGTCTACTTTAAATAATTTACTTTTTTTAACACAATCGGTTACTTTTTATATATTGCAAAAAAGGGGAAAGGAAGCTAGTTCCTTGTACAATCCGAGGAGGGCTGGATCAAAGTAGTGCACAATAGGGAGTGCAGTCCCCACAACTACTCTGACAACCCTGTTTCTTAAAAACTTCAAAAAATACAAGAACCCGCACTTAACAATGAAACAACAGACTTAACTAAAAACCCTCTCTTAACTTTGGAAAAGGTAGGCAGTAAAACAAACAAACGAGACAATAGATTCACTTTTCCACAAGCTTGGTGCAAATATAAAATTGTCCTTTAAGTGACTCAATCACCACCAAATGTTTCCTCTGTCAAATCTGACGGACACCACCTAACGCCGATCATTCAAACTGCTCGACTCACCACTGCTGTCGATCCCCACACAATAGATCCAATGGCGAGCATTGATTTCGGGTGGGAAAACCGCATGGATAATACCTACCCGATAAAGTTGTATTCTCGTCCCACTTGCTTGCTATGTGTCCAACAATGAGTGGAATCAGGGGGTTCCCTCCTGAAACCACTTACCGCTTTATCACCTCCCGATAAACCGCTCTTGCAAATTCCCACTTTTTCGCTTTGACTAGGTCTTGCACAAGTTAGGACCCAAAGACCCTTGATTTTCCTCTAGCTAGTTCCTCTCCTGATATCTCTGATGTCATTCCTTATCCGTTGATCTCCGGATCCAATAGTTCCTATGCGAGGGTTCTTCATCTGTCTCCTCATGCTTTCTTTGCGGAAAATCTTCAAAGCTTTGCGATTTCTGGTCCTAATGTTGATCCAGGTGGACATTGGTGGCCACCTACCAAGTCCACTTGGACCCCCACCATTGTTTCTCTCAGCATTTTCAGTTTCCTTAATTGTAGCACAACTTACTACTTTTAGCAGTTTTTCAGGTCCTGAACTTCCAGAGCCATTTTGAGGCCCTAAACGAAGTTTTTGGGAAAACTAGGAGCAACATGTATTCATGGACCCATGTTTCTCTTCCCAAAGTTGTAGTTCTCGGATAGATCTTTCTAATGAGATATTGTGCACATCAAACGGAGATCATATGCCAAAGTTACGACCCTAGGAAGTTGATGTACCAATTTACCCAAACGAGGCCCACAGTTTGGCGTTTCATCTTCTAGGGTTAGGTTTTTGGATGTTTAGGGTTTTCCATTATTTTTCAACAATAAATATGCCTTCGAGCCTCATTGTAAGATAGTTCAAAGGCATGTAGCCGCCACATCTCTTCTCAGAGATAAGCTACCATCACCCTAGCTGGTTTATTTCCATGATTGTTTGTAAGCATATTTCAGTATTTTACATTAATGAAATGAAGTATTATTTCCACTGCATATCTGTGTTTATGGTTATCTCTATAATTTGTTGCATTCCTGTTTAAATCCGGATCAATGGTATCAGAGCGATTTTCTTTTTCTCTGTTTTTCTTTGCATGTCCCCAACGAGGTCGGGATATAAGGAGTTAGGGCTTGAACTGGTCGAACCATTGCAAGACTAGCCTCGTAAATCCCGACGGCCTCCCATGGCGGATGAGAAGAAAGACGAGGGGCAGGAGATCCTATCAAAATCTTGCTCGAAGAAGCCCTCAAGCAACAAAGGAATGCTATGATGGATAGCTTTGCCTAGATCCTTCAGCGGCTACCCAGAAGCGACGCATCGGCTTCCAGCAGCTACTCTGGAAACACCACCCCTTTAAGGTACAAGTTAATTTTGAAATCCCCATATTCGAGGTTTAGATAGACACAGATGCTGTAGATAAATGGTTAAATCTGCTAGAGGGTTATTTTTCTGTTCATGAATTTTTGAGTCAGGAAAAGATTATTTTCGCTCTTCTCAAAGCAGCCCCCCACGTCAAGGACTAGTGGGAAACCTACTGTGAGCAAAAGGATGAAAATAATGGCTCACTATTTTCAGCCATACCCACTTGGAATTCATTCCAAGATGCCATCAAGGAGCAGTACTACCCTGCCAGAAGCTATGAGGATCAATATATAAAGTGGACCACGTTGTGGCAGGGAAGGGACCAAGACGTGTCAGAGTTTACCAATCTTTTCCATACCCTTCACACAAAGTTGGGTATCAAGGATTCGAAGCAGCATTTAATACTAAAAGACCATGGCTACCTGCACAAGTACATCCAGGAAGAAATAGAATTCCTGAACATCTCCTCGCTGGGCACAACATACTGATATGCCGTCAAGATC
This sequence comes from Pinus tabuliformis, assembly GCA_031772625.1. Taxonomy (NCBI): domain Eukaryota; kingdom Viridiplantae; phylum Streptophyta; class Pinopsida; order Pinales; family Pinaceae; genus Pinus; species Pinus tabuliformis. The sequence goes on along the minus strand of CM062804.1, from coordinate 1,437,041,452 downwards.
GAGCAAAAGTTTAAACAGAAGAAGCGAGACTTTGGATCTGTGAATCCGAAGCAAGGGAAAGGTGCCCCTAAACCACAGAACAAAGGACAAAGCCAAGGCGAGGCAACCCAAGAAAACCCGCTAAAGCTACAAGCAAAGAACAACGCCGTGAAGCCGAAAAAGGACACGTGAAAATGGTGTGAGTTCCATAAGAGCTCCACTTACAACAGAAGTGAGTGTTGGGCCAAGCAGTCATTGGTGGCTGAGCTAAAGGTTTCAGAATCAGATGCATATTCTGACTTTGAGTCAGAACCTGACAAGGGGAATGACAAAGGGAAGCAGATTATCGATGTGGAGCCCAACACCACCGTTGCCACCACGAAGATACAGAGGGAGGAACCCAAAGATCCAGAGGAGGAGGAACATCTCTTCCACTCCCAGATGTGGGTAAAGGGCTCCCCGCTACAATTCATTGTTGATAGCGAGAGCTAAAAGAACCTCATTTCGGTAGAGGTCGTGAAGCGGTTGGGCCTACCTACCACAACACATCCACAACCGTACACCATTGGGTGGCTTCACCAAGGACGGGATCTTCGCGTGAGCAAGCAGTGTTGCCTTCCATACAACATCAAGCCCTTCACGGATGAGGTATTGTGTGACATTTCTCCCCTTGAAGTTTGTGATGTATTATTAGGACAACCATACTTGTGGAAGTGACATGCTGTGTATGAATCACGGCCCCGTGCTGTTATTGTTACATTGGGAAATAAGCTGTACAGGATACCAGAGGTAGCACCACCTACCTCCATCTCTTTGGTTACTAGAAAACAATGCAGTAAGCTCATTTGCAAAACCGGGAAATTTCTTTTCCTAATGATACGCCCTCAAGGAAAGAAGAAGATGGTGGCCATGACCTCCAGACAGGGCCCCTCTGCACGACAACTACAAATGGACAAGGTCATGGAGGAGTACGAGGACATCTTCACCTCCCCCGCAGGGGTTCCTCTACACTGTCAGGTCAAGCACTCCATCGATCTGACCCCAGGTGCGTCGCTACCCAATGGACCAATCTATCGGCGCTCCATTATGGAGAACGATGAAATCAAGAGGCAGATTCAGGAGCTATTGCAGAAAGGTCACATCCATCCGAGTTCATCGCCTTGTGGGAGCCTGATCGTGTTGGTACAAAATAAGGATGGGACTTTGGAGACTCTGTATTGACTATCGGGCGCTGAAAAAGATCATTGTCTGTAATGGGTACTCGATCCCGGAGATTGATGATCTCCTGGACCAACTAAAGGGGGGAAAATATTTTAGTAAGATCGATCTGAAGTCAGGATATCACCAGGTACCAATCGAACCCTCTGATGTGTGGAAGACTGCCTTCAAAGCCAAGGAGGGCCTTTTCGAATGGTTGGTTATGCCTTTCAGATTGACGAATGCTCCCACAACCTTCATGAGGCTAATGGATGACATCTTGCAACCATTCACCAACTCATTTGTAGTGGTATACTTGGATGACGTTCTGATCTTCAGCCAAAGTTGGGAAGAGAACCTCCACCACATCCGACAGGTTCTCTAAACACTGCGGCAACACAAGCTATGTGCCAATTTGGATAAATGTACTTTTGGCATGACCCAGGTTCAGTATCTGGGATACATTATTGATGAATAGGGGGTGCATGTGGATCCAGCCAAGTTCCAAGTCATTCGGGATTGGCCATCTCCAACCACTCTGACAGAGCTCCGTAGCTTTCTAGGTCTTGCCAGCTTCTACCGCAGATTCGTGTTGGGGTTTTTCATATCACTCGGCCCTTGAGTCAAGTCACCAAGGGAGAAGCAAAAGAAAAATTCTTTTGGTCTGAATCTCAATAGAAGGCATTCACAGAGTTGAAAGATCGCGTCTACACAACACTAGTGCTCGCGTTACCAGATTTGCAACAACCATTTGAGGTCGAGACAGATGCCTCTAACTATGCTATTGGGGCAGTCCTTACTCAACACGAGCATCCAGTGGCATATCACAGTGAGACACTTTCAGACACAGTCTGGAAGTATCCCACTTATGACTCAAAGATGTATTCCATTGTGCAGGCCTGCTGACAATGGAAGCATTACATATTGGGGAAGGAAACGGTCATCCACACATACCACCGACCTCTGTAGTTCATATAGACCCAAAGGAAATTTCAGAATGATCACCATCATAAGTGGTCTACATACCTGCAACAGTTCCATTTGAATATCAAGTATAAGAAGGGTAGCACCAATAATGTTGCAGATTGCCTCAGTCGACCCCCTATCATGGCATTAACCACCGTGCTAAACTCTTGTGGGCACAAGACTTATGATTGGCCACTTCTCTACAAAAGTGACCCAAAATTTGGCCACACATACCAGACACTCTTGGAGGGTCAGCATGTTCCAGATTTTCACCTCCAGGATGCCTTGTTATGCCACCTGGGTCACCTTTGTGTTCCTTCAAGCGAGCATGCCAAGATGATTTGGGAAGCACACTATAGTCAGGCTGCTCGGAATTTTGGGGTCGAGAAAATGGTGGCAGTATTGCAAAAGTATTTCTATTGGCTGAATCTTCAACATGATGTCAAGAAGTACATCATATCATGTACTACCTACGCCATTGCCAAACTGACCATCAATAAGAAAGGCCTCTATACCCCACTGCCTACCCCTAGTCGACCTTGGGAATCCATATCCATGGATTACATGTCAGGCCTTCCTTCCACTGAGCATGGGAACGACTGTGTTTTTGTGGTCGTTGACAGGTTCTCAAAGATGGCCATTATGGCGGTCTACAAGAAGAATATCACAGCAAAAGCCACTGCTAAATTCTTCTTTGAACAGGTGTGGGTGCGCTTTGGGATCTCCTAGTCTATCATCTTAGATCGGGACAGTCGGTTCCTCAGTACATTTTGGTCCAGTCTCTGGTCAATGTTGGACACCAAACTCACTAAGTCCACAGCTTTCCATCCTCAAATTGATGGCCAGACAGATGTTGTTAACAGGATGATTGTACACATTCTGTGCATGTACAACTCAAAGCATCCACGAACATGGGACAAGAGCCTCCCCTATGTTCAGCACAGCTACAACCGAGCTCTTCACAGCTCGACTGGCCACATCCCTTTTCAGGTGGGCTTGGGATTCCAGCCACTATGCCCCATTGATGTGGCCATGCCACTTGTAGCTACTCACACAGATTCGGCTCATGTCCAGTCTGAAATAGACAAGGCAACCAACTTCATTGAGCACATCCAACATATTTTCTAGTAGGTCCATGACATTCTGGAGAAATCAAATGCCAAGTACAAGCAGTGACATGATCAACATCGGGTGCCACACAAGTTTCAGGTGGGCGGCAAAGTATGGTTGCATTTGCAAAAGGAATGCCTTGCTGGAGCCTATCGGAAACTGAGACCACTCCAATATGGTCCTTACACCATTACTAAGGCTATGGGAGACAATTCATTTGAGCTCAGCATTCCCCCATTCCTTGGCCTGCACCCAGTGTTCAATGTGTACCGCCTCCGGCCATACTTTCCACCATTACTAGACACATTCGACATTGAAGAACAGCTCACACCCACAGAATTAAATCCAGATTGCATGGAACAAGTTGCAACTGATCAGATCATGGACACACAGATCAAGAACACTTGCCAATAGAATATCCAGCTGTATCGAGTTTTCAAAGTAGGCCAACTCCTTCACCAGGGCAAGTGGCTCACCAGGGACCAAGTTCAGCAGAAGTTTCCTCATCTCATGGAGGAACTCAACGCAATGGGGACCATTGCTTCCTAAGGGGGGAGGAATGATCCAGGTGGACATTGGTGGCCACCTGCCAAGTCCACTTGGACCCCCACCATTGTTTCTCTCAGCATTTTCAGTTTCCTTAATTGTAGCACAACTTACTACTTTTAGCAGTTTTTCGGGTCCTGAACTTCTGGAGCTGTTTTGAGGCCCTAAACAAGATATTGTGCACGTAAAATGAAGATCATATGCCAAAGTTACGACCCTAGGAAGTTGATGTACCAGTGTACCCAAACGGGGCCCACAGTTTTGCGTTTCATCTTCTAGGGTTAGGTTTTTGGATTTTTAGGGTTTTCCATTGTTTCTCAACAATAAATAGGCCTTCGAGCCTCATTGTAAGACAGTTCAGAGGCATGTAGCCACCACATATCTTCTCAGAGATAAGCTACCATCATCCTAGCTGGTTTATTTCCATTATTGTTTGTAAGCATATTTCAATATTTTACATTAATGAAATGAAGTATTATTTCCACTGCATATCTGTGTTTATGGTTATCTCTGTAATTTGTTGCATTCCTGTTTAAATCCGGATCAAATGTATTGGTCTTTGTTGAGGGGAGACTTGCTGCTGTTGAATGCCTCATTGTCTTGGGTCGCCTGGGAGCTTGCGCATGTGACCTTGGAGATCTGATTGTTGCTTGCAATGCTGTTACTTTCCAGGCATTCGTGGGTGACACAACTAAAGCCGACCTCACCCAAGAGAGGAGGACAATTGAGTCTTGTTTCATCATATAGTGTAGCATGTTGGGATTTTGGGAGTCGAGTGCTCTAAACAATGCTGATTACAGTTGATAACCTCTGCTGACATATATTCTCTACTTTATTCATGTAATCTCCATCTTGATTTGATGTTTTGATTCTTCTTTTTTATTGTTTCCCCTGTAAAATTTCTTGTGAGATTTTTCGGATCTATATCTTCTTTCTCAATCCTCATACTGGGCGTGGTGTCATGGTATGATTTCTTCATAAACTTCATTATTCTCTTTGACAATTCCAATTGGTCTGTCAATTGCTTTGTTGGCATGACTATCAACGTCCTTATTTTGATTTCATGCTTTATGGTTATTTTTCCCAGGGTTTCAAAGTTTTTTTTGATCCTTTGATAGATTTTGTTGATGGCTATTCTTTTGAATTCCCCTTTGGCTTCCAATGCCGCTATTATGATAGCTGACTCCCCTATTATTATAGGGTCCTTGATTGCATTTTTGTTTAGAAGCCTTGTGCCAAGGAGAAGGTTGTATGCTTCAGCCCTGTTGTTTGTCGTTTCTCCAAGGCTCTATTCATAAGTTATTGTCTTTTTCCCATTTGGATCTATAATGACTCCTCCTGCCCTTGCTTTACCTGGGTTATTTTTTGCAGCTCCATCAAAAAAGAGAATGTGTCTCTTCTGTTTTTTTATCCATTTTGCAAATTCTTTATCATCCAATCTTAATTTCCAATTCTTGTTTGTGTGAAATTCTTTATTTTTTGCTATAATTGCTACTTTTGCTCTGTTTTCTAACATTTCTTTGCTGTACCAGTCTTTCTCTTCTTGTTGTAAGTCATTCTGGTCCATTTTTGAGATTCCATTTGTACTTATTATCTTTGCATCTTGGCTCCAAGTTTTTGCTAGGATCTTGCCTAGATTTGGCTTTTGATCTTTGAAAATGCATTTGTTTCGGGATAACCAAATTTGCCAACACAGGATTGAAGGGAGGCATTTCCATATCCTATTTATTGTTGCCCTTTTTTCTTTGTATATGGGTAGCTTTTATCCCAATTTTTATGAAGAGTTGTCAACTGAATTGTTGGATTTATGTTTATTTCCAAAGGACTTGTTGCATGTTTCCAACACTCTCTCGCCACCATTCAGTTAATGAAGAGGTGTTGGATTGATTCTTCCTCCTTTTGACACATGACACATTTTGAGGGCCCTTGTATTATTATTTTTTTTTAAATTTTCAGAGGTAAGAATTTTACCTTTGAGACGTGTCCGTGTGAATATTTTAATTTTGGGCAGACTTTTTGAATTCCAAGTTGCCTTCCAAAGGCTCCAGTCATTTTGATTGTGGAGTTTTTGGAGGAGGTTGTACCCCGATTTCACTGTGTAATCCCCTCCATTTGGATGCCAAACAAATTCATCCCACTCTGCAATGTTGATGGGGGTGGCCCCTGCCAGATGGGCTTTTAAAATTTCCCACTTACTTTTTAGTCTTGGTGGTGTTGCTAGCTTTTTCCATCTTACCCAGTGGTTATGATCCCAATCCAAGATAGAATAAAGATTGTTAAAACTTTTCTCTTCCATTCATCTCTGAAGTCCCCTTAAGTTTTGTTGTTGTTTTAAGGGATTTTTTTCCATTATTCTATCCTCCCAGATGGAAATTGTTTTTCCATTCCCTGGATTCTTCGATATTTGATCTCTAATGAGAGGAATTATCATTTTTACCAATTTCCAGATTTGGGTGCATGGCCTGTCTGGAATAGTTTCAGTGAGAAGCTTTGTTCTATGACAATTTAAGTATTTCATTCTTAGTACTTTTGGCCACCAGTGGCCATTCCTATTTATCATTCTCTAGATAATTTTTGTCCCTAGAGAAATGTTCATTAGTCTTGGCAAATGAACTTCTATACCTCCTTTTTCATAGGGAAGAGTAACTTGCTCCCATTTAACAAGGCTAATTTTTTTATTATCTTGCTTTCCTCCTTGCCAAAGAAAGCTTCTGATTATCAGTTCCATTTGCTTTTGGGTGGTTACCAGAGCCATAATGATTGCATACTGATATATAGGCAAGGCCGAGAGAAGTGCTTTGATCAGCGTCACTCTTCCTGCCAGATTGAGCCACATCACTCCCCAATTCTGAACTTTTCCCTTCATTTTCTCTACTTGTTCCAGACTTTTGATTTTACCACTTCCTTTGCTAAGGGCAGCCCAAGATAATTGAAGTGGCTCCAATTTATTTGTAAAGGAATTTATAGTATTTGTGAGATACATTGCATTGTTTTTGTTGGGGTGTTCCAGCAGTATATTCTGCATTTGGAGTTGTTTAAGATTCCTCCTGAAGCTGGAAGAAATTCATCTAAGACGTTTTTGAATCATTTTGCTATAATGCAGGATGCCCCACCTATGAGAAGAGTATTGTCTGCAAAGAAAGAATGGTTTATATATTTGACTCCTCTCGAAATTTGGATCCCTGTTATTTTTTTCTATTTCTCTGATTTTCCAGCATAGCACTCAGCGATTCAGCCATGATGATGTACAAGAATGGAGAAAGAGGACAACCTTGCCTCAGCCCTCGAGTGCTTTGGAAAAATTCACTGGGCTGACCATTGATTAAAGGAGCTATCCAAGGATTTGATATACATGCCTGGATAATCTCTATGAAATTCGTTGAGAAGCCAAATCTTTTGAGAGCTGCTACAAGAAAGTTATGGTTAACTCTGTCAAAAGCATTAGCCATATCTAACCTAACATTCATTCCTCTCTCTTTTCTGTGGATACTGCTATGGATAGCCTCTTGTACAATTAGCACATTGTCTGTGATTTGCCTCTTGGGGACAAATCCTCCTTGGTTTTTTGAGATTATTTCTGGAAGTAATTTCTTCATTTTGTTTGCTAGAATTTTGGTAAGAATCTTATAAGACAAGTTGCACAGGGAGATTGGCCTATATATGTTAAAAGTTGTAGGATTGGGTTCTTTGGGAATGAGGGCTAGGAAGGAGGATTATGTATTTCCTCCAATATTTTTTTTTGGAAAGCATTTTTGAGAATTCTCATTAGATATTTTTTGATAATTTTCCAATGTTGTCTATAAAAGGCTATTGTAAACCCATCTGGACTGGGTGCCTTATTAGGGTGGAGATTCCACATAGCTTCTTTGAATTCTTCCCCAGTAATTTCTTTATCTAATTCCTTGTTTTGCTAGTTGCTTTTTTTTTATATGTTGCAGAATTTCTTCATTAGCTGTTGGCTAGTCACTTGTTGAGAGGATATCTTTGAAGTGTTGATGTGCTACATTTTTTACTGCTTCTACTCCTTTTATTTCTTGACCATTTACTTGAATCTGTTCTATCTGATTTTTTGACCTCCTTATTTTCATTGTATTGTGGAATAAGGCTGTGTTTTTGTCTCCGGATTTTAGCCAGACACATCTTGATTTCTGTCTACTTTCCTCTTCTTGTTGCCTATTTTGCTTATATATTTCCATATATATTTCCTTTTCTTGTATTTGGTCTTGTTTACTTTCTTCCTTGTTCTCTTTTTCCTTGCAAAGGTTATCCATCTTTTTTTTCAATTCGATATTCCTAGCTTTGTCTCGAAGATCATTTTCTCTTGCCCAGTTTTTTAAGTGCATCCTTAGATTCTTTAGCTTAGTTTCCTAGACATACTGGGGAGATCCTGTGACACTTTTTTTCTAGCTGTCATTTATTTGATTGCTAAAATATTCCTTGCTGTCCAAAATTGGATTATATCTGAAGGGAAGGGGTCCTTGATTTTCCAGCTTCCCCAATGTTAGCACCACTGGCTTGTGATCTGAAGCTAAGTTGTGGACAATTTTACTTTTCGCAAGAGTGTAAGCAGCTGTTATGCTTTCATGAATAAGAATTCTGTCCAACCTTTCTTTTATGTTGTTTTTTCCAATTCTTTTGTTGTTCCAAGTGTACTTGCCATTGCTTGGTGGAATGTCTATTAATTTGTAATATTCTATTATTCCTTCAAGAGCTTCTCTTGATAGATCATTGTGGAAGGTTCCACCCAATTTTTCTTCTGTGTTCGTTATCAGATTTAAATCCCCTCCTTGGATTAATTGCCCACTTTGTCTCTCTACTATTTCTTCTTTAATTGATTTCCAACATTGTTCTTTCTCTCTATAGTGATTTGGTGAATACACATTTATAATGCTATAGTGTTCTTTTTTTTTGATATTCCTCAACTCTATTCGAATCTAGTGTCTACTAGTTTTGTGGGTCATTAATTCCCATTTTCTTTTGTCCCAAATGGTGCTGATTCCTCCAGATGCTCCTGTGGCTTCTAACACTACTTATTCATAATTTTTTAGTTTTTGAATCATTTTTTGACTTTATTGCTTGTTTATTTTGGTCTCTTGGATCATATATATATCTGGTTGTTCCTTGGCTAAAATGTCTCTAGCTGCATTGACTTTAAAGGAGGTGCCAAGGCCGTGACAATTCCAAGAGACCACTATCATTATTTATTGTTGTGTTGGTGTGGTCCTCCCTTTCCTCTTTGTTGAGTTTTTTCATGACTTCCTGTTTGTTTCCCAAGGAATGAATCCATTGGCTGTTGCGTTCCTAGGGCCATTTCTTTAACTGCTGCCTCATCTCTGATTTTTTTATTGGATTTTCTTCCCACTTTTTTTTGCTGATCCCAGGCTTAAGGGATTTCTTTGGCTTTGTTTCTAGTTAGAATGTGGTCCACTAAGGGAGGAGGGGGGGATGATATTAGGTTGGGGGTGGTTATGAGAGCTATATGGTTTGAGGGTGGGGATCTGGGAGAGGGTGGATCAAATGAGTCTTCTAATGGCTCAAAAGGACTCGAAGTTACGTGATCAAGAGGAGTAACCTTCATTGGAGGCAGGGAGGTTGTTTTATTTTCTTCATGGGACTGATAAGTATTTGGCGTAGTCTGCTTATTGGTAGGTTTTTTCCTTTTCACTTGTTCCCATGTAGGTTCTTGCTCTTCTACATTTCCATTATCTATTTTTTTAAGACACCTATTTGCAAAATGACCATACTCGTGACATACCTTGCATTTAAATGGTATTTTCTCATAGTCTAGCTACTGAATGTGTGTCCACTGGTCGACCTTGATATTTATTGCCTCTGGGAGACCTTTCCCGAGATCTACTTTCACACATATTCTTGCGCACACATGCATGTTGTCTTTTGGCTCACATATGTCAATATATTTGCCCACTACAGATTCATCTCCCCAGTAGTGAAGAGGAAGATGCAGGAGCCTGACCCACACAGGCATTGTGTTTGGGACATCCATCTCTAGATCAAAATCTGGCGTCCACCTGTTCAGGTATAAACCTCTGGACTCCATGAAGTAAGGTCTGTTTCTAAATATCAGATCTTTGTCCTCCTTTGTTTCAAAGGGAAAGGTATAGTAACCCCTTCCATAGAATCGTATTGCTATCTTCCCCTACGTGGTTGCATTCCAGTTTCTTTCCACCCATTTTTGCACTGGTTTGGGTGAAGGCCATAGCCCTGTGAACTGCCCAACAAATTTCCGTTCTGCCAGAGAGATGGCTGCTCTTCTAGGAAGTGCTGGAGGGAGGGAAATCTCTGAGATAATTTCAAGTTTCTTAACAAATTTATTGATTGATGGCTTGTTCCTTGGAGCTCCATTCTCTGCGATTAAAGATGCGAAAGCTTCTGCATTTTCTTCATTCCCTGTCTGCGTGGAAGAGTGAGGATCTCCCTCCTAAGAAGGCTGCATGGTTTGGTTGGCCTCAGCAGTAGGAGGCTGTCAAGAGAAGGATCTGCAGGGGTAGCAGTGGCTAGGTCAGTGCAGGCTCAGGTTGGGCTGTTGCGCGCGTGATATTTACGTAGTTTACTTTAAACAATTTACTTATAAATACATAAAAATAGATATTTATTTTACATAATCTAAATAGGAAAGAAAAATGCATCACCAAGTCTATTTGAAAGCCAAACAAATGCCTCTTAATCACCATCACATTATTTATCATTTAATTCTTAGCCATAAAACATTTATTGATTCAACTTTTATTTATAACCAACATAGATCCATCTTAAGTATGGATCTAACATGAGTTCAGGAGAATCAAATTTCTTCACTTGCAAACTTCTTTAGGGTGCAAAATACCATGTGTAATTTTTCATTATTTAAATTGTATTTTTGAATGCTATATAGAGTATATAGGACCAAATAAATGTTATAACCATAAAACTTATTTTTTTCATGATATATTAATAAGTTGTTTTAAATGATATATAATATATACATAATTGACGTTAAATTAGTTTATGTAACATGTATACCAATACATTTTAAGAGCTCAAATTAAAATATATTTTTAATTATTAATATACTTTTAAGTATATGTCAATATTAATTTGTATTAAGATATTTTATTGATAACCCATATTGAATATTTTTTTATATACAACATTATAATATTTTATTTTAACGGTTTTTTTCTTCTTCTGTATATACATATATATGAAGTTGTATCGACATAAATCGGTTAACATAGATGTTCATATAGTTTATTTAAATTTCCTATTGAAATATTTTTGAAAAGCATAAAGTTTAAACATCTTACTCACACATTTCTTTTAGTTATAATTACTTTACATCATATTCATTTTTTTTACTATAGCTGACACTATTTTTCCATTTAGAGCAAAATTTATTTATTTTTGTTTTAAAAGGAACGAATGGACAAACAAACTTACACATCCCCTCATACTGGGATGTAGAATGAGCCTCTTGGCTCAATTACCATTGAAAAGAAAAGTCAAAACTGTTCCATTATCCATGAAGAAAACATTAAAACCTTTCAACATCCATGCAAGCCCATTTGTTTCTCTTATGGTCCATAAAAAAATATAATTAACATTTTATACATGCATAAGACCTCCTTCTAGTTTACATAATGTTGCAAGAACTGTAATTTAAATATAGTAAACATGACTTTACCTCTCATGTCAAGAATTTAATCTTACATATTAATACACAATTTTTTCATTGTTAAAGTCCTCATAAAGTTATCACTACATGATGATTTGTATTTATTTTATACTAAATAAGAAGAAAAAACATGTGAATTGATTAATAAACCAATAAGTATCTAAATCGAGACTAAATCTTCAATGTTATTTCTAAATTCACTATTTTCTTCTCATTTTCCAATTTGAGAAGGATTGTGACCTTGAATCCTTATTATCATAGATATTGTACACAATTTGAAATAATTAGTTTTAAGTGTAAAAATGCTTCCATTTAAAAAAAGAGCGTGTAAAAACATTTGTGAATGTTACCAATTATATTATAAAATGCCAACAAGGTGAATAAAACAACAATATAATTAACAAAATAAAGAAAACAAAAACATACAACAATAATATAAATGATGAAATAACACAAGTACATATCACTCTCTATTGTCATCACTCTGATTATCTTCCTCGCTTGGCATGATAACGTCGTTGTTCTAAAAAATATGTTTTGATCTAGGGTTGTGTCTTAATATGAACCACCAATCCCTATCCAACACATCTGGGTAAAAAAACACCTGGTTGTAGTGTTTTGGGAAAACATAAGGCTCCCTAGCTTCATGCCACATCTTTCTAGAGTTGATAGATATTAGCCCACTATCGTGATCTTCCTTTACATTATTTTGATCAAAGGTGTCCCACCACTTGCACCTAAAAATAATACACTAGAACGAAGAGAAGTCCACTTGAATGGTCTCTTCTATCTTTCTAACGTAACTTAACATCCCCTGCATTAGGTTTCATTTGCAATGGCTAACACGACTAGATTGGTCGAACTCAACTTCCACTCCACAGTCTTGTGTCATGCATCCATCATCGACAACCTTCGTCCGAAAATTATGTCCATATTCCCACATGTATGGGAACAAATGAACTTATAAAAAAGTGAAAAAAACACAGTGTCATGTGTCTAATAACCCAAAAAAAATAAAAATAATATATATATATATATATATATATTACAATTCAAAGGTGAAGTATGAAGTTAAAATTGTATAGAAAGAGATTATAATTATCGAGTTACTGCACCCAATCCCTATGTCTGGCGCATCATCTTTAGCACATAGGTAATGACAAGATGCATCGTATTTCTCTTTGACTTGATTAGCAACCCAATTATTAGGGCATGTCATTAGCATATTTTATTTTAAATGATGAGGATAAGGCACGCTTCTACCATTCAACCGTTTGCATTCTTTCTTTTCACTGTCCCATTTCCTCCTCTTCTATTCGTACAATGTGATCCACAGTTGTGTCACCTCCATATTTTAAATAACGGATTTGTTGATGGCTTCAATTTCTGAATTTGCTGATGAAATCAAACCAACATATCTATATATCTATATATATATCTATATATCTATATATATATCTATATATATATATATATATATATATATATATATTATGTATGAGATAAAATATGCATTAATATGAAGTTCATTGTGAATAGTTACCGTGTAATAATTTGAAAAATGATAATCTTGCACTTACTCTTTATCACGCACCTCTTTCAATTCGTTTTGAGAAGCTTCCCTTTTCTTTTGTCTTCATCCCTTTCATCATCCCAAATTGCCACACCTAGTGTGTTGTCGATTTGATTAATGTACTCACTGGCATAATAGAAAGACTCATATGATATATACCCCTCTGCCATAGACCCCTTAGGTTTTTCCCTTTGTGAAACAAAACCATTCAATTTCTTCATGTACCTCTCTAAGAAGAACATCCAATGAAAAGAAATCACCCGAACTAATTCAACCTCATCTACTAGGTGAATTAGAATATGAACCTGTAAGTCCATGAAGTCGATAGTTCCTTCTCAAACATACAAAAAATCTCAACTATCTCTTAATGCCACTGTGGAATGCTAGCCATATGAATCTCCTTTGATGTGATCCAACGTACAAATGCAAATAATTTATATATGGGACGTCGTAGGTCTTGGGGGAGTCATGGTTCACACACCTATGAACAAGCAGAGGATAATGACACTGCACATTAAACAATACATTATACAAAAACTAATTATAAAATATGTCATTACATAAAAATAATAAAATAATAAAATCATGTTTTTGACATACGTACTCTTATCAGGTTCAAATGGTCTTGCGATTTCAACCCAGAAAAGCGGTCTTCCAAAATGAAGCAGCATCGTAGTGAAGACTCATATAAAGAAGACACCCTCACACTCATTATAACTTTCTTTTCCAAAGAAGAATAATATTTGTTTAAAATCCAATGGACATCACCTTCTTTGAAAGACCAAGAGGGACCAACCTCTCATCTAGTTTCTTTTCTTGGCCAATGTTTCTTTTTAGTTTTTGAAAAAATAAGATCTATCATAACAATGAATGTGTCACTTTATTTTGATGATATGTGCCTCCATAAAGAAGATGAAACATTTTTAAATATATGCATGAGATCTAGTAAGTGGGCAATCTTAAGATGCTCCCAATATGGGAGCTCATAAAAGACAAATTTCCTTTTCATCCCAATGGGAAATTTTTTAGCATAGGTGTCGAATAATTTTGGATTTGCAAACATAGGCTCCTCATTTGAATCAAACCTTTCTGCAAATTCCTTCTTCTTCTTTCTCTAATATGCTCTAAGTGATCTGGACATCAAATTTTATCTCAAAAATGAAAGTGCGCAGAAAGTATTGAAACCAATGTTAAGTTGAAGTTCTTGTCATTTTTAATCTAACGACATTTGTTTCACCTCAATCCGACACCTTATGCTCAAGTTATCACATGCTAATTGTTTGGCCCAACAACTAAAATTATAGTAGTTTTGTTAACTAGACTGCTGACTGGGTTACCGTACAGTTGAGCCAGCAAGGTGACTGTGTAGGCATGAGCCATCCAGGTGCTGACGCTTAGCGTCCTTTGGTTCGTTGGTAGCTATTCAATTTTGATAGGTTGTGGTGTTTCTGCGTGGACCAATGAAATGTTACCACGTTGCACCCGAGGAGTGGTGCAAAATTTTGGTTACAGTCTAACCGAAGCCTGAGAGGGATTCAAACCCCTAACCTCCAGTCCAAAAATGCAACGATCAACCAACGAGCTCGATGGTGGTTTTTGTTATGTAATGGGAAAAACTTGTATTTAAGTTTTCATTGGCGCCCTTTTGGAGGAAGGGGTCGGATTGTCAGCCCCGCCACCCGGTCATATTTGCAACCACATGACCCTCAACACAAAGATAAGGGGCTTGAGACCTTTAGACAGACCCATGGTCATATCCTATAGCACAAGACTACAAGCCAAATGTAAAAACACTATGAAAAGGGGGCTTACCCTAGCCCTTGGCCCGTGGCCATATCTCACCGCAGATGACCATGGCTTGGTGCTTGTGGAGAGCACTATGGAAATGGAGCCAACCCCAGATACTTTAGACCCCATGTGATCGGATCACAGAGATTAAGGGGCCCAGTGGGAAGGGAAAGTGGTTAGCCCAACCCTTGACCCTGTGGCACCCCACGTGACCACATGCCTGTTTTTTAAGGGCTAGATCAGCGGGGATAGGTGTTAAGGCCCAACCTATGACCTTATGTGGCCTATATGACTATATTTTTTAGTATGAAGGGGTTATTGGTGAATTTAAGCTTCCTACAAAATTCACTGGTGGAGGGCGGATTTGTCACTCCGTTAGCAAAAAATAGGGCAGATTTATAGGGTATTTAGACTATTCATCCGATTTGTAGGATAGTTAATAGTAAAACTCAGGGAAGAGCTTGGAGAGCAATATATTTTTGAGTTTTTGACCAAATTGAACTTAAGAAGAGTCTAACTAGAGGTTTTTGGATATATTGGATCTAATGATGAACTCTAATTTTTGATTTGAGCACATCTAAGGATTATTTTTGTAGGTTGAAGACCAAGGGTGTATAGATCGATTCTGGAAGTTATTTGAGCATGGAGAAGGCCTTATTGGGGTTTTCTCACCTTTAGAAGTCTACTACAATGACTGTTAATTGTAGGGTTAAGCCCAGGTTTACTTTTCTCATTATTTTATGTTGAGGTAAGTTTTGTTTATGCTCTTCAATGCGGAATTGAAGTGCTCACATGCTCATTTTAGCTCATTTCTGTTGAAGTATAGGATCTTTGTAGGAGATGCCTTGTATTGTTGCTTTATGTGAGAGTTCTTTGCAGGAGATCATTACCTTGTAGGGGTAATAGCCACATGTTTTCACCATCAAAATTTATGTACTCCCTTTTATACTGAACATATGGAGTGATCTAGCTATGTCAGTAGGCCTGAAGATTTAGCCCAGGAGGGGTGAACTCCGTCAAAAAATATTTTGTTATGCTCTTCATTATGCCTGTATGAGTTATGTGTTATTATGTTGCTTATGATAAGTTTACATCTGAAGACTAATGCATGACTTGAAGAGACATTGGAAAAACGTGTTTTGTGACAGGACCCATTTTACCTTGCAAAGTGTTAGAAGAATCCTTGTTTATTTGTTTGTTTGATTTTGGAGAAGGGGAAAAAGACACCTCCTTCTTTTTTAGATCACTAAGTCATTCAACTGGTGACATTATTGTATGCCTTTGGGTCCTCTCTGGTTTACCTTTGAAAGCAGATGTTGCTCTTCTGTAAGGCTTTTATTCTTGGAGGAATACCCTAGAGTAGTCATACACTGACATTTGTAGGTAGTTAGACCATCTAGCCTTTAGAGAAGGTCAAAAACATTTACATCCATCCTACCCTTTTGTTACAAGACCTGTGAAATTATTGTATACAGGCTGACACGTTAGAAACCATAAAGATTAGAACAATTGCAACAAATTTGTTTGACAATTGGCATTGCCTGAATGGTTAGTGGAAGAAAGTGTGTTAGAATTTATGTTAAAAATCATGCTAGGAGATGTCTTGGGCAATTGACATTTTTTGATAGTTGGAAAGAGTGTTGGCATTTATGTCAACTTGAGTAGCACTGATTTTTGTGGAAGTTGATGTTGGCTTTGATGTCCACTAGCCTAATTGTGATGGTAACTAGCCTAGCATTGATGTGATTGATGTGTCAAGCTAAGGGGTAGTCCCATGGTTGCTGCAGTATCTTGTAGAGAATCATCACAGTAGCAGGCTTATTAAAGAAGCCATAAAAATATGATTGTGATAGTTAAGGATTCCCAGGATTTGAAGGTAATTATTCCTTTGGAGTTGAGCTCATATACTCTTATAGAAGGTACAACTAGATAATGCTTAGAAAGAGCTTTCAAATAGTATGTGGAAGTCTACAAATGGCCTCCTAGATTAGGAGTTATTGCCAGTCAAAGTTGAGGTGCCCCAAAGTCAAAGTGACAGAGCTAAAATTGGTTGGAGGACCCCTTGGAGTGTGTTAGTTTGGTATTTTGCCAAAAGAAGAAACAACAAAGTCAACAAAGTAACCAAAAATGAGGATTGGGATGACGTGGTTTGGCAGTGGAGTAGCGGAGAGACTTCCCATTGGCCATAGGTAGAGCCCACATTACACCCTAGCCTAGTAGATATACCTCGAAGAAATTGATAGAAGCACTCAAACAAAAGAGCGGGATCATGCCAAGTGGTGATGTCATCCCGACGAACTTACCTTGGTGGGTGCACCCCGGAGGATTGCAAAGGGCACACAAGTGAAGGTGTCGACGGTGGACACTGGGACATGACAGTAGAGTGACAACCAATAGGATAATAGGAGGGGAAATGGGCGGAACCCACACTACACATCATCCTGCAATGATCAACCTAGATTATTGCAAAGGGGGGAAAAATCGAAGCGTAGGGAGATAGGCACCGAGCCACGTGGTGACATTTTGAGGGGCCTTAATATGGAAGTCTTGTCAAGCCTCGAGGTGTCGGGAGGTGGTTTCTCATACCACCGGTTGTGTAGATCAATGACAAAGAACCACTTTGGGACCACTCCCCTTAATACCACAGACCATAATGGAGTGATGTCATGGCTGGGTTCTTGAACCTGATGGTTTTTAATTAACAAAGGAAATTGCTTGCAAAACAAAGGTATTGAGGACCCATTTTCTATACTTCTGCAGGATAGGTGGCAGTATGCAATTGGCCTAGATGATGTAGTTGCTGATGTCAACATGAAACAGTAGTAAAGGGGACACGTGGCAGGTAGATTCATAATTTTTGGGTGGTATAATGGGCCAAGTCCAGGTGACATGTTTCACCACTCGCAAGGTGCCATATGGGATTGGTGACATAAACATGACATCATCCCATAGGTTAGGGCCCAAAACGATTGAGAGGTGCACAAAGAGGATGTGTCGGGAAAACATGGTAGTTGACTCAACCCAACTACCTTTTAATTGGTGCACAAGTGCAATAATGGTCCCACTAGGACATGTCATCCCGAAGGAATGGAGTCAAGAATTTTAATAAGGAAGTGCAAAGGGAATGCGTCAAGGTGTAAGCGTCGGGACACTTCAATTAAACAACACATCCTGGTGGGGTCGTTGATTGGCCAATGAAAGCACATGGCAGATCCCACGGGACAGCTAAGCCTGTCAAGAACATCCCATAGGACTTTACAGAGAAATCATGTGAAAGGGATGAGACTTGGGAGACATAGGATAAGCGTAAGATGGAGGCATATGAAACAGGTAAAAACAAAGGGTGTGGGAGTAGTTAATAAAGGAAAATAATCCCTTGAAGGCCTTAAACAGACTAAGCACTTGAAGGCTTGAGGCAGTGGTCATAACACCTAGTCCCATGGTGGGAAAATAGGTAAAGGTGCTAGCAAAAGGAGCTAAAGGTTGTAGAGTTATATTCGGAAGCATTTTGGCACCTTGGGCCAAGCTTGGCACTTGTGCCATATTTGGTGGACCTCTACAGGATGGTTAATGAGAATTGAACAGGTCGAAAAATGTGACTTGAGGATTTGAGTCAATGCAATTGCTGAGAGCTCTTGTTCAAGGCAGCAAGGACCATGATGTGCAGGAGAAAATTAATGGAGCCTGATGAGAAACAAAATTAACCATCCTTCAGTGTCCCTCACGCGAGGGTGAATTAAATTTGAAGCAAAATTAGAATGGAGAGTAATGTTGTATCCGTAGGCAGAGTTTAATGGAAGAACTCCTTGAGTTTGAAGTTTGATTGAGATTCAATTCTTAGTATGAATAACACTGAGATGCCCATTCTTAGATTTAATTCATTTGCAGTGGCCAAGAAGTGGTATATATCAAAGAGATAACGTTGCCCATACGTAATATAACTAAGAATTAATTATTGGTATGGGAGAAACACACATGTGCACATTCTTATGTTTAATGCAACTACAGTGGCCAGGAAATTTGATGTAACAACAACATGGAGAGCCATGATGAGTATTCTCTTGGACAAAGCGTGATTCACTGTAGAGACAACATCGATCACTGTGAAGCAATGGAAAAAAATCAAGGATTGCAATGGATTAACTTGAGGACAATCAACATTGTTGTGAGAGAAGTGTGTGGAAGAGCTCTGTTGAGAAGAGCCCAAGTATGCTTGTGCTACAAAGAAGAAGTCTAGAGTGCCTGAGTAAAAGAAGAAGGCTGAGAGCAGAGAGCCTTGTGTGGGTGTATGCTGCTGCAGAATGGAAAGAGTGCAGAGAGGGTTATGTATGAGTGACTATTGTTGAGCAGAATAGAAGGTCGAGAGACCCTATAGAGTAGAAGATGGATGAGATTAGAGTGTATGTTGTAGAGTGAGTAGAGAAGAGAGAGTGATTTATGGGATATGTAGAGGAAAGGCTGCAGAGGAGAACAAAGTTGATATCAAGCAGAGTGAATTCCATCTACATAAAACATTAGTTCCTTATTGAGTGTGGGTTGGAGCCTGCATACAAGAATTTGGTGCTTCCATCTCTAGTGGGTGTCTGAAGAAAGCTTGGGGGTTTGTGCCTCCTACAAGTTTGTTCTTGCATAAATCCAAGGAGCTACAAGTTGGTGCTTGCAACAAATCTGTGAAGTTGGTTCTTCTCATAAATTGATTAGGTGTCTACAAAAGGAGGGAGTTGGTGCTTCCTGCTAGTGGGTGCTAGCAAACAATCAAGGGGAGTTGGTGCTTCCTGTGAGTGGTGTCTCACAAACATATTGATGTAATAGAGTAGATTCTCTTATATTTACATCAATAACAAAACAAGCTTTGGTGGTTTTTCTATCGGAAGGGTTTCCACGTTAAACCTCTATGTCTCATGTGTTTGTTTCTCATGATGTGTGTGCTTGTGTTGATTCATATGGCTTCTATTATGATTTGTTATTGGTTTATCTCATAGTGAATGCCAAGTTTGAACATTTAATATATAGTGGCATAAAAGTTTAAAATTAGCCTTAATGCTAATTCATCCCCCTCTCACTATTAACATTGTTTTAAACAATTGCTATCAGAGCCAAGTTCCTTCAGGAATAACTTAATTACTTGAAGGTATATCAAAGGGAAACAATGATTGATAAAATTTAGCTAACAATAGAAAGAGTTCCATTTTTAAATGGATTAAACTATGAGCTCTAGAAGATTAGAATGGAAGCCTATTTGATGATAAAAAATGAAGACATTTGGTTTTTTGTGATATATGGAGAGAGGAATGAGTTCAATAAAGAAGCCAAGAAAATCATCATGAAAGGGTTGTCTAAGCTAGATGTTGATAAAGCGGTTGTGAGTCAAAAAAGGAAATGATGGACAAATTGAAGTGTCTTTATGAAGGAGAAAGCTACACAACTCAAGAGAAGGTTGAAGAACCTTGTTTCTCAAGTAGTGATCCTGAATTTATGAAGGCTCTTGATAATGAAAATAAGAAGAAGGCATCCCAAAGGAAATATTCACAAGGGATTGAACATATTTCTTCCATTGAGTAATTTATTGCTTATCACTCTCGAGAGGATGGCAGGGACGTAGAAGAAAGGCCATGTTGGTCAGGAGGTATGCTATTGCGTTGCAATAAATGTAAAGAAATAGGTCAATCATTATCTAGATGTTCATGTGAATCACTTGAAAATACAGATGAACATGCATCTAGTAGCAATAATTAAGGTATACCTACATTTGTAGCAATATAAAATAAGGGATCCTCTGAAAAAGAAGAGAGTATATCCCTTGAAGAGAATAAGAGTATCCTTGGTAATGATGAAGATGGGATACTTCTCAGGCCTATGGAAAATTCCATGGACAAAGAGGAATTTAGATCTTTGTGGTAGTTTAGATAACACCTTCAAGAGTGAAGAAAATGATTTAGATGAAAGGATCTACTTTAGAAAGAATTTGATCTATGCTCTAAATGAGATCAAGGATATGTTAAAGGCTAATCTCAAGCAGAAGGAGCAGTTGCAGGAATATGAGTTTGGGAATGAAGAGTTGAGAAAAACAATAATTGATCTTAATGCTTAATAAGAAGATGCTAGCAAACTGAATGGGATGTTAACCAAAAAGTTGAGTGAGATGGAAGCTTACTATGAGAGACTATAGACTAAAGTAGTCTCATTGAGACGTGACTTAGAAAAGTCCAGTAAAGAGATGTCTCAAGATCAGAAGCTTGAGGAGAGAAAGAAGGCCTTGGATGAAATTCTTACTAAGCAAAGATCCCCTCTCATCAAGGCCGGTTTGGGTTTCAAAGAAGAAACAACTCCAAGAAGGAAAAGGATGAAGGGTCAACTATCCAAATAAGGGAAGTTGGAGGTTCCAACAACAACAAGGGAAAAGAGGTTGTTAGACAACAACAACAACGAGGTCAACAACAAAATAGAGCTAGCCAACAAAAAGAAAGAGTGCAAGGCAACAATAAAAATTTCTATGGAAGGCACATAAAGAACCAATAGAGGTCCTTTTCCCTCAAGGACAAAGCCTTCAAAGAAAATGTAACTTGTGTCATAAAAATCCTTTTCATGGTTATTTTTTTTCTTGCAATAATTTTGAACATAAAGCGATAGACTATAGATTACATGCAAGAAAACAAGATATGTAGGGTAGAAACAATACAAGAATGCATGAAGTGGGCAGGAGTAAGCATGTTGGCAATGATAGAAGTTTTGACAAGAATGTTTTCAAGAATAGTAACTCCTCTACCCCATTCCTGTGCTATGTTAAATGCCACAATTGTGGCAATCTTTGGCACAAAAGAGCAAGCTACAAATATAAGAAGAAAAATATTGCTAAGGAATTTAGACTTCTGTGATCCATAACATTGTTTAGATAATCTTCGGCAAAATCACATAATCAATCTTTTGTCGACGCGTTTCGAACCAACCAGTGTGGTTCATCGTCAGGACAAGTTGAAGAACCAATCAGGCTAAGCTGGCTTAAATAGAGTGTGCAGAGATTCCAACGGCTATAATGCCAACGGCTAATTTTGACCACTAATTATATTATTAATATTCTTAGAACCGCTAAAATGTATAATTTATTTTTATTAGCTTATATACTAAGAGAGTTCCATCGTTAATAATATACTATTTATATAATCCATTCTTAAATATAATGGTCATTAAATAATATTATTCCAATGTTATCTAGTATTAAATTATTATTATTCTAAGAAATTTTGTTACATTAGGTAAATTGAGTATTAATTTAATAATAATTGTTTAAAGCTAGAGGTCCAAAGGAAAATTCTAATATATTATTTTAATTAATTATATCAGAATGGCCCATTCGAAAATAAAAATAATAATTAAATCATCTATATAATTTGTAATTCCAATATTATTAAATTAGTATTCTCGTTAAATCTATATTATTTAGTTACATTAGGTAAATACATAATTAAAGTATATGTTTATCAATAATAGAATATAGGTAAATTGTGTATTAATTTAATATTAATTGTTTAAAGCTAATGGTCCAAAGGTAAACTCTAATATATTATTTTAATTAATTGTATCAAATTGGCCCATTCGAAATTAAAAATAATAATTTATGTCTATTATATAATTTATAATTCCAATATTTTTAAATTAGTATCCTTGTTCAATCTTTATTATTTAGTTACATTAGGTAAATACATAATTAAAGTATATGTTTATTATAATAGAATATAGGTAAATTATGTATTAATTTAATAATAATTGTTTAAAGCTAATGGTCAAAAGGTAAACTCTAATATATTATTTTAATCAAATTGGCCCATTCGAAAATAAAAATAATAATTTATGTTTATTTCTAATTCCAATATTTTCAATTTAGTATTCCTGTTAAATCTTTATTATTTAGTTACATTAGGTCAATACCATCATTAAAGTATATGTTTATTAATAATAGAATATCAAAAAATATAACTAACTCAAACTCACTCACTATTATAGGTATATCATATAATTATATCAAATTATTATATATAAAAAATAATAATTTCTTATTTATTATTTGACATAAAGGTCATTTTTTAAACTATATCAATTCTTATAATTTATATTTTTAATAATCTATATTCATTAAATAAGTAATATTCATTCACTAAAAAGATATCTATGTCATTAGGTAAATAGATTATTACTAATAAGGTTTAGAAAAGGGTTTAATAGTCAAATATATAAGAAATTAGTTAAAGGGAAATACTAAAGGAAAGGAAGAAATAAATAAAAATGCATAAAAATGGAGATAAACAATCTAATCTAAAGGAAATATACCCCTTAGAATCATAAACGGGATAAGGATAATACTTAGCCCGAAATTGCTTAGTAACTAATTAATAACCCATACATTCCATAATAATAGGATAAACCCGCAAAAAACACACCTTAAGGAGCGGGAAGACAGAGACCCTAAGACCTAACAAAAGGGGAATGAGGGGGCTAGGAAGACAAGGCTGGGACCCAGCAACTGCTAATCTTCCAGCCATCATCCCTATTAAGATTGTTCGGCCTTTTCTCAATCTCCAGGGCCTCTCTAAATTTGCGATGGTGAAACTGTGCTACTTTGGCAATGACTTGAGCCTCTTCTATACATACATGATGCATAGTCTTCCCCGCATGCATAGTCTTAAAATAATATATGACCATTAGCTTTAAACAATTAATATTAAATTAATACACAATTTACCTATATTCTATTATTGATAAACATATACTTTAATTATGTATTTACCTAATGTAACTAAATAATATAGATTTAACGAGAATACTAATTTAATAATATTGGAATTACAAATTATATAGATGATTTAATTATTATTTTTATTTTCGAATGGGCCATTCTGATATAATTAATTAAAATAATATATTTGAATTTTCCTTTGGACCTCTAGCTTTAAACAATTATTATTAAATTAATACTCAATTTACCTAATGTAACAAAATTTCTTAGAATAATAATAATTTAATACTAGATAACATTGGAATGATATTATTTAATGACCATTATATTTAAGAATGGATTATATAAATAGTATATTATTAACGATGGAACTCTCTTAGTATATAAGCTAATAAAAATAAATTATACATTTTAGCGGTTCTAAGAATATTAATAATATAATTAGTGGTCAAAATTAGCCGTTGGCATTATAGCCGTTGGAATCTCTGCACACTCTATTTAAGCCAGCTTAGCCTGATTGGTTCTTCAACTTGTCCTGACGATGAACCACACTGGTTGGTTCGAAACGCGTTGACAAAAGATTGATTATGTGATTTTGCCGAAGATTATCTAAAAAAAAATATTGCTTCTGGCCATATGCATGCAAATATTGCAGCTTGGGATTTGAAGACAAAAATGAACAATAGAGCAAAGGATTATGAGTTTTCCTTCAACTCTCAATATCAAAAGGACTTGCAAAATATAGGAGGAAAAAATTCCTATGTAATCGCAAGCTATAATGAGTGCAAGCTTTAGGTAAGGAAAAAATGTAGAAATAACCCAATTACCATTCTCTTGCAAACAAAACAAAATGGCAACAAGTGGTTTTGGGTGAAGAAACATGAGTTGAAGGATAAGTGCCCTACAACCATGTGTAGCCAAGAGAAATCCCAAACATTGGAAAAGAAGAAGCTAGATGATAATGCCTCTATCAAGACTCGACCATTGAAGGCCTAGAAGAAGAAATATGAAAATAGACTATGTGGGAGGAGATACTCTATTTCTCTTCACTAAAGAAAGAGAGAGACCTAAAGAGAGGTTGAATAAGTCAGATGTAGATAGTCAGAAAGAATAATCAGAGAGGTGCATCTGAAATTTGGAGGTACCCTTACTGATTACGGTGATGAATTTGTTTATTTTGAATGTATTAACATTGCAAGAGAGAAGAGAGTTCAAGCAATTTGGTTTCAGGGGGAGTACACAACATACTTTATGTTGTGGAAGAGGAGGTGTTGTAGCAGAAGTGTGGAATCAAGTCCCGTCCATAGGATCAATCCCCACGTAGAAGTAAGGAAGCAGATGCAGGAGATCATGGAGCATTAGCTTAGGGAGAGTTTCCTTAGTAGCAGTGGTAGGCAATGATCATTTTCAGCCTTAGGAAAAAAATATTTCTCAAAAAATGAAAGGTTTGCATCTTGGGTGAAATACCCTTATCTCATTTAAGTCGTGAATTTGATTTTGCCTAGCAGTTTTGTGTTCATAAAGCACAATTGGTATAATCTTTGAATTTCACTTAGCTTTCAATTGGTATCTCTATGTCAATTGGTGGTCTAGGTTCGTATGGAGTAACCTTTTTGTGTAAGTCATCATTTCTTTTTTAGAAAGAACTATAAGAGGTTGCCTGGTATGGCATCCAATTTGTATCAATTTCTTGGCGCAATTGATATTATTAAGCAACCATCCCTATTGTAGAAGTATGATCCCAAGGGGAGAAGTGTTTAAGATGCTCTAGTGAAGTGAGCACAGTTTCAATAGCAACAACAATAGTGAAGAGAAAGCCGAAATTCATGATTATTGGATGGTATTCGTAGTAACAACAATACCATGTGCAGTTTTAAATTGGTATCAGTTTCCTTTAACTAGTACAAAAGATGCATTGGCAAAGAGAAAATTCAGCTAGCAGCCTAAGGCATTCAAAATTGGATAAAGTCAAAGAAGAGGCAGTATATGTTTAGGGGGAGCATATCACATATGTCCAGTTCTTGGAGAAACAATAGAAACAAGAAGACTCAAAGAAATGTTTTTCTAATGCCTAATTCTTGCATATTTCTTTGTTTATAATGTTTTTAGTTGAGCTTGTATGACAAACTTCTAATGTCCCATCATGAAGATATCAACCCTTGTCGAGAAGTCTGTAGAGTAGAATGCACATTAGCAGCCAGAGCCTCAGTCAATCATTGAAAGTAGAGAAGAAGAAACCTTTATCCCTTTGCCATTGATTCCAAAGGGGGAGAGAACTACTCGAGAAGTTGTGATGGACCATGAAGAGGAGAGAAATCCATTGGTGGCTCATGCTAGGAAAAGTGTGGAAGCAACATGAGGATTCACCATCAATGTGGATAAGTGATGAGGTGTTGCCATCAATGCCAAAGGGGGAGATTGTTGGAAAATTGATATTGTATGGATGGCTAGTGGTAGCAAGTGCATCGATGTTGATGTCAATAGTCATGCTAGGAGATGTGTTGGGCAATTTTCATTGTCTGACAATTGGCAAGAGTGTTGGCATTGATGTCAACTAGACTAGCATGGATGTTTGTGGCAATAGATGTTGGGTTTGATGTCCACTATCCTAGCTGTGATTGTAACTAGGCTAGCATTGATGTGTTTGATGTGTCAAGCTTAGGGGGAGTCCCATGGTTTCTACAATATCTTGTAGAGAATCATCACAGTAGTAGGCTTATTAAAGAAGCCATAAAAATATGATTGTGATGGTTAGGGAGTCGTAGGATTTGAAGGAAATTTTGCCTCTAGATTTGAGCTCAAATACTCTTGGATATAGCACAGTTGGATACTGCTCAGAAATATCATTCTAATGGTATGAAGAAGTCTACAAATGACATCGTGGATGAGGAGTTATTTCCAGTCAAATCTGAGGTGCCCCAAAGTCAAAGTGGTAGAGCTAAAAGTGGTTGGAGGACCCCTTGGAGTGCATTAGTTCATTGTTTTTCCAAAAGAAACAATGACAAAGTTAATGGAGCAGCCAAAAATAAGGACCAGGTTGAGTTGGTTTGAGAGTGGAGCAACAGAGAGGCTTCCCATTGGCCATAGGTGAATCCCACATTACAACCTAGCCCGACGGGGGAATCCTGACGAATCTACCTCCACGGAATTCATAGAAGCGATCAAACAAAAGAGTGGGATGACACCAGGTGGTGATGCCATCTCGAAAGACTTACCTCAGTGGGTGCACCCCAGAGGATTTAAAAGGGAGAACAAAGCGAAAGTGTCGGGTGGTGGATGTCGGGATACGATAGCAGAGTGACAACTAATAGGAGAACATGAAGGGATCTGGGCAAAACCCACACTACACATCATCCCACAAGGGTCATCTCGGAGGATTACAAAGGGGGAACAAAATGGAAGCATCGAGAGATAGGTGTTGGGCCATGTGGTGACATTCTGACGGGCCTTGATATGGAAGTCTTGTCATACCTCGAGGCATTGAGAGGTGGTTTCCCATACCATTGATTGTGTAGATCAATGGCAGAGAACCACTTCAGGGCCAATCCCACTAATAGTACAAACCATAATGGAGTGGTGTCGAGGTTGGGTTCTTGAACCTGGTGGTTTTTTATTAACAAAGGAAATTGATTGCAAAAAAAGGTCTCGAGGACCCTTTTCTCAACTTCGGCAGGGCATGTGGTAGCATTCAATTGGCCTGGACAATAGTTGATGATGTCAACATGATGTAGTAGTACAGGGGACATGTGGAATGTAGATTTAACATTTTTGGGTGGCCTAA
Source organism: Pinus tabuliformis (assembly GCA_031772625.1). Classification (NCBI taxonomy): domain Eukaryota; kingdom Viridiplantae; phylum Streptophyta; class Pinopsida; order Pinales; family Pinaceae; genus Pinus; species Pinus tabuliformis. Next base: position 1,437,014,109 of record CM062804.1, on the reverse strand, counting down.
TGTGCTAAATCTAGGTGACACATGTCACCACTTGGGAGGCACCATATAGCACTGGTGACATCAACATGATGTCATCTCGTAGGTTAGGGCCCGAATGGATTGGGAGGTGCACAAAGAGGATGCATTGGGAAAACATGGCATCTAACTCAGCCTAGCTGCATTTTAATTGGTGTGCAAATGAAATAGTGGTGCCATCGGGACACATCATCTTGAAGGTATGGAGCCCGAAAGTTTAATAAGGAAGGGTAAAGGGAATGCTTCAGGACGTAAGTGACATGACATGTTGGTTAGACAACACATCCTGATGGGGCCTTTGATTGGCCAATGAAAGCACAAGGAAGACCCCACGGGACAACTCAACCCACTAGGAAGAGCATGGAGGACTTTAAAGAGAAAGCATGTGAAAGTATTGGGACTTGGGAGCTACGAGCTAAGCGTCAGATGGAGGTATATGTAATAGGTAAAAACCAAGGGCACAACAGGGCTCCGTGTGAGTGCTGCTGAGAAGAGGCCAAGTGTTCTTGTGTTGAAGATAAGAGATCGAGAGTGCCTAAGTAGAAGAAAAAGGCTAAGAGGAAAGAGCCTTGTGTGGGTGTATACTACTGCAGAGTGGAAATAGTGTAGAGAGGGTTGTGTATGAGTGATTGATGTTAAGCAGAACAGAAGGCTAAGAGAGCCTATGGAGTAGAAAAGGGCCGATAGCAGAGTGTATGTTGAAGAGTTAGCAATGAAGATAGAGTGATGAATGGGATGTGTAGATGAAAGGTTTCAAAGGAGAACACAACTGATATCAAGCAGAGTGGATTCCATCTACAAAGAACATTAGTTCCTTATTGAGTGTGGGTTGGAGCCTGCATACAGGAAGTTGGTGCTTTGTTAGGTCCCTTTAATACTATTGTATTTCCCCATTATTATTATCATTGTAGTCCTTATTGTTATTATTGTGACCATTTTTCCCCATATTGTTATTATTGTGCCCCATAGAAGCCCATTGTTGTTATTGTTGTGCCCTTACATTATTATTGTAAGGTCAGCTTTGATTATATTGTGACCCCTTAGACTCCTATATATAGAAAGGAGTTTTTGTCATTTGATTCATACAATAATTGTTCATTTGTGTAATGTAAAGGAGGTTTCCCCCTCGAAGAGGCTGATTTTGAAGTCGTTGATCTATCTTTTCTATCTTTTTGTGAGTTGGTTTCATAACATTTGGCATTAGAGCTTTGGATTCTAGGGTTTCACTCCAAACAAGTCCTCGTGGAATTTTCACTATAATTTCTTTTATATGAAGCTTCAAAAGATGAAAAAACCCATTTGAGAAGAACTCTTGATGAATGTCATGTCCGAATTTAAGATCTTGTCTTGCTATATTGTGGGAGATATGATGCAAGGAAGTTAGGGTTTTTGCAGGATCCCAAATTCCATCTCAAATAGGTGACCTTGGGAAAATCATCATAACTTTCTCTTGGAACATCAGATTCGAATTTCGTAAAAAGTAAAAGAGATTAGATGGAATGTAGTTTGTGGGATATCGATTTCAGGTCTGAAGGTTGAAACAATGACACGTGGCACTTCATACAAGTTCTCTTTACTGAACCAATATATAATCAGGTGACCAAAAACACTAGGCTGACCTAAACTAGTAGGCACCTTCACCAACACTATACTTGAAAAATTCATAACTCAACAATGACAACTTGAAATTAGATGATTCTCATTGCATTAGAATCATCTTACTGAGAGATATCATCCTCATCCATCACATGTCAAAAAATCATCACGGTTTTGGCTCAAACATCTATGGGTAAAAAGCCCAAGTTTGGGTTCTAAGAACATAAGCCTAATTGTAGTGCTTTGATCTCCAACCCTCAAACACTAGGGCTTGGAGTACCTCCCAAGATACACAAATCAACACTCCTTCTTAGCGAGGGAGCTACTTCCAAGACTAGGAAGTAACCATCATCATCTCTGACGATGACCCTAGCCCATTTGGCATCCATCACTGAAACATGCCTTGTAGATGAATCAGGGAAATCTTGGTAGTGCCTCTACCTCATCATCTTTGAACTTGAAGATACCAAAACTCCATAGGGTTACTCCCTCTAAGGATAGACTCCCTCTCAGCCTACACGATCTCCACTGGTTCAATCTTGCAAGCACTCATCCTCCTGGATCAAATAACAATCATGCTGTTAGCACTCGAAATTTCACCTCAGGCTGAGAAAGGTAAACCTCAAGGCTACATCAAACTATTTAGCCTCGTAGCTAGCCCTACGGGGCAGGAGAAGGCTCTCTCCGGTCAATCTCGGCAGATCTTCAATGGGATGAGATGACCAACAAGGTAACACTGATATTAGGCTAGTAAACTGATTAAAAAGGTTGATTTGGGGTTTTTTGGGTTTTTTGGTGGCAAATTGAGGAATTGCAATTTTGGGTGCGGGGATTTGACACAGTTTCTGCAGGGGGTTCTTTGGGGTGAGGTAGGAGACCGTATTGACGCCTTTGATTGAGGTGAGTGGATGGGAAAAGACCGGTGAGGAGCTAAGGAGAGCAAATAATACTTTGAATTCTCCTTAAACAGTAGAAAACATAGAAATTAAACAAATTTAAAAGCAGAGCATGGCAAGCATGAATTCTTACTTTAACACTTCATTTGTTTAATATGCAGAAGGAAAGAAAGGAGATGAATCACATAACACACTTACAAGAACATTAAGAATCACTCCATCAATACATGAAACCACAAGAATCCCAAAAAGGACTGCAAAACCCTGGTCTTCCTTAGTAAAAATTGCAGAGATACAAGTGAAATAATACAATGATAGCTTCTCCCTCAAGAGTCCAACCATGAAAATGAGAAAGAAAGTACATAATATAGATGATCTAACCTCTTTCCCTGCCTCCATGGGTTGAGCTCACTATCCTAGGAGCTGTTTCAACCACTTCTAAACTAAGCACTACAAACTAGGGAGTCAAAACAACTTGCCTCTATAAACTTGGAAACCAATTCATTCATTTAATATTTACCCTTTTCATGAATGAATGTTCTAGAAGTGTTACATAAGAGTAAAAGTGTCTAAAAAGTACAATAATTACATCAATGAGGATCACATTTCATCTCAAAAAGTCAAACTGAGTCAAATCTGCGTTTTCTGGGCTGTACAGTGCATTTCTGGACAAAACTGCCTGACAGGTCGCGCGCCACTGCCTGACGGGTCGCGCGACTTTGGAGCCATTTTTGGGGCACTTTTAGGTGGCCAAATTGAGCAACAGTAGGCTTTTTGGAAAGGTCTGTGAGTCTACTTTCCAACCCAACTGGAATTTTTGAATTTGGAGTTCATTTGCCCGTTCAAAAATCAATTCTCCCAAGACTGCTTTCTGCAACTCAAAAAAGGGGCAGAAAGTCATTTTTTGCTAGTATTTTGACCTTTTGGAGGCCCAAAACTTCATAAAAACTCAAGTCCATTCACAGGCATGTGTAACTTTGCATGAAAAATCTAGAAATGCTGAGTTTTTGCCAAACTAAGTTGCCATGATGTAGGGTCGCGCGGGGGGTGAGACCCGTTAATGGGAAAAACCTGCAAATTGCCAAAAATTGCCAAAATTCACCCAAAATTCTCAAAATTTTTTAGGATTTGTGCTGTGGCTGGGCTAATTAGTGCCTTGATCTTTGAGGGAAGCCTCAGCCAAGATACGGAGTGGATTGGTCTTCTTTTTCCGTTTAAGGGCCTCGGACAACCGCCTTTGAAACATTTTCATCTTGGCCTTGCACACATGCATTCTTGCCCAGTAATGGTTTTTCATGTTCCTCAGCAATTTCTTCTCTTGGTTGGCCTTAGCCAACAGCCTCTCTAAGTGTGCATTCTCCTGGATGAGCATGGACTCTCGGTCAGCGGGCAAGGGATCACTAGGTCTTCTTCGGTTCAAGACTCGGTCACTACGAATCCTCCATAACTCATCAAGTGCCTGCTCATCTTCCAACTGTTTGTTGCGCTGCTCAAGGTATGTGATGTTCCATTGTGCCCCCTCTAATCTCCTCTGCAAGGCATCATTTTCAGCTCTAAGATGCTGAATGGTCTCCTTTGCCTCTTGGCTCGGAGAACTAGCCTCTAGATCAACAAGCTCAATATCGGGAACTCCTGATGGACCCTCATCAATCATGGGCTGTTTGCCCCTCTCTGGTACCTGTGCTGGTGAAGAAAGCGAGGCCCCTTCCACCTGATGTGGAGATAACACTCGCTGAGCTGATGATGAAGGTGAGACCCCTTCCACCTGCTGTGGAGATAGTACTCGCCTAGCTGCTGCAAATAAGGCCCTCGGGCCTTTCTGGTATGTAACCAGAGGTGAGGAGCTGACATGTCTAGTGACAGGGATGTCATGCTGTTGTGATGGTCCTCCCTCCTCGTGAACAACCCCATGATGTGGTGAAGGTGGTGCTGTGAAAAAATCTCGAGAGATGAACTCATCCCAAGAGATGCCCTGCTGAGTCAACTGATGCAATACCACTAGCTGAATCAAACCATAATGATAAAGGCTCCTGTACTGCTGTGCCGGGCTCTTCCTCTGCATCATGGACACCATCTTCTCAATGTTCTGGTAGAAGAAAACAGGGATGTTCATCATCCTCACTCGGGTGAAGTGCATCAGGAGGCGAATGTGGTATGAATATACTTGTGAAAATCTACCCTCACAAGTAAAATAATGCATAATGAGCCTCATGATGGGAGCATACTCACTCCTGAGAAATCTGAAGGGAAACACTCCTGTCAAGTGTCTCATGAGTGCTGGTCTAACGAAAGGCTCAAAATGAACACTATCCAGCACTTTGCATTTATTCCATATCTATCCAACATTAGGTATCCCTGTGGCCTGTGCAATCACCTCAGATGTCAAAGTGAACTCTACCCCGGCAAGGTTGACATGTCTATCATGCAAGTGTAAAACAAACAGGCGAGCCAACTCTTTGTGGTGCTGAATACGAGAGATCCTCTCACAAAACTCATAACATGACATATACTGAAAGTAAGAGACTGCCATAGGACAAGCCTGTAATTCTGCTAAAGATGTGGGCTCCTCTCGCCTGTGATGTACACCTTTTCCACCCTTATGTGGCCTCCTCTGTACCTCAATCTCTGGGGATGATGAATGGTCATCACTCTGCTCATATGTTTGAGTGTCTGACATGTTTGAGGAGCAGAATGGACAAAATGTACTGCTGTTTCTGCCTTTAAAAGTGCTGAATTCTATGCTGTTTCAAGGGGACAATGACATGAGGGAAATGTTAGGGGAGGGACCTTTTTACAAGGAATTGGGAATATATGAACATAACAGGGAATTTAAGGAAACATTGCAAACAATTTTTGCATATAGGAATACATTTTTATACTCAGGGATATTGGGAAATCATTTGCAAAGATCACTGCATATGGGAATACAAGTATAAAAAGGGAAAATATGGGAATATGAATACATGTATTAACAGGGGAAGATAAGGAAATATACAAAACTTTTTACATATTCACCAACAAATTGCTGTGTTTTCTCATGCATATGGTGCAGCAAGATTAGGGTTTGAGTGTTTTTGATGCTTTGGGAGAGGGGTAGGGTTTGTATTTTATTTATGGAATAGTATGGGAAGCTAGATATGAGTACACATATGAGTGGAAAGGGGAAGGAGGGAAACAATTACAAAGGGAAAAAACCTTGAAACAACACAAACCCTAGCACATTTAACCATTAACATTACAGTCATTTGAAATTTCATCCACTTGCACAATTTAACTTTTAAACACAAGCATGAGGGTCATCAATCATAACCAACCACCAAACTGAAGTGTAGAGGGCCTACCTCGAACAATCTTGAAGATTTGAGGGAGTTTGAATGGTTTCGAATTGAATTTGCAGGGGAAACCTTGACGGGTCGCGCGCCACGCCCAACGGGTCGCGCGCTCTTGACGGGTCGCGCCCGTTACAAAATGCACTGCGGAAATGGCGCTGACGGGTCGCGCGCCTGGCCTGACGGGTCGCGCGCCTGTCCTGAGCCCGAATTCGACCAGACTTTGCCCAAAACTCTTGAATGCTTGCTCACTCTCACTCCTCAATGCCTTGGATGCACAATGAGAGTAAAAGGAGGGAGATTGAGTGTTTATAGGTTTCATTTGAAAAAATTTCATGCTCAAACCCACTTTCTAAAGTTTTCTCATTAACACTTTTTAAAACTGACTTTTTGGCTTCCTTTGTCCTGAAATTGACTCTTTTAGTGCTTTGACTTGATTCTTTTTGCAGGGAGATCATCTGAGGGATCTTGGCAAGGGGACCAGGGTTACTGCTGCCCTTTTGAAGTCTTTTTGAAATTTCATCACTTTTTACAAAAATTTAAAATGACCTTGGGTTTAAAAACAGAGTTTTTAAATCCAAGGTGAAAATGAACTGTACAAGATAAAAATATCAAAGAAACATCTTTACAATCCTCCCTCTGGCTTGCTGAGCACTTATGAACTTTCAGAGACATGACCTTGCAGAGACAAATGACCAAAACCCTAGACCTAGGAATTGACTTCAAGACAAAACAAGACAATATTTGAAAGAGCTTAATGACTGATATGACCTGATCCAGCAATGCCAAGAGGGGCACAAAGACACCAGCTCCTCCATCAGGGTTATGGCATGCCTAATGGAATGCAAAACATGACACTGATGAGACACCTACCTATGCAAATGCAAAGAGTTTTGATCACTGATGGAGGGCTCAAGACCGACTCTAACACATGAAAATCCCACCAATCTCGGATATGAAACATCAAGATCCGATGAATACTCTAGCCTGCCAACCTGCAGTCCATCACATGAATCCATCTCGATCAAGCTGATCTCGTCCATGCCAAAGAAACCCTCGTGCTGTCCCAACCATCCATGACAAGACATAAGAAGTCCATGATCTACAAACCACCTCACAACATACTAAAGTCCACAAGGTTCAGCACCGATCCACCAGAACTCCCAGCCCATCTCATCATGTAGTATATCGAGACCACTTCTCCATGTCTTTAGTTGAACCTTATACTCCATGATCCAGACACCCACAACTCCCTTTGAGTTTCTTTTGTATGCACACTCTGATTCATTTTCCCTCAAAGTAGCTTAGACATGCTCTGATAACATCTTAAATTTCCACGACCTTGGGTCTAGGTTAGAGTTTTAAAATCACTCATGCTACCAAACCAAGAATCTCAACCATAAACTACTTTTCACAACAGAAATATAAAGTAGTAAATCACATATGCATAAATATAGACAATTTTTTATTTTTTAAACCCAAATTTGTTATATTAATCCAACTGATATAATACAACAGTCTAGGGCTCTTTACCAGGGATAATGGCCCTCATACATCCATTAGTACCAGATACAAACTGGCACTTGGTGTTAGTCCATTGATAACCAATCTATCCTTAACAAGATACTCTAACCATCTAGCTGTAGTGCACTCTCTCAGCTCCTATCGGCCTTACCTTGTACCTACCTGGTCCTTCGACTCCCGATCTGCAACTCTTACCACTATCAATGCTCCAAGCCCATCTAGCCACTAAATCTCAATTATCCAATATGCTCTCTAGTTGTTCTTTTGTCCATCAAGGCCAAAACACATCAAGACTACTTTTGAGTTGTTCACAACTCCACTTGTAAACAACTTTCGATCTTCCCACTACTGCTCCTCAGCCACTCAGGGACTTCCACCCACTATGATCTTCCTGCATTGCTCTGATGAAGACCAACATAGGGCAAGAAGGGATGCCACCTATCACTGCAAGATGTCCATACCCTACAATGAACATGGGTTAGGAGGATTTCCCAACCTCTTCTTTAGATGTCCTTCTCCACAAACAAGTCTTGAGCTCCACAAGCCTGCTCCTAGTTGATCAAACCCATGAGCTCATCATCTGCCACTCTCGCAACAAACTTTTTCCATCAAGGTGTTACTCATTGAGCTCCAACTTGGACACTATCACACTACCCTCTAGCAAACCATAAGTGCCCAGTCATGTCCACACTTAGTCTTCTCTCATGCTACCCTCCAATAGTCCATGAGAGATCAAGTCCGCGCTGTAGCATTTGCTCCTAGTTAGGGAATCTACACACTTTAGGAGACCCTTACACATGACTTCCAAAAAATTTCTCCACATCAACAAGGTGACATCTGTAAATCTCTGTTGTTGCCTCCTTGACCTTGATTTCTGTGCTTCTAGAGGACTCGTTAGGGATTATCAACAACCCCAATCCACTTCTCAAACTTGTGTGGTCTTCTCTCAAAGGGTTGTTCCCTTTGCTATCTTAGGCATATATCTACTAACCTAGGGCTTGAGGCTCCTCCTCAATATACCCTACAACAATATTGTACTAGTCAACAACTTGAAACAATCCTAATACTTATGAAGGAACTCCTTTTTATTTGCGCTCTTGACTTGGGCTAATGAAGCCTAGAGAAAGGACCTCTTACAAGGTTTCATGTCCTCCAAAACTTCCTTCCTAATGCTGTTGTAGCAGCCGCCGTTCTGTGACTTATTATAGACATTTTCCAACACACAAATGCATAGAAAAATTGTCCAATCCTTGGACTTCTACTTCCCACAGTGAAACATCACAACAAGAAGACAAGTCATATCTTTCTATTGTCACTCTTGTCCTGGGAATGCTGTACCATCCTCTACAATCTCGTCCCTCTGGTTAGGGAATCCTGTAACCACTATTACAACCCCTAATCTTGGACATATTTTATTTTAGGAACGTGTTCTCTCTTTATAAACAAGTCCTCCTTGATCGATGCCTAAAAAACTAGTTACAACCTTCCTATTCTAGACTTTTGACCCTCAAAATGTCACCTACAGGTATGATGTTGCAACTAGGGCTTCAAAAAAAAATTTAGACCAGAATTCTTGAGGAGAAAATCCTTCAAACATGGCACAATACCCTCCTCCTTCTTCTCTTGCAGATCCTATTAAAACTCAGCCTAAACTCCGAATTAAAACAAACCCAAACAACCCTTATATTCCACCTTCACTAGGCCTCTTTTCCCTACAGCTACCTTAGAGAAGACATTTGATATTTTCACACTTGGATGTGTCTAATAACTTGACACATGCCCCTAATTTATAGCCTTATTAAGGGGCTCAATGAATCTTATGAAGGTGGGTTGCCAACTTTCACAAGGTGACCAAAAACACTAGGCTGACCTAAACTAGTAGGCTCCTTCACCCACACTATACTTCAAAAAACCATAACTCAACAACGACAACTCAGAATTGGATAATTCTCATTTTGTTAGAATCGTCTCGCTGATAGCTATCATCCTCATCCATCACATGTTGAAAAAATGCCATGGTTTTGGCCCAGACCTTTATGGGTGCAGTACCCCAGGCTTGGGTTTTAAGCCCACAAGCCTACTTGTGGCGCTTTGACCTCCAACCCTTGAACACTAGTGCTTGGAGTACCTCCCAAGCTACACAAATTAACATTATGAATAGTCAAAGCATAAGAATGAATCTCAACAAAGATGGAAAAGAAAATACAAAGGTAAAGGTAAATGGTAGCCTAAGAGAGCAAGGCCTCAAAATGCAGAGGAGCAAGAAGATGTGGCACCTCAAAAGAAGTTTAATGTAGCTAGACATGGACATGGATCACAACAACAACATAGAGGTAATGGCACTGGATAGTTGGAGTGTTGGACTTGTGGTGAGGAACACCTTAGGTGAAATTGCTTGCAAAATCAAGGGGGTAGGCCTAAGATATACAATGCACAGAAGGCACAAACTGTTAGATATGTGGGGCAGAGTGTTCCTCGTATTTATGCAGCCTTGGACAATAGATAGGAAAAGCACCAGACATCTATCATTGCCATGGACGATAAGCTTTGTGATCATGTTATTTCTATTTTGATTGACCCTGGATCTAGTTATAGCTATGTTAGTCTTGACTTGGTCGATAAGTGTGGTTTGAGTAAGGAATTACATGAAAAATCTTGGTTAGTGTAGTTGTCTATAGGTACAAAGAAGTGAGTTCATCATTGAGTAAGAGCTTATGCATTTGATTTGAATGGTATTCCTACCACAACACATCTGAATATATTACCCTTGGGATCATACAATATGTTGTTGGGCATGGATTGGTTGTATCTTCATAGGGCCAAAGTGGGTTGTTATGACAAATCCATTGAGTGTGTTGATGAAAATGGGAACCAAGAGTCTTACAGGGTAAGAAGAAAGCCACCTCAATTAGGATGGTGACAAATATGTAGGAAAAGTGTAGTCACTGAAAAGGGTGTATGCTATTTGTAGTGCACATATCTAGTGACAAGGGTAAGGAAGTTGAGGATGCAGATGTGTTGAGCAGGTACCCAATTCTACAACAGTTTTGGGATGTATTTCAGAGTTTCCACCTCACAGGGAGGTATACTTTTCTATTGAGTTAGTGTTAGGGGAAGCTTCAACATCAAAATCACCTTACATGATGAGCACACCTGAGTTGGTTGAGTTGAAGTTGTAGTTAAAGGAAATGTTGGACAAGGAATACATTAGGCCAAGTGTATAACCTTGGGGCAACACGGTATTGTTTGTGAAGAAGAAATATGGAACTCTTAGATTATGATTTGACTATAGGCAAATGAACAAAGTGACCATCAAGAACATATATCTATTACCGAGGATTGATGATTTGTTTGATCAGCTAAAGGGATTAGAAATTTTCTCTAAGATCGACTTCAGGTTAGGATAACACCAGGTACACATCAATTTAAGAGGAGGAAATTTACAAGACAACTTTTCGGACCATGTATGAACATTATGACTTTGTTGTAGTTCCATTTGGTTTAACTAATGCTCCAACTACATTTATGTTCTTGATGAATAGTGTGTTGTGTTCATATTTGGATAAGTTTTTTATTGTGTTCATTGATGATATATTGGTATATTCTAAAAATGAGTAAGAGCATACCAAGAATTTAGCAACCGTGTTGAGGTTGTTGAGAGAGCATCAATTGTATTCTAAGATTAACAAGTGCAGTTTCTTTCAGAATCAGGTACACTACTTGGGACATGTTGTCTCCAAGGAGGGCATTGTAGTAGATCTAGAAAAGATAAGCACCATCATGGGGTGGGTAGCTCCTAAGAATGTGGATGAAGTGAGATCTTTCATGGGTTTGCAGGCTATTATAGGAGGTTCATCAGGAACTTCTCACAGATTGTTTATCCTATCACATCATTGCAGAGGAAAGGTAAGAAGTTTGAATGGACAGAGGAGTGTGAGGTTAGTTTTGAGTAGCCTAAGCAGTTGTTGACACATGCCCCAATGTTAAATATTGCATATCTGAAAAAGGAGTTTGTAGTATTCATAGATGTTTGCAAGAGGGGACTTGGTGGGGTCCTTATGAAGGATGAACATGTGGTGTATTATGAGTCGTGAAAACTAAATGAGCACAAGCATAACTACCCGACACATGATCTTGAGTTAGTAGCGATCATACATGCATTGAAGATGTGGAAGCACTATCTTCTAGGTAGGAGATTTGTACTAATGAGTGATCATATTGGGTTGAGGTATTTGTTTGACTAGATGAATCTGAATGCTAGGCAGGCTAGATGGTTGACCACGATCAATGAGTTTGATTTCGAGATCAGGTACATCAAAGGATAAGAGAACATGTGGCATATTCTCTTAGTAGGCGAATACATGTAAATCACTTAGAAGCTATGAGCTTCTATGGGATAGACTTACAGGATAGGGTTTTGTAGGCAGATCAGTAGGATGTCAGATATATGGAGAATATGCACAGGTTCCAGCAGGGTACTGGTACAGGTACATGTGATAGAACATGTATAGGTATAGGTACAAATATAGGTATAGGTGCATGGAATGTGGCCTATTGCCTTACATTAGATGAATTGGTTAGATTCAGAGATAGGATATATGTGCCAGAGAATAGTGAGCTCAAGAAGGTGATCTTGAGAGAGTTTCATGCGAAAACATATTCATGTCACCCATGTTATCAGAAGACATTGACTACAGTGAACATATTTTATTATTGGCCGAACCTAAAGAGTGATGTAGCAAAGTTTGTGGCTAGGTGCTTTGGTTGTCAGCGTGTGAAAGCAAAGTGTAAGCACCCATATAGACTGCTACAGCCGATTGTGATTCTAGAAAGGAAATGGGAGGTAATTTCCATGGAATTCATCACAAGGTTGTCGAGGATAGTGAGACAACATGATTCTATCATGGTTGTTGTGGAAAGGTTGACAAAGGTTTCACACTTCAACCCATTTAAGTCTATATTCTCAGCTAGTGATGTAGCACATGTATTCATTATATATGTGGTCAGATTGCATGGTGTTCCAAAGAATATTGTGTCAGATAGGGATGCAAAGTTCACTTCCAAGTTTTGGAAGGAGTTGTTTGCAGTTTTCAACACAGATTTGGCCTTCAGTACAACTTATCATCCATAGAATGATGGACAAATAAAGAGGGTCAATAGGATATTGGAGGACATGTTGAGGATATATGTGATGCATTAGAAACAGAATTGGGAGGAGTATATTCCCTTGGTTGAGTTCACATACAGCAATGGTTATCAAGAGTCATTGAGGATGAGTCCTTTCGAGGAATTGTATGGGCGGAGTTTCAATACTCCCATTAGTCGGAGCGATCCAGTTAACAGGGTGTTGATTGGATCAAACATGTTCGCAGACATGGAACAAGAGATGTAGGCTATAAATAAGAATATAAAGGAAACACATGATAGGAAAAAGAGCTACGCAAACTAGAACATGTTGTTTATGGAGTTCTAGGTTGGAGAACATGTGTACTTGCACATGAAATCAAAGAAGAACTCCTTGTGGATTGGATCATGTGTCAAGGTGGCACCACGGTTTTGTGGACCCTTAAGTATTATTGAGAGGATTGGGCCAGTAGCCTATTGACTTTCACTGCCTTTGAAAGTCAAATTCCATGATGTTTTCCATGTGTCATTACTTAAGAACTATGTTAAAGATGTTGATCATGTGATTGACTGGTCTGTATTGCGGGTGGAACCAGATGGAGAATTCTAGCTGGAGCCTCAATGTATATTGCAGAAAAAGGTGCTCATGCTCTAGAATTGAGAAATCAAGCAAGTTAAAGTGCAATGGAAGCAAATTGGGTTCGATGAAGCTACATGGGAGATGGTGGATCATATGTAGGCTATGTATCCTTCCTTGTTTTCCGTTGAGGACAAGCAGTTTTTGGTATGGTGCTTTGGTACATGTTTTTGGTATATGTTTTAGTACATTCTTTGATAATGTTTTGGTATATGTACATATGTACATGGATGTAAGCACCACCATGAGCTATGTTATAAAGCTCAAATAAGTGGTATGGGTGTCATGTTGTCATGTTATCATGTTAGTTTATCATGTTGTTATGTTTACTTGTGGGTTGGAATTTAACAGGGTAATCATTGTAAATGTTGCATTGAGTTATGTTATAAAGCTCCATGAGTAGTATGTTTTATTCCAACAATTTTTCTAAGGTACATGTGTGATTGAACACCGAGGATGTTTTCCCCCAATGGGGAGGGTTTTGTAACAACCTTGGTGAAAATTGCATGTAATAAAAGTTAAAAAAATAATAACCACGGTTGATGGGACACTTATTCCAGGATGAATGTTGGGCAAGACATCCTAGGGGTGTTCATTGGTTTGTAAGGGATAAGGAAATTGGAAAAGGAAATGACTATGGCTTTGGAAAGGAAAAATGTCATTTTTGGCACATTTACATATGAAAATTATGGAAATTAGGAGAAAAGGGAGTTGAAAGGTCATAATTTTCATGTGAGGAGGAAAATAAAGGAAAATGATGAAAAATGAAGAAAATAGAGGCCTCATTGATAAAAAGGCTTCCGAGTATCAGTTGCTAACCTTTTGTCAGTTTAGTTTTGGAGCTCTCTCATTTCCTCTCTCTCTCTCTCACTCTTAGACACTTAGAGTTTTCTTTGAGCACTTTGGCATTGGATCAAGAAAGGAAAAGAAGGTAAGAGGAATTAAAGGCCAAGCATATGAGGGCACGATCAAGCAACCACAATAAGATTCTTTGCAAGTATCAATTTGCATGTGTATTTTCCTCGCTAGATTTGGCATGCATGGTATTTCATGTGGTTGTTTTCTGTCATGGCATAGGTTTTTCCAGGTGTGACAATGTTTTTAGCCTAGCCTTGTCATTTCCTGATAACATTGATGAGATTGGTTCTCATACTTCAGTTGAGTTGGATTGACAGATTGATTCAAATATGAGTGAGGTGGATCTCCGAAATGACAAACACATGACCTAGTGGTCCTGAACTGAACTGTGTATCATGATAAAGCCACTGGCCTAGTAACCCCTGAGCCAGACTGTGGGTTGTGGTAAAACCAGGATTGTGTGCCTTGGTGGGCTTAGTGATCTGGAATTTATCCAGGAAAAAGAATTAAAGGTATTACAAACTCATGTGCATGGATATGCCTATGTTACTTTATGCAACAAATCGATAAGATTGCGAAATACATAGACACTGAAGCAGCTAGAGAAAACATAATACACAAACATGTAAATACAACAAGTTTAATAAGGAGTTCACCCAATGCTCCTGGGCTACGTCTCCTAGTCTAGCCTTCAATGGTGGCCTCTCTATTATGTTTTCAAAGCAGAGTTTTTACAATAGTGAGCTCAATTTGAGTCTCACTCAATAGATATAAACTAGTAGAACTAAACTTGGATCCCCCAAGTCTCTGGAGTAAACAGACTCTCCTTACTGAAACTTGACCTCTATTGGTCACAGTAGTATGAGCCCAATCGGAGACTCATACATGATAGGCATATACAGAGGAGTTTTCTTGAACCTCTCAAGCCTTCTTTGGAGTACACAAACTCTCTGACTCTCTCTAGTTTTGTCTGGCTCGATGCTGCCTTTAGGTCAGATCAGCTTACTTTCACTGTTCTCTGCTCTTAGCTTTCATAACTCACTTTTCTTGTTGCCTTATTGCTTCTCGCTGCTTAATTTGTCTCTGTTAGTTTGTGGCTTTAAAGCCAATCTACTTTCTTACTATTTGTTTCTGCTTCCCAGCTTTCTGGTTCTCCTGCCTCTGTCCGTTTGAATTCCTCTATTCTATGTCATCATCACTGTGTAACGCTTCACAAGGAGGTGGCCACCTATTTCGTAATGAATTGAGTGTCAGTTCTCTTGGAGACTTTTGAACGGCCGTTATTTTCGTTTGCTCCCAGATTTCCCACGAAACACGAATCTTTTCCAACTCATCATCCATGCTAGACTTCAAACCTTATACAACTCAACCTGTTTACCCTATTGAATCTGGTCATCCATCAGATCACATTTCCGCCATTGATTTGGGGCCTCCAGGTCCTATGGTCTCCATCCATATCGGGCAGGTAAGTAGCGTGACATTTACCCATCCGTTGTGAGCTGTTTTCTCTCTCTTCCGTCGGACGTGTGGCACCCAGTGTGTAGCATCAGGCGGGACTCAATTGAAACCACTTACCGCTCGAAGCCTTTCCGATATCCTGTCGGTTTTTGTGTGGGACCCCACCTCTGACGGAATCGGCTCAATATCCGTACGTTTTATAACTTTTTGGGTCCAGGTCGCTCGAGGTTTTTCCATCTTTGAGGGGTTTGCCTAGTGATTAGCGACTTGTCTCTAATCACATATCAGAAACCTCCCCCGTTTCTAAAAAAGGCTTCCGTTTTTCGCGTTACCATGGGCCAACGGTCTGCTTGCTTGACCGAGGGTCCTCGTTTCCTGACATTGCTCACAAATTACAACTGTTCGAGGATATTTATGATAAGCTTGACCTTTGTAAGACTTTGAAACTTTGGCATGAATTTTACGGAGTTATGAAAACTTAGAGAGTGTTTTAGGATCCAATGCGGATCACAACCTTCACACTGAAAAAGATTTTGGACCACCAAAAGTTGGTTTTTAAGCATCAATCAAGTGAGGGTATAAATTCCTTGCTTGCCCAATTGCTATCCATTTTGCACTTCTTGGTCTTGAACCTTTGAGTCCAATCCTAAGGTACTGAACATCCCCCTCCTGCGTGTACTTCTCATCTTCTTGTCCAGAACTGTATCTTCCTGCAACTCATTGAGATATTCAAGTAACATATCATCAATAGAAGGCAATTGACTCTGCTCTTCGGGATATTCAATCAATGAAGGTTCAAATAGTCTCAGGCTGTCTACATTAACAACTGAGTAGATGTGCATGTAAGCTGGTAAATCAAGGTGAAAAGCATTCTCACCAATCTTCTCAAGTATCTTGAAAGGTCCATACCTTATTGGGTTCAGCTTCTTACCTTCACCTTGCATTCCGTCTTTGCTGATATACAACCAGACTTGATCACCAACTTGGAAAATATGCTCAATCCGATGCTTATCATGCCTTGCCTTGTACTTGGCTTGGCACTTTTCCAGTTGTTCCTGTACTGCTTGGTAAATCTCTTGGATTTGTTCAATGAACTTTTTTTCCTTGTCCACATCACTGCGTCCATCAACTGCTATGTCTTTACCAAAGACAAAATCCAAGGGAGACTTTGGTGTGAAACCAAAATAGGTCTCAAAAGGAGATCTTTGTGTAGAAGTATGTTTAGCTCGGTTGTAAGCATGTTGCACATAACACAAATGTTCATCCTAAAGCTTGGGATGCTTGCTGCAATAGCCTCTGAGCAACTGGATTACTGTCCAGTTGACTACCTCTGTTTGCGGTTAAAAAATGTGCTCTTCTTCAGTCTGGTGTCCTTTAATTCCTACAAACTCGACCAAAATTTCCCAACAAATCGGGTATGTCGATTAGATATATTGGAAGTCGGTAATCCAAAATGAACCCATACATGCTGAAAGAACAATTTTGTGGTTTGTTCAACTATAATATGTTTGTTACAAGGTATTAAAATAGACATTTTGCTGAACCTATCCACAACAACATATAAATAGTCATGACCTTTTCTAGATTTAGCCAGTCCTCCAACAAAGTCCATGGAAACAATTTCCCAAGGATGAGAAGGAACTGGTAGTGGAGTGTACAAGCCTGGTTTTCTATTGCTGGGCTTTCTTTTAGCACACATGGTACACCGTCTTACATATCTAGAAACTGTCTCATTCATTTTTGGCCAATAACAAAATCTTTGCAGATATGCAACTGTTTTACTTACACCAAAGTGACATGATATTAGAGAAGTGTGTGCTTCTCGAATTATCTTTACTCTTTCAGTTTGTGGAATGCATAACTTTCCAAAATGATACAAGAGTTGGTCCTTAACATGATAATCCAGTTCTTCTACTTGTTTGCCATGACATAAAGTTGCATATACATCTTTAAAATCTATATCCTGAGCATATTGTTCAATGTAGCTTTCATGCAATACTAAATTATGCTTAAGTATAGTAGATGCACTTATGATTGGTCTGGACAACATATCTGCAACTTTATTGTGTATGCTCTTTTTATATTTGATGACTAGATGAAACTGTTGTAGAAAACCCATCCACCTATAGTGTCTTGATTGCTATAATTTAGTTTGTGAGTGCAAATATTGAAGTGGTTGATGATCAGTATGTATAACTGTCTCTTTTCCCATTAGGTAATGTTTCCATTTTTTCACACTCTGTACTAATGCATACAATTCTTTATCGTATGTGGGATAATTAACTATTGTAGAATTAAATGTCTCAGAATGATAACATATGGGTTCACCGTGCTGCATCAACACTGCTCCCATGGCATAGTCACTGGCATCTGTATCAATCTCAAAATGTCTTTGAAGATCAAGCAGTGCTAGTACTGGTGCTGTGCTAATGTTTTCTTTTAAGGTTTCGAAGGCTTTCTGCTGTTTGCCTCCCCACTGAAACACCTTGTTCAATCCTATTAAAGCATGTAAGGGAGCTATAATCAAGGAAAAGTTAGAAATAAACTTTCTCCAAAACTGTGCTGCTCCTAGGAAGCTTCTAACTTCTGTAGCAGATTTGGGTTTAGGCCAATTTACAATGACTACAACCTTAGAGGGATATATATTCAATTCACCACCCCCTACAATATGACCTAAATAATTCAAATATGTTTTTCCAAATTCACATTTTGAGAGCTTAACATAAAGAATTTCTCTTTTCAAAACATCTAGAGTCTGCTTTACATGCTGCAAGTGTTCTTCCCATGTTTTACTAAATATAAGAATGTCATCTAAATATACAATGACAAAATCATCAATAAAAGGTCTGAGTACATCATTCATTATTCTCATGAAAGTAGTAGGAGCATTAGTTAAGCCAAAAGGCATAACCAACCACTCATACAATCCCTGCTTTGTTTTGAAAGCAATCTTCCATGCATCTTGCTCTGCAACTCTGACATGATGGTAGCCACTATGCAAGTCCAACTTGGAAAAATAAATAGCTTCTTTCTACTAATCTAGTAGATCATCTATGAGAGGAAGGGGATAACGATTTTTTATCGTAATCTTATTCAATGTCCGGTAATCAATGCACATTCTCCATGAGCCATCTTTCTTTCTCACCAAGACAATTGGAGACCCACATGGCAATGTGCTAGGTCTTATGAACCCTTTCTCGAGCAGCTGCTATACCTGCTTCTTGATTTCTGCATTCTCTAAAGCTGACAACCTGTACATTTCGATGTTAGGCAATGGAGCATCTTGCTGCAAATTAATATCATGTACTATTTCCTTTTCGGGTGGTAGACCTTTAGGTTCTTGAAATATATCATATTTTGCAACAAATTTTTCTAAATTAGCTTGTTGTCTAGCATTACAACCCTCAAATACATTGGTTTTATCAGGTTTCTTTTCCTTTACAACCATCAGTAAAAATTGTTTGCATGAATTTATAATTCTTTTCATCTGCCCTGAGTTTATGAGAGTATAATTATTCTTGAGTTTATGAGCTCTTACAATATATTCAATTCCATCTTTAACGAGTTGATACTTGTTCTCATCTCTATAGAAAATAACTTTCCTATCATACAAGTAAGGACTTCATAAAACAATTCCACATATATCCAAAGGAACTTTATCTAACTCAACCTCATCTGCAAATGCTGACCCAAAAGAAAACTTAAGTTTACATTGTCTAGTCACTTGTAGATTTGCTTTGTCACATGACCAACCTAATGGATATTATTTCTTGTGAGGTGTGGTTAGTAATCCCAAGTTCTTTACAATTGCTTCAAAAATTAAATTTACTTATGAGCCACTATCAAACAAAGTATTAATCTTTTGATGCTTGGAAACAACTCGAATATGAAAAAGCTCATATCTTTTCCTCTCATTTTCTTCATTATCAGTAGATTGTGTAGAATTACTAGTAGATGCTTTAGAATTTTTACCTTTTATACCTATGGCTGCGATCATTGTTTCATCTCCTCATTCTGACCCCAAATCTTTTTGAATAGCTGCAACAACCTTCTTCTTCTTGCCATCGTACTTCTTAGGTTTCAGCTCTGTATGCAGAATCTAGTAGTGTTCATCATCGTGCCCATCCTTCTTACAGTGAGTGCATGAAGATTTGGTCTTTTTTATAGTATTTGTCTTCCTCTCTTTCCATTTCTATTTTCTTTTTTTGCTTATTCTTTCTTGCAATGGGTTTCAATGATCCCCCAACTTTTGGGTTCACATTCTTACCTCTAGCCTCTAGATGCATAGCTTGAATGGATACCTCATCTATGCTAGTGGGATTAAACATGAGAATAGTGTGCCTTAAGTAGCTGTGTAGACCACCTATATACTTCAGTAGATTTTCAGGTGAGTATAAAGAAATTCCTAGTATCAAAGCTCTTTTCCTAAATTCTTGAGTGTAGCCTTGTACACTTTTCCCTTTTAATTAGCGAAGAGTTTTCCAGCTCATCATGGCTTGCTACAGATAGGCTAGTGGATAAAATTTCTTTTTAATTTCAGAAACAAATTCACTCCAGACAGAAAGAATTTTACCATGCTTCTTCATGTCAGCTTGTGTCCTACCTTCCCACCATACCAAGGCAGTGCCTCGAAGGCGTAGGCTGGCCAACTGAATCTTAATTTTTTCTGAGTCTATGCTCTACACTCTACAATATACATCAATTTGTCTAATCCAATTATCCAGCTTCTTTGCATTCAACTTTCCATCATATACCGGCAAATCAAATTTAACATCTAATTTAATCAACGATGTCTTCTTTTTATTTGCAGGGCTACTAGGAGGTGTGGGAAGTTTTTCTTCTTTCCCTTTGCCTTTAGAGTCATCATGGAGGAGAGATTCTTCTACTCCTTTATCTTGTTTGGAGTTTGATGAATCTTCACCTCTACCCTTTTTAATTTCTCTATACATTTCTTCTACCATGGCTTTCATGGTCAAGAAACTGTCCATGAACTGGGAGTCTGATTCCAAAGGACTTTCTTCTGACATTTTCCTTTTAGGATAGACTTGTCCAATTTCTGGGATAGCTTCAACCAACTCTCCTTCTCCTATTTAAGCTTTGATCTAGTTAGCATTCAACAACAAAATCCAGCACAAGCTTGTCTAACCTTAGTAACCTAGAGCTTTGATACCACTTGATCTAGAATTTATCTAGGACAAAGAATTAAAGGTATTACAGACTCATGTGCATGGATGTGCCTATGTTACTTTATGCAACAAATCGATAAGATTGTGAAATACATAGACACTGAAGCAGTTAGAGAAAAAATAGCAGGCAACATGTAAACACAACAAGTTTAATAAGGAGTTCACCCAATGCTCCTGGGCTACGTCTCCTGGTCCAACCTTCACTGGTGGCCTCTCTATTATGTTTTCAAAGCAGAGTTTTTACAATAGTGAGCTCAATTTGAGTCTCACTCAACAGATATAAATAAGTAGGACTGGAATTGGATCCCCCAAGTCTCTGGATTACACAGACCCACCTTACTGAAACTCGACTTCTATTGGTCATTGTAGTGTGAGCCCAATCTGAGATTCAAACATGATAGGCATATACAGAGGAGTTCACTTGAACCTCTCAAGCCTTCTCTGGAGTACACAGACTCTCTGACTCTCTCTGGCTCTGTTTGGCTCGATGCTGCCTTTAGGTCAGCTTGCTTACTTTCTCTGTTCCCTGTTCTTAGCTTTCTTAACTCGCTTTTCTTGCTGCCTTACTGCTTCTCACTGCTTACTTTGTCTCTGTCAGTTTGTGGCTTTAAAGTCAGTCTGCTTTCTGACTGTTTGTTTTTGCTTCCCAGCTTTCTATTTCTCCTGCCTCTGTCCGTTTGAATTCCTCTATTTTGCGTCATCATCATTGTGTAATGCCTCATAGGGAGGTGGCCACCTCTTTCATAATGAACTGAGCGTCAGTTCTCTTGGAAATGTTTTAATGGCCGTTATTTTCGTTTGCTCCCAGATTGCCTGCGAAACATGAATCTTTGCTAACTCATCATCCATGATGAACTTAAAACCTTATACAACTTGGTCTATTTACCTTGTTGAATCCGGTCATCCATCAGATTGCATTTCCGTCATCGATCTGGGGCCTCCAGATCCTACAGTCTCTGTCCATATCAGGTGGGTAAGTAGCATGACGTTTACCCGTCCGATGTGAGTGGTTTTCTCTCTCTTTCATCGGAAGCATGGCACCCAGTGTGTGGCATCGGGTGGGACTCAGTTAAAACCACTTACCGCTCGAAGCCCTTCCGATATCTTGCCGGTTTTTGTGTGGGACCCCGCCTCTGATGGAATCAACGAGATATCCATACATTTTATAACTTTTCGGGTCTGGGTCACTTGGGGCTTTTCCATCTTGGAGGGGTTTTCCTGGTGATGTGTGATTAGCGACTAATTGCATATCAGAAACCTCCCCTGTTTCTTAAAAAGGCTTCCCATTTTGTTGTTTCATGGCAGCGCACATTACCATGGGCCAACAGTCTACACGCTTGACCGAGGGTCGTTTCTTGGCGCTGCTCACAAATTAGAACTGTTCGAGGATATTACTGATAAGCTCAACCTCTGTAAGACTTTGAAACTTTGGCATGAATTTTACGGAGTTATGAAAACTTAGAGAGTGTTTTAGGATCTAATTCGGATCACTTAGGAATCCTTGTTGGTGAATGAAACAATATACGATAAAACAAAGAGGTGGATTGCTCTCTGTTGGGCCTAGTAGTCCTGAGATGGGATGTGCGGTAAATCTTGAAGAGTGGGTCTCAATGTAGGGCCTAGTGATCCCTGGATCAGACTGTGGATTATGGTAAATCCTAAGATAATAGGAGGTACTCAAATTCCTCACGGTTTAGGTGGATAAATTCGGTAGCATCCATGCTTGTTTGGTTCTTTTCGGTTGGTTATGAGTCCCAAATTCATGCTTGGAATATGGCAAGGGTGTAATTGGCTGAAGAGAGATTTGGCTCAACCAATCTATGGTCGGGTGGAATGTGGTAGTCCCATCCCTGGTTGGTTTCTACATTCATTAATGAGCAATTCATCCCTTTGGTTTTCACGTATAAATGTATTGGTTTATATGTGGATTCTATGGATGATGTATTTATGGTATTTCTATTGTTACTATGCTAGTTATGCATATGTTTTATGACAACAACTATGTATGGATCTCATCATGTTTTTACTTGTAAATGAATGGAAAATGTATCTATGACCTAATAGATGATAATGCAACAAATGACATGAGGGAACAATGGTTCTTAGTGATTCTCAGATAAGTATGAGATCCCTATGCTTAAATCTATTGTTTACACCTGTAGATTACATGTTTTTGATATGTTTGACGAAATGCCTGTCATGGCTAGTAGGGGTCTGGTTAAGGGCTCGTTCAACTAGTTGCTTTTTGCATCATTGTTTCCCCGTTATTTTACTGCTTTGAAGATGTCATTCCATTATGGACAGTGACCTAGTCTCTAGGCCTAAAAAAGTGGCTCAAATATTGGGGAGGTTGGCACAAAACTAGACAAAATATTCCCTGAGCATTGGCTTGTAGGCCTGTGAGAGCATCCAAAGGTCCCTAGATGTTGGCATGCACATAACATGAGAGCGTCCAGAGTTCAAGTGATGAAGAACTTAAGTGGGACCTAGGGACAAGCTTCTTGAACTAAGAACCATGGGTCTTGTAGCTGATGTGGAAGTCTTGTATGTTGTGTTTCTATCATTTCCATTTCCTTAAGGTCACATAGGAGGTTGAATCTAATCACTATAGCCTCTCATCACATGTTTTCCCTGGTTAGTTGGTTACTTGGGTAGATGTGGGAGGAGGGTGTTACACATGCACACCAGGATTTTAGGTGGAAACCTAATGTGGGAGAAAACCACCACCATCGTCATCTTTTATTATTAAGAAAACTTCTTACAATCTTGTACTATCGCAGACTCTTACCATTATGGAGGTACCCACCTACAGAAGGCTACAACTTTCTCTCATTATCCAACACCTATTGGAAGGGAGCTCCAACCCCCTGATCTCGTTTACCGGATCCTACCGGAAGGGAGCACATACCCCCTACACAAATTTTCCAGCTACCACTGGAAGGAAACTCTAAATCCTTCATTGAAGGCTCCAACCCTCAACACCTCTTGTGGACCATGTTTCATAATATTTCATAATAGATCCACCAGACTCAAAACATCAAAAATGTAGGCCACCTTTCATCATATTTTCAAACTGGACTCAATTCCAACATTAAACCCAATACTAGGTAATAATTTTGAAACCAAATACTAGATGAAACCACCCATTTACTGAACCAATTGAATCATTAAGACATCAGAAAAATAATCACTGAATCTCTACCAACTATTGCAATCAAATCAAACCAATCATTCTAATGCATAACTATTCATAAATATACCAAGCCACACTCTGTTCATCACAAAAACCAATTGCTCTCACTACACCCAGATTAGACATACATAAGAATGTATATGCTACTATTCTGAAGCATACCTGCATATATACGTGCTTCCCTTGTATAAGACATGCGTACAGATCTCAAATCACTAACAGCTGCATCATGAATCACTGTAATACTGAAGTAACCACAAAATCAAGTATTGAATCAATGGCAGATCACCAAACCAATTACAGATCACCACACTGTAGCATCATCACTAATAAACTTTCAATTCCATAACCAACATAGACAACAACATGAACATCCTCATCATCATCATCATGAAGTAAGATAGGGAAATGGAGCATCAAATTTCCAATATCATCAACATGTGACCAAATATGCAATTCTTCCAAGCATCACCAAGCAACTGTAATAGAAGCATGAGATAGCGTAATAAATCTATGTGAGCAACTCAACCCCTTATCCTCATACCATCAAGGTCACCATGCTCTTTCCATATATAATAAGAGCCATAATCCATAGGAAATACTATCAATCTCTTGAACTACAATACCATAGACAACATATACATATTATTTCCATGCACCAACAACATATGCAAGAATACCTTCATCATCACAAGTCATAGGACTTAATTAAAAACATCATCAACCAACATCTTATATGTTCTTTCTTATCAATTTTTGACAACAA
Source organism: Pinus tabuliformis (assembly GCA_031772625.1). Taxonomy (NCBI): domain Eukaryota; kingdom Viridiplantae; phylum Streptophyta; class Pinopsida; order Pinales; family Pinaceae; genus Pinus; species Pinus tabuliformis. Next base: position 1,436,989,527 of record CM062804.1, on the reverse strand, counting down.
AAACTTTTCAAATGTAGCTTAAGGAACATACAGGAATCAACCACAACTCCACCACAAAAAATCATGAATCATTGATGACATAATGACAAAAACATTGATGAAATAATGTCGACAAATCGTGAGTTAATATTAAACGTACCATCATAAACCAATGCCAATAATGACTATAACACACACATCCTCTTCATCAAGTGCATCAAGAAGGATCAACTTCACTAAGTGAACCTTAAGCAATATATAGGTATCATCCATGACTTCATCATTACTAATGACAGAATGACAACATGATATGTATCTTCAACAACAACAACTATACATCACCAAATGATATGTACTCATCATAAACCAACATGCAACAAGAAATGCTCAAGAAATTATAATGCCAACAATGCACTATTAGAAGCATCCCCTTGAACCTGTGCTAACTATTCTCTATCAAATATGGTCATATCCACCTTATCAATCAGCAAAATCCATCAAAGAATCATTTCATTAGCAGGAATAACATAAGACTTGCAACAACTCATAAACCATCATGAAACAACCATCATTCGTAAGAACTATTAATAGTCTTTAGTAAGTCAATATAAAAACCAAAAAGCGAATAATAACTAATTGAAGCATATCAGAAACTCCCCCTGAGTCTGTCACACTATTTCTTTATCTCAGAGAAACATATGCGACTCTCTAGATAAAAAAATCGCTTATACACATGACTGTGCTTCATATGATCCATGCACATAAAGTAAAATGCTGAAATTTTCATAACAAGAGATTCCCCTAAACATACCATGCCTATTTCCGTTAACTGTTACTTCATCAATGCAATGCTAGTGCATCACCAAATGAATATCAAACCAAAATAGAGAACCATCACCAAGCTACTTATGCATAACTCCCCCTGAGATCATACATCACTGATCTTATGGACCTAATAATCATCACCTACTCTTCATGAGGTCATGTACCTCACATCACTTTTGCAGTCACTGTTAGAAGTATGTTTTAAAAGACTATAGTGGGAACTATCTTCTTTTATTCTAAATATGAAGAAGATGAACTATATCTCTTATTTCTGCCCGAATTCTTTCATGCTAGCGCATATAGTTTGTACACATTTATGTATCCTATTGTTATAACCTTCCCAGTTTCTTCATCTATAACTTTGCATTTAGTTTATGTAAATACATTTATACATCCTTTCTCAACCATTTGACCTACACATAGAATACTATGCTTTAGCCCTTGAACCAATAATGCACCAATTGCTTTTGCATACTTCTCAGTTTGATTCTTCCTTTTCCCATAACTTTTGCTAAAGCACTATTTCCACGAATCACCTTACCATATTTGTTTTTCTTGAGAAACTCACACTTGTCCTTATCTCTAGTCATGTGATTAGAGCATCCTCTATCTACATACCATTCATATTCATGTTCAAACGAGCAAAGAGCGAGACCATACCTTGTTTTCTCTTCTTCCTTTTGCTTAATATGATAAATGTTGGTGGATCCAACTTTCTCAAGTCTTTTGGTAACAATGTTCTTATTTGGTTTCTTTCCATGTTGTGTATGAAGAGCCATTTATTTTTTCTAGCATTCTTTTGCTACATGTCCAACCTTGTTATAGGAATAACATCTTATATGACTAGAAAACAGAGTTGAGGAATCATAATATGTCTGTTTCATATTCCTTTTATTGTAATAAATACTTGGGAGTTGATGACCTTGTGAAGTGTCTATTTGTTTGAGATTGAAACAATCTACATATTCAATTGGTTGCAACGTGTCCATAATTATGACATATAAATCATTAAACAATACTGATAAGAGGAGAGAATCGATTAATGTTTCTATTATTAGGAGCAAATAATTTATTTTGAAAATTCATCTTCCTTGGATGTTGATTTGGATGACTTCTTATCTCTTTAACATGAATTTCAAATTTTGTATTGTTATCCTTTAATATCCTTGCACAAGCCTATGAACTAGATTCTCCTTTTATAGTTTCATGAAAACCAAGACCAGATTTAATGGAAGGAGACCTTTGACTACTAATAATGTTATCCAAAATATTAGTACTATCTTGAAATCTCAAGTGTTTATCCTTTTCTTTTAGAATGTTTCCTCAACGTCCGTTCTTCGGTATTGCTCTTCCTTTTCCAGATACTGCTTCCTCATTCCTTCTTCAACCTTTCTTCCTTCTTCCAATTGCTCCTTTAATTTGATAATCTCTTCCTTCAACCCATTCTCTTTTTCTTCAAATACTTGAAGTAGCTCTTCATTTCTCTTGTTTGATTTTTCAAGATCTGCTCTTAGAGAGACGATCTCAACTTCAAGTCCTTCACAATATTGTTTAGATTCTACTACAACACTTACTGATTTAACATGATCCATGTTATCATATGCCTACAACTTATCCTTAATATTGTTAATCCTTTTTAAAGAAAAATCAAGTTTTCTTCTAAGATTAAGGACTTCCTCTAACCTGTCTTCTTCTGAATCAGTAACTCCATCTGACATAACATACTCATATTTTGAAACATCATTATTTTCTTTAAAAATAAGATTACCTATTGGTTCTCCTGATGAACAATCTTCCTTTTTTCTTCCTTCGTGGATTTCCTATAGATTATTCCATACTTCCTTTGCAGTTTCATAGTGCATAACCTTTCTCAATGATGAATCATGTATGTTACCAAAGATTTCATTTAATGCTACATTATTATTTTTTAACTCTTCAATTGATGGAGGATTTTTAGTGCAACCATAACATAATAAATTCCACACATGAGATGTAATATCCCATTTCAGAGATATTCCCCAAAACCCCAATAAAATCCAACCAAATATGCACAAATGATATAATAACTGGGAAGCTCAAAATGATAAAAATAACAGTGGTGCAACATGTAATAATGTAAACATGAAATATAAGCAGAGACTCGAGAAATGCAGAGAGAAATGCTAATCCATTTTATTATACTGAGTAATGGAATGAGTAAAAGAGGTGATCAGGAAGATGGCACCTCAACTTGCACCATGCAAGTGAAGAAATACACTCAGAATAACAAAGGAATGGCCTCTCTCTGAACTGCATGGATGTTGCTGGGAAACTGCCATGCTGCTGCTACTACTGGAAATAAAATGAGGATTTGGGGTTTTTCCCCTCCTCAGAAAATGCTAAAACTTTGAAGTAGCCTCTACTAAGAAAACCCAGTAAAACCCAGAAAGATTTTCTGAAATGGCCGACCCCCAAAAATCGCCCCCTTGGGGAATCACACAATCCCTTAAGGCTCTACGCTGCCACTGAGTAGAATCCTCCAAAATAATTCCTGAAACTCTACCAAACTCCTCCAATATGCAAGGGATGATCTCTTGCTCAATCTCCCAGCTCAACTCCTCCACAATCCGCAATCCGGAACTGCCCCCAGAAAAACTGTGTCCCTCTCTCTCAAGACTGCACAGAAATCCAATGCTCAGCTCCACCTCAATGCAAAAGATCAAAACTACTGAAACTACCTTTCCTGAGTAGGCACTCGAATTCCCCTGGGGTTAAGAGTGAGATCTCTGAACGGAGACACTCAGTGCACTAAACAGTATTGTAGACAGGCTAAACAGCCAGCGTGCTTCAAGTCGAAGTGACTAGCTCAAATGCTCATAACTGAATGCCAAAATGAGGAGGCTCCTTGCTCCTTTATAGCATTGGCCTCTCTCAATCACAAGGCTCACCTCCTCCAACGTAATCTCCTCTTGCCACGTGTTCCTTTTCCCATTTGCGCATTCCCTCCAAGTGTCTACGTGGGTCCCATCTCTGCGTGGTCCTTTGGCCCCCTTGGCTCCCCTTTAAGTCACAATGTTTTGATACTAGAAAGTGACTTTTATTCTAAAAGTGAGTTATGTCCCCTTTTCCTCACCTTTTTATTTACAAATAACTATAGAAGTCAAAAATTGAGCAAAATCGAATATTCCAATTAGCCATAGCTAATTAGGAATATTACATCAGATCATAAGTTCACTAACTTAGACTTCTTTCCATTCTTGATAATTATCATCACTTAGCATAAAAATACCTTTATTGTCCACTATTTCTGACTTGCCTTGTTTTTCTGCTGTAGATTGTCCTTGACCCATAAATGCAGATATTTCTATAGCATCAGATGCCTAACTATAATTATTCTCCTCAATTGACTTCTTCCTTTGAGTTGCCTTCTTCTTTTGATTATTTACCATCATCCTTGATCCACTCCAAGTGGTTAAGCTTCAAATGAAGTGACTTGTTCTGATACCAATTGTTGGGAAAAATACTAAGGGGGGGAGGGGGTGGGGGGGGGGGGGGGGGTGGGGGGGATGAATCATGATTTTAAACTCAATTTAAAATTTTCATTTCATATTCTGATTTTCATACGCTACTATCATTCATGCAACTAGCATATGTACACGACTTCAGTAAAGGAAAACAACATATGTACAAATAACTAACTTTTCATATATTTCATCATTTTTTCACCTTTAACCAGTGCATCATTACTTCATTATTCATTAATTAAATAGTAACCATGAGTATTAAGGAGCAGATATATCATCAACACACAAGAAACATATCAACACACATGAACACCAGGATTTAGGTGGAAACCCAATGTGGGAGAGAACCACCACTTCCATTGTCTCTGTATTCATTTTTTACTATTAAGAAAAATTCTTACAATCATGTACTAGCGCAGACTCTTACTAGTACAAAGGCACACACCTTCTGAAGGCTACAAACTTCTTTCATTCTCTAACACCTACTAGAAGGGAGTTCCAACCCCCTGATCTCATTTACCATCTCTTACCAGAAGGGAGCACATATCGCCTACACAAATTTACTAGCTACCACTAGAAGAAATCTCTGACTCCCTCACTGAAGGCTCCAACCCTTAACACCTATTATAGACCACGTTTCATAATATTTCATACTAGATCCACTTGACTCAAACTATCAAAACTGTAGGCCACCTTTCATCATATTTTTCAGACTGGATCCACTTCCAACATTAAGCCCAATACCAAGTGATACTTCTGAAACCAAATACTGAATCAAATCATCCAATTAATAAAGCAAATGAATCACTATGACATCAACTAATCACTGAATCTCAACCAACTATTTCAATCAAATCAAACCAATCATTCCAATGCAAAACTATTCATAAATATACCAAGGCATACTCTATTCATCACAGAAACCAATTTCTGCCACTGAAAACCCTGATCATACATACATCAAAATGTATATGATAATTTTTATGAAGCATACCCACATATATAGATGCTTCCCTTTTATAAGACATGCATACAAATCTCAAATCACTGAAATTTTCATTATGAATCACTGCAATACTGAAGTAATCACATAATCAAGTACTGAATCAATCGCAGATCACCACACTGTAGCATCATCACTAATCAACATTCCATTCCATAGCCAAATTAACTCAATCAATACTGTCAAACACATATTATCATCATAGAGACATCGTTGGAAGACAACAACAAATAAACCAAACATCATCAACTGTAAACATCAATCATTAGTTCAAACTCTAGTTTGTATATGCGACTTCCACAAGGCATATATACGTAAGTATGCACTTACCATACACAACACTCGTGTACAGATATTCACATACTGAAAAACATTTCGTAAAATATATATGCAACTACCTAGAAGAATATCTGTGTGTGTACGCAACTAACCTAAGACAAACCTGCTTATAGATCTGAAAAATTTTGCTGTAAACATAATCTTCACACTCCGCAACCTTCACTGTCAACACTGCAAACTTTTGAATAATTCATTTAGATCAAAACATCATTATAACCACATATCTATCATTGTTATCAACTTAAACATTTTCAACATGCAAATTAATTAAGCATATATGTCAACACATCTTGAGAGCATTCATATCTGAGTCTTCTCCTTGCTCCCTAGTGCACACCTGTTTTAAATAAGATCACACATGAATAACCATTAAATGCACACCATTACCACTTTCATCTCCATCTCCTTATATAGCTTTAGCCTTAGCCAATACCTTAGGCCAATCCCTTATTAATGTTGTTGGTATTCTTTAACAGGATCAAATAATTGTTGTCGCACTCATTATTATGGGTCAATACTATGGTAATGACCCTTGGTGTAACACTCCCTCCTCCTAGGTCCACCCAAGAAATTGGTCAGTCGGGGTAAACATGTGATGAGAGAGGCTACTATAAGGGATTCAACTTCTTTGGTGAGCTCAAGGAAATGGAATCGACATAGCATATCAAACAAACCCATCCACATCAACAATGACACCCTCAAGAGACATGTTGGCCACTCAGACATCATATCCATGAGTCCCATAGATTATTTAAGCCTTTTAACCCAGATTCACTCTCATGCTATAGGAATGACAACGTCCAACAACTCAAATTTTCTCTCATAGGCCTATGTGCCAACGATTGTGGACTTTTCTCAGCAAACCTGTGCCAGCGACCCCGATATTTGAGCCACTTTTCTAGCCCAAAATCCAGGCCTCTGCCTAGAACTTGCTACAACCTTCAGAATAAATCAAAGACATGACAACAATGCTCATAAATAAAAAATCAACCTCAGGACTAGCCCTGAGCATCCCCAACCAGGACTGACATTCTGTCAAACACTTGGAAGTAATGCAACCTATAGGTCTAGGATACAAGATAGAGCATAAAATACTGAAAGAACTTATGAAGCATAACCAAAAGGATCACCTCCTTCTCCATTGAACTATTATATCATCAATTAGGTCTTTCATCCATCCATTTAACAATTACAAGTAAATACATGAAATAACCATGACATGAACTAGTCATTTAACCATGCTTATAACCAACATAAAACCATAGTAATATTAGAGATATGACATACATTAAATCCACATATAAAACAATGCAAAAGTAAGAGGACTTAGCTTTTATTAATCATAGGAAAATCTAACCAAGTTCGGGACTTCCACGTACCACCTGATCATAGACATGGCTAAGCCAAATATCTCTTTCAATTAGTCACCCTCGTGCCATATTACAAGCATGAATATGGGATCTCGTAGAACAACCAATCGAAGAACAACCAAGGTAATCCAGAGGTTTAACCACCTCCACCCTCACCAAACCGTGATCACACCAAAATTGGTGCTCCGATCACAACCGAACCAAACTTGGAATGCCATCCAGAATCCATCACTATCCTTGAGGAATTTTCCATCTCCTTGTCTCTCAGGCTTTACTGCAATACAAGCCTGGATCACTAGGCCCTAAACCAAGACTAGTCTCTCAAGGTTTACCGCAATCCAAACCCGGATCACTAGTCCCTAAACTAAGACTTCTCCCTCAGGCTTTACCGTGTATCCAACCAAAACTAGTCAAGGGATTCCTAGGCCTTTGGGAAAGAACCTTGAGACCACCTCTGCCACTGATTTCGAAATCCATTCGACAAACCAAATCTCAAAACCAAGATAAACATCCCATCACCATGGAATTTGGAAAAGGGCAAGGCTTGGTTGAAAAACACTGTCATAACTTGACAAAACAATGCCACTGACAACAAGAGAATCATACACCAACATGCAAAGCCATGCATGTCCAAACCAGTTAAAAATCACACATGCAAAAGGTTTCCTACAAGTATTCCTACTGAAGCTAGTTGATCCTGCTTTCCTTTCCTTTCCTTGCTTTCCTTCCTTTCCTTTTTCTTTCTTTTCCTTCCTTGATCCAAAGCTAGAGTTCTCCAAGAAAACTGTAAGTGACCAAGAGTGAGAGAGAGAGAATAATGAGAGAGCTCCAAAATTGAACTAAAAAAAGGTTAGCAAAATCTTTCCCACTGATCCTCAGAAGCATTTTTATGAATGAGGCCTCTAATTTATTCATTTTCCATTATTTTCCTTCAATTTCCTCCTCACATGCAACCTATGACCTTTCACCTTACTTATCTCCTAATTTCCTTTATTTTCATAAATAAATGTGCCAAAATTCCTTTTTCCTTTTAATGCATTTGCCTATTTTCCTTAGCAAATACACACATCCGATGATGCCCACTAGGATATATTTTCCCAACATTTAGCTTGGAATAAGTGTCCCTTAACTATGGTCTTATTTTTCCTCTATTAAATTTTATTACATGAAATTTTCACTAGGGTTGTTACAGAACCCCCCCCCCCCTTTGGGGAACACCATCCTCTGTGTTAAACCACACCAAGGCCTCAGAAAACCCACTGAAAAGAAAACATACTACCCATACAATGCCTTGAAAGGATTCATCCTCAATGAATCCTGATTGCATTGTTGTATGTGAACTCAACCCATGGAAGATACTCCTCCCATTTCCTTTGCTGGAGCAGCACGTATATCCTCAACATATCCTCCAAGATCCTATTGACCTTCTCTTTATATCCACCTATCTACGGATGATAACATGTACTGAAGGCCAACTCTGTAACCAAGCCTGCAAATAACTCCTTCCAAAACTTGGAAGTGAACTTTGCATCCATGTTCGACACAATTTTCTTTGGAACACCATGCAGTCTCACTATCTCTCTGATGAACACCTGTGCTACCTCATTGGCTGAATATGTAGTTTTTACTGGAATGAAGTGAGCTACCTTGCTCAACCTGTCAAACACGATCATAATAGAATCATGATGCTTTACTATCCTTGGAAGACCTGTAATGAAATCCATGGAAATGATCTCCCATTTCCATTCCAGAATCGCTATAGGTTGTAGTAAACCATCTGGATGCTTACATTTTGCATTTATCTCCTGGAAATCTAAAAATTTAGCCACTAAATCTAGCGTTTCCTTCTTCAGATTCAACCAATAGTAGAAATTCTTTACCGACGTCAGCATCTTCTAATATCCTGGATGACCCGAGTATGGATTCGCGTGAAACTCCCTCAAGATAAGCTTCTTGAGCTCACTGCAATTCAACAGGTAGATCATGTCTCTAAGTCTCACTAATCATCTACCGTGAGACGATAATTTGCATCTCGATCACCTATACTTGTACCTGTACATGTGTTCTATTGTAACCTCTGCATAATCTCCATGCATTTTTCATCCCGCTGTCCTGCCTGCAAGATCCTATCCTATAACTCTATCCCATAATATCTCATAGCTGCTATATGATTTACTTGTACTTTCCCGCTAAGAGCATCTACAACCCGATTCTCCTTCTATTTGATGTATTTGATCTCGAGGTCGAACTCACTAAGGGTGGCCAACCATCTAGCTTGCTTGACATTTAGATTCGGCTGGTCAAACAGATACCTAAACCCACTGTGATTGCTCATCAATGTAAACCTCCTGCTAAGAAGATAGTGCCTCTACATCTTCAATGCATGTATAATCATTGCTAGCTCAAAATCATGCATTGGATAGTTCTACTCATGCTCATTCAATTTTCGTGACTCATAACACACTATCTATCCTTCTTGCATGAGAACTCCACCAAGTCCTCTCTTGCAAGCATCTGTACATACTACAAACTCCTTGTCCGGATCCACAATATTTAGCATTGGTGCATGTGTCAACAACTGCTTAAGCTGCAAAAAACTAGGCACATATTATTTTGTCCATTCGAACTTCTTACCTTTCCCTTACAATGATGTGATAGGATATGCAATGCGTGAGAAGTTCCTGATGAACCTCCTGTTGGAAATAATACTGAGAGGGGGGGGGGGGTGAATCAATATTATCAAATTATTTTCAATATATCTTCCAGATTTATACTTTAATTTATTCTTCAGACATTGATCATTAATTTGTATGTCAGTACCATATAATAATGAGCAAGAACAAGAAAAATTGATAGTCACACCAAAGAACACCAGATATAAGGTGGAAACCCAATGTGGGTGAAAACCACTTGCTGCAATATGTCTCTATCTTCTTTCAATTAGAAACTTCTTCTACAATGATTTTGTACTGGTGCAGTCCTTTACCAGTACGCAGGCTGCAACCTGTTGAGAGCTACAACCCTTTCTCATTTTCCAGTCTCTCCTGGAAGGGAGCTACAACCCCCTTAGCTCTTGTACTAGCTGAACTACTAGTACGCAGGTGCTGACCTACTTCTTTTCTTCCAAGGACTACTTTTCATAAATTTTCAAACTGGATCCATGAACATCAAATAATCATCAAGTACATGTGAATCAACCAATCTCATTTTACAATCACCCAATGAATCAACCAATAACTTCTAAGAATGCAATAACCAAAAAAGCAATACCAGTAATCTAAACCCAGAACTCTGCAGCAATAGATAAAAGGCAGCCAACAAATATTTTAAGAAAATTCTGCAACTTCACCAATAGAAACATGCAAATATCCGCAGTTCTTCTGTGTTTGGACTGCGTAGCTCCGCACCTGCACTTCTACTCGACAGCGTACCTTCGCACCTGCACCTTCTGCTGGTCTGCGAGCCCCTGCACCTGTGCCTTTTGCTGTGCTGCGGACCCCCACACCTGCGCCTTCTGTTGCATTGCGGACCCCCGCACCTGCGCCTTCTGTTGCACTGTGGACCCCCTCACCTGCGCCTTCTGCGATGCTACATACCCCCGCACCTGCGCCTTCTGCGGCGCTGTGAACCCCCGCACCTGTGCCTTCTGCGGCGCTGTGGACCCTCACACCTGCACCTTCTGTGGCGATGCGGACCTCCGAATAGAGCCAAATTAACAGTCCTCCAATTTTCCACAGACAGTCAGATCCACAGATCTGATCATGCACCAGAGAGATCACGACCTATAAATAGATCCGCCTTACAATTTATAGATTTTACCTTGATTGAGATCTAGCTTTTCAAACCGATCAACCAAAATTTCAGATCTTAAGATATTCAAATTTCACAAGTGTCTAGCCAAGTGATCTCATTTCCTTTTTATAGGCAAGCCCTTACTCAAACCATGGAACAAAACCATCGAAAACCAATACAAGGGATCCAAAACCGGGGTTCAATAATTTAGATGCTATACCACGAACCAAAACCATAGGATCATGAACATCGGACTAAATACCATGGACCAATCATAAAAATTCCCACTTGCGCGCGCTTCTTTGCATTGAAGTGAGTGAATTTTGACCCCCGCACCTTTTGTTCGGGGAACCTGCGGGTATGCCTGCACTTTTTGTTTGGGGCACCTGCGGGTCCGCAACTTTTCTTAAGCTCACCTGCGGGTATCTCTTTTTCTATGATTTTGAGAGCCTGGACAGAGATTTGCCACTTGAGTGAGTTGCCATCAAGTACAACACCTGTGCCATAGCGCCAAACCTAAATCATAATGCCAACAATCTCCCCCTTTGGACTTGATGGCAACCCTAAGATCCTCAAAGTCATTCTCCCCCTTTGTCATCAAGGGCAAAGGGTTATGCTCCCCCTGAGAACATGCTGAAAACTCTACTCTGCTGTGCTGATCATGCTCCCCTCGACTGTAGGCCAGATCTGAAAAAGACATTTTCTTCAAGAAGAACCATAATCCACCATACACCATAAATGACTTTGAAAAAAGAGATATGAGACATAGAGACAAAACATTAGCAGCAATATTCAGATCAGCATCCATGTTCTCCTTCTGAACTTTCTCCTCCAAGATCTTCTATAATAATGCCAACAATGTATTTTTAGAAGAATAAATGCTCCCCCTGAACATGTGCCAGATGGTCTTTGACCAATCCATAAACCAGCGAGTGCACGTGTATAACCCATATGAGACTCGTGTACAACCAACAATCTCTGAAACAGATAAGATTCAACAATAAGATGATGCATCAACTACCCCCAGCTTTTGCCTGAGGTATTCAAAGGTCTCCCTGGGTAGTGGTTTGGTGAGTATATCAGCAACTTGTTCCTTAGAAGGAACATACTCCAGCTTGACTTTTTGTTCAAGCACTTTTTCTCGAAGAAAATGATATTTGATAGGTATATGCCTGGTCTTTGAATGGATGACTGGGTTCTTTGAAATGCTGATAGCACTTGTATTATCACATAGGATGGAGATAGGTGGAGTACAAGTGATTTGAAAGTCCTGCAAGGTTTGCATCATCCAAAGAAGTTGTGTGCAACAAGATGCAGCAGCCACATACTCTACTTCAGCTGTAGATAAAGCAATTGAACTCTGTTTCTTGTTGAACCAAGATACTAATCTGGAACCCATGAAGAATGCAACCGCACTAGTGCTTTTCCTGTCATCCACGCTTCCGGCCCAATCTGCATCTGTATAAGCATGAAGTGTGAGATCTGTATCTCTATGATACCATAAGCCATAGTTTTGAGTTCCTTGAAGGTACTTGAAGATTCTCTTAACTGCCTGAAGATGAGTTTCCTTTGGATTTTCCTGAAATCTTCCAACTATTCCCACTGCGTGCATGATATCTGGTCAGGTACCTGTCAAATAAAGAAGACTTCCAATCATGGATCTATAGGTTGGTTGATGCACTACTGCAGATTCATCATTTGCACTGAGGTTGCATCCTGTAACCATAGGTGTACATACTGGTTTTGAATCTTCCATCCATACTTCTTCAAAATCTGCTTGAGGTACTTGGTCTGAGACAAAAAGATACCGCCTTCATTTTGTTGGATTTGCAATCCCATAAAATATGTCAGTTCTCCAAGCAAATACATTTCGAATTCTTTCTGCATCACCAAGGCAAAGCTTTGACTCATAGCTTCTTCATTGCTGCCAAAGATAATATCATCTACATACACGACAAGTATTAGCAATTTGTCATTTTCAATTTTTATATAAAGATTGCTATCTACTGATCCTTTTGAAAAACCTTGTTGATGAAGATATTTGTCCAAACGGTAGTACCAAGCCCTTGGCGTCTGTTTAAGACCATAGAGAGCCTTTTTTAGTATGCATACAAGATTTGGATCATTCCCAAGAATGAAACCATCTGGTTGCTCAATGTACACTTCTTCTTCTAAGTCTCCATTCAGAAAGGCTGATTTCATGTCCATTTGAAATACTTTGAACTTCTGAAAGCTTGAGAGAGCAAGGAACATTCGGATGGCCTCAAGTCTAGCAATGGGAGCAAAAGTTTCTTCAAAGTCTATTCCTTCTTGTTGAGCATACCCTTTACAAACAAGTCTAGCCTTGTTTCTAATCACTTCCCCATTTTCATTCAACTTGTTTTTAAAGATCCATTTTGTCCCTATAACATTCTTATATTTTGGTCTAGGAACCAACTCCCAAGTGTTATTCTTTTCGATCTGCTCAAGTTCTTCATCCATTGCCTTGACCCAACATTCATCTTTGCATGCCTCTTTTACATTTTGTGGTTCAGTGGAGGAGAGCAATGCCAAATAGCTTGAGGCTTCTGCAATTGTTCTTCTTGTTTGTATACCTGCCTCTTTCTGCCAAAAAATTAGAGATTCTGGATGATTCTTCTGAACGTACCTGGATGGAGTCTTCTCTTCTATCCTTATCTGTTCCTCTGGTGCCTCTTGAGGTTCTTTTTCATCATCAGCCTGATTTGAAGGATGGTCTTCATCCTCTTCGATATTTTCATAATTTACCTGCCTAGGAATGTTTCCTTCTTCATCAACCACTACATCAATGCTGTCAACAATTCTTCCAAGTCTTTTATTGTAACACTTGTATGCTTTGCTGTGGGGAGAATAACCAAGGAGAATGCCTTCATTTGCTCTAGGTTAAAATTTGCCAAGATGTTCATCATTATTCTTAATATAGCATTTGCTTCCAAAAATTTTGAAATGTTTTACCGAAGGAGTCTCACCATACCAGAGCTCATGAGGAGTTTGAGTGCTGTTCACCCAGACATTTGTTTTGTTGAGAATAACAACCACAACAAATGCAATTCACCCCAGAAGGTTGCGGGAGTTCCAGACTCATCAAGCATTGCATGAGCCATTTGTTGAACCATTCTGTTCATCCTTTCCACTACTCCATTTTGCTAAGGAGTCCTAGCTGTAGAGAATTCCCTTCTTATTCCATGTTCTTCACAGAAGTCAAAAAATTCATTCGAGGTAAACTCCCTACCTCTATCAGACCTGAGGCATTTGATTTTGTGATCTGATTCGTTCTCCACCAAGGCTTTGAATGATTTGAACTTTTCAAAGGCTTCATCTTTGTGCTTCATAAGTCCTATCCAACACATCCTGGAAAAGTCATCAATGAATAATATGAAATATTCTTCTCCTCGAGGTGACCTTTTCCTAGATGGGCCACATATATCAGTATGGACAAGTTTAAGTGGCCTGCTAGCTGATCCTTCCTTCTCAGGGAAGTTAGTTCTGGTTTGCTTACCAAACTGACATGATTTGCATATTGTGTTGGTTGGAATTCTGATGTCTAGAAGACCACGAACTTCCTGGTACTTGCATGCTTTCCTTATCTGTGAAAAGCTTAGATGCCCCAACCTCCAGTGCCATAACCAATGTTCATCATTTTTGCTCAAATAGCATTGTTGTTGTCCTTCTTCAAATATGTATAAATTATTTGGAGTTCTTATGCCTTTGATCACTGTTTTTCCTGTATCAAGATCACGAACACTGCATCCATTTGATCGAAATATTACCTCAGTTCCTTGATCGCACATCTGACTAACACTCAGTAGATTATGCTTCAAGCCATCAACATACAAAACATTTCCAGCTTTGAATTTTTCTCTTAACTGAACAGTGCCTTTTCCTTTTATGACTGCAGGGATATCATTTCCAAAAGAAACTTTCTTTCCTTTTTCTAAAGCACTATATGAATGAAGTTTTTATTTATCACCTGTCATATGCTTTGAACATCCACTGTCGATGTACCATTGATTTTCTTGTCCTTCTGCATATAAATCTATCCCACATCTTTCTGGTTGTGGTTCCTTCATTCTCCATGTTCTGGCATTTGAGGTTTGTTCCTTCTGAGTTGTCTTCTGAAACCTGCTCCTGCATTCAGAATCTTCATGACCGAAGTTATTACAAATAGAACATTCAATTTCACTTTCAAGGGCGAAAAAGTTGTTATAGGTCCTTTTCGTGATTCTAGTCATACTTCTTAGTTTTTGAGCTTCTCTAGTCATGATTGTCTTATAGGCAACACATTGAGCTACTTTGTGACCAAAGTTATGGCAAGAGAAACATTGGCCATTGAAGAAACTCCTATGATTTTCAAATCTATCAACCAACCGATTGTAGTTTCTACTGACATCCATTCTTGAGGCAAATTGGGAAGCTTTTACCTGTGGCTGGTTGTGGCTTCTGTTTGTCCTTAAGGTAGATTGCCCCTGAATTTCTTGATAGTCTTTGTTCATTCTTGAGGTAAAATGTCCCTGATGATTTCTATTAGGCCTTTGCTCGCTCCTTCTTGCTGCATCAAGATAGCTTTTGGAGGTGGATGCTTGAGATGCTTCTCCATTATATCCCAGACCTGTCTTGATTAGTGGAGAATGCTGCACATTGATAATCTCATCCAGATTTTCAGGTCCTTTAACAAATTTAAGATTAAGAGCTTTTGTTTTCTCAATCTCTTTTCTAAGACCAACAATTTCACATTCCAATTTTTCATGATGTTTTTCCCTTTCAGCTAGTTGATATTGCAGAGAATCAACAATCACATTTTTCTCTTCTAAACAAATTTTGAGTTTAGAAATCTCTTCATAAAGGCCTTCTTCATCTATAGCATCCATGTAATCATCACCTTCAAAGGCCATTAAAAGTTTATAATTACCTCGTTCATCTTCGTCATAGCTCAGAACAATCTTGTCCCATATTTCTTTTGCGGATTTATACTGCATAACCTTCACGAATTCTGATTGAGATAGACATCCTAATAGAGTATTGACAGCCTTTGCATTTGTTTCATATTTCTTCTTCTCAGCCGGATCTGTAGGAGTTGCTGATGGAAAAGTGTACCCTGTATCTATGATGTCCCAGACTTCTGTAGCAAGAGATTGAAGATAGGAAGTAACTCTTTGTTATAGACATTTTTGTGCCTTACAGCTCTAAGCATGAAATGTCCATAAACCAAGGGATCCTAAGTCCCTAAAAGTGTTTTTCCTACCCCTAGAGGAACAAGGTCAACCAATTACAGCTTCTCCCAGAAGTTCTCCACCAGAAACTGCTCAGAATCAGTCAAATCAGGATCATTTCAGCTGCTCCACTAGCTAGCTGCGTTGCATAGCACCCCAGTACACTAGCTAGGTGCGTTGCAATGCACCTAAATGCACTACCAGGGTGCACTGAGCGGGAAATGACAAATGGCAGTGTCATTCCGCGAGGTGGACAGACAATGGAAGCTTCCAGAATCTTCCCCAATGACACTTGCCTCACTGAGTTCGACCAAGGATGAGTAAGAGGCTCTCAGTCTCCAAGTGGAAGCAAGAACTGACAGAGAGAAGCCACTAGTCAAATCATAAGCTGACTCATCCTCTTTGCATACATCTATATATGGATCCCTCATCCCAGAGATCCGGAGGCTGGAATTTTGTACATTGCAGAGAATTGCTGTTGGTTTTGAGATAGAGATCAGTGTATTGGGTGATTTATGCTTTGTTGGAGGTGAAGAGGGGATTCCTTTGCTGGGGGGTTGATGCTGGATCAGGGATCATCGGTTGTAACTCCTCCTGGACCTTCTTGTTATATCAATAAAACTATTTGAGTTTCTCCTACATGCTTGTGTATCAATGATGTTTTGTTATATTTGCATGTTTAGCTTAAATCTGATCCTAAGCTATTTATGAATGTAAATCCATGTCTTTGTGTAGTTTTCCTCTTCTGTGATCTTGCAGGAACTTGGTGAAGCTGGGCAAGTAAGGGAGCAGGTAGCTGGAAGCTGTCAAAGAGGAGAGAGATTGGATCAAAGGACTAGCGCAAGACACAGGTTGGTTCATCCTATTCCTCTTTGTTTACAGTTCATAAAGAAGAATACGAAAGTAGTTTTCCTTGTTTGTTTCTAAGGTACTGTCACACCTTAGTGGGATAGGGGCGTTCTGAGTAGACACTTTTCCCGTTAACAAAATGGAAACTCTGCTGGGGATCGTGTCTAGTTAGTTTGTTTGTGTTTCTCTTGTTGTTTGTTTCATAGACACAGAAGTAGCAATCGAACTGCATTTGCCATTATCAAATGCAAAGTAGACACCTGCTACTTCAATCCACTCACTGGATTTTTTATGAATTGAACAGCTGATTCACAAATGATCTGATTACCCTTTGTGATAGCTCTTAGACCTCTTTTAAATCCACCCTCTGATTGTGCATTATTGATTGCTTTTACTCGGCCAAAAAACATAGATTAAACTGTAAACCGTGACCCAGAACCCGGATAGAAGTCTCGTTTCTGCCCCAGCGCAGGCTCTGTGAAGAGATTCTGCATTTCAACGCAGTTCCTGAGAGGGCTACCTGCGCTGCAATTCAGTTTCTCTGTGTAACAGGTGCGCTGATCAGCCTAGCCCTGTGCAGCTGAGGTTCTTTGCTTCATTTTTTCAGTTTTGTCTCTGATTTTTGCAGCCTGTGATCAGTGTGTGTCTGTTTAAAAACCCCTTTTCTTTGCCTTAATTCCGCCTCCTTTGTACAAAAAGACTGTAGATGTTCTTTGTGTGTTTGTTACATCATTTACAGTTTTCCATTGAAAAAGTAGAATAGTCATTCTGTCATCCTTGGATTTAGATCTGTCGTAAGTGTCGATTTTGATCTTAGGAGAAAGTTTATTTGCTGTTGACAGTCGATTATGCTTTTACTTTTGTCTTTGGTTTGAATTTGTCACTTTCTAGTGTCGAAACGAGTGTTTATTTCAAAATCATAAAGTGTCGTAATCTTCTCTACCTTTTGATTTCGAAAAGAAGCTTGTTTGTGTTTTTCACTTGAAAGCAAATTCAGATTTGTACATCAACTTTCTTTTTAGGCATCAATATTAAGAAAGTGAAAACAAATACATGCATATGTGCATTTGCATATTGATAGTCTGTTTGGCTTGATTTAGGAAAAGTGCATCTACAGTGTGCTCTTTGCTCTTTGAGAAAAGATTGTGTCTTTCTTTTCCCCTTGTAGCTAGGATTTTCATTGCTGAAAAGAGATAAAAGCTTGCTTATCATCTTTAGATTGCATTTTAGAATTACATCTACATCTCGTGGTGATCCCAAAAGGCAAACTTCTAAGAAAGATCAACTTAAAATAAATTGAATGAATCTAACAACGCTTTGGAACTTAACGCACAACATTTAGAGGTCTAGGCTAGAGACGTATTCCGGCGTCGTAAAGCCTGGTAACTGTTGTCCTCACTGATGGTTGGGTGATTCCTCCACTTTGAGACGATAAGTGCCAGTACGGACTTGTGCTCCCACGTACCGTCGAGTATATATTGGGAGACCCCTATAGGCTGAAAACCTTTTATCCATAGGAAGCCGTGTCGGCCGCCCTACTGATCGCAATGCACCGAACACAGCATTCGGGAAGATTGACTGCCGTACCGTAAAAAGTATTCTGCAGTTTTGCGATTGGTTTGGTACTCCCTCTACCTAGATCTCCAGAGCAGTCCCTTTCGTTCCTTTTTAGACTCCTTAACGGAAAAGGTCCATCTAAGCACTTGTCACTTCAGGCTCATTAAAAACCGAAGGAGACTAGAGCCATCTTTTGTTTTTTCTCGACTCTTTAAAATTGAAAAAACAAGTTGTGTCAAAGCGTCTTAAAATTTATTTTAAACGGAATATTCATCCCTTTTTCCTACGTTGATCTTAGGTTGAGAAAATGGAGTCTACCAACCAAGGAATTCCCCTTGGTGGAAATCCTAGTCCCTTCTCCTCTTGGGGAGATGTTGGTGCACCCCATATGGCCACATTGTCGCTTCCAGGACTGACAATTGGCTTGCCAGTCTGGCTCTTCTCAACCAATGTCGTTCAGAACACCACTATTCCTGAACAATCGAATCAGCAATTAGACGAGTCCAGAGTTGCCCACCAACCTTTTACTTCCTCTAATTCTTCCTCTCCCCCTTCCTCTTCGCTTGATGGGGCTGGCAAAGCCAAAAGTCAAGTTCCTAAGGAGAAGAAGGAGAAGAAGAAAAAAGAAAAGAAGAAGAAGGAGCCAAAGGCGAATGGGGGAAAACGAGTGTCGTCTAACGAAAATCCACACACTGCATCGACCAGGCCTAAATCGCCATGTGTCATTTGCAGAGGAGACCACTTTCACAGAGATTGTCCTTGCATCCCTCGGATACTAAGGGACTGGTCTCCTCGTTTGCACAATCCGATGTCATCAACCTCTGATGATCATGTTGAAAGCACACCGTCAACTAGCGAAAGTGAAGCCCCAGGACAAAAAGGGAAAGCTAGATTTCCTGTAAACTGTGCGAAGGCAATCATGCCGTCCACCGTTGTCCCTTCTTAGACGAAGCGAAAAGAGTTTTGGATGATCGTCCGGTTTCACCGTTACGACTTCCTCCTGGATATAAAAAACTCTTGCCGAGTCCGTCGCTAGTTGAGAATCCAGCTGGCCTGCTCAAGTGGTCGGCTGAAGCGCCTATCGTCGAAGATAAACCATCTGAATCTATACCAGACGAAAGTCAAAAGGTCGAGGCGGCAGTTGACCCGGTCTTGCCTTCAGAGGTTTTATCTTCGGATGATACAATCACTGAAGAGAACAAGGATGACACCGTCCAAATTCTCTTCATCAACACAGACTCCGACGAACATGGGGGCAGTTTACCCATTCCCTTGCCGCAGGAGGAAAGTTCGTCAGAGCCATACCCGGCCGTCTACTCGGTCCCACCTCCAAGCAACCTAGTTGTCTCCTTCGACTGGAATCAACTAGGCAGACCCCGTTTACCAGCAAGCATACCATTCCGAATTATCGTTCAAATATATAGAATGGTCATGGCTAGTACCATCATAGATGAGGGGGCTTCTGTGGTATCCTTTCCTCTATTGCTTGGAAAGCGCTTGGTTCGCCATCGCTGTTGCCTGAGATGAGAAATCTGACAGGCTTTGACAAAGGAACCAGTCGACTTTTAGGGATCCTTCCCAATGTGCCCATAACATTGAGAGGGAAGACAGTTCAAATGAACGTAATGGTAGTTAAAGGACCCTTGGATTATAACCTACTCCTTGGACGAGACTATATTTATTGCATGGGAGCCATCGTCTCCTCACTCTTTAGAGTAATGTGTTTTCCGCACGAAGGAAGAGTGGTCAAGCTCGTTGACCAGCTTTCATTTCCCGGATCACGCATAGCAAATAGTCATATACCATCCCTAAATGGTCTCTTCACGCAAGAAATGTCTCAATCTCCAGTCTGTCCTCCTGATGAGCGCGAGTAATTCGGAGGGATATGACTGAAACCCAGGGGGCATGCGTCCTGGTCTGCTTCGGCAGGAAAACTTCGGGTATAGGGTAGTTTTCCGCGGGAGAATATGACTAGTCTGTACCCCGTCCGTGATTGGAAGAGGGGTTATTCTAGAACAAGATTCTCTTGTCAAAGTTATGTGAGTTGACAGAACAGAGTCACTCACCTTTGTTTATCTCGGTAGACATCGCCGAAGAAGTGTTTTGTTTGCACCGCGAATCGATCAATCTTTGGGTAACCTGTAAGAGGTAGGCCTC
Organism: Pinus tabuliformis; assembly: GCA_031772625.1. Taxonomy (NCBI): domain Eukaryota; kingdom Viridiplantae; phylum Streptophyta; class Pinopsida; order Pinales; family Pinaceae; genus Pinus; species Pinus tabuliformis. The sequence continues at coordinate 1,436,968,925 of CM062804.1, read as the reverse complement.
TCCCGATAGAAAAAATGTTTTGTCTGCAAATTGAGGGGTAACCTTGAAACCATATTTTATACCTGGGGGCATGCAAACCTTTTGGAATGCAAGCGAGGGGCGGCTATTTATTTTCTTAAATTTTTAGGACCTCTAACCCTTTAAACTCGTAGGATTAGTCGTCACCTAACTTGCATAAAGAAAGGATGTGGGGCAAAAATCTAAAATTTGCCGTTTTATATGAGACATTCTTATCATATGACTGGGTTAATCGAGCAGTTTTAGCACATAGTTCAAGCTCGTTAAAAAATAAACATAAGACATGAGCAAGTGTTTCCACCCGCGTTTAAGCTCATTAAAAAATGAACTATTCCCCGGTAAATAACCACCGTGAATGAAGCATTTCAGCCATTAAAGCCTTGGTCGTGTTTGCACCGTCACCTCCACTTTTCCATTGGCCGATCATTCACCTCCATTTGATTGTTTACCCATTTTGAGGAACAGCTGCGAAGAGTGATTTCACTAGCCATCCTTGTGACACTGCCGTGATTGGAAAATTCCAACCATTACCTGGAATCAGCTGCTACCCATTTTATCACTCGTTCCTCAAAAGACGAGTCTTCTTTAAGCTCTTTTCAACTGACTCGTAAAATATGAAAAGATCGCCGAGTTTTGGCCTTCCAGCTCGTTAAAGCGACCGGAAGTGCTATCCCTCCTCTAGATTTTAATCTTTTTGGACCTGAGGGATTATTGCACAAAAAGATCGAGCGCTTATTTTGTTCGGCTCGTTAAAACTATCGAAAATTCATCCCTTCTGTATTGTTTTATACTTTTTCGGACTTAAGGGATTAGATGACGAAAAAGGAACTTCGGAGTTACCTTTACGTACCTTTTCAGACTCTCTAAAAATGAAAAGGACCGAGTTATCTTTGTCGTTAAACTCGTTAAAAAGATTAATAGCGACAAACTTGTCTTTAGACGAGAACGAGTTTCACTATCGCTAGGCTCGTTAAAACATAGCGATGGGTTTGCCCGAACGGCAAATTATAGAACAAGCATATGTTATCCTCCTCAAGCTTGACAAAAATAAAGAGGTACTGGTCAGCAATGACTGGGGAAAAATTGGGAAGAAACTCAAAGAATCTTTATTGGTAGCAAGTCGCTCTTGAACATGACACTTCCACTCCGTGCCTAAGTCGGGTTGGGTTGTTTCATTCACCGGTCACATCACCATGGTCACGCCATACCATCCACATTTGGGGTAAATGCTACCAATCCATCACATAAGTGTCGCCGACATGTTCAAGAGAAGTCATCCAGAGAAGTCATCCGTGTCCCATCCACTACCATACATTATACTTCATTCCTTCATGACCGCCATCCTGAACCATATATCATCAGATCGTTTTCACCTCCATCAAAATCATTTGCTCCGTTCCGTGTCATTGATGTGGGATTCATCAAGGCCCTCCTTTGACGGATCGCTTCTTGTCGACATCAGCTCATTATCCAAGAAGTTGATCTAGGAACACCCCATTCAGTACTTTGAAGCTTGCATGCCTCAATGGCAAGTTTCTCACTTCCGGCGACAGGTATACATCAATGAACTTCGACCGAAAGATTTTGCGTGGTGTTCGACGCCAAGTCCTTTATTCACACCACGTGAATTGTACTGCAGTACCTTGAGGGTCATCATCATTATCGGTGATTCCTCTCGCGCTTGTTAACAGTTTACATCATCGACTGGTAATCAAGCGATGTCTTTCCATGTTCGACTTCAAAACATTTTTCACATGGATCGACTTGTACTTCGAGTGAAGATCGGACGAGATTGAAGACCCCGGATCTAGTTTCATCCATCCAGGCTGCGATATATATTCAGGAAAAATAAAGACATTGACATGTATAGCATTGCAGCACAGATAATCATCCTACCAAAAGGATGATGACTTCATCAGAATCATCAGTCTACCATCAGACGATTGTCTGTCCTGTGTACATAAAAATGAATTTATAAAGCTGAGCATGGGAATGCCCGCCTCAGCTAGATCATGAAAACAGTATGAAGATAATGTATTGTATTGTATCTTATTACAGGTCTCCTCCCAGCATTGAAAGAACTTCAGATCCTCCTAATAAAGCATTTCACCCGATAAACGGCCTCATACTTTAGGGGGCAACTGTTATAGACATTTTTGTGCCTTACAGCTCTAAGCATGAAATGTACATAAACCAAGGGATCCTAAGTCCCTAAAAGTGTTGTTCCTACCCCTAGAGGAACAAGGTCAACCAATTACAGCTTCTCCCAGAAGTTCTCCACCAGAAACTGCTCAGAATCAGTCAAATCAGGATCATTTCAGCTGCTCCACTAGCTAGCTGCGTTTCATAGCACCCCAGTACACTAGCTAGGTGCGTTGCAATGCACCTAAATGCACTACCAGGGTGCGCTGAGCGGGAAATGACAAATGGCAGTGTCATTCCGCGAGGTGGACAGACAATGGAAGCTTCCAGAATCTTCCCCAATGACACTTGCCTCACTGAGTTCGACCAAGGATGAGTAAGAGGCTCTCAGTCTCCAAGTGGAAGCAAGAACTGACAGAGAGAAGCCACTAGTCAAATCATAAGCTGACTCATCTTCTTTGCATACATCTATATATGGATCCCTCATCCCAGAGATCCGGAGGCTGGAATTTTGTACATTGCAGAGAATTGCTGTTGGTTTTGAGATAGAGATCAGTGTATTGGGTGATTTATGCTTTGTTGGAGGTGAAGAGGGGATTCCTTTGCTGGGGGGTTGATGCTGGATCAGGAATCATCGGTTGTAACTCCTCCTGGACCTTCTTGTTATATCAATAAAACTATTTGAGTTTCTCCTACATGCTTGTGTATCAATGATGTTTTGTTATATTTGCATGTTTAGCTTAAATCTGATCCTAAGCTATTTATGAATGTAAATCCATGTCTTTGTGTAGTTTTCCTCTTTTGTGATCTTGTAGGAACTTGGTGAAGCTGGGCAAGTAAGGGAGCAGGTAGCTGGAAGCTGTCAAAGAGGAGAGAGACTGGATCAAAGGACTAGCGCAAGACACAGGTTGGTTCATCCTATTCCTCTTTGTTTACAGTTCATAAAGAAGAATACGAAAGTAGTTTTCCTTGTTTGTTTCTAAGGTACTGTCACACCTTAGTGGGATAGGGGCGTTCTGAGTAGACACTTTTCCCGTTAACACTCTTACCTTCCAATATACGAAGTTTTTCCCATCAAAAATTGGTGGCCTGATAGATGCTTCTCTCTCGTAGTTGCTCATGATGATGGATCTACCTTCAAGCGATCAAGCTTCTTCAAAAGGACCTGCTCTGATACCAATTGTTGGAAATAATACTGAGAGGGGGGGGGTGAATCAGTATTATCAAATTCTTTTCAATATATCTTCTAGATTTATACTTTAATTTATTCTTCAGATATTGATCATTAATTTGTATGTCAGTACCATATAATAATGAGCAAGAACAAGAAAAACAGATAGTCACACAAAAGAACACCAGATATAAGGTGGAAACCCAATGTGGGTGAAAACCACCTGCTGCAATATGTCTCTATCTTCATTCAATTAGAAACTTCTTTTACAATGATTTTTTACTGGTGCAGTCCTTTACCAGTACGCAGGCTGCAACCTGCTGAGAGCTACAACCCTTTCTCACTTTCCAGTCTCTCCTGGAAGGGAGCTGTTACACAAAAATATCGTCATCATGATTATTTGCAGTCATTATGGGTCTATCATCACTTGTACTGTCCTCCTAAGCAAGTCTCAGACCTCAGCTCTTCAAATCAAGCTTTGGAAATGAGAGAAAGACATTAAAAATCAATGTAACTCTGGTTCCACACTTTCTCTCATGGTCACCTGTGGTCCCGCACCTTCTGTGTACAAAAACTGTGGACCTGCCCGCTCTGTCCCTAATGGTGTAGGTGCGGACCCCTGTGAAAGTCAAAAGGCGCAAGTTTTATCTTAAAAAACTCACTTTGGGTTAATTCTAGAGGTTTCTAGAAGGAATTTTGACGTGGATTATTCGCTCTGAGGTGGTTCATGCATCCCAAAAGAGAAGGAGCTAATCCCTTGATGAGAGGAGCTATCCCTTTGAAGGAGGGCTTTATCCCTTTGAAGGAGGACCTAGTAACCTCCCTCCATTGCACTATAAATACATGCATTGGGCTGGTTGCCAGGGAGGTTAGAAGCTGAACATTTTTGAGGGTAAATGCTGGTGAAATCAAGACTTCCTAGTTAAGCCTAAAGAGGAGAGATCACATACCTTTTTGGTTTCATTGGGGAGTGAGTGAAACTTGTCAAAGTAGAGGAGACTTCTTGCTGGACCCTGGGAGGAGCTTGTACAGCGTCAATGCAAAGGTTGTAAAGTTCTTCTTCTTTTGAATTAATACAATCAAACTCATTTTTCTCAACAAGGATCTTATGTTATTTGTTTCATGGACTCCTTGACTTTCATGTTAAATATGTTTTAATGAAATTGGCTTTTCAGGTGCTATTTAATTTGTTTGCCTTATTTGTGTTTGCAGATTCGTGAAAAGGAGCTCATTTGGATCGAAGGAGCAAGGTCATCCACAAGCTAGCGTTGGACCTAAGGTAGGCCCTAAAAACACTTGTTTGCTATTGTTCATAAAAGCATATTTAGAGAAAGATAGTGTCTGGTTGGTTTGCTTGTCATTAGGTCTTCTTTAGATTCTAGGAAGGTCTATCTTGTCCGCAATATCGACTTATTCCGTGTGACAAAATGGCGACTTAACTAGGGACTCGATTGTTTTCCTTGTTTTTACTTTGACCTGAGAAACTGTATTTTTTGTTTCTGTTTTTGACTTGATGATTGTGGGATTGGGTGTTTTTAGTAATTTTGAGTTAGTTTTTATTTTTCATAGTTTTGGGAGAAGTACGCACCCTCTGAGTTAAGCACAGTGCGTACCTGTACGCGCTTTTTCTTTGTGCACAGAGCGTGAACGCACCTGTGTAAACAGGCTGCCTGCGTACCCTGTCAAAATTTTGAGAAATTTTAAATTTTTCTCTTTTTTATCAGTTTAGAATTTGTTTATAGGTTTTAGCCATTGCCCAGACCTGCGTGTACCCTGTCAAAAACTTTCCTTGGATTGATTTCGTTAGTGTTAGGGTTTTAGGTGAAATTCCTAGGAGTTTTGCTTGTTGGGTTTGTTTTTCGTTTTGGTTGTGTAGTGGCTCTGAGCTTAGAGGCTGTAGGGACTTCAAATCACCTTAGTGTCTACCAGCTTTCTTATGAGTCTGACCATTAATGAAATCTCCCCTTGTTTGAGGAATCCACTTTGAGTTTTCTCTTTACAAAACTTCGAAAAGCTTGTGTTTGAGAGTTTGGATTTTCATTTTCAAAAAAAGAAAACTAAATTGGTTGTTCTTGACTGATTTGTGATTCTGCATAAATTAGTCCTTAGCTTGCATCTAGCTGAGTAAAACATCCTTAAAAAAGACTTTTAGTAGGCTTTGACTTCAAATAGGTTTTTATATTTGTAGCTCTCAAAGTTAGTCATTTGCATAGTTTTTAGTGTTTTATTTACAAAATATAAAAAAAATCTCTTTTGAAAAAGTTTGTTTTTTGTAGTGATTGAATGCTTTGAAACAAAAAAAGGAAATTTTTGTGAAATAATTAGATGTCTCGTTTTGAGTGCTTTGGAAAGGAAAAGCTCTTCTTTTAATTTGTTTAATTGAGAAAGATTTGTGTTTACACAGTATTTGCATTCTCAAACTCTTTCTGAGTTTAGAAGTTCATCGAAGAGAAAAAGATTGTTTAGATCATCTTAGGTGCATTTTTAGTGACTTTGAGTCGAGTCTTCATACCACGAGTTTTATCTCCGCACCTTTGGACTTAAACAAAAACCACTAAAATTAACGCTTAAAGTAAAATTCACCTAGTAACATTTTTATTTCTAGGGCTCTGATACACCAACTTAGCTTAGGCTAGTGTCTTGGAGTAGGAGAGTAATTAACTCTCCAAGACAGTAAAAAAAAACAAGTAGCTGTATCTTGTGGTAGGGAAGAAATCCAATTGTTGCATTTATGCTCTGGGAAAGTTCCTCTTAAAGGAGAAGCACGAGATCGTGTCCGAACCAGTGTGGGAATCAATCCTTCCTCATTGGGAACGACGCTAGATATTCACGTATTAAAAACGGTAAACCTCGGATTAACCATTGTCGAGGAGCCTAGGGTCACTTGTTGGTAAACCTTGGATTATGTCAAGGAGCCTTCAGGGGATTGAGCTTGCTACTATGCCCTTGCGTGTGTATCGGATCGTAGACTATTCCCCAAGTGTATTTGTCTCAGTTGGTAACCTTAGTGGCCATATTCTTTAGGACTCATCCTGAGGTGACAGTGGTGGGAAGATCCCACTGTACCTGGAGCAGACGTCGGCTAGACTCACTTGGATTTTCTGGGGGGTTCACTTCACTCGAGACGGTTAAGTGGAGGAACTTGTGCCAGTCTATTCATTAAGCAGATTTCCGGGGTAACTATTCCAACCGCCATTTCTGTACTGAACTCTGCGACGTTGGATTTCATCACCAACTAGTGTTTTCGGTCCGGAAAGTTACTGTTTGTGTGCGTTTGATCTCCTAGATTCTTTAAGCGTGTGATTCAAATTTGTTTGGCTCTTTAGAGACTTTAGGTGCTTTTCATTGAGATTTTACTTTGTTTGCGTGTGAAGTAGTTAAAAGTATTTAACTGTGGCTGAATTACCAAGACAGTCCCAAAAATGACTTAATGAATGTGGTTCGTGAGGAATCACTTTTCACATCAACCTCGGATTTAACTACGTTTTCTGAACTTGTTCACTCTGATGAGCAAATTCGTGAAATCCTATGTGTAGATGATTTACCATGGGAAGATCTCCATCACAGATCTTCGTTTTTACCTGAGGATGATCGTTTTGAAAATGATTTCTCATCAATTTTTACAACTGAATATGTCAAGGAACCTCAGAATCCAATGAAACATCCCGATTCAGAGTTAGATTTGGGAAACATCTCTCGAACTATTCCTATTGACATTTCGGTTAAGCCCGGAATTGTTGAGAACATTCATATAGGTGTCTCGTGTACAAATGACGAAATTCAATTATATAAGGCCCTATTTCAAGAATTCCGCGATGTGTTTGCCTGGTCCTATGAGGAAATGCCAGGAATTGATCCCGCGATTGTTGTTCATGAGATCAAGACTTACCTGGACGCTAAACCCGTCTGGCAACGTTTGCGTCAGATTCACCCACGAAAAGCTGCTGCAATTAAAGCAGAAGTTGAAAAACTGTTGAAAGCAGATTTCATTTATCTGATCCCGTTAATGGATTGGGTATCGAATATTGTTCTGGTTAACAAAAAGCAAGGAACAATAAGAATATGCATCGACTATAGGGACATTAATCGAGCATGTCCAAAGGACAATTACCCAACTCCCTATATCGATCAAATCATTGATGATTGTGCCGACAACGAAATATTCTCCTTTATGGACGATTTTTCCGGATACAATCAAATCAACATTCTACCTGTCGATCAACCAAAAACGACTTTCATTTGTCCATGGGGGACATTTTCTTATTGCAAATTACCTTTTGGGCTTGAGAATGCCGGAGCAACTTTTCAAAGGGCGATGTCTTATGCGTTTCATGACATCAAGCACATTGTGCAACCCTATCTCGATGATTTGCCTGCTCATTCATTACATCGAGTTGATCACCTCGTCCATTTACGAGCAATCTTTATGAGGTGTAGGAATTATCGTATTCGGTTGAACCCACACAATTGTGTCTTCTGTATAGAAACGGGTTGATTGCTGGGGTTTGTAGTTTCGAAAGCCGGCATTCGCGTTGATCCCTCGAAGGTCGAAGCTATCATCAAATTGCCTCCTCCTTCGAGTCTTCGCCAACTCCAAAGTTTGCAAGGGAAAGCAAACTTTTTACGATGATTCATTCCTAAATACGCCGAGGTTACAAAGGGTTTTACCCGTTTGTTGAAGCAAAACACTCAATTCTATTAGGATAAGATAGCTCAGAAATATTTTGATGCACTCAAACACGCGTTGACCCATGCACCGTTGTTGCATCCTCCCAACTACAACCAGGATTACTTCTTGTATCTCGCCGCCTCTCATTCCACCATTGGAATGGTCTTAGTTCAGGAAGATGAATCAGGAACTGAACATGTGATATATTACCTTAGTCGAACGTTAAATCCAACTGAGCTAAAATACTCACATGTGGAGAAATTGGCATTGGCAGCCGTTCAAGCTGTCCAACGTTTTCGTCACTACATTTTACTACGTAAAACTACGGTAATTTCGGATTGCAACCCTATGATCTACATTTTGACCAAGAAATTACTAGGGGGCAAGTACTCTAAATGGATCGTTATCCTGCAAGAGTTCAACTTGGAATTTGAGAAATCTAAGTCTAAGGAATCTTTAGTTTTTGCGGAGTTAATGTGTGACTTCCCGCATGCTGACACGGAAACTGTGGCGGAGGAGCCCATTGCGGACGAATCCTTGTTTCTAATCAGCACTTTAGATCCATGGTATGGGGATATCATCATTTATCTTCAGACCCAATCCTTTCAGCCATAAATTTCAAGGTTAGAACGTCGGAAAATTCGTTTCCAGTCCCAACAATTCAGAATTAGTGGAGATACTCTTTATCGCCGTGGGGTGGACTCTGTTTTTCGACGTTGCTTAACTCACGAGGAAGCTGAAAGGGTTCTAAATGACTGTCACTCTAGAGCGTGTGGCGGTCATACATCTGGGTTTGCCACATCCCAAAAGATATTGCGCGCCGGCTACTTCTGGCCATCTTTATTTAAAGATTGTATTACAACGGTCCGAAAATGCAAAAACTGCCAGATTTTTGATCGCAAGATGCGCGCTCCACCTGCTCCTCTCCACCCTATAATTGCCGTTGGTCCTTTTTCCAAATGGGGTATCGATTTTATTACATGTAACCCTCACTCGGCCGAGGGGCATGCGTATATCATCCTTGCGGTAGATTATTTTACTAAGTGGGCCGAGGCGATGCCTACATTCGAGGCAGACGGCAAGATAGCTGCAATTTTCGTGTTCAATCATATAATTGCTACGTTTGGTGTCCCGCAAGCGATAATCACTGATCATGGACGTCATTTTCGAAACGTTATGATGACCGAACTTACAGGCCAGCTTGGTTTACGTCATGATAGTTCAACCCTTTATTATCCACAAGCAAATGGTCTGGTTGAGTCCATCAACAAAGTTTTAGTTATCATGATCCGACGAATCATTGGGATTCATCGGTCGAATTGGCACAACATGCTATTTTCAGCGCTTTGGGCGTACCGAACTTCAGTAAAAACATCAACAGGGTTCACTCCTTTCCAACTAGTCTATGGTTTGGAAGCCGTGTTACCCATTGAATGCGAAATCCCGTCACTGTAAATGGCCATCGAGTTACTTCCAGCCACTTCCGAAGAGGAAAAGCGTTTGTTATACTTAGCTCAATTAGATGAGAATCGACGTGATGCTGCATTGGCGATCGAGACTCACGCAAAACGAATGAAAGCCCAGTATGATCGAAATGTGACCCCTCAAAATTTTTCGGAAGGAGATCTAGTCTTAGTTTATGATCAAGCTAATGATAAATTAGGCGCTGGAAAATTCGTTCCTACGTGGCATGGTCCCTATGTTGTTAAGCGAAAGCTAGCCAAAGGGGCTTATGAATTGGTAGACTTTGATGGGGACTCTTTGGGTAAACCCAGAAATGGCCTTTACTTGAAGAGGTATTATGCTTAAAAGAATGGGTATGGAGATTTTTTAGTTAGGATAGTTTTTTCTTTCTAGCTGGTGTGTTTTAGTTTAAACAGTGTGCTTAGCTTAGAGAGTGTTTTTTTGTCATTATTCCTGGTTATCTTGGTTTTACTCTTGATATTGCAGATGTCGATTCCTCTCTGAACATACACTGGTTTCGCTGATGGTGCTTGTCGTAATACACGGAACATCTCTTCTGCAGCTTGGGTTATCTATTCGCCCTCTGACAAGTTAGTATCTATGCATGGGTTAAGCCTCGGTCAAACTACCGAGTATAGTGCAGTGATTGAGTTATTGTCTGAATCTATTTCATTTGGGATTCGGAGTTTGATAGTGAGGTTAGATTCTGAACTCGTTGTATTACAGCTTAATAGAGTGTATGCCATTAGAAATCCAGTGTTATTAAGATTATTTTTGAGAGTGTGTCTCTTGGAACGTGAATTTGATTACATTGAATATCAGCATATTCCGAGATCTTTAAATACATTAGCAGATGCAATTGCTTCTCGAATGTTAAATAGACATTTGCAATAATCATACATGTAAAATTAAAATCATTCCATAACATGATTAAAAAGATAAGCCGGTAATAGTGATATATATATATATATATATATATATATATATATATATATATATATATATATATATATATATATATATATATATATATATATATATATATATATATATATATATATATATATATATATAGGAGTGTGTCAAAAAATACATCGTCTTCGATCATAGGTTGAAAAACACCTTATGATCAACAAAAAAGATAAGTACAAAAAACAAAAATGTCACATGTGCCCACAATAGGCGATCATCCTATCACTGGTGATGATCTCTATAAGAAACCATTGCACGGGCCACCTTGCAAAGGAACCTCCTAAAAGGTCCCGTGACTCCAATCACATAGCGCTGAAGTCGACGAGGAATGTCGTCTATAGTGGTCTCAGGAATATCTCCTGTTAAGCGCTCGAGATGACCCTCCAACTCGGCCAAAACCTCTGCTGATTCTTCCTGTGGGGCTGGCGCGGGTGCAACTGGTTCCCTCCTCTCGAAAGGCCGGAGAGCGGCTGGTCGCTGTGGACCCACATCTGCATTTGAAATTTTTACTATCAGTTTTGAGACGATGGAAAAACAAAAAAAATTAAAATAGGAAAATGTTGAAAAGGATTTTACCTGACTCGTCCAACTGCTCTCCTGGTGGAAGAACCATGTTTGGGTCACCACGAAAATCTATCCCAGCGTAAGGAAAGTCCTGAATGGAAAAGACCTGGCTTTCCAGCCATTGGAAATACTCAGGTTTGAACCGAGCAACCTCTGTCCTCTCGTCCGGGTGATGGGCCATGGCTACGACCCATCGCATCAGTTTGGGCTCTCGAGGAAGCCCAGCTCCAACAGTAAGGTGCTGTGGGATCAACATAGGAACCCTCTCCAGGCCAAAACTCACGACCAAAGCCCCATAACCAAAGGTCTTTAGTCGTCCGTTCTTGGCCCTGGTCAGTTGGCCTTTCACATTGGCCAACACGACATCGCACCAGTTGAAGATGGTGCCTTGAAAGCAATCAACTGCCATACGCATCTGGGATCCGGTGGCAATATGTAATGTGGTAGCTCTGCAAATTCTGGTGACAGTAAATGCAATCACCATGAGTTCAGGATGGGATATGGTCTTTATGTCTATCCCTTTGTCTCTAGCCTGGCTGTTGCAGTACTCTAGCCAGAGGCTATCGACAGACTGGCCACCTGGCCTAGTCCCGTGCAGAGTCAAGTCTTCGCCTCTCTTAGGCAAACCAGTCAAGAAATAAATGTCCGCCGGCTTGATTTCGAGCTGGTGGCCGCCAATGAAGAAGCACTGGTCCTGTATGCTCTATCTGTCAACCACCCACTGTAAGAAATCCACCTGAGCCCTCATGCCAGGAATGGCCCAGAATTTGTATAATCCGCACGCCCTCAAAGCATCAAGTGAAGGCTGATGATTCCATGCGGTAGCATCCACGTCCTCATGCTCTTGTTCACGCCAATCTAGCATGATGTACTCTCTGCATCAAGTATAAAGATTAATTAAATTGCTAGAAAATATTTTGATTGATCCATTTTTGAGAGTTTTTGGGTTCAAAACCCTTGCTGTGGGGTACGCATCCTCCGGGTTAGACACAGTGCGTGGGACCGCACATTGTGTACATGGAAGGTGCGGACCCCGAGCTTTTTCCCAATGGAGAAAAAGTCGGGGTCCGCGGGTACGCAATGGTAAACTTGCGGGCCCCCGCGCGTGGGTTTTGTGCCTAAAAATCCTCCCAAAAATGAAATGAAGGACTAAAAGAAAAAACTAAACGGTTGAAAATGAAGAGTAGGATGATGTGGATTACCTGGAGAAGACGATGCTCGATTCCGACGGTTGGATTTTCCGCAATCTTCACGAGAAGTTTTCTAAGCAAAAGCACTATTTTCTCACCCAAACTCAAACAGTAAAAATGAATTGACAAAGGCCCTTTTTATAAGTTTTTTGAGTAAATAAATCGTAAATTTGTTTATGTTTCACTTTGAAAAGGTATTTTGCGACTTTTTTATCCATTTCAAATAGGTATGAGTAATGTTTGTGTTTTTGTGCAGAATAAAGGATTATTCAGGCAAAATCTATCATTTTCAACAGAAAAACATGTAGAGTCATCTTTAAGCTCTTTTCTGACTCCTAAAACATGAAAAGATTGCCGAGTGTTTCTTTTAAACTCGTTAAAACGGAATTAAAAGACGGTCCACTTATAGCTCTTTTCCGACCGTAAAAACATGAAAAGATTGCCGGATTTTTGTCGTTTCAAATTCGATATTGGTTATAAAACGACGTGTCATTGATCACTTTTTTACTTTTTCGGGTCAAAGACACTAATAACAAAAAGTACTCCTTGATCGTAAAAGATCAAGAGGTTCTCTCAAGTATTATTTTATACTTTTTCGGGCTTGGGAGACACAAATTTATGAAAAAGGTCAACCCTGGAGTCTTCTTAAGTTTTTTCAAACTCTCTAAAAATTGAAAAACGCTGAGTTTCTCCTATACTGGACTCGTTAAAATTTCACAGTAAAGGACCTGTTCAATTACAAACAGGAACGACCACTCCTTATTAGGGTTCAAATTTAAACTAAGTTGGACTCATCTGAAGGATGAGCTTATAATCAAACAAATGTTATCCTCCTCAAGCTTGTCAAAAATAAAGAGGTACTTGCCAGAAATGGTGGGGGAAAAGAGAGAAAAATGAGCCTGTTTGTCATACTTTGTAACCACTCTTGAACACGACACTTTTATTCACCTGGGTTGGGAAATCCTTTGCCTAACAGTTGATCAAACCACATTGAAAGTCTTCAGGCGGTTTCTGGGTATTAACTTTGGGTCAATTGTCACCAAACCATCTGTCGTGTCGTTATGTGTTCAAGAGGTCACTGCCAATAAGCCATTCATCTGCAAAATATCTGTCATCCATCTTGACCATCCCCGAGTCAGTTCTTACAACTAAATTTCTTCAACTTGTTCTATGATTTTGTGTTGTGGGCTTGCCTACGACGGATCGATTTCTATCGACATCAGCTCATTATCTAGAAAGATGATCTAGGAATTGTCAGTACCTTGAGATCTGCATGTATCAATGGTAGGTTTTTCGCCTTTGACGACAGTTTACATCATTGACTTTCGATCAAAGGATTCTGTGACATGCTCGACATCAACACATTTATTCGCATCTCATGGATTGTACTGGGTACTTTGAGAGCCATTGACATCGCTGGTGGTTTCTCTCACACTTGTTAACAGTTTACATCATTGACTAGTAATCAAGTGGTTTCTACCATGTTCGACATCAACACATTCATTCGCATGGATAGAATCGTATTGTTTCGGGAAGTAGAAATGAAGACCCTGGATCTAGTTTCCACAATCCAGGCTGCGAGGAATTTTGTATTCATTATATAATGGACTATTCATAAACAGATGGCTGCACCCATACTATGTCCACATGAGTCTATACTTGTGATGTTTTACAAGATAATTCCAATATCAGAGCAGTAGTTAGTTTTTCTAGTCAGTTTTGATATGAGCATGGGAATGCCTACCTCAGCGATGATATGATCTCATATATATATTTTGCATTGAATGTTTTTACAGGTTCCAACCGGGTTCTCCACAAGATGATCCTCGAAATGATAAAGTACTTCACTCTTCCTAAATGATAAGAAATCCTCATCTACTACAGACTTCGCACTTTAGGGGGCAATCTGTTACACAAAAATATCGTCATCATGATTATTTGCAGTCAGTATGGGTCTATCATCACTTGTACTATCCTCCTAAGCAAGTCTCAGACCTCAACTCTTCAAATCAAGCTTTGGAAATGAGAGAAAGACATTAAAAATCAATGTAACTCTGGTTCCACACTTTCTCTCATGGTCACCTGTGGTCCCGCACTTTCTGTGTACAAAAACTGTAGACCTGCCCGCTCTGTCCCTAACAGTGTAGGTGCGAACCCCTGTGAAAGTCAAAAGGCGCAAGTTTTATCTTAAAAAACTCACTTTGGGTTAATTCTAGAGGTTTCTAGAAGGAATTTTGACGTGGATTGTTCGCTTTGAGGTGGTTCATGCATCCCAAAAGAGAAGGAGCTAATCCCTTGATGAGAGGAGCTATCCCTTTGAAGGAGGACCTAGTAACCTCCCTCCATTGCACTATAAATACAGGCATTGGGCTGGTTGCTAGGGAGGTTAGAAGCTGAACATTTTGGAGGGTAAATGCTGGTGAAATCAAGACTTCCTAGTTAAGCCTAAAGAGGAGAGATCACATACCTTTTTGGTTTCATTGCGGAGTGAGTGATACTTGTCAAAGTAGAGGAGACTTCTTGCTGGACCCTGGGAGGAGCTTGTACAACGTCAAGGCAAAGGTTGTAAAGTTCTTCTTCTTTTGAATTAATACAATTAAACTCATTTTTCTCAACAAGTATCTTATGTTATTTGTTTCATGGACTCCTTGACTTTCATGTTAAATATGTTTTAATGCAATTGGCTTTTCAGGTGCTATTTAATTTGTTTGCCTTGTTTGTGTTTGTAGATTCGCGAAAAGGAGCTCATTTGGATCGAAGGAGCAAGGGCATCCACAAGCTAGCGTTGGACCTAAGGTAGGCCCTAAAAACACTTGTTTGTTATTGTTCATAAAAGCATATTTAGAGAAAGATAGTGTCTGGTTGGTTTGCTTGTCATTAGGTCTTCTTTAGATTCTAGGAAGGTCTATCTTGTCCGCAAGATCGACTTATTCCGTGTGACAGGAGCTACAACCCCCTTAGCTCTTGTACTAGCTGAACTACTAGTACGTAGGTGCTGACCTACTTCTTTTCTTCCAAGGACCACTTTTCATAAATTTTCAAACTAGATCCATGAACATAAAATAATCATCAAGTACATGTGAATCAACCAATCTCCTTTTACAATCACCCAATGATTCAACCAATAACTTCTCAGAATGCAGTAACCAGAAAATCAATACCAGTAATCTAAACCCAGAACTCTGCAACAATAGATAAAAGGCAGCCAACAAATATTTTAAGAAAAGTCCGCAACTTCACCAATAGAAACCTGTGAATATCCACAGTTCTTTTGTGTCTGGACTGTGTAGCTTCGCACCTGCACTGTCTACCCACAGCGTACCTCCACACCTGCACCTTCTACTGCTCTGTTGACCCCTCCACCTGCGCCTTCTACTGTGCTGCGGACCCCGCACCTGCGCCTTCTGCTGCGCTGTGGAGCCCCGCACTTGCGACTTCTGCGGCGCTGCGGACCCCTGCACCTGCGACTTTTGCGGCGCTGTGGACCCCCCCACCTGCGCCTTTTGCAGCGCTGCGGGGGCCCCGCACCTGTACCTTCTGCGGCGCTACAGACCCCCGCACCTGCGCCTTCTGCGGCGTTGCGGACCCCCGCACCTGCGCCTTCTGCGGCGCTGCGGACCTTCGAATAGAGCCAAATTAACAGTCCTTCAATTTGCCACAGACAGTCAGATCCACAGATCTGATCATGCACCAGAGAGATCACGACCTATCAATAGATCCGCCTTACAATTTATAGATTTTACCTTGATTGAAATCTAGCTTTTCAAACCGATCACCCAAAATTTCAGATCTTAAGATATTCAAATTTCACAAGTGTCTAGCCAAGTGATCTCCTTTCCTTTTTATAGGCAAGCCCTTACTCAAACCATGGAACAAAACCATCAAAAACCAATACAAGGGATCCAAAACCGGGGTTCAATAATTTAGATGTTATACCACAGACCAAAACCATAGGATCATGAACGTCGGACTAAATACCATGGAACAATCATAAAAATTCCCACGTGCGCGCGCTTCTCTGCATTGAAGTGAGTGAATTTTGACGCCCGCACCTTTTGTTCGGAGAACCTGCGGGTATGCCCACACTTTTTGTTTGGGGCACCTGCGGGTCCGCAACTTTTCTTAAGCTCACCTGCGGGTATCTCTTTTTCTATGATTTTGAGAGCCTGAACAGAGATTTGCCACTTGAGTGAGTTGCCATCAAGTACAACACTTGTTCCATAGCGCAAAACCTGAATTATAATGCCAACACCTCCTGTAGTAACCTGCCAATCCCATAAATGATGTCACCTCATCCACATTCTTTGGAGCTGCCCACTCCATGATAGCCCTTATATTTTATGGATCCACTGCTGTGCCATCCTTGGAGACAACATGCCCCAAATAATGTACCTCATTCTGAAAGAAGCTACACTTGCTAAGTTTAGCATACAACTGATGCTCTCTTAGAAATCTCAACGCTGTTGCTAAATGCTCGGCATGTTCTTCCTCATTCTTAGAATATACTAGTATGTCATCAATGAATACAATAACAAACTTGTCCAGATAAGGACACAACATGCTATTCATCAAACACATAAATGTAGCTGGAGAATTAGTCAGACCGAATGGAACAACAACAAACTCATAATGCCTATACCACATCCTGAATGCAATCTTGAAGATATCCTCTTCCTTGATGCATACTTGATTGTATCATGATCTCAAATCGATCTTAGATAACATTGTTACTCCCTTCAACTGATCAAGCAAATGATAAATCCTTGGCAATGGGTACATGTTCTTGTTCATTACTTTGTTCAACTGGCTATAGTCAATGCACAATATAAGAGTACCATCTTTATTCTTTACGAACAACATTGGTGTGCCCCAAGGTGATACACTTGGCCTAATGTATCCCTTGTCCAACATTTCCTTCATCTGCAACTTAACTCAACCAACTCAGTTATACTCATCATGTAAGGTGATTTTGATGATGGAGCTTCCCCTGGTACTAACTCAATAGAAAAATATACCTCCCTGTGAAGTGGCAACTCTGTTATTTCTTCAGGAAATACATCCTAAAACTACTGCAAAACTAGGCACCTTCTTAACACATCTGCATCCTCAACCTCCTTACACTAGAAATGTGTACTGTAAATAAAACACACCCTTTCCTGTGGATACACTTTTCTTGCATAACTATTGTCATCCTAACTGATGTAGGCTTCTTATTCCTCTGCAAAGTCTTCTTTTCCCCACTATCATCCAGACACTCGATGGACTTGTCGAATCAATCCACTCTGGTTCTATGAAGGTATAGCCAATCCATACCCAAAATCATACTATATGATCCCAATGGAAATACATTCAAATGTGTTGTTGTAGGCATACCATTTAACTCAAATGCACAAGCTCTCACCCAATGGTGAACTCTCTTCTTTATACTTGTAGCCAACTGTACCAACCAAGATTTTGCATGCACTTTTTTTCTCAAACCACACTTATCCACCAGGTCAGGATTAATATAACTATAGTTTGATCCAGGATCAATCAAAATAGAAACAACTTTATCACAAAGCTTACCATCCATATCAATGATTGATGCTTGATGATTCGCCTAGTTGTTGTCCACAACTGCATAGATCTAAGGAATGCTATGACCAACATCACCAACTATATGAGCCTCCTGAGAATTGTAGATTTGGGGTCTACCACCACTCTGATATTGAAGAAAATCCCTTGTACGATAATCCTTACCACATATCCAAATCTGTAATGGTTCCCTACCGTTGCCTCTATCTTGTTGCTCTCCACGTCCCTTATCAACTGTATTGAATCTCTTGTAAGGAACTACATTTTCCTTCTGACTTGCATCTTGAGGTCTTCCTCTCTTTGGTGGCCATTTTCCTTTAGCTTTCTCACTTATTTTCAAGTCATGCTTAGGCTCAACTTTGCGCTTTGACTGCTCATGGCAATGCTTCAATTTTCAGATGGCCTCCTCCAACAATCTAGGCTCATCGAACTCAATCCAGTCTATGTATGAAACTGGAAGTCCACTGATGAATCTCTAAACCTTGGCCTTCTCCTCCCTGAGGTAAGGCACATATCTCAACAAATCCAAAAATATGCTAGTATACTCATCATCTGACATAGAACCCATCTGCAACTCATAAAACTCCTTAGCTCTATCATCATAGTACCTCTCAAACAAGTACTTCTTAAGTATGGGGGTTTACGCAGTGCATTATATTAGATATCATTTTGGGATTCAACTGCGTTAAGTAAGTCATTCACGTATGACCATTTCCATGAGAGGTAGTCATAACTGACCAATTTCTCATGATTTTTGAATAGTTCACTTAGCACTCATTGCATCGGGTGATGCTCACATGGGTGGAGAAGTGGGATTGAAACTAGTGAAATGAATCACATAGCATCAATCATCACTTCCGGGGCTTGCACCCGGTAACCAGGACTTCCCGGGAGGTCACCCATCCCAGATCGCCTCTAGCTCAAGCGCGCTTAACTGTGGAGTTTTCCCCACAATCAAGCCCACTTAGCTTGCTATCCCATTTGCAAAACCTTAGCAAGTATTGTGTCTCATGAACCATTCAATTAGAGATCCCTTCACTCTTTTTGAATTTAAGTATGGGGTTTTACGCAGTGCATTATATTAGATATCATTTTGGGATTCAACTGCATTAAGTAAGTCATTCACGTATGACCATTTCCATGAGAGGTAGTCGTAACTGACTAATTTCTCATGATTTTTGAATAGTTCACTTAGCACTCATTGCATCGGGTGATGCTCACAGGGGTGAAGAAGTGGGATTGAAACTAGTGAAATGAATCACATAGCATCAATCATCACTTCCGGGGCTTGCACCTGGTAACCAGGACTTCCCGGGAGGTCACCCATCCTAGATCACCTCTGGCTCAAGCGCGCTTAACTGTGGAGTTTTCCCCACAATCAAGCCCACTTAGCTTGCTACCCCATTTGCAAAACCTTAGCAAGTATTGTGCCTCATGAACCATTCAATTAGAGATCCCTTCACTCTTTTTTAATTTAAGTATGGGGGTTTACGCAGTGCATTATATTAGATATCATTTTGGGATTCAACTGCGTTAAGTAAGTCATTCACGTATGACCATTTCCATGAGAGGTAGTCGTAACTGACTAATTTCTCATGATTTTTGAATAGTTCACTTAGCACTCATTGCATCGGGTGATGCTCACAGGGGTGAAGAAGTGGGATTGAAACTAGTGAAATGAATCACATAGCATCAATCATCACTTCCGGAGCTTGCACCCGGTAACCAGGACTTCCTGGGAGGTCACCCATCCCAGATCGCCTCTGGCTCAAGCGCGCTTAACTGTGGAGTTTTCCCCACAATCAAGCCCACTTAGCTTGCTACCCCATTTGCAAAACCTTAGCAAGTATTGTGCCTCATGAACCATTCAATTAGAGATCCCTTCACTCTTTTTGAATTTAAGTATGGGGGTTTACGCAGTGCATTATATTAGATATCATTTTGGGATTCAACTGAGTTAAGTAAGTCATTCACATATGACCATTTCCATGAGAGGTAGTCGTAATTGACTAATTTCTTCTTGAAGAGGCTTTAAAATGCATGCAAAGACAAATCCTTATTGTGTATACGTTTGATATTATTCACATCTTCCCACCAAATATACACTTTACCTTTGAGACTAAAAGTGGATATCTTTGCTTTCATGTTTTCTGAATACTCATGCACTCGGAAGAATTTATTCATACACACAACCATGCCTCTACATCTTGTGTTTTCTTCATCTCTCCATCAAAGATAGGTGGCTTTGCCTTCTTAAAATCATCTAGAAAGTATCCCCTTCCCTCCTCCTATAAGTATGATAACAATGAAGATAATGATGCCTATCAAAACCAGAATTGGAATAGTACCTGTGTCGATCACCTCTCCCATCCAGAATGTCCAAAAGCCTGCCATCTCTAATCATGTCAGATCTATTTGACTTGCGTCTACTAGGAGACCTACTTCCATATGCCCCATTAGTTCTATCCTCATGTCCATGGCTGATCTGAAGTGGTCCCTGTCACTACAAATCTGACAAACTCTGAAGTAGTATCACATTCACCTCTGTTTATTTCTCTTTTGCCTACATGATTTTGTCATTGTCTGCTTTGCAATCCTTATTTCTTCCTTCAGGCTTCTCAATGTGTCTGCCAAATCAGAAGAGTTCACCACACCATGCCACCCATATGATTCATAGGGAGATTCAATGTAGTCTACCACCTTTCTAGCCATCTGATCTCTTTCCTGCAAGGCATACTATGTTGGCTAAATCAAATAACAATAAACCAACATACTTTAGCATAATTCAGGGAGGATAACTTGTTTGCAAGATCATAAAATCAACGTGACACATGTATAACATAATCATAATGGAATATAGACATATATCAAATAAGTGCATCCACGCATAAACATTATTCTCGTTAGGGTCCAGTCATCAACACAAGGCCATATCAACAATGCATGCTATGACCTCATGCATGATAACAACCATTACTCCATTGCACACATTTGGACATGCAACTATAAACATGCATAAGTAATGCCTAATCAACTACACATATGTATGAACGCATGTAGTCGAGCATAAGTGATCACTTCTTGTAACCAACCTATAAGAATAATGCATGTAATCAAAACATTCAAGAATGCACCCGACCTACAAGGATGTAGTCAAGTAACATATAATCAACATGTAAGTGACATATAACCATATGCAGCCATTCATATACTTCTGACGATGCATCCCACAAAATCACATCAAGTTCCTCATGACAACATTACTACAATCATGATAAACATGATGCAATGAAACAATCACATGGAATGCAAGTGCAAGAGATACACATGCAACTGACATGCATTCATGACCAAGCACCTTTACCCAAGGAGAGAGCAACCATGCTCTGATACCAATTTGTAATATCATATATGATCCAAAGAGAGCACAACATTCTCTGGTACCAATCTGTAACACCCCCTCCTCCCAATTCCACCCAGGCAACTGGCCAACCGGGGTAAACATGTGATCATAGAGACTACTATAAGGGATTCAACTTCCTTGGTGACCTTAATGAAATGGAACTGACTGAACATATCAAACAAACCCATCCACATCAACAATAACACCCCCAGGAGACATTTCAGCCACTCAGACATACTATCCCTGAGTCCCATTGATGATTTAATTCATTTAACCCAGAGTCGCTCTCATGCTACAGGCATAAAAATGTTTAGTAAGTCAAAGTCACTCTCATAGGCCTATGTGCCAATGAATGTGTCCTTTTCTCAGCAGACCTGTGCCAGTGACCCTGAGATTTGAGCCACTTTTCGAACCCAAAATCCCAACCTCTTCCCATAGCTTGCTACAACCTTTAGAATCCATCAAAGACATAATAAAAATGTTGATAAATACAAAATAAAACTTAGGACTAGGCCTGAGCATCCCCAATCAGGATTTATGAAACATAACCAGAAGGATCACCTCCTTCTCCATTGAACTATTATATCACCAATTAGGTCTTGCATCCATCCATTTAACACTTACAAGTACATAGATGAAATAAACATGACATGGACAAGTCATTTATGCTTATAACCAACATAAACCATATAAATATCAGAGATATGATAGCCATTAAATCCACATATAAACCAGTGTGAAAGGTAGATGACTTAGCTTTTATTAAACATAGGCAAATTCGACCAGGTTCAAGACTTCCACATACCACCCAACCATAGACATGGCTGAACCAAATCTCTCTTTTAGCCAGTCACCCCCATGCCATATTGCAAGCATGAATGTGGGATCTCATAGAACAACCAATCCAAGAACAAATAAGGGAATCGAGAGGTTTAACCACCTCCACTGTCACAAACTGTGATCACACCAAAACTGGTGCTCCGGTCACAACTGAGCTGAACTTGGAATGCCATATGGAATCCATCACTATCCTTGAGGAAATTTTCATCTCCTTGTGTCTGAGGCTTTACCACAATCCAAACCCATATCACTAGGCCCTAAACCGAGGCCATTATCTTAGGATTTACCACAATCCAAACCCATATCACTAGGCCCTAAACTGAGACATATCTCTCAGGCTTTACCGTGTATCTTGCCAAAACTGTTCAAGGGATTCCTAGGCCTTTTAGAATGAACCTTGAGATCACCTATGCCCCAAATTATGAAATCCATCTGGTAAACCAAAGCTTAAAACCAAGATAAACATCCTAACACCATGGTATCCGGAAAAGGGCAAGGCTAGACTGAAAACCATTTCCATAACCCGAAAAAATCATGCCACTGATAGCAAGAGAACCATACACCAACATGAAAAGCCATGCATATCCAAACTGACTAGGAAATCACACATGCAAAAGGTTACCTGCAAGTATTCCTGTTAAAGCTGCTTGATCATGATTTCCTTTCCTTTTGTTGCTTTCTTTCCTTTCCTTTTTCTTGCTTTTCCTTCCTTGATCCAAACCTATAGTTCTCTAAGAAAACTCAAAGTGACCAAGAGTGAGAGAGAGAGAATAATGAGAGAGCTCCAAACTTGAACCGAAAAAACGTTGGCAAAAGCTTTCCCACTAATCCTCAGAAGCCTTTTTATGAATGAGGCCTCTAATTTTTTCATTTTCCATTATGTTCCAAGTTCAATTTCCTCCTCACATGCAACTTGTGACCTTTCACCTTACTTTTCTCTTAATTTCCTTTATTTTCATAAATAAATGTGCCAAAAATTCCTTTTGCCTTAGCCTTTGCCAATTTTCCTTAGCCAAAACACACATCCAATGATGCCCACTAGGATATCTTTGCCCAACATTTAGCTTGGAATAAGTGTCCCTTAACTGTGGTCTTATTTTGCATTTATTAACTTTTATTACATGAAATTTTCACCAGGGATGTTACCCCTGGTATCTAGATTACCATGGTGCGGATTATATATGCGACTTTCTCTCATAGGACCTGTGTATGTATGCGACCCTTATGAATAGGATTTGTGTATGCTTTTCCAAACTTCATATTTAACATTCACCTGTCTCTGAACTTTCATTACTTTGTCCATATCACCTATAGCATCTGTATCACTCTACATGACCATCTTGTTATCACAATGTTTACATCTTTATCAAGGAGGTTTCCATCAAGGTAAATACACTAGACATAATTCCAACAAAGTGTTGTGAGTATATGTTGGCATATCAAAAATTAATTATGGAATTTGTAAATATCTATGTTGTTTTACTTCTCTAAGTTTATAGTTAATAGAACGAAACAATCCTTTATATTAAATCTATGATTTATAATGGGGTCTAAACATGCAGGAAACAAAGTATGAAACTACACCAACAGAAGACTTGTTGCAACAAGGCATGAGACTTGGTTTTGAAACCATGTTCACAATTTATGAGTCATTTCTTGCTATGTTACATTTCTATTTGATTTACATTGATGTATAATATTTATTTCAAATTTCATGATTCTCACCAATGTAGACACACTCATCACACTTTAATTTTATGTTTACAGATGGAACATGATCAAGAAGATGAAAACAATCGATGCAATCAACAAAACATTCCTAAAAATAACCCAAGACATGGAATTAGCTCGGGCATTGGCAACAGTTCCAATGAAGAATTATCTATTTGGATATTAATGAAACATGTTGTATTTTTTGAAATAATTGTCTATGAAAATCAGACATTTTGTTTAATGTAATGGACATAATGTCCCAATTGAAAGACAAGGGGATACCAATAACATTCCCATTTTGTATTGCAAATAAACTCTTATTGATATATAATAAAATACATTTTAATTTATTATATTGTGATATCCAATGTCGTTGTGAAATGTTACACCATTGGTTAAATATATGTGATTAAATATTATAATGAAGAGATGAGAAATTTGATAATATAAAAAATTAATCCAAATATTATATACAAATTCACTAATCAAATTTTAGTTTATATTAATACTGTTATGAGATATATGTCAAATTTTTGATGAATAACGAGCTTAAAAAATTACAATAATTGCACTATTACAGGTTGATGTTTCCAAAAAAGAGAAAATACCATACAAAAAATGGTGCATCTATAACATAAAAATGCACTAGTGTGTTATGTTATATAAAATCACCATGATGAAATAATTTGCATGACTGGTGCCTTCGGAAAACGAGAACACTAGGGCATTTATTTCTTCAAGCACCGATATTGTTTGCAATTAATGCCCCGGTGAATTGTAATTCTTAACGCACGAGTGTTGTCATCAAACTAGCACCTTGGTCCTACAAAATATTATTTCTAGCCCCAGTTCATTATGAAAACTAACAATGTTGGTCCTTTTATATAACTAATGCACTGGTGCGTTTATACAAACAATATGCATTGATGTTGCAAGTTTGAACGAAAGCATCAACACAATAATTAATTTTTTCGTGCCCCGGTGTCATGCCTTACAAGAATTCTTGAGGTTTTTTTTATTATCTATTAGCACTAATGCGGTATATATTTCACATTGGTGTTCTTTTCATTCAATACCTCAATGCTTTTAGTTATGTATGCATCCCGGTGCATTTATATATGTAGCGCACCAGTGCTACTTGTTCCATGAAGTGCACCGCAAAAGCAAACATCTGCTAAAACCTTTGGCCGCCCAAATTTTTCTAGTTGTGATGAAGTTTCGTTATAATATCTGCTATCACAAATGGATGTTTTAGCAGCTTTTCTTTTGAGAATTTTTGGAAATTTTATAACACCAAAAACCTCTGTTATAACCTCCGCTAGAAGGTATTTTCCTTGTAGTGCTATCTGCAGGCTTCTCTCCTGCAATGCAAGTTCATATCAAACTCCATGTATCCTTGTGAGGTAGGAATTCACGCTCTCACCCTTCTTCATCTTTGTTTTCCTCAACTTCTCCTTGAGAATCATTTTTTGATTCTCAGATGGATCTAGGTACATCCTCACAACAACATCCCACATGTCCTTTGTCGTATTCTTCTCTGAAATATGCATGACGATATGATCCCAAACCCCACCTATGACCATCCTATTTTCTTTGGACATATCCTTCTTGAAGTCAAGATACTGGACAGGGTCTTTCAGTCCAGCTACAACTACTGTCACGAACTCCTTCAGACCATGCCCATCCAAAAGGAACTGCATCTTGGCCTTCCAGATGCCAAAGTTTGAGGCTTTATCAAGTCTGTCCTAATTTTGAGTCCTGATGCAGTCATCTCTGTGAAACTCAAATAACTAGAGAACTATCTATGGAAATATCCTCCCCCTTCTAACAACATACCTTTACCTTCCTACTATATTCACACTCCCTCTGGAATTGCATAGATATGTTCCTACACTTGCTTTAGGTGTCCTTCATGGAATTCACATTGCCTATTGCTTCTACTGGGTAACTTGCTCTACCTCTCGGAAGTCCTTTTCTAGAATCTGGTGCATGGATTGCTAGTATTGGAACTCATACTGGTTGGAATGACAAGACTGCTACAACCTTCTACTGCTAGAAATCACCTCCTTTTATGCAACTAGAAAACTAGAAGCCCTTTGAGAATTTATGGAAATTCCCTCTCTATGTGCTTTTCTCTTCCCGCCCTGTGCAATTTTGCAACTGTAAACTCTTGCTGCAAATATCTACACCTAGATCTACTATGTGAATTTTTGAATCTTCTCACCATAATGCTCTCTCTAGTAAATCCACTTCCTACTACTACAAATGTTAGGCAAATTAAACTTTTTCCTTCATCTTGAAATGGAAATCAATTTCTTCCTCTTTGTTACTCACACTACTTTGCTGGCCTGTGCAGATTTGGAAATATTATGCTCAGATATTGATTTGAAACTACACAATTTTTCTTCCTTTGCTTCTGAGCCTCTGATCTAATCAATCTTTCTTTGATACCATGTGAAATTTCCACACACCAACTAGAATTTAATATTCTAACTTATTAGCAGTTTATTTGTTTATGACAAAAAATGATTAAATCACTAATGGAGACTTCATAAGAAAAACACTATGAATTATAAATAGGAACTGAGAAGTAGATGCACACGCACAATAAAAATTGACACTTTTATTTTGGACTAAATGTCCCTGGAAAAAATCCAAAGGGGAAAATTGGTGCAACAGATAAGTGTTTATTTTATTACACAATAATTTTAGAGTTATTACAACTAGATTCCCAACTAGAAATCCTCCGAAAAATATAGATCACAACTAGAAAAATATGTTAGAGATCTTAGATCTCCTCTGCAAACCAACTCGACCTCTATCCAACCACTCATACTTCTTGTTTGATGATCACATCTCTACCCATAATATGCACTAGTGGCTTTGCATCCACTCACACTACTTGGAAACTCACTCTAACTGAGCAATCCTGCCTTCCTATGTCACCGGAAACTACTCGCTCCACCTTCCGGAAATAGATCTAACCTACAACTACTGATTTGTGTCTCTTCCAACAACTCTCAATGCGGTTTCTAGCTATTCGCACTACTTGTATGACCCCCTATAACAATAAATTCGACCTCCCTTTTCCTACCACTCCGACATTGGAAAAATACTAGGAATCCCTCCTTCGAATCGATGCTCCCAAATCTCTGTTGCTCCCCCTTTCCAATGCTCTTTCCTTGACTCAGACTATGTCCTCACTAAAAATTATGAACTGAGTAGCTTGATCTAGCTTGCTCACAATGATCGCACCGATGCTATCCCCAAGGCCTTCAACTTGCTCTTATAATATCTTGTTGGAGTCTCAACAACCATGATTTAATCTCCATCGACAATTAAGATCAATTAGACTTCATCAATAAAAGCCTCTAGACAAATCTCAAACATCCTTAATTAATTAACTTTGATTTATCACTTTTCCTAAGTTAGGAAATATTTTTATTATGACAAATTAATTTAATTAAGGTGTTTCCCAAGTTTATCTCATGAAACCTTTTCTGAGTTTTGGATATCTAGTTTTCCTTAGCCTCTTAGAATAATGTGAGACTAGAACACATGTATGTTGCTACCATATCCATAAAAAACTAACATGTCTAAGTTAGGAAATATTTTAATTATGACAAATTAATTTAATTAAGGCATTTCCCAAGCTTATCTCGTGAAACCTTTTTCGATTTTTGGAGATCTAGTGTTCCTTAGCCTCTTAGTATCATCTGAGACTAGAACACTTGTTTGGTGCTACTGTATCCATCAAAAACTAACTTGGCTCAGTGGTTGAAATGAAACACATTGACTTATGTGTGTGAAGAAGAGTGGCCTTCATGTTTTCTACCCTGCTTTGAACCATGTTCATCCCTGAGTGAGTCTTCCTCCTAAGGCATTGGATTTGACTCAAGGGTGCCTAGCTGCAAGAAAATTGTAGTCTAAATAAGCTTATGGTTGGGTGGAGAGTGGCTCTCCCTTGTTCAATTTCTAGCAAAGCTAAAGTGACATAAATAAGTGTAAACATTCCTCTTTTAATGAAATTAAATTCTTTCTTAGAGTTTCATGAAAGTTTTTATGTTGGGTTACTTGGTATACTTATGTTGAAGAGATGGTTCAATGTTTAAATTATGCTCAGTGAGGACCTATATTTTCTTTTATAAATGTAATTTGTAAAAAATGGTATTGTTGAAGTATGTTATCTATGATAATGTAAGATGTTTGGTTTTGTGAAGTATAATGTATAAGCTGAGTTGAGCTCTTTTTGTATTATGTTAGTATGCATGGCATCTATTAGGTCAGTTGTGGTATGTAATAGTTGTATTCTATCCTATTTTGATGGTGAGAAGACTTGGAAATTTTCCCTTGGACGAGGACCTTGTTTCCTCTAGAAGATAATATAGTGAGTTAGCCTTTCTATTTGTAAGAATTGGAGTTGGAAAGGTGAACTTAAAGTCTCACAAGAGTGAGAAGAATATCACTCAGTTGGGTGAAGTGGTGGAATTTACCATTAGGCATCTCTTTGACTTATTTGATAAGTATATTTGTTGAAGCTAGAGTTTTGGAAGCCTTCAATAGTTGTGGAAGGTTTATGTACCTTTAGATTCAGTCTTATGGGAAAGTTTATGCCCTGTCACAATTAATTTAAATCCATGAAGTGGGTAGAGAAACTCTATTGGGAGCCTATAACTCCTTGGAATTTTGGGATTGAAGTTATTGGCCTCAACCCCTATCCATATGGCCTAGTAGTAGCAATGACCATGGGCTAGAGAAATTTGGAAGTTAGGAGTTAGCTCTAATGAAGAGTCGTGGATGTTTCAGATATTGAAATATCCATATAATTAACAAATGCATTAGTAGGAGGTGAGGATGTTGTTGATATCTAGAGAATTTAGATAGTTGGGCATCTGAAAACATATATTAAGACACATTAACCAAAATCTTAGGTGTCTCATGGCCTAAATAGAAAAACTCACAACGACAAAACCTTGGAGCTGGAAAAACCATAGCATCATATAGTTACAATGGATCTAGATAAAGTTGGATTCTTGGATACCTAGATATCTAGTCACCTAAGCATTTGGAACTTATTATCAAAGGACCTTTTAGAAAGACCTGAATTCAGACACTAGCAAAAAGTCCACATGGAAGTTACATGGAGCCCACATGAGCACTCCTAGACCTTATATGCGTATTGGCGCTAATGTGGTATGATTATATGTCATATTGGCATGGCACTAGGGATGAGTCTGGGTGACATGCCATATTGACCAAGTATGACACATGGCATGTTGATGTGGCACCATGGAAAAATAAGATGACATGGTTCTTAATGTGGCATTATGTGGTAGGGATGACATCCAATTCAGGAATCTAAGAATCCAAATTTTTGTGAGATTATACATTTTGGGTTTTTTTTCAAATCCAAATGGATCTAGATGAATCCATAAAAGTTAGAAATATAGAGATCTTGATATCCATAAGTTTTACAAGGTTGAATAGGTGCAAGACCTAGATTCGGATGGATTTGAAAGAGCCTTCAACATTTAGATAGATCCAAACACTTGGGTATTTAGAGAAGTAAAAAATCTAGAGGATCTTATAGTGTGGAGTTATGGAAAGTCATAGATTCAGATATAAGTGGTTGCTAATGTGACTGGTTGAGGTGTGGCCTTATGCAACGGTGATGTGAGGTCAAGGACTATGACGTGTCAGCCACATGTTGCTGACATAACAATGCACAATGGTGACACAAGGATAAATAATTGTCACATGTCTGCCACATGGTAGTAGTACAAATGCGGACGTGGCATGGAGAAGGGAAAATATTCTTAGGGCCATAAACTTATGTACTGAACTAAATTTGGATGAAATTTGTATTGTTGGAAAACTCTCAATTAGAAGAAGACGATGGTCATCTAAAAAAATGGTTTTAAGGTGGTTAAAGGAAGAGGAATTTTGATAATCCCATATACATAAAGTAACCTTGGAGATTGGGTATCAACACCTTGTTCCCTTGAAAATACTTTGAGAGGTTTGAATGCATGTTACATTCTATTTATTATACATTTAAAAAAATATAAAAGTTCAAAATTTATATTCCTAGAAGCTTAAAAGATGGGATTTTTTTTAACAATAGATTGTTTTTCAATTTTTTTGGGTGTTATTGTATTTTTTTTTTTAATTATATATTGTTACTAGAGAGAATTTGAAACATAAATAACATTGGCATCACTCATTGTTAATTTGAAAAAAATAAAATTAATTTAAATATCAAAATATTGAAATCTCAATCAAATATTAACAAGTTTTTCACTAGAGTGACATGCGTGGTAGGAATCGTGATTAATCAAGAGGAACAATTGAAACCACTTATGCATGGGGCCTTGCTATTTAATATAATAATCAAGCATACACATATTCGTTGTTGGAGGACCTTATAATAGCTGTAAACTTTTATATATAATAATTGATAGTAATAAGGGATTCAAAGGCTATTAAAACCATATGGTTCTTAATACCACCCTTGTTAGCAATCTATTGGCATCATTGTTAGCTTGAGTCAAACAAGAGGCATCCAATTCTTTTGCACCAAGGATTATCATGTGTTTCAAGAGAATAACCACCTATAAAATGGGTTTTCTAGTGCAACCACAGTCCAAAAACAAGGGGTCATCTATATTAATGGGATTGTTATCAACGATTACATGGATGAAGACACATATAATTAGGGCATCACATGGCTTATATGATTAAAATGCAATCAAATAGAAAGGAGATTATGACATGAGACCTAAGACACACCATTGCCTGCCTAAGCTCTTGACTCCACACAATTTTGAACCCATGAATAGCATTATTTTTCATCAAAGTAGGATTATGGCATTATGATTTAGAATTCATAGGTGGAGAACCTAGTTTTCAAGTTTGTGTGGTAGTCTAGTAAGCTTCTTATATATTCTAAAGGTTTTTTTTTGCTTATATTTTTTTCATTCTAATTCAATATATAGATGAGCCTCATTCTTCAACCCTTTTCAGCTAAGCTCTTGGCAGATTTGTATGAGTGTTTGTCTTTTCAATAGTGGCGCATTTGTCCTTTTTTGGATTGAGAAGGTCTCTTATGTTGTGTGGGTGAATATACATCAAAGTTATAAAAAAGAAACAATGTTAAGTATCCAAAGGATGGAAATTGAGACAAGGAATTTGGATTGTGCTAAACATTGAGAATATTAAAGTGTTCAAGAATATTGTTTAGAACAGAGTTTTAATGGATTTTCATGAGTTGTAAGAAATCAAACTTGTACCTAAGAACTACAAGGAGTCCATAAAATACTACAATACTTTAATATTCACAACCAATACAAAAATGCATGAGAATGGACACTAGGTCACTACTCAGATAACAATAATCATGGGCACTGTTATTCAATTGAAACATCAGATATTTGTTCTTGAAGTAGATTTTAATATGGTCATAATATGAGTAAGGGATATTAATATGAAGCTTATAATCAAGGGAATTTAATCATTCCATCCATGAGGAGCTAAAGGAAGAAGAAATGGTGTACTAACTAACCAAGGACATGGAACTTGTCGAGTAAGAAAATTTGAATGAAGTCATGGAAGAAGCAACTAGTTGTTATGATTTCTATTGAATTCAATGTTTTTTTAAGGTTATTAGTACACTAGGTTTATACTATAGAATCTAAGCATCAATAAAACTAGGAAGTTTCTCCTAAGATTTTTGTTAGGCTGGTAGTTAGCAATGTTATTTTGTTTTGTCTAATAATCTTTGAAATAAAACTTGATGTAATTTTGTTTTCCAACTCTATTGTAGGTTTTTTAATACAAATATATCCTAGTTATAGATAACAATGTTAAACCATAACAACCCATAATCTCATTTTGGTATTTTTTTTTTTTTTTTCTAATTTATGCTTAGAACAAAGAGACTATTGCCCCAATGATCCCACCTCCTTAGTGATTGGACAGACGGCGGTCGGGCTTGCTTATTAGGCACTTTTACCCTTTACTATTGACCCAGTTATTTAGAATCCAGCAGCCTTCTTTGGAAGCAGATGAAGCAGATCCTGCAGATAGTCGACCCAGCAGCGGTCGATTATGCTCTAGATTAAGCAGTCGAAGAAGCAGCTGTTGATGCCGATGAAGCAGTATATTAAGTCTGACTACCAGTGTATAAATATTCCGATTTCACACCTTTTTGACTGCCCAATGAAGAAATCCATCCATACTAGAGGAGCCTAGTTAGAACCCTTCTCCCTTGCGGAGGGTTTTCTAATTTCCCCTCTAGATATGCTAGACAATGGGAAGGTTGAATAGAAAGAATTTCCTAAATCTAGTAGCAATCAACCTTTTACATGGAATGGAAATAGTTGATATAGCGATGTACATTACACCATACACATGCTATTGAAGATCACATATTTGTTGTAGTAGATGGAAGCTTTACTCATATTTGTTGTAGTAGCCAACTCTAACTCTTTAGTCCCAACACTTGCACACATACACAAAAAAACAAATATGATTCTTTTACCTTTCCAGAAGGAAAATTAGACTATAAACAAGATCTAATAATGCAAAAAAAATGAATATAATTTCATAAACATGAAAATGTAGAGAGGGAAATATACTTTACATTCATATAAAACAACATTATAATTAATAGATATACCTTTCAATGTTGAGTACTCCTCTAGTCCCTTGCTCCATAGCCTCCCTT
Source organism: Pinus tabuliformis (assembly GCA_031772625.1). Lineage (NCBI taxonomy): Eukaryota > Viridiplantae > Streptophyta > Pinopsida > Pinales > Pinaceae > Pinus > Pinus tabuliformis. Next base: position 1,436,936,480 of record CM062804.1, on the reverse strand, counting down.
GTCTCAAAGATAAATTGGGTTCATTCATGGAGCAAGTGGGGGCCTAGTATGGTATTTCTGCAACACAAAGTTCTCTCACTATCTTCTCTTCCTCCTTCACCCTTGAGAGAGTTTGATTATAAATACCATTTCTAAATTCGGGAGGATGTATCTACACACTTAGGGCCACAAGAAGTTAGGCTTGATGACATGTGAATTGGTTGGATACAAGTCATGGATAAACTTGATGACACATGAATCAAGTAATTACAAGTCATGCACGCATTTCATGCTCAATTATAACTTTTCCCAACTCACTAAGAACCTTCTTCTCAATTATGAAATAATAATTATTTCATAATTATGAAATTGTGACAAAATAATTATGAGAAATTACCCAATTATGTAATTCATCCCTATAACATCTAATAACTTCCTTGTAAGACCTTGTTAATGGAGGATATTTTTACCAAACTCTATTCAAAGAAGAAGTTTAACGGTGAGAATAATGATTTCCTTCCAGCACCAAAAATGTTGACGAAGGACATTTTTGCAGATCAACAAACCCATATACACAAAAAAGGGGTGAAAGCGGACGCATTTTAGCTAGTAACCGTGGTAAGTTGAACTACTTCCTCTCTCACTAAAATGAAATGAGAAATAAGGTCATAACATGAAAATATAGCTAGTAGGTCTACTTCTTTTCAACTACATAGTAACACCTGTAAAAACTATTTAACTCATAGAATTATGATTTTAACCATCCACTGTTTCTATTTTTACTTACAATTGCAACAACATACTTCATAAACCCTTGCTTAAGATGATTCTAAACTAATTTATAAATATATACAAATTAGTATAAGTGGATCTAATGGTTAATAATATGTGTTTCCTCCCAAGAGGTCACTTGTTCAAATCCAAAGAGAGGCACCTCTGTAAACTTACCATGGAAGCACATTTGTAGGCAAGTCATTGCAAAAAGAGGGTCCCTTATCTTATAAACAAGGGGGTATTTTACATCAATTTGATGCTCTATTAAAAATTGACCTTAAAATTATACTATGATTATTACTCCTACCCTCTATTATAAGAGTATTTTACTTTTCTACTTTTAGTAAGTGTGATGATAAACCTTCTTATGTTACACAATCAAATTATATTATAGAACTTGTGACTGGCATTCCTATCCATCGAGGTAGGTGTTAGAGTCAATATTTGCACATTGCCACGAGTGATCAAATTCTCTCTTTTATATCATATTAGACTCCCGTTTGAATTTTTTTTCATTCCACCTAGGTCATCATGAAAAAAATTGTTCACTAATGGTAGCCCAAAATCCAAAATCACTTTCCTCTCTCAAAAGTTTGCATTTGCTGGCCCACCTTCATGTGTCTTTCTGGGTATCCATTGACCATGAAGGCTCATTTCATCATATTTTATATCAATCATATCCACCTAAAATTCAGTCATTTGAGGTTCCATTAGGTCACCTAGGTTTTATTTCCCAAGGTCCAATAAGTCACCATCTCACTGCATAAGGTCAACAAAATATGAGAGTCAAGCAAATAATATCTTTTTCAGTTAAATAAAGCTTTCCAAAGCATGCAACCATGGTTACTGAAAGCCCCAAATTTGATTTCAAGAAGGGAATTTATTCTAGTTTGTAAATTTTAACTTCAAAACAGATGTAATAAATTTCATTTTTGTTTATGTAATTTTATGTCTATTATATGTAATAAGTTACTTTTCAGCGACATACTCAATTCCATTGCCAAAAGAATCCAAGAAAAAGTTAAAAATCAAGATTGCAAAAGCATCATCCACCTGTCAAGAGCAAAAAGGTCAGAAAGTAAAAAAGCATTAATATGAAAATTTGGTAATGACAATAAACATTAGAAAGTGGGTGTGCAACTCATAAATTAAATTCTATCCAAGTATAAAGGCTCTCAAGACACCTATGAAACTTCATTTTCACTCTAGCACTCTCAAAACTCCTCAAGAAAAGAAATTTGTCAATTTTAAGGCAAAATTGCGCAAAACAGAGCAAGAGGGCGCGTTTAGCAGGGTTGCTGCACGTTTATATGGGTCACTACGTATTTAGATGGGTTGCTGCGCATTTGACTTGGTCGTTGCACATTTGCCAGAGATTGCAGTGTAAGTTACAACGACGCTGTGCTCCTGTAGCTTGTTAGAGCCTAGATTTACCTCAGGCTGAAAAGGTAAGCTTCTAGGTCGACATCAAACCACACTCGGCCTTGTAGCTAGCCCTACGAGGACAGGGGAGGGATCTCTTCGGGTCAATCTCAACAAAAGATAATAAGATGGGGCTTGAGATGACTGATTTAACAACTAATCTTAGACTAGGTATGAAGTGCAAGGATTTAATTTGAGTTTTTGGGGGTTTTGTTGAAAAAAATGGAAAGGCAAATTTTGGGTCCGGGGATGAGGCCAGATTTTTGTAGAGTTCTGGTTGGGGCAAGGTAGGCAGTAGTTTTGATGCTTTATATTAAATGAATGGATGGAAAAGACCACTAAGGAGATGAAGAGGGCATGAAGGTATCAAGAGTCCTCCTCAAACTGAAGAAAACATTGAGAATTAAACAAAGCTACAGGCAGAGCACAACAAACTCATGGATTCTACCTTTGTCACTTAACTTGTTTAATTCAGAAGCAAAGAGAGGGGAAATGGCATACATAAAACATCAATAAACTTACAATTACATGAAGAAACACACCATCAAAACATAGAGCCACAAGGATCCCAACAAGTGCTGCAAAACCCTGGTCTTTCCTTTGCCAAAATTGCAGAAATGAAATGTACAATGGAGTGCCAAGCAATCCCAAGTGTCCAACCATGCTAAAGACTGAAAAAATACATAATATAGACAAACCTAACTCCTTCCCATGCCTCTAGGGGTCGAGCTCATCATTCTAGGAGTTGTTTCAACCATATCTAAACAAGGAACTGAAAAATAGGCAATGAAAAAACTTGCCTCTATATGTTAGGAAACTGATTCATTCAGTTGTTTTTCACTTTTTAGTGGATGAATCTACTAAAACAAGTAAAATTTGCTAATATTACATCATGGTCATCAAATTACATCATGGTAGATCAATAGTTACATCAAAAAGTAAAACTAGTCAAAACTGGGTGAATTTATGAGCTAAAGAGTGAAAATGAGGCCAAATTTCTCTATGTGCCGTGCCCAAATTCTCTATGTGTCGTGCCACTTTGGAGCTGATTTTGAGGCACTTCCTGAAGTCCAAATTGAGCTCATGATAGCTCGTTGGAAAGCCCTGCTTGTCTACTTTCCAACCTGTTGAGGCCCCGAAAATCGGGTCGACAACAAGGGGGATACCCGCCCGGTCCGGACCTTGGTTGGTAGCTCCTTATCCGTTTGGTATAGCGGGTCCGACTGGGGATAATGGGACCAGTTTCCCAATCTATGAGTGTGTGTGTAGAATTATATGTTGCTGATCTAACGGTTCCTATCTAAGCTATTCTAATTCAAACTTTAATATAATTCTATGCTATTTTAATCTAATAAATAGCACATCTAAATCTATACTAACCCAGGATGTAATTCTTCTATTATGCGATCTAAAGAGATTTCAAATAACAACTGGTAATAAAGATCATTCAGCGATTATAAGAAAGGAAATCAATCAAGATGAACCACTTCGCATAAAAAGTTAGACGAAAGAGTTGTGAACAACATATCACATAATGAGCTATTCATACATTAAACATAAATAAATAGCTATCACCGTACAAAAGTACCAAATGATAACTCAAGCATTCATGCAATAATATATAAACAACTAAAACTGTATATCACTTTAACATATAAGCAGAAATGGTCAAGATATAAAAGTACCATTTATGACTAGTCCTACTCATAAGCTTCAAGCGACAATGATTTATCTCTCCTTGCTCTAACATCTACTAAGAGTACAAAAGTGCAACATCAGTAGCAGATATCAAATGCAAACATCAATAAATCTTGATCCATTCATTCACCAAAACCTCCTCTGAGGGTGCAAAAGTGCATGTTCTGAGGACAAGTTGTTGATAAATTTCTGGACCCTTCTCTAAATGCATGAGAAGGGTTTAAATACTAATAACTAAATAACTTAATTACACAAATTCAGGATACGGTTTAAATGACCGCCCTTTTTCTAAGCAAAATTATTTCTAAAAATTAAATCTAATATCTAACTATTTCTGCATTTGCTCCTTAATGTTGTGAGCATTCAATATTTGCCTGGGTAGAGTCGGCTGACTGTCTTTCGCTTTTGGTTGAGCTAAGAAAACAGAAATGGTAAGAGCTGGCACCATCTTTTCAGCAAAATAGATGATATACTCGAGAGTCATCCTTTGGCTATGTGGATTTACTGTGTATGCCCAGTAATAATCCAAGTTCCACTTGGTTAATCCTCGAACTGCTTCTGCCTTTGCTTTCTTGCATTTTCCGGGCTTACGAGTGACTGAGCAGTTAGAGGCTTTGCTTTTTGAGCAATTTTCTCAGCGATGCGCGATTAGTGCTAGGCGCTAATCGCGCATCGGAAACTGCCTCTATTTTTTGATCTGGGCCTTTTTGATGCGTTTTTCACCTTTAGCGCATTTTCCTTCACCGGGTATAAGCTTCAAAATTTTGTAAACATACTGCTTTCATGAGCTTCTGACCTTGAGCGTTAAACTTCCTGTTGATATCAGCATTTTTCAACTACTCATTCAACCATGGCCGTGAATGAAAGATCTGTAATGGATAGCTCAGTAGCGCTCTGTGGATCTGTGACTCTGTTGCATGCGATATCCATTCATGAGGGCATCTCTTCTCCGTTTTTGAGCATTGGAGCTTTCCCTTTCCCCCATGGCTTCCTGCACATTGCTTCGTGTTACTTCTGTTTTACGTTCCTGCAGCTCACACATGAGGAGAGAGCAATGATAATAAAAATCAACAAGAAAGCTTTAAGCTCTACGGATGTACAAAACATGCCACCTGATGTGAACTGACTCTTCGAAAAACACAAAACTGTCTTTCATTAACAACTGGCGTATCATTCATTAATTATCATTAAAGCACGTATCCAATTTTTGGTTTATGGACAGCTTTTCTTGAATGTTGAGTCGGGGAAAATCTGCGATGGAATGTTTCTGCGATTCGCATTGCAGCACCGCATCATCGCAGTATCACATTATCGCATTACCGCACATTTCATTAAGATGTGTTATCGCAGGGTTGCTCGATCGCGCTGTCGCGCTATCGCAAGATCACAGTATTGCGCGATCGCAAGATCGCAAATTGCAGTATCGCGCTATCGCAAGATCGCGGATTGCTATAATCGTTAAATGGTTATGTGATTTTCATGCGACATTGCGATATGCGATATCGCATATCGACTATCGGCGATTTTTTAAGGTTTTCCAATATGATCGTTTCTTAATGCATGCGATGCGATGTAATTCGCGTCGCATTCTCGTAGTTTATTATTTTTACTCATAAGGAAATGTCCCCTCATTCTTTGCGCGATGCGATGTTTTCTTAAGGAGTAAAATACATGAGTTTTAATTGAATTTTTTGAATTTTTTACTAAGGGTCCCCACTCACCTAGTGTTATTGCTAATACTATATAAGGAGGGGGGTTGTTGGTGGCCACAACAATTGGCGATTCACTTGGAAGAACTAGTTATCTCTGTTTATCTATTGAATTTTTCAAACTTCCAAAACATAATTTTTTTTAGAAAATTAAACTTTATTATGGAAAGATAAAGTACATTATGCTCTAAACCATCAATGATATTTTGTTTCAACCTCTTTCTACTATAATTATTTGCTTCCTCAGGCTAGTCCTTATATTTACATCAGCCATTACTTGGTCTTGTAAAGATAAAACAAAGTCTCCTCTGTAAACCAGTTTTAAATATGCTCATTTGTCGTAGGTAGAGCCTCTGCTACCAGTAGGCATTTATAGCCTCAACAGGGTTACCTGTTACCCAACAATGATCCTGTATCCTACTTAAGGTGATCTACAACTTTCAAAGAAAAATCCATATCAACACTTATTGCTTTGATTTTCTTTTTTATTCTTAAAGAACAATGTCTTGGTTTGGTAGCCAAATTATGACACAATCATTCACTTGATCTATAACTTTGCTGAACAAGCTGGCCCATGATGAGACCCCTTGTCTTTTGATTGCAACAATCTTGAGTCGTTGCCCTGTTGTGGTGTACAATATTGGCAAAGTCAGCAAGTTATAATATCTGTGATAATGATAAGCCGACTCGTGACGAGACCTCTTATTCTTCAAGATAAAGCGTATCCTTGGGTTATTCCTCTGAAAGCTGCGATTTCCTTAGCAGGGAGGAAGTCATTGTTTCCTTAAGATAGCTCTGGACGACAATAATAGAGTTTTTTGGAAACAACTGTTCTACAGAGAATCTTTATTTTGTTATTGATACCTTTCATTGTACTGAGATAAAACAATTTCTTGACTAAAGGTTGCTTTCATCAAATTTTTTGAAGTTGAAACTAGTATCATATCTAGGCTAAAGTTTTAACTGTAACTATCAATAATAAAGATCAGTTTTCCAAAAGATTTGCTATTTATACAAGCGAAAAGTTCAAAATCTGAAAGAGAATTGGTGTCTTTTTCCGTAAATGCCTAATGTAACCACTCACAACTGGTTTTATTATGAAAAAGAAAAACAACTATTCTACAAAAATAGAAGAATAATCTTCTATGGAAAATATTTATTGAGAATTTGTCCATTAACAGGCAAAGGATCCCTCTTACCTGCTAAATCCTGTAACACAAACGTTGATGGACCTATGACTTCAACAATCTAAAAAGGACCAAGCCACATCCTTTGAAATTTTGTATGTTTGCCCTTTTCTTCATGAGCCTTGTCCCACTTTATAACTAAATCTCCCATCTAAAAATCTTTTCTGGTCATTATGTTTGAATCAAAAGAGGATTTTACTAGTGCTTGATGATGAGCATGCGTTTTCCTAGCTTGTTCTCGTTTTTCTTCTAATTTGATTATTTCCATTTGTCTTAGCTGTAAGGAGGAAGTGGGTACTTCATCAATGTATTGTACTAAAGACAAAGAGGGAATGGCTAAGTGAGTCGGAAGAACCACTTCTTTCCCATAAACTAAATTAAATGGAGAAGTGCCAATAGAAGCTTTTTGCATTATCCGATCTGTCCATAAAGCATATATCAAAGCCTTCTGCCAATTCTTTTGATTTTGGTCAATTGTTCTTTTAATAATCCTGATTAGGTTTTTATTTGTTGACTCAGCTAACCCATTACCTTATGGGTAGTAATTGGCTGGATATTTAAGTTTGAATCCTCTTTTAAGTGCAAATCTAGTCATTATATTTCCAGAAAAGTATGATGCATTATCAAACATTAAAGCGGATGGCAATCCAAACCTGGTAATTATAAATTGATCTATGAACTCAATGATATTTTCAGAATTAGCCATCTTGAGTGGAACTGCTTCTACCCACTTGGTAAAATAATCTGTTGCCATGAGGATGTATCTATGCTACTTAGATGAGTGAGGAACGATCTCACCTATTATGTCCAAGCCCCACTCACTGAAAGGTTGCTCAATGTTTACCGGCTGTAGTGGCAGGGATGACTTCTTTTGTCTTCCAGCAGTAGTTTGGCAGACTTGACATCTTCTCATGTAATTGTGCGAGTCTTTAAACAACGTGGGCTAGTAATATCCTGCACGTAAGATTTTATGTGCAGTAGCATCTCCAACGTAGTGTTCGCCTGCCAGCTCATCGTGGAGTTCCTGCAAAACTTTTTCAGCTTCAGCTTTCTCAAGACACCTAAGAAGAACATAATCATAATTTTCTAAAAAGAATATCATTTATGAGCTGATATTGCTTAGCTTTCAACCTTAGGGCTCTTTTCTTAGTATGATCAAGGTGTGAAGGAGCATACCCATTCTTGAGATAATAAATGATATCAACATATAGTGATTCTGCATTGTTTAGGCTTACATCACACATTTGTACCTCTTCAGATGGAATTTCAGAGATTTGCGATGCTCCGGCTAGCATTTTGCTGAAGCCTTGACCTCTTACAGTGTTTGCTGGTTTGATCTCAATGTCATATTCCTGTAAGGCAGTAACCCAATTAGCTCTTTTCTCACCCACATCTTTCTGTACTAGAAGATTCCTTCCCGCTGGAAACGGTACTATGATCTTAGTATGGGTTTTAAGTAAGAAAGGTTTGACGTATTTGACCACTTTGAAAACATCATAAGCCTGTTTCTCCACGTCTGAATAATTTAGTTCAGCACCCTGTAAATTTGAGCTAAAAAACACAATTGGAGCTTCCGCTTTTCCTTGATTTGCTTGAGTTAGAATCGCAGCATATGACTTATCTAAGGCAAATGTGTATAAAATAAAAGGCTCTGAAAAATTCAGAGTCACTAAAGATGGAGCATTAATAATAGCTTGTTTGATCAGGTTGAATGCTTCATGTTCATCTTGACCCCATTTAAAATTTGAATTCTTTTTAATCATGGTTTGCAAAGGAGACACGATTCGTGAAAAATCTGGAACGAATCTCTTTACAAGATTAATTTGACCAAGGAAAGATTGCATGGCTTTTTTGTTATGAGGTAGGGATATTTCAGAAATTTCTTTGATTCTGTTGGGATCAATGTGAACACCGGATTTTGACACTATGAATCCTAGAAGTTTCCCTTCACTTAGCGTGAAAAAAGATTTCTTTGGGTTAAGTGAAATTCCATACCTTAAACACCGTTTAAAGATTTGTTTCAGGTCTTTGAGATGGTCGTTTCGCCTTCGAGTACACTGTTATATCATCCAAATAAATTACTACAGATTTATTGACTAAACCTTTGAATGCGATATCCATGGCTCTCTGAAATGTGGCATCAGCATTAATCAAACCAAATGGAATCTTCCGATATGCGTATGTGCCCCATTTAGTTCTGAATGTGGTTTTCAACTAATCATCAGGATGTACCAACACTTGATTGTATCTTGAAAATCCATCCAAAAAAGACATTAATTATGAGCCCGCCACTACCTGCAGTATCTGTTCCATAGGAGGTAGAGGAAAATTATCTTTTTGACAGGATTTGTTAAGGTTCCGAAAGTCAATGCAAATCGTAATATCTCCGTTTTTCCTTCTAACGGGTACCATATTGGAGACCCATTTGGAATGTCTGACGGGAAAGATTATCTTGGCTTTCAATAACTTATTGAGCTCAGTTTTTATCTGATTTTCTAAATTGGGGTGGATCTTTCTCAGCTTTTGTTGGACAGGTTTTTCATTATCGATCATGGGAATAGTATGTTGGATTATGGAAGTGTCGTATGTTTTCAGCTCATCATAATTCTAGGCAAAAACATTTTTATATTGTCTCAAAAGACGAATATACACTAGTTTTTCTTCAGGGGCTAGGTCGAGGCCTAGACTAATGTTTTGTGGTTTAGCATCGGTCCCTAGGTTTACTAATTCGTAGTTCAGGGTTGAACTTTGGAGTTTTGAATTGGTAGACCTCTTAAACCGATCTTTCAATTTCTATAAGTCTTCTAACTTGACCACCGACTTAGGTATAACATTATTAGTGCTATTTTGTTGCAATTGTTGATCGTGCTGGTCTTCGTCAATTATTTGATTGGAGTAGGATCCTTCAGACGTGAGGAAATTTACGATATTAGGATCATCATTGAATACTCTCCAATTTGTGATGTTGTCAGGAATGGACGGTATACAGATTAGTTCTATTGAGAATCTATCTGGACTAAAATATTCAGACGGAATAAGCTTAGAAGCTATGTTAGCCAAAAGGTCTGCACTTGCGTTTTAGAGTCTGGGGATTGAAGAGATATTAAACGCTATGAAATTCTCAGTCAGATCTTGTACTAAGGATTGATAGTGTTTTAAATGACCTGATAAGCAATGTATAGTGTTATGTACCTGTTTAACCACAATCTCAGAGTCTCCAAAAACTTGAAGATACTTGACATCTAACCCGATTGCTTTGTACAGGCCTTGAACCAAAGCCTCGTATTCTGCTTTATTGTTTGTGCAATCGAATTCGAGTCTGCATGTGAGCATGATTTTATCTCCTTCTGGACTAATCAGAACGCATCCTGCTCCTGCTCCTTCGTTAGATCTAGAACCATCTAAAAATAATTTCCAAAACAAAGATTTATTTACAGGTTTATCTAAAAAATTGATACATTTCGAACTATCAGTTCGAGAAATTTTTTTGACTTGGGACAAAAAAGAGTGTTCTAAATAGGGTGACGTATGAGCATTGAAATTGCTGAGGAAAGAATCTACCGAGTAATTGCCAATAATGCTGCTGTTATACGCTACTGGTTCATTTTCTCCCTCTAACTCCGTTACTATGTACTTTTGGTGTAGCTCTCGTTCAACTTCTATTTGATTCGGTTTACCGTTGTAGGGCAGCCACATGTGCGACCAGTCGGTTGCGAAGTATCCATGGAGTTTTTCTGACCAATCCCTCCTAAGAATTAAGCCATAGAATTCTGGGATATCGGCAACTAGAATGTCAATAACCTGACATACCTTCGGGTTGGGCGATAATCTTATGGTTACTTGATTTAGTTCGCCAATCACTTCAACTTGAGATTGATCTAGCTGAACTATGCGCATTGCGTATTTCTGTGGTTGAACATTTAACTTGGCACATATAGATTTGGGTAAAATATTCGATGAAGCACCAGAATCTACCAAACAATTGTGCACATTTTTATTGAATATTTCATAAGTAAGGAGAAACGGAGGAGTGTGAGATCTTCACCTTCCTCCAATTAAGGCGATGTCATTTGGATCAATCTTATTGATTGCGTTAATTGGAGGTCTTCCCATGTTATGGGAAGCTTGAGAAAGTACAGCGGCAGGCAAAGGTGCAACTGGCACGACATGTAATTCTTTCATCATTATCTTCTGTTGATGTTTCAACTTGCTCAGTTCATAAAGGGTGATATTAGCCCTAGTCTTCTTCATGTCATCAATAATATTGTACTCCATTTCATCCAACACTATCAGTGTTTTATATGGAGTCGTTTCATCTACTTGGACTGGGCTAGTTTGAGTCACTTTAGATGTCGTTTTCTTTGTTGCGACTTTATCCTTTGTTGCAGAGCTTGCGCTCTTCGGCTTAGGGTTAGTTTGGGGAGGATCAAGTTGATTTTTGCTTCGTGTGCTAACTGGAAATACTTCTTGATCTTCTTCTTGTGGGAGGATGACATCCCACATTCCTTGTAATTCCACAACTTCTTCGTCATCAGTCTGCCCTTTAGTGGCAATTTCCTCTTCCTCTTCCTCAGATTCAGCATTTGAAATGGCATTGGGTGGCTTTGCATCCGTTGAAGGACCTCTTTTAAAAGCTCTGTAGGGATTTTTAGAATAAGTTTCTGCTACTTGCTTTTTTATGTCGACCATTTCATTCAACATGGTCTTTAGAACTTTCTGCAATCCTTCCAAATCAAATGGATCTTTTGCTTGTTTCTTCTTGGAGTCTTCCTTGAAGGTGACTTTTTTGGATTTACGTTCCTCTATCGCGGATCTCTTTTCCAGGGCTATTATTCGTTTCTCTACTGCTATCGCCTCTTTCATGTTATCAGCTAAGGTTATTTTATTTGCCCTTTCCACAAAGATTGCTATGTTCGATGGTAGAGTGGTAATATACCATTCAAATCGTACTTCTTCACTGGGCTGGGAAGCAGTAGGAATTTTGTTGAAAATTTTGTTGAACCGTAAATTGAAATCCTTGATAGGCTCTCTAGCTTCGGCTTTAAGATTAGATAGGTCATTGATTAACGTTGCCGTCAACCTGTCATCACAAAACTTGGTTAGGAATTGGTCCTGGAAGATGTCCCAACTCGTGATGGATCCGGAGGGTAATGAAAAGTACCATGACCCGGCTGTTCCTTGCAGTGTATAGGAAAAAAGCCAAACAACAACATCTTCATTAGTAACTCCATTGAGATTAATGGAAAGCATGAAGTTATTTATCTGCTCTTCTGCTAGCATGCCTGCCTCGTGTCGTGGCGGAAAAAGTCGTTTGTGCGGACACAACTGACCTCCCTAGGAGTCTAAACTCTCTAGCGACAAACAAGACAAAATGGAGTGATCTTTCTCTAAATATACCTTTTAAAACATGAAAACTACAAGTGTTTAGGCTTACCTTATTCCAAAACGCGGTTGTTGTAGTCCGTCCTTGCCGATCCGGATGAGCTCCTCCTTCAAGTCAATTCCTGCAACCACAAACAATCAAACAATTACCAAGCACTTGCATTTCATATAATAAAACATATATTTAACATGCAGACCAAGGAACACATGAAATAACTCATTAACACAAGCTATTGAGAAAAATAAACCAGTTTGTATTAATAACGAAACAAAGAAACTCTTACAACCTGGCCTTGGTGTTGTGCAAGTTCCTCCCAGGGTCCATCAAGGGTTTTCCTCTACTTTGACAAAGCTCACCCACTTCCAAGTAGAATCAAGCAAAGACAATCTCTCCTCACAAGGTTCTAAATGGGAGTCCTAATTCCTGCAGCATTTACCCAAAGAAAATGTATAGCTCCAACCTCTCCTCCCTCTGGCTCAATGTCTTTATTTATAGTGCTATAAAGAGGTTATTCAGGTCCACCATCAATGGGATAATCCCCCTCTTTGGGTGGGATAGCTCCCTTATTGATGGGATAAGTTCCTCCTTAATAGAGATACATGAACCAACTGGAGGCGCATCCAATTCATCAAACCGACCTCTAGAAAGTTCTAGAAGTAACCACAAGTAACTTTTTTAAGATGAAACTCGCGCATTTTGCCTTTTACAGAAGGACGCACCTGTCCCTTAACATACAGAGCGTCCAAGGACGCACCTTTTTGTGAACATGGTCAGCGTCCCCGCAGGTAAGGCTAGAGAGAACCTGCGACCCCAGAGATAAACATATTTTTTACAAGACTTTCTCTCTTCTTTGAGTTTGAGATGGATAACAGAGGCATAAGACTTGCCTAAGAGGGTAGCATGACTGTTGATTTGAGCCATACTAACTGTAAGTAGTCAAGGTGACATTTTTTATTGTAACAGATTGCCCCCTAAAGTGCGAAGCCTGGAATAGATTAGGGTTTTGTAATTCTAGGAAGGGTGAAGCGCTTTATCATTTCAAGGATTGTCTTGTGGATGACCTGGTTGGAACCTGCAATTTTTAACACAAAATACATGGATAAGATTATATCATCACTGAGGTAGGCATTCCCATACTCAGATTCAAAACTTTAACTAATGGACTAACTATTCTGATACAGGAATGATCTTGCAGTACATCATTTTTATAGACTTTTGTAGACACAGTATGGACGCAGCCATCTGTTTATGATTAGTCTACATAGATAATGAATACAAAACTCCTCGCAGCCTGGATGGTAGAAATTAGATCCAGGGTCTTCACTTCTACTTCCCGAATTGGTACGATTCTAGCCATGTGATTAAATGATTTGATGTCGAACATGTTAGAAACCACTTGATTACCAGTCGATGATGTAAACTGTTAACAAGCGTGAGAGAGACCACCAGTAATGTCAATGGTTCTCAAAGTACCAAACACAACCCATGAAATGTGAATAGATGTTTTGATGTCGAACACTTCACGGAATCCTTTGATCGAAAGTCAATGATGTAAACTGACGTCAAAGGCGAGAAACCTGCCATTGATGCATGCAGACTTCAAGGTACTGTCGATTCCTAAGTCATCTTTCTAGATAATGTGTCGATGTCGATAGAAAGCGACCCGTTGCAGGCAAGCCCACAACACGAAATCATTGCTCAAGTTGAAGAAATGTTGCTGTAAGGACTGACTCAGGGATGGTCAAATGGATGACAAGTATTTTGCAGATGAAAGTTTTACTTGCAGACCTCTTGAACACATAACAACACAACAGATGGCTTGGTGACGAATAACTCAAAGTTAATCCCTGGAACCCGGTTAAAGACTTTCAAAGTGGTTTGATCAACTGTGAGGTAAAAGATTTCCCAACCCAGGTGAATGAAAAGTGTCGTGTTCAAGAGTGGTAATAAAGTTTCTTTTGAGACAAAAGGTAACAAACAGGTTCATTCTTCTCTCTTTTCCCCCACCATTTCTGGCAAGTACCTCTTTATTTTTAATAAGCTTGAGGAGGATAACATATGCTTGATTATAAGCTCATCCTTCGGACGAGTCCAACCTAGTTTAAATTCGAACCCTAGGAAGGAGTGGTTCGTTCCTGTTTGTAATTGAACAGGTCCTCTACTGTAAAAGTTTAATGAGCCCAGTATAGGAGAAACTCGGCATTTTTCAATTTTAGAGAGTCTGAAAAAACTAAAGGAGACTCCACGTTGAACTTTTTCGTATATTTGTGTCCCTCAAGCCCGAAAAAGTATAAAATAATACCTGGGGGAACCGCTTGATCTTGCGACCAAGGAGTACTTTCATAATTAGTGCCACTGACCTGAAAAGTAAAAAGCGATCAAGGACACGTCGTTTTATTTCCATATCGAGTTTGAAACGACAAAAACCCGGCAATCTTTTCCTATTTTTTTTTTTTTTTTTTTTTTTTTACGGTCAGAAAAGGGCTATAAGGGGACCGTCTTTTAATTCCGTTTTAACGAGTTTAAAAGAAAAACTCGGCGATCTTTTCATGTTTTAGGAGTCTGAAAAGGGCTTAAAAGAGAACTCCAAGGTTTCACTTTTTCGTAAGTTTTAACGAGTTCGAAAAAGGGATAAAAATGTACTCATGGGGCCGACTTTCAATTTAATTTACGAGCAGGAAAAGACGGAAAGAACTCGGCATTTTCATTTGTTTTACGAGAATGAAAGATAGCAAAATAATCTCGGTATTTTCATGAGTTTAACGAGTCTTGAAAATAACTGAAATTGACTCGAGATAGGTTTCATTTTTACAAAAGCTTGAAACAGAGAAAAACTATGCTTCAGAGTAGTTTCATTTTTACACAAGCTTGAAACAGAGATAAAACTGTGCTTGATGCCCCCTAAGCATAACTGCTAGAGTGCATGCCCCCCTAGCTTCATTTCATTCAACCATTTGGATGAAATGAAGGTTTAGTGACGAGATCATTTAAAAGACTTTGACCTAAAACTGTAAGAAAATTATGCAAAAACTGAAATAACTAACCTAAACGTACAACCTAACATCTATGAGGTCTAGTCAAACTCTCGACTCAATTAGAGGAGGATTTGTTTCATTTTTTAATGAGCTTGACACAGGAAAAGAACTATGCTCGGATTCGGTTTCATGTTTACGCAAGCTTGAAACGAAAAACTATGCTTGTCATAAGTTCACATGCCCCCAGCATAATGACGCAAATCAAGGTACATGCCCCCCAAGCTTCATTGCATTCAATGAGGTGGATGGAATGAAGCTTTACTTTCAAGATCTTGGAAAGACTCGTGGGAGTTGTTTCATTTGTTAGTGAGCTTGACACAAGACGAGGAACTATGCTCATAACTACTTTATACAATCTACCTAACAAAAAACTATACTTTAGAAACCTTGATTCATTTTTTAATGAGCTTGACACAAGACAAGGAACTATGCTCTAATAACCTTGATTCATTTTTTAACGAGCTTGACACAAGACAAGGAACTATGCTCTAAAAACCTTGATTCATTTTTTAATGAGCTTGACACAAGACAAGGAACTATGCTCATGACTACTTTCTACAAACTACCTATTTAACCTACCCTTGTTTCATTTTTTAACGAGCTTGACACAAGACAAAGAACTATGCTCAAAAATTTCGCATGCCCCCAGCATAATGATGCAAAGCGAGGTACATGCCCCCCAGGCTTCATTGCATTCAACCGGCTGGATGAAATGAAGGTTTACTTTCAATATTTAACTTGAAAAGGGAGTTGTTTCATTTTTATGGAGGTTGACACAAGAAAAGAACTATCCTCATACCTGATTCATTTTTTAATGAGGTTGACTCAGTAACAGGAACTGTCCTCAAAAACCTATTCTAAAATATACCTACATAACCTAAAATCTAGCTGTTTCATTTTTTAATGAGGTTGACTCAGTAAAAGAACTGTCCTCATACTAGCCTATTTCATTTTTTAACGAGGTTGATACAGGAAAAAACTATCCTCGTACCTGATTCATTTTTTAACGAGGTTGACTCAGTAACAGGAACTATCCTCATACACACTGATTCATTTTTTAATGAGGTTGACACAGTAAAAGGAACTTTCCTCACGACATCCAATTTCATTTTTTAACGAGGTTGAGAGAGGAACAAACTATCCTCGTACACACTGAGCATGGCTTCTAACTGGAAGAAAGACATGTCAATGGACACACCTTGATCATGGCTTCCAAGAGGTCTTCATCCGAAGGAAGAATACTTCTTGGAAAAGAACACATGTCAAGAGACTCAAAAGGGATAAGAACATCGTGTTCATATAATCCCATAGAGTTTTCCATGTCAATTACCGGATCTAAATCAACAGTGAGAGGCTCACTTACATCGGTAACTGAAAACATGGGACCAGTCGCCACATAATTAACCCGTGGCAGGGTAGATACCACTTTAGAATTAGGAACATTTAGGGGTGTCATATTATTGGTAGTTGAGACAAGACTAGGGAATGAAAGCTGGTCTACAGTCACAATACTGCCATTGTGAGGGAAAGACATCACGCGAAAGAGTGTCGATACGACAGCTTTCATTGCATAAACATAATCTCGCCCAAGGAGTAAATTGAAATCCAAGGGACCTCGAACTACCATAAGATCAACACAAACAATTTTACCTTCCAAGGTAATAGAAAACCTAGGAAGGATCCCTAAAGGTTCACTAATTGTTCTGTTAAAAGCTTTCAGATTCTGCGTAATAGGCGCAAGCTGAGGGGAACCCAAAGCTTTCCAAACAGCTGAGGATAAAATACTAACAGAAGCACCTTCATCTACCTGAGTACGATGTATGTCCCTACCACCAGCCTTGACAATGATTTGGAAAGGGATGGAGGAAGGAAGACGAGGTTCTGTCAGTCTATTCCAATCAAAGGAAAAGACCTCAGTACTTGGAGGGGGTTCTGTAGAAACAGGTGAAATGCCCCCCGGCATAGAAGAATCTGATGTAACAAGAAGAACATCAGCGGTATGAAATTTACTCTCGAAAAGGAGAGTGTGATCGACCGAATGTGAAATTGAATCGACCACTTGATCAACTAATGAATCATCAACCTGCGTGACATGAGTTTCACTCTCCAATGGGAGAGTGTGATCGACTGTAGTTGAATTTAGATCAATCACTTCGCCAGTTGACGGTAGGTTGGGAGAAAGTTTACGGTAACCAGTTGGAAATTCTTGCTGTGGAACAGTAAGGTTGTCCAACAATGTTGAGGCTTCATCCATGTGAGGGCAAATGTGAGTTTGATGACTGCCTTTGCATAACTTACAAGGAAACCTAACTTTACCCTTTTTCCCAGGAACCTGACTATCACTGGTTGATGGATCAATGGAAAGTTGATGAGATTTTTTTGACCATACTTCCAAGACTTTTGGAATACCAGGACAATTGACAAGGAAGTGGTCACCCTTACAAATCCTGCAAGGGTATTTGGGTTTACGATGCATGTCGGAATTTTCCTCAACACAACTAACACTTACAGCCATGGTTGGTTGGTTGACTTCTTTCTTATCTTGCTTCTTCTTCTTCTTCTTCTTCTTCCCTTTCTTCTTCTTCTTAGCCTCCTGGTTACTAGCATCAAGGCTTTTACCAGGCGAAGAGGAAGAAATGGAGGAAGAAAAATTAGGCGAAGAAGGTAAAGGGTCAACAGAAGGTTGGTGATGTTGAGATGGTGAACTCTGTTGAGGTGAAGCATCTGGTTGAGATGGAACAATTGGAGTATTTTGGGCCAACGAAGTTGAAAATAACCATATCGGTAAACCTATTGTAAATCCAGGTAATGACAAAGTAGCCATATAAGGAGGACCAACATTTCCAAAGTAAGGAAAAGTACTAGGATTCTCATTAGGAGGGGTTCCTAGGTTGATAAATTCCGAAACATTTGCCATTATATTCAACTTCAGTGAATTTTATTAACAATTTAAAACTAAAATTAACAATTCACAATTCACACTTAACAACTAAAATTCACAATTCACACCTATGGTCTCTAAAAGTAAAAACAAACAAATTAACACGCGCTATCAAATCTAGGAGTCAAACCACACACAAACAGTAAGCTCTCCGGACCGAAAACACTAGTTGGTGATGAAGCCCAACCTCGCAGAATTCAGTACAGAAATGGCGGGTGGAACAGTTACCCCGGCAACCTGCTTAATGAATAGACCGGCACAAGTTCCTCCACTTTAACCGTCTTGAAGTGAAGTGAACCCCCCGGAAAATCCAAGTGAGTATAACCGACGTCTGCTCCAGGTACAGTGGGACCTTCCCTCCACCGTCACCTCGGTAGAACCCTAAAGATTATGGTCACTAAGGTCACCAACAGTAACAAATACACCTGGGGGAACAGTCTAAACTCCGACAGCACGCAAGGGCAGAGTAGCAAGCTCAATCCCCTTACCGGTTCCTTGACAACAATCCAAGGTTTACCGATAAGTGACCCCTGGCTCCTCGACAATGGTTAATCCGAGGTTTACCGTTTGTAATACGTACTGTCTGGCGTCGTTCCCAACGAGGGGGGAATGATCCCCTCACTGGTTCGGACACGAGCTCGTGCTTCTCCTTTAAGAGGAGCTTTCCCAGAGTGCAATTGAAACAATTGGATTTATTCTACTCAAGATAAACTATCTGTTTGGTTTTGTAGTCTTGGAGAGTTAAGTACTTACCTACTCCAAGACCCTAGCCTAAGCTATGTTGGTGTTTCAGAGCCCTAGAAATGTAAAAATTACTAGATGAATTTTAATTAAGCGCTGTGTTATTAAGGCTGTTATTACTCAAATGGGTAAATGGAGATGAAACCAATGGTGTTATGACCCGACTCAACTGAATGCAATCGAATATGATAATGCAATCCTTTCAATTCGATGAATCCTAACTAGAGTAAGGAGAGAGTTTCCATTCACTTCCAACAATGCAAAAAATTGATTATTAAGAGAAAATTTAACAAATTCTCTAACGCACTAATTTCATCAAGAAAAACTAATGCAAATCAATTCCAAACCAATTTTTATTTTTATTTTGTGTAAATTCAAATCAAAGAAAACTGATCTAAATCTACAATTGATTTTTCAGAATGTAAACTATGCAATGGTAATCTAAGCACAATTCACTCGAAAAGTATGCAAATGTAATCTATGCACATTTTTCATTCATATTCTGAAACTGAGAACTCTAATTATGAAAATGTGATCTATGCAAGAGAATTCTCAAACACAAGATGATTCTAATGTAATCTAAGAACCAATCAAGTGCAAGTCGAGAAAATTGGGTGAGAGTTCCAAAGATCAAAACATAAAAACACTCAAAGGCGAGTAACACTCATACACAATTTAGCCCCCCCCGGCGAATGAGGGGGAAATTTTTTTGCAAAAACAAAAGCAAAAAGATGCAAAATTGTGAAAAGACTGAGAGAAACCTCCAAGTAATGACCAAAGGAAATCAAATTAAGAATTTCTCAAAAAAGAGACTCAAAACACCCAATTGATGAAAGCTAAAAGCAGGAATGCTAATGAAACAAGTTCAGGTGAAAATTTTTGACAGGGTACTAAAGGATCTGGGCAGAAATCACTAAGAAAAACCAAAATCTAAAAGCAATTAAAGCAAAAATGGAGTTTTCCTAAGTTTTTACAGGAAGACGCAGGCAACCCATTAGAACAGGCGCGGGCCCGCTCTGTGCAAACGGCAACAGCGCGTCCAAAGACGCACTGTGCAGTACTCAGAGGGTGCGTCCTTCTGGAAAAGTTAAGAAAAACCAAATCTAACTAAATCTAAAGCTAAGCCACCCAAATACTAATTCTCACAGTCAAAAACCAGAAAATAAAAATGATTTTCTCAGAGCAAAGTTCACACAAAGGAAAAGACTTTCTCATTAATGGATTCCCCAGTATGGTCGCCAATTTGTCGTGGCGGAAAAAGTCGTTTGTGCGGACACAACTGACCTCCCTAGGAGTCTAAACTCTCTAGCGACAAACAAGACAAAATGGAGTGATCTTTCTCTAAATATACCTTTTAAAACATGAAAACTACAAGTGTTTAGGCTTACCTTATTCCAAAACGCGGTTGTTGTAGTCCGTCCTTGCCGATCCGGATGAGCTCCTCCTTCAAGTCAATTCCTGCAACCACAAACAATCAAACAATTACCAAGCACTTGCATTTCATATAATAAAACATATATTTAACATGCAGACCAAGGAACACATGAAATAACTCATTAACACAAGCTATTGAGAAAAATAAACCAGTTTGTATTAATAACGAAACAAAGAAACTCTTACAACCTGGCCTTGGTGTTGTGCAAGTTCCTCCCAGGGTCCATCAAGGATTTTCCTCTACTTTGACAAAGCTCACCCACTTCCAAGTAGAATCAAGCAAAGACAATCTCTCCTCACAAGGTTCTAAATGGGAGTCCTAATTCCTGCAGCATTTACCCAAAGAAAATGTATAGCTCCAACCTCTCCTCCCTCTGGCTCAATGTCTTTATTTATAGTGCTGTAAAGAGGTTATTCAGGTCCACCATCAATGGGATAATCCCCCTCTTTGGGTGGGATAGCTCCCTTATTGATGGGATAAGTTCCTCCTTAATAGAGATACATGAACCAACTGGAGGCGCATCCAATTCATCAAACCGACCTCTAGAAAGTTCTAGAAGTAACCACAAGTAACTTTTTTAAGATGAAACTCGCGCATTTTGCCTTTTACAGAAGGACGCACCTGTCCCTTAACATACAGAGCGTCCAAGGACGCACCTTTTTGTGAACATGGTCAGCGTCCCCGCAGGTAAGGCTAGAGAGAACCTGCGACCCCAAAGATAAACATATTTTTTACAAGACTTTCTCTCTTCTTTGAGTTTGAGATGGATAACAGAGGCATAAGACTTGCCTAAGAGGGTAGCATGACTGTTGATTTGAGCCATACTAACTGTAAGTAGTCAAGGTGACATTTTTTAGTGTAACACCTCGGGATTGAATTTAGCATCCATTTCTCAGGATGGGCCGGTATTTGACTCAAGGGTGTAGGCATTAAGACTGCCCCAGGGTTATTCCATGGAGATTGGGCCATTGTTGAACTGCTAACAGAGGAAAGTGCAAAAGATGATCCCTGCGGCTGGGAGGAAGAGGATACTATGATTTTAGATGATTGAAGAGGGGTTGTGGGGGTTCCAGTGGACGGATGGACGATGATCTAGAGTGGAGGTGTGGATGGTTGACTTCGCGGTGAAGTAGTTGAGATGGATGATGCTGATGAAAGAGTCTCACTGTCAGAATCTTGCGGTGATTTCCTCGCTCTTTTCCTGGTGGGAAGAGGTAATTCGGTTGGCTGGACGCCAAACTTTTCACTCTTTAGCCTGGTTAGGGGATGAGCAGGGTTGTACTGTGAAGTCACACTGCCTTGAGATTTATCAGACCTCTGAGGAGAAATGGAAAATCGCTGAAGTTTGTGAATCAGGGATTCGACTTCAGGAAGTTCAACGGTAGATTGTTCTGAAATATCAGGGTGTGTTGCAGCGGTTGATACTCAAGCGACTTCTGACTCTAGATTTAAATGTAATGGGGAAGTCGAGGGAGATGATGAGGGCAATTTACTCTTAGAATGGTATTCAAGTTTGGATTTACTTTCCATTCATAGTTTAGACCCTCCTTCTAGCGCCAAATATGTTGAGGCCCCGAAAATCGGGTCGCCAACAAGGGGGATACCCACCCGGTCCAGACCTTGGTTGGCAGCTCCTTATCCGTTTGGTATAGCGGGTCCGACTGGGGATAATGGGACCAGTTTCCCAATCTATGAGTGTGTGTGTGTAGAATTGGTTGTTGCTGATCTAACGGTTCCTATCTAAGCTATTCTAATTCAAACTTTATTCTAATTCTATGCTATTTTAATCTAATAAACAACACATCTAAATCTATACTAACCCAGGATGTAATTATTCTATTATGCAATCTAAAGAGATTTCATATAACAACTGGTAATAAAGATCATTCAACGATTATAAGAAAGGAAATCAATCAAGATGAACCACTTCGCATAAAAAGTTAGACGAAACAATTGTGAACAACATATCGCATAATGAGCTATTCATACATTAAACATAAATAAATAGCTATCACCGTACAAAAGTGCCAAATGATAACTCAAGAATTCATGCAATAATATATAAACAACTAAAACTGTATATCACTTTAACATATAAGCATAAATGGTCAAGAGATAAAAGTACCATTTATGACTAGTCCTACTCATAAGCTTCAAGCGACAATGATTTATCTCTCCTTGCTCTAACATCTACTAAGAGTACAAAAGTGCAACATCAGTAGCAGATATCAAATGCAAACATCAACAAATCTTGATCCATTCATTCACCAAAACCTCCTCTGAGGGTGCAAAAGTGCATGTCCTGAGGACAAGTTTTTGATAAATTTCTGGACCCTTCTCTAAATGCATGAGAAGGGTTTAAATACTAATAACTAAATAACTTAATTACACAAATTCAGGATACGGTTTAAATGACCACCCTTTTTCTAAGCAAAGTTATTTCTAAAAATTAAATCTAATATCTAACTATTTCTGCATTTTCTCCTTAATGTTGCGAGCATTCAATATTTTCCTGGGTAGAGTCGGCTGACTGTCTTCCGCTTTTGGTTGAGCTAAGCAAACAGAAATGGTAAGAGCTGGCACCATCTTTTCAGCAAAATAGATGATATACTCGAGAGTCATCCTCTGACTATGTGGATTTACTGTGTATGCCCAGTAATAATCCAAGTTCCACTTGGTTAATCCTCGAACTGCTTCTGCCTTTGCTTTCTTGCGTTTTCCGGTCTTACGAGTGACTGAGCAGTTAGAGGATTTGATTTTTGAGCAATTTTCTCAGGGATGCGCAATTAGCGCTAGGCGCTAATCACGCATCGGAAACTGCCTCCGTTCTTTGATCCGGGCCTTTCTGATGCGTTTTTCGCCTTTAGCGCCTTTTCCTTCACCGGGTATAAGCTTCAAAATTTTGTAAACATACTGCTTTCGTGAGCTTCTGACCTTGAGCGTTAAACCTCCTATTGATATCAGCATTGTTCAACTACTCATTCAACCATGGCCGTGAATGAAAGATCTGTAATGGATAGCTCAACAGCGCTCTGTGGATCTGCGGCTCTGTTGCATGCGATATCCATTCATGAGGGCATCTCTTCTCTGTTTCTGAGCATTGGAGCTTTCCCTTTTCCCCTATGGCTTCTTGCACATTGCTTCGTGTTACTTCTATTTTACATTCCTGCAGTTCACACATGAGGAGAGAGTAATGATAATAAAAATCAACAAGAAAGCTTTAAGCTCTACGGATGTACAAAACATGCCACCTGACGTGAATTGACTCTTCGAAAAACACAAAACTGTCTTTCATTAACAACTGGCATATCATTCATTAATTATCATTAAAGCGCGTATCCAATTTTTGGTTTATGGACACTTTTCTTGAATGTTGAGCCGGGGAAAATCTGCGATGGAATGTTTCTGCGATTCGCATCGCAGCACCGCATCATCGCAGTATCACATTATCGCATTACCGCACATTTCATTAAGATGTGTTATCGCAGGGTTGCTCGATCGTGCTGTCGCGCTATTGCAAGATCGCAGATCGCAGTATCGCGCAATCGCAAGATCGCAGATCGCAGTATCACAATATCATAAGATCGCAGATTGCTATAATCGTTAAATGGTTATGTGTTTTTCATGCGACATTGCGATATGCGATATCGCATATCGGCTATCGGTGATTTTTTAAGGTTTTCCAATATGAGCGTTTCTTAATGCATGTGATGCGATGTAATTTGCGTCGCATTCTTGTAGTTTAGCATTTTTACTCATAAGGAAATGTCCTCTCATTCTTTGCGCGATGCGATGTTTTCTTAAGGAGTAAAATACATGAGTTTTAATTGAATTTTTTGAATTTTTTACTAAGGATCCCCACTTACCTAGTGTTATTGCTAATACTATATAAGAGGGGGGGTTGTTAGTGGCCACAACACAACCCAAGTCAAATTTCTGGATTTGGTGTCCATTTTCCCCTCCAAATATTCAATCTCCCAAGACTGTTTCCTGTGTGTCAAAATAGGGGCAGTGAGGTCATTTTTTGAGTGTTTTTTGATATTTTGAGGGCTCAAAACCTGCCCAAATTTCTTGGCCATAGGTAGGAAAACACAATTTATCATGAGAAATCTAGAAATGAATTTTTTTTTGGATTTGGAGCCCTCTAGCGAAAGCGAGCGTCACGTGGCGCGGTGCATAGGGAGGAAAACCCTGTTTTTTAGTGAAAAAAATTTTCAAAATGCAAAAATTGCTCCAAATTTCTTGAAATTTGGGTTGGACCTTCTTCATCAAGAGCTATGATGGGCCAAGGATGCCTTGGCCAATACCCGGAGTCAATCATGCTCTTTTTGCCTCTTTTTCCTTTTTGATGCCTTCCTTAGTTTTGCCTTTAAATTTCTTATTCGTGCCTTGCAAACCTTGTTATGCGCCATGTAGTGGAAAGCCATGTGTCTCAGCAATTCTTTGTCTCTATCGGCCTTGTCCAACAGTCTCTCTAAGTGGATGTTGGCTCTTTCAAGCCATGAATCTCAATCGGCATTAACCTCCTGCTTAAGTGAAGTGAACTCCACCCTCCTCCTTTGGGCAGCTTGGCGATTCTCCCGAATGTTTTGCCACCTTTATGAGGTCTCCTGGGTGCATGTACTCTTGTTGGTGAGTCAATGTGTGTCTCCTCTTCATACTCATATGAAGGATTAGATGCCATCACTGCTAGTGGATGAACTGTCTTGGAGCTGCCTTGATGAGAAATAGGTGAGCTGTGATGTGTTGAACTGTCTTGATGGTGTATTTTGACTTTTGCCACCAAGGGGAAGAGTGATACAACTATAGGGGGAAGAACAAATAATGAGGGATTTAGGGACTGCTGGGGGTAGGGTTTAATCAAGGGAATAGGGGTTAGGGAGTAGTTTGGGAGTTTTTAGTATGGGACTAGGGTTTGGGAGTTTGAGTTTGTGGCTTTGGGAATGGGGAGAGGGGATTAGTGAATTTGGGGAATAGGGAAATTTAGGGAAAATGGAGTAGGGAGTGATTGAGGAATGATAGATTTGGTAGAAAAATGGTTATTCAAACCCTAGGCAGCAAGTATCTTAGAATTTCAAATGGTAGGGTTTGATTTTGTGTTTAAAACAATTACCATTCTTCAACCACCATGATATAAGCACAAACTTGGATAAAACACAATGATGGAGGCTCTACCTACTTGTCACAAGGCAAATCCGTGCGATTTGGGTGATTTGATGAAGTTTTGAGAAAATTGGGCTTGGAATCTCTATGCACCGTGCCTCAAGCCCAATGCGCCGTGCCTTCTCTATGCACCGCGCCAGTGTATTTTTACACTGGAAATTTGAGCCCAATGCGCCGCGCCAGTTATGTGCGCCGCGCCACCTGCCCTATGCGTAGCACTTTTTGCAGGAGACTTTTGGAGGCCTTCATGGTGTCGAAATTGGGCGCAGGATAGCTCGTTGGAAAGATATTTGAGTCTAATTTCCAACCAAGCTATAATTTTTTAATTTAGAGTTCATTTTCTATGTCAAAAATCAAATATCCCAAGACTGGTCAAAATGTGCCAAATGAGGCTGCCTAAAGGCAGAGTCCTGTTGAATTCAACTTTTGAAGGTCTTTCTCAACTCCAAATTGAGCTCATGATAGCTCATTGGAAATAAATTTGTGTCTAGTTATCATTTGACTCATTAAGAAAGTCATTTGGCCAACCAAGCTAGGAGAAAACTTGATTTTACCAAGGTCACTTCAGAGGTCCATTAATTCTCCTGAGGCAACTGTATTTTTGACATTTCTCCAAAAACATGACACCTGTGTAAAAAGTGAAGGAGGTTTTTCTTCCTTGGCCTATTTTGGACAAATACCTCTCCAGTTTTTCCAAATTCATATTTTCTTGCTCATAAACAACATTGTAGTAAAACCTATCCCGATGTGTAGAACAAGGGATTTGTCGAAATGAAGCGAAATGAAGGGGATAAGGGGCTTCTAAATTCTTGAGAAAATTTTGGGAAGTAGGGAGGGATGTTAGGAAGTAGGGGAAAGTGGAATCTCAGAAATTGAGTCAGGGGAAGGTGTCCAAAAGGGAAAAACACAGGCCTAGCTTAGAAAATTGCCAAGTTGTAGCAAGAAACTAGGGTTTGTGCAAAAATGAGGAATTTGGGGGATCTCGGTGATGGGAAGTGTTTAATAAGGTACATTAAGGATAGGGGAAGGTGTATGAACATTAGGATACAAGTTTTGCTGATGATTTGACCATCCAAGAGAAATTGCCTTCAAAACCCTAGGAGAGGGAAATGAACCTTACCTAGGTGCAACTAAAGCATGAACAAGGTATAAAATGACCTAGTGGAACTTGACATGATGATGAAAACCTCTGAATGATGGTACACTCAGCTGAATGGTGACATGGACCGACATTTGGACAATTTTGAAAGGAGTAAAAGCAAACCCTAGACCTAATGCCTAGTGACCAAATTTTGCTTGAAGACTCACTGAAATGACAAAATTTGACCTTGACACCTTAAAATCACTTTGTAAGAGCATGTTTGATCACTGGAGGAAGGCTGCAAAGACTGACAGTAACATAGCTGAAGGGCATGTTTTCACTGGTCGCTGTGCCTTTGCCCAGGTCACTACGCGTTCGCTTAGAAGGAGCCAAAACGTGCTAGAAACCCTCCATCACCACCAAACTTATGAAATTGGTCATCATATACTTCAGCAAATGAGGTAGATGGCCAAATTATTCACTCCCTCCCTCCATTGTTCATCTACATAGGGTTTAATTTGTTTGTTGTCATTCCTAAAATCAAACCCTAGTAATACATTCTCACAGTCTCAATCACATTTCATAGCTTCCATTACCATTCCCCTCACTTAACAACTATCCCCTATCACCTCCCTCATTCCACACATCCTCATCCCTTCCTCATCATCTCTCCTCACGTCATTCCATATTTCCCACACCCACAGTCCATTCTACCATCTCCCTAAGAATTTGATAGAAATAAATCATGGCAGAAGAAGAACATAGAAGTCAGAGTGAGGAAGAAAACCAAGAGAGGAGGAAATATAAGAAAGGAGGAAAAATCATCAAATACGAGCCAACCAACACCAGAGAGCTCATGGCATCTCCCATCACTATCACAAGCTTCAAACATATGGGTTGTTTTGAGTTTTGTGAGAAGGTGGAAAGGACCCAGCATCATTCTGAATTGACCAGACAATTCATCATCAACCTTCGTGACAACCAAGTAAACCTTGCTGGTGTCACCTTTACTAAATCTTTTTCTATCATATCAGATGCTACTGGGATCCCAAATGTTGGGGAAAAATGGTTTAAACTGGGAGAATTGGATTATTTCTACTATGAGCCATATCTTAAACCCAGCCACAAGAATGAAAGGAGGAGGATTTTCCCTTTCTCTTACCTCATAGATAGATATGTTCCTATAATGAAAATCTTCATTAAGTACTTCACATATGAGGGTAGGTTTTCTAGGCTCTATTCCTATCATATTCAGTTACTCATGCATTTTACAAGAGTCAAAATGCTCAATCTGCCCTACTATCTTTACCGGGATATCGGCAAGATGTCATACATTACCCGAAGGAAGGATCATGATCATCAAATGGATAACATATTTCACCATTCTATCATCAAGATGATAGTCCTACACCACCTTGATCAACTTAACATTGCATGGGACACTTTCATATCCAATGATATTTTCACAGTCCCACCTATTCAACATGGCCAAGAGGCACCTTCATCTTCTCATCCATCCACCTCCATTCGTCTACCTCAGCCCATACATCATTCATCTTCATCTGATGAGTTAGCCACACCATCACCTCCATCATCACCATTTCATGAGCCTATTCATTCACCTAGAAGAGATGAAGGTAGTAGGCAGGAGCATATTGATCATGGCGAGAGCAGCAAGCCCAAAAGGGCTAGTTTAGGTACCTTGGAACATACCCATTAGAGAGGGCATAGGCAAGTGTTTTCCCCACTAATTGTGGGAGGGGCCTTGTCTTCTTCATCAACAAAGCAGGTACAGAAGGGTAAGGAAAAAGTTGTAGAGGCAGAGATCCAACAGCAGGAGGAAGACCTCCATGAGATAGAGCATGATTTTTAGTTAGTTGACTTAGATGAGCATGGTGATAGTGAAAGCACAACTATTGTTATCAAGGAGAAGAATGCACTCATAATAGAGCTCCAGGTCAACTTGCAAAGGGCCAAATGGATCATTTCCTACTATAAGCAGGAGAACAAGCAGTTTGAGGTCAAACATGAGCTCATGGAGGTTCAACTCAGAAAGGCAAAGAGAGAGGCTGAAAAGGATAAGGCCTTACTTGATGAGGCATATGGGCAGTATGGTGAGAAAATTTATGAATAGGTTCCAAGAAGAATGATCCAAGGATATTTTGCTTATAGATGTATCAAAAGAATCACATGTGAAAATTGTAGCTTAACATAGAAATTTAATGTGCGCATGAGAAAGAAGAAAAAACACATAAAAGGCATGAAAAGAAGACAAAAAGGCTTGATAACAGAGTTCTTCCAGCTTGGATTATGTCTCTAGGCCCTGCTCAATCAATGGGGAGGCCTTCGTTCATTAAATGGCATGAAAAGAAGAGAATACAATCATCAGTTACATAAAGGAGTATTATACCACCAGTCTAAAAAATGGCTGAGAATAGGAGAAATCATATGAAGAAATGGATAGCATCATTGCATTCGTGGCATCGAGAAGGGTAGAAACCATATAAAATTTTCCCAATTCAGACAAAATGATTAATTGCCCCTCCTGCAAGCTGTTGCCTCGAACTGTGTGCCAATAATTCTCACTCCCTTTGCACTTCTCTGCATGCATTGGGTTTTATAATCATTTCCTATTACAAGGACCCTTAAATCAGGGGTCTGTTTTATTCAAAATAGTAGCCATTGAAAAGAAGGATCGATGGGCACAACAAAACCTGAAAATAGGCCTTTTTCCATTAAACAGACAATACACGAAAACTTTGAAAAATCCGACCGAAGCCTTAAAGTCAGATCTCAAATTTTATTAAATCGGCCCTATTCTCCTGTCGGGTCCGTGCTTTATTGCAAATCGTAAATCGCTCTGTCAATGGCCCTTATCACAAGGGTCGCCGATCGTCGCTCGCCAATTGCTGATATCACTGTATCACATCGCTATGACCCAGGGGTCCTGCCTTTGGCATCCGCCGATGTCGATCATTG
Organism: Pinus tabuliformis; assembly: GCA_031772625.1. Classification (NCBI taxonomy): domain Eukaryota; kingdom Viridiplantae; phylum Streptophyta; class Pinopsida; order Pinales; family Pinaceae; genus Pinus; species Pinus tabuliformis. The sequence goes on along the minus strand of CM062804.1, from coordinate 1,436,906,953 downwards.
ACACTGATCACCGACGCTGATATCAGCAATCGCTGTATCACTTGTTGTTGGTTCTAAAGTCTCGATGTCGCACATAGCATGCCCCCGACTTCGATTAATCGGAGATCACTAATTAGGGGTTCCCGTCTGCTTGCCTTAAGTCCGCCCCTTTGGAACCTTTGATTGCGATTTTCGCTTTTAAGGCTAAAAACCCATTTTTTAAAGAAAAGCCTCATTTCCCAAAGGAACAAGGCAATCTTCTTTATGCCATAACTTCATCATCCGGACTTGGATTGGAGTGTCCTTTGCACCGTTGGAATCAGGGTGATGAGAACTTCGATCTGATGTCAAAATACTTAATTTTCTACCACTTTGAATATTGAGATTTTCCATGCCACTGTGTTTGAAGATCCACCTAGATCAATCCTCCCCATTGAGGAGCTTTTGGACCGCTAAAAGATTTATTAGTCAATTGGAAAGTGAGGGAATTGTTCACCCACCTTTCCTTCTCCAACCATTTTTCCTTGCTGGGGTGCATCCCCTTGAAACCAACTCGAAGGCATTCCACATCTCCTCATCGTGAAGTCCTGGTTCTTTGTCAAGGATGATGTCTTCTGGTAACTCATCGAGATATTCTGATGCAAAATCATCAACTGTAGGAACTGTGCCCACCTCGTCGGTGTCCATGATCAATGGGGGTTCATATAGCTTTAAGTTATCCACATTCACTACTGAGTACATTTGCATATATATCAGCAAATCAAGATGAAAGGCATTATTTCCAATCTTCTCCAAAATGGTGAATGGACCATACCGGATTGGTCGCAACTTCTTCCCTTCTCCCTTCATCCTGTCCTTACTGATGTGGAACCACACTTTGTCGCCCACTTGGAATTTATGGTCGACTCTGTGTTTTTCATGTCGAGCCTTGTAATGGGCTTGACTTTTCTCCAATTGCTCTTGTACTACTAGGTGAATCAATTGGATTCGCTGAATGAACTGCTGAGCTTTGTCCCTATCATTACGTCCACTGGAGTCATCTTCCCTTCCAAAGACCATATCAAAGGGTCCTTTGGGAGGTAACCAAAACATGTCTCAAATGGTGAACGCTGTGTAGATGAGTGCACTGCTCAGTTGTAGGAATGCTGTACATATGGGAGATGCTCATCCCACAACTTAGGATGTTTCCCACAATAGCCTCGTAACAAGTGTACCGCGATGTGGTTGACAACCTCTGTCTGTTCGTCAGTCTGTGGATGAAATGCCATGTTTCTTTTCAATTTGGTGTCCATCATCTTCCACAAGTTGGTCCAAAACTCTTCGAGAAAGCGAGAGTCCCGATCTGACATAATCGATGTAGGTAATCCAAAATGGACCCAAACATGATAAAAGAAAAGATAAGCATTCTGCTCTGAAGTAATATGCTTTTTACAAGGCATTAGAATACACATATTTCTAAAATGGTCAACAATGACATACAAATAGTTGTGACTCTTTCAGGACAAAGGAAAACCTCCTACAAAGTCCATTAACACACTTTCCCATGGACGACTTGGAATAGGGAATGGTGTGTAGAGCCCGAGTTTTCTATTAGAGGGCTTTGAAACTGAACACATCACACAACCCTTTACATAGCGAGTCACAATGTTCTTCATACGAGGCCAAAAACAAAATCTTTGTACATGACATAAAGTATTTTTGACACCAAAGTGTCCAGACACAAGAGAGGTGTGGACCTCTTGAATTACATGTACTCTTTCCCTATGGGAATACACAATTGCCAAGGTGATACAACAGTTTCCCCTACAAGTGATAGTTGTCCACTTGTGAACCATGGGTTAGTTTTGCATAAACATCCTTAAAGTCATCATTGTTAGCATATTGTTTAGCATAACTCTCAAAAGACAATGAAGCATTATGCAAAATGACAGAAGCAGAAATAGGAGGGCGAGATAGCATATCGACCACTTTATTGCTAGTGCCCTTCTTATACTTTATTACTAGATGGAACTGTTGAAGAAAACCCATCCACCTGAAATAATGCAATTTCTACAACTTGGTTTTTGATTGAAGGTACTGCACGGGCTGATGATCCGTATGGATGATGGTCTCCTTGCTGATTAGGTAGTGTTTCCACTTTTCACACTTTGCACCAAGTCATAAAGCTCCTTGTCATAAGTGGGATAGTTTATCAAAGCCTGAGAAAACTTCTCAGAATGGTAACAAATCGACTTCTTTTGCTGCATCAGTACAGTTCCCATGGCATAACCGTTGGCATCTCTTTCGATCTCGAATGGCTATTGGAGATTGAGTAAGGCTAAGACTAGCGCGGTGCTGATATTTTCCTTCAATGTTTCGAAGGACTTCTACTGTCTTCCTTCCCAATGGAAGACCCATTTCATACTTGTCAATGTGTGCAAAGGTGCTGAAATAACAGAGAAATTGGCAATAAACCTCCTCCAATACTGGATTGCACCTAAAACGCTGCGAACCTCGGTTACACTAGTAGGCTTAGGTCAATTTACAATTGCTTCAACTTTAGAGGGATCAATTTTTAACTGACCATGACCAACAATATGACCTAGGTAATGCAAAGAGGTTTTCCCAAACTCACACTTTGACAACTTTACATAGAGTTTTTCTTTTTTCAATACATCAAGCACTTTCTTCACATGAAACACATGTCCATTCCAACTTTTACTAAAGACAAGTATATCATCTAAATATACAAGAACAAATTCATCAATGAAAGGCCTAAAGAGATCATTCATGACCCTCATAAAAGTGGCTGGAGCATTGCAGAGTCCGAATGGCATCACCATCCATTTGAACAACCCCTATTTGGTCTTGAAGGCAGTTTTCCACACGTCTTGCTCTGTAATTCAGACCTGGTGATAACCACCACGCAAATCCAATTTTGTGAAATAAATAACATTCTTTAACTGATCTAATAAATCATCTATGTGTGGAAGAGGGTAACGATTTTTCACCATGATCTTGTTTAGTGCGCGCTAATCCACACACATCCTCCATGTGCCATATTTCTTTGGGACTAAGACAATCGGTGAGCCACACGGAGAGGTGCTCGGCTTGATGACCCCTTGGTCCAGCAATTCTTGCACCTGTTTCTTGATTTCCTCCATCTCAATAGTTGACATCATGTACATGCCAATATTTGGTAAAGGAGCGTCATGCTGCAAATGGATCTCGTGTTGGATTTCCCTCTTTGGAGGTAATCCCTTCGGTTCCTGAAACAACTCATCATAATTAGAAATTAATCCACATAATTCCTATTTATGTTCTTGAGCGCAGCCCTAGAAAGCATTAGCTAATTCTTCGTATTTTTCCCTTACAACCATAAGCATGCAACCCTTACTGGAATTCACCAGCCTTTTCATTTGTCCAGCACTTACAAGGCTGGCATTGATTTTATTTTGATGAGCCCTTACAATATATTCTACCCCATCTTTTGTGATTTGGTATTTGTTTTCATGACGGAAAAAGAATGCCTTTCCATCATATAGATACAGACTCCCCAACACCATGCCATAGATATCCAATGGGATCACATCCAGTTCTACTTCACCCACTAGCTTAGAAGCGATTACAAATTTTACTTTACACTGCTTGGTTACATTCAGTTTCACTTTATCATGTATCCATCCAAGCGGGTAAGGTTTCGAATGTGGTTTTGTTTCTAAGTCGAGTTTCTTCTCCAAGGATTCTACGATTAAGTTTTCTTGGGATCCAGTATCAAACATAGTTTCTACTTTAGTATGATTTATGACAAATATGATATGAAATAGCCCAATTCTCTTTCGATCATTAGGAAGGGACTCATTTCCAGAACTAGTGCCTTCATGCGATTCAAAATTAACATAAGGTGTAAGAGTACCTTTTGTTTCCGTAGCTCTGATTAATGCTTCATCTCCAGAATCCGATCCAAGGTCTTGCTGCGCAGTTGCCACTGTCTTCTGCTTCCCTTTTCCTCCATACTTCTTTGGACACTTTTCTGGATGCTATTTCCAACAATGATCATCATCGTGGCCTTCTTTTTTGCAGTGATTACAATACAACATTTCTCCTTCTTTGGCTACTATTGTTTTCTTCTCATTTCCTTTCCATTTTTCTTTGGATTTGCCATTGGGAGGTTTGAACGGTGGTTTTCTGGAATGATCATCTCTTTCATTTTTGCCCCTGTTCTCAATATGAATTTCCTTTACGCTGGCTGAGTCAATAGTGGTTGGTTCAAACAATAATAATGAATGCCTAATGTAACTATGTAGTGACCCAATGTACTTAGTTACTACTTCAAGTGTATCAAGTGCAATACCCAAATTCAGTGCTTGCTTTCTAAACTCCTTTGTAAAACTCTGAACATCCTGACCTTTGCCTTGCCTTAAATAATGCCAATTCATTAATGCTTTTTGCTTGTAACCCAAGGGATAAAATTGTCCCTTTAACGCAGAAATAAAATCAAGCCACAAGGAAAAGAGGTTACCCACATTCTTACTGCTCTAAAATTTGCTCTCCCATCAAATGAGAGCGGTGCTGCTCAGTCGTAGAGAGGCCCGCTGAATCTTTGCCTCATCCTCCACGATCCGCTGAATCCTGGAGTAGACCTCAATTTGCCTATTCCAATTATTAAGCTTCTCTGCGTTACTTTCACCATTAAACATGGGAAGATCAAATTTAACATCTAATTTAAAGAAAGGTTTCTTAAAGGCATCCCTTGAATTTCTACGATTATGGTGGTGAGAGGAAGAAGAGCTTTCACTTGTGGAAGAAGAAGGAGGGGGTTCTTCTCCACCATTTCCATGCACTGAACCTTGTTCTTCTAGTTTTCTCTCTTCTGCTTTCTCCATCCTTAAAACCAATTGACTGATATTCTCTGCCATTGAATAGAAGGTTTTTATGAAATTACGCTCCTCTTCAAGATGAGCTTCATCTTCTGCTATGTTTCTCCTTTGATGTGCACACCCCGCTTCGAGATCGAAAGGCTCTAGTTCCCCTTCGCCTCTTCAGAGTCTGTTTCTTGTTAGCATGCAAACGTGCAATTCACATCTAAAAATACCTGTTCTGATACCACTTGATCCAGGGATCTTTTGCTTATAGATGTATCAAAAGAATCACATGTGAAAATTGCAGCCTAACATAGAAATTTAATGTGCGCATGAGAAATAAGAAAAAAACACATAAAAGGCACAAAAAGAAGACAACAAGACTTGATAACGGAGTTCGTCCAACTTGGACTACGTCTCCAGGCCCTGCTTGATCAATGGGGGGGCCTTAGTTCATTAAATGGCATGAAAATAAGAGAATACAATCATTAGTTACATAAAAGGAGTATTATACTTCCATTATGAAAAATGGCTGAGAAGAGTAGAACTCAGATGAAGAAATGGATAGCACCACTGCGTTCGTGGCATCGAGAAGGGTAGAAACCATATGAAATTTTCCCAATTTAGACAAAATGATCAATCGCCCCTCCTACAAGTTGTTGCCTCGAACTATGTGCCAAAAATCCTCACTCCCTTTGCACTTCTTTGCATGCATTGGGTTTTATAATCATTTCCTGTTACAAGAACCATTAAATCAGGGGTCTGCTTTGTTCAGAATAACAATCATTGAATAGAAGGATGGCAGGCACAACCAAAACCCGAAAATAGGCATTTTTCCATTAAACATACAATACATGGAATACACTAAAAAATTCGACCGAAGCCTTAAAGCCGGATCTCAAATTTTATTAAATCAACCCTATTCTCCTATCGGGTCCACGCTTTATCGCAAATCACAAATTTCTCTATCAATGGCCCTTGTCGCGGGGATCGCCGATCGCCGATATCAGTGTACCACATCGCTACGGCCCAAGGGTCCTGCCTTTGGCATTCGTCGGCGCCGACCGCTGACGCCAATATCGGTAATCGCTATATCACATATTGCTCGTTCTAAAATCCTGATATTGCACATAGCATGCCTCCGACTCTAATTAATCAGAGATCGCTAATCATGGCTTCCCATCCGCCTGCCTTAAGTCAACCCCTTTGGACCCTCTGATTTCGATTTCTCCTTTTAAGGCTAAAAACCCATTTTTTTAGAGAAAAGCCTCATTTTCCAAAGGAACAAGGCAATCTTATTTCTGCCATAACTTCATCATCCAGACTCGGATTGTAGTGCCGTTCACACCGTTGGAATCAGGGCGACGAGCACTTTGATCTGATTTCAAGATACTTTCTTTTCTACCACTTTGAATTTTGAGATTTTCCATGCCACTGTGTCTGAAGATCTACCTGGATAAAAGAAGGCCAAGGACTAGAGGCCTAAAGAGATCTTTGGAGCAAGAAAGGAAAAGGGAGGCAGAACTAGCCAATGAGCTCACCTTGAATGAGCAATTTTCCAAGATGGTAAATGAAGACCGAGAACATTGGATTGAAAGGGTAAATGGTCATCTGGAGAGCCTCTTAGACAAGCCCAAGAAGGACAATGATATCCAAAGAAGAATGGAAAAATACTATTCCATGAGAAACAAAATTGCAAGGGCCAAGCTCAAAAGTGCTCATGCAAAAAATGAGGCCTTGACCAAGCAAGAGGAGAAAAAGAGGTTGGATATCCTTGCCAAGGCATCACTGCATGCCTCAAACATATAGCCAGCTATCAACCCACCAATTTTGACCATTTTTGAACAAATTTGGCAAGTTATAATTTGCTGTGTTTTTTTGAGGAATTTTTGGCATAGTCAGGATGTCAAATGCGCAACACCTAGGACATTGTGCTCTTTTTTGGAGCATCCAATGAGAAAATGGTCAGCATTATTGGATTCAGAATGAGGAGGACATGCGCCCTATACTTTTTCTAAGAATTTGGAGCAAAACTAGTCAACCAAAAGGGTCAAAAACTACTAAAATGTCACTTTTCTCCCTCTTTTTTGGCCTGGTCACTGTGCGTTTACCAGTCTTGGGATATTGGCATTTTGACAGGGAAAATGACCTCCAAATTGAAAAATAAAGGTATATCTAGAAAGTAGACTCGAAGGGATTTCTAACGAGCTATCTTGGAGAAAATTTGGACATCGGGAAGGCCTCCAAAAGCAGCCCTGAAGATGGCATTGCGTGTTTGACACCAAAAGGGCACATTTAACCAGGTTGCTGTGCGTTTGACAGTCTTCTGCTATTTTCACTGTTTCACTCCAAGTTGACTTTTACCTATGGGAAATTCAATTTTTACTCATGTAATTGATCTAGATGATGTAATTATTATGTTTTTACTTTTATCTAGGGTAGATACATCAGTTAAATGGCCTATGTGGCATGTAATGAATCAGTTTGCTAGAGTGAGGGATGAGTCACTTTGACCACCCTACACTCCAGCTATCAGTTCAGCCTTTCTAGCAACTGCTACTCCTCTCATGGATTCGATCCCTGAGCTTAGGATGAGTTGGTTTTAGGCCTATATTATGTATTTTCTTAGTCATTTTACAGGTTGGATTCAAGAGGATGTTGTACTAGTGATCAGAGACTATTATATCATATTTTGGCCAGTTTCAATAGATGAGTTGCAATTATTTTTCTGGGATACATGTGGTATGAATTTTTAGCATTATTTCTCCTTTTTGATCATTTTTATGAATGTTTTATCAGTTCATAAACCGTTTCATGTCTGTTATATGGTAATTTTCAAGTTGATAGGCATAATACATGCTTGCTCATGCTCTGTTTTGGGAAACTTATCATACTTCGTTCACTTTTCTTTAGTTTAGGAAGAATACATCTCTTATGATCTTCCTAACTCCTCATCAGTCTTAAACCATCACATCAAATCACCTTTTAAGTTTTAATTTTCATACCTACCTTACCCCTTTGAATGTTTGCAATCATATCTCGTTTTCCTTGACCTAATCCCTCTGACCTAAATCACTCATCCTTGCGACTACCCAACCAAATCAAATCAAACAACCCTATACACTATACATCTAGCCTAAAACCATAAACTATCCAACCCTCCTGGCTGTGACCCTTTGGAGAGAGCCCTCTCTGGCTTGGTAGGGCTAGCTACCAAGCTAAAAGATTGGTCTGTGGTTACCTCAGCTAGACTCTTCCTCAACCTTGGAGATCCAGAGGAGTGATAATAGTAGGATTATGGAATTATGGTCAAGAATTCATAGGTGGATAACCTATTACACAAGTCTATGTGGTAGTCTAGTAAGTTTTGTATATCTTCTCAGTGCTGTGTTTACCTAGATGTTTTACATTACAATTTGGTCTATAGGTGAGCCTCCTCCTTTAATCCTTTTCACATTAAGGTTTTAGTGGATTTATATAAGTAATTATCTTTTCTCTAAGGGGATCTCAATTTTTTGCTTGTCCTTCTCTAAATTTTAGAAGGTCTCTTATATTGGGTGGGTGCATAGACATAAAAGAGATAAAAAATAAACAATATTAAGTCTCTCAAGGATGGAGAGTAGGACAAGGAATTTGGATAGTGGGAATCATTGAAAATCTAGAAGTGTTATGGAATATTGTTTAGAATAAAATTTTAAAGATTTTTCATTAATTGTAAGAAATCGAATATATTCTTAGGAACTATGAAGAGTTCATATAATTCTACAAGGCTTCAATATTCACAACCGCTACAAAAATGCATGAGAATGGATACTAGGTCAACAATCAGGGGAACCCTTGTTTAATTGAAAATAACATATAGTTGGTCATAAATATGAGTAAGTGAGATCAAATTAGAGCTTATAATCAAGGGCAGTCAATCATTCCATTTGTAATGAAGTAAAGGAAGAAGAAACAATATACCAACTAACTAAGTGTAGAAATTAGGTTGTACATTTGCAAATTCTCAAGAAGTTTTAATCAAAATCACAAGACACAAACCTACTCTACTGATCTGCGACTTTAACTCACAATTTAGAACAAAAATATTAGACATGCAAGAAGAAATAACACACATGCAACAAGTATTTTTATCTGGGGAAAGAAATATGCTAAAAAACCCCAATGCCATCTTGCATTAATCAAATGAATAGAGATGTATTACAATTTCTTTGTTTAACCGAGCATAACCTATCTCTATGCTCATTGAGGCCTCTGACCCAGAATTAGTCAAATTTTTCCTCGGCTTGAGCTCCTATTTCTTTATTTTTTTCCTTGAGGAATCAACCCATATTATTTAGGAAATTCCCTAATTGAATTTCACAATTCCTTAGGTTGATCATATGACTGCATGCAACACCTGTAAACTCAAGACTAGTCTACAATAGATGTTACACTGCTTTGGAATATCCACCTCAACTGGGTAACTTGAATTCTCTACATGCACTAGCTATTTTGGGTTGATTGATTAGTTAACTAGATGATCACTGCCTTTGGTTGAAGTCCCGCTACTTAACTGACCTTCCACTAGTTCCTCCAAAAGTTGGAACTAGTTTAACTAAAAACAGCCTGAGATAACTAACCTTGATTGATACAAATTAACAATCAGACATGCTAAATCGACTATAACTCCTCCAACTCAAATCTACTACGTAAAATGGGCGACAAAAGCTGTGTCATACAAGTTAACATCATCCAAGTTGTGTGTTGTTGTGGAAATTCATTTTTTCTCACTTTAATCAACACAAAACCGAATTGGGAATTTCTTGCTGCTTTTTTCAACACTCCCTCTCAGCAAGAAAGGGATTATCAACCACCCCTATCCTACCCCTATGGAACTCAAACTTCCCTCTTGACAAGACCTTTGTCAAAATATCAATATCTTATTCCTTTGTCGAAACGTACTGCAACAACATTATCCGCCTCTGCACACAGTGCCATAAATGGTGATAAATGTAACACCGTCCTCCCACATCTACCCAAGCAACTGATCAACTAGGGTAAACATGCAATGAGAGGTTACTATGATATGATTCAACCTCCTAGGAAAACTTAAGGAAATGGAATCGATGGAAACAAAACACACAGACCTCCCTTAGGTGCTTTAGGACCCCCCAGGAGCTAATCCACCACTCTAGGTGCCCAACCCCTGATTTAACCTAACATTTACATGAATTAAACCTTGAGTCGCTTCCATGACAAGTTATGCATGCAACTGTAAACTTATAGTCTCCCCCATAGTGACTGCAAGGGAGAGACCGCAGTCTCTATCAGCCAGTTCTGTGCTAGAGACTGTGAGATTTAGGCCACTTTTTCAAGGCTAGCCTCCAAACCAATGCCTAGAACTTGATGTGACTCTCTAAGACATTAAATGACACCAAGGAAAAGCTTCTGACACAAAACTTGATCAAGGTCTTGACCTAACCAAGCCTAACCATGATATACACTTTGTCAAACACTTAGTAAACATGCAACGCACATGTGTGAATAACATATCTAAGCATAAGGCTCTCATACTTATATGAGACTCACTATGAAGAATTGTCTCCTTATCACATTAGCTGCCATTTCATCCATTAGGTCATATATACATTGATAATTCAATAACAAGTAATACCATGATGAGAACTATACATAACTGCTGTCATAAAATACATACATAACCACATAGTAGGGATAGAAATACCAATGAAGTCACAGCCATATAAACCACATATAATCCATCATAATGCTAATAGAGATACGAGGATAAATAATCTTTCAATGCTGATGAAAAATCCAAATCCAGGATGGGACTTCCACGTTCCACCCAACTGTATAATAGCTGAGCCAAATCTCTCTTCAGCCATTCACCCTCATGCCATATTTCAAGCATGAATGTGGGATCTCATAGAACACATCAATCAAAACTCATCTAGGGCTTCCAAAGGCCATCCACATCAACTCGTCAAATAGTGATTCCACCTCACGACCAGACATCACAAAACCATCATCAGATTGGTCTCCATCCAAGCCTTCCAGGGCTTCCAGAGCATTTGTCCAACCAAGGCTTCCAGGACTAGTAACCCAACCCACAACTTATACAGGGCTTCTAGAGAGTTTGTCCAACTATGGCTTCCAGGACTAGTAACTCAGCCCACCTAGGGATTATAGAGAATTTTTCCAACCAAGGCTTCTAGGACTAGTAACTCTACCCAAGTTGTTATATGGCTTCCATAACATTTGTTCAACTAGGGCTTTCAGGACTAGTAACTCAACCCAAGCTAAGGAAACATGAGAACCAACCAAAAACAAACAATGAAAGTAAACCCACAATCACCGTGGGTATTCGATAAATGGTAATGCCAAGCAATCCACTACCAATCACGACCATCCTCCATGCTAATGAAATATCACAATCTAAAATCCACATGGATATTCCGTGCATGCCAAAACTAGTAAAGGAAACACACATGCAACTCAGTACTTGCAAGAAAATATGATGTAGTCGTCGACCCCAATGCCCTCTTGTGCTTTCCTTATTTTCCTTTTCCTTCTTGCTCCAAGAATCCAAATATGCCACACCCTCCAAGAATGCTCCATGAAAACTCTAAGTATCCAAGAGTATGAGAGAGAGAGAGAGAATAATGAGAGAGCTCCAAAACTACACTGACCAAGTCCTGGCCACTGATCCTCAGAATCCTTTTTATTAGTGAGGCCTCTATTTCCTCAATTTTCCTTTAATTTCCTCCTCACATGCAACCTATGACCTTTCACCTCCTTTTTCTTCTAATTTTCATTATTTTTATAAATAAATGTGCCAAAATTCCATTTTGCTTTTCCAAAGCCTTAGCCATTGACTTTTCCAATTTCCTTAGCCATAATAAACCAAATAACACCCTCTAGGATGTTTTCCCCACCATTCCACTTGGAATACATGTCCCATCACCATGGCCTTATATATTTTTACATGATTTTTTAACCAGGTCTGTTACAGAATGCTCCCCCTTGGGGGGACACTGTCCTCGGCATTCAATGACACCTATTACCAACAAGACCACTGAAACAAAACATACTTCCCATGGAGCTTTATAACACAAATTGTTGCAGTATTTACAATGGCAATTTGCTAAAACATGACAAACATACAGTGTATTTGAGCTTTATAACACAATTCACTACGGTATTTACAATAACCACATATACACATACACATTTTCTTCAACTAGCAAATAGCCATATTGTCTATGGAGCTTTTGATTCAGATCTTGGGGGGAGGCCCCCAAGATCTAAAAGATTGAAATGGATCTTGTGGGGGAGGCCCCAAAGATCTGAAGAATTGCAATGCTAGAAAGAAAATGACAGAACACACAGTAAATAAAACCACAAAGAAACTTTTATTAAAACCAGTAATAACTATAAAGGCTACATTGTGGCGGCCAATCCGTCCTTTTACAAAATGTGACTTGTTACTTATAGTCTTTTTTAGTTACAATACCACGGGTCAATTCCATGGGTGAAAGAATACCGTGGGTGAATTTCACAATACCACGGGTCAATTCAATGGGTGAATGAATACCATGAGTGGATGTCACAATACCATGGGTGAATGAATACCATGGGTGGATGTCACTTACAATACCATGGGTAAATACCATGGGTGGATGAATAACATGGGTGGATGAATACCATGGGTTGATGCCATTTTATATTCAGATCATTCCTCCCTCCTTAAGAAGCAATGGTCCCCATTGCGTGAAGTTCCCTCCTGTGAAGCCTTTGTTGAATATGAAGAGCCAATGAAGAGAAGGGTTTTATGTAGTTAACCCATAACCATGATGAACGAAGATCTGAGGATAGAGATACCCTGTAATGCTTGTGACCTACTATGATACTGATAGTGTGCATCCTAGGAAATGGAATTCGATGAAGTGTGGATTTGTGGATGACCCATAACCATGATGAACGAAGGTCCAAGGATAGAGATACCCTGTAATACTTGTGACCATCTATGATACAGACAGTGTGTAGCCTAAAAAATGGAATTTGATGAAGTGCGGGTTTGTGGATGACCCATAACCATGAAAAATGAAGATCTAAGGATAGAGATACCCTGTAATGCTTGTTACCAACTGTGATACTAATAGTGTGCAGCTTAGCAAATGGACTTCGATGACAAGGACTTTGTGCGGTTGATCCATAACCATGATGTTGGTTGTTGACAAAGTAGTAGGTGCCTACATAGCCTGGGGGTGGGAGGGCACATCTCTAAATAACCCAAGCCAAATGCCGCTATGATGAAACTGATGAATGTGAAGTAGGTGCCTAATAAAGTGGGGTGGGAGGGCACGTCTCCAAAGGGAACCCACTCTAAATGCTGCTCCAGAATTAAAATCGACATAACTCAGTCAATATAACTCAGAATATTTATTATAACCTATTTTTGGAAATATAAGGACCATTTGGCATCTTCCCATGTGTTGGAAATCCTTATCTGGACTCTCTAGAATCTCATATTCCCACTGCAACTTTTCTGCTGTCACAAAAGTTCTGAAAAAATAACTGATTTTAAATCAGTGATATCTACCACATTCGAACTCCGATTTGACCTATTTTTTTTTTTAATGGAGCAATTTTTCGAGAGGAAATTATATCTATAATCACTTTTCTGAAATTTTGCACCAAAATTGCAAAAAAATAAATAGGAGAGCCGTTGTCCATGAATTGTTGTCAGAAACATTTCTGCAACATAACTAATTTTAAATCAATGATATCTCCCTCATCTGGACTCCGATTTGGCTGATTTTTTTTTTTGAATTTGGGTATTTTTTCACAATGAATCCAAATATGTTATTTGTTTTTGTAAATTTTGCACCAAAAATTTCAGATCTGATCTGCAAATTCATTGCCTAGAAACATTCCTACAAAAAAATGAAAAAAGAAAAATTCTTCCCGCTTGGCCCAAGAAAATGCTCTGTGGAGGACGTAGCACATGCATGAAATTTGTTGAATATTGCTGCAAAATTTGAAACTGAAATAGGCATCAAACTTCATTCCCATGGGATCATAACTTGCTCTGATACCACTGATCTAGACCTTGGGGGGAGGCCCCCAAGATCTAAAAGATTGAAATGGATCTTGTGGGGGAGGCCCCCAAGATCTGAAGAATTGCAACGTTAGAAAGAAAATGACAGAACACATAGTAAATAAAACCAAAAGGGAACTTTTTACTAAAACTGATAATAACTATAAAGGCTACATTATGGCGGACAATCCATCCTTTTACAAAATGCGACTTGTTACTTATAGTCTTTTTCAGTTACAATACCACGGGTCAATTCCATGGGTGAATGAATACCATGGGTAGATGTCACAATACCACGGGTCAATTCCATGGGTGAATGAATACCATGGGTGGATGTCATAATACCATGGGTGAATGAATACCATGGTCGGATGTCACTTACAATACCATGGGTAAATTCCATGGGGGGATGAATAACATGTGTGGATGAATACCATGGGTGGATGTCACTTACAATACCATGGGTAAATTCCATGGGTGGATGAATACCATGGGTTGATGCTATTTTATATTCGGATTAGCTTTATAAATCCAACTAGATACAATATTTACAATAATATACATAAATACACATATACATTTTCTCAACCAAAAAATAAAGGGATATGATGCCCGCATGATTCGAATTGGATCCTAGAACACTCTCTAAGTTTTCATGAACTCTCAAAATTATGACAAAATTTCAAAGTCTTATAAAGATCAAGCTTATCAGAGATATCCTCGTAATAGTTACAATTTCTGAACAACGCAGAGCAACGAAGACCTCGGTCAAGTGCGCAGGCCGTCGGCCCATGGTAATGCGCGCTACCAAAAATTAGCAAAACTAGAGGTCAAATTAAGAAACGAGGGTAGTTTCTGATATGTTTCTAATCACATATCGCTAGGAGAATCCCTCAAAGAAGGAAAATCCCCAAGTGTCTGGACTCGAAAAGTTATAAAATGTAACAGATATCGCGCTGATTCCATCAGAGGCGGGGTCCCACAAAAACCAACAAAATATCAGAAGGGCTTCGAGTGGTAAGCAGTTTCAACAGAGTCTCGCCTGATGCCACACAATGGGTGCCACACATCTGGTGGAAGAGAGAGAAAACCGATCACATCGAACGGGTAAACGTCATGTTACTTGTTTGCCAATATGGATGATGACCATTGGATCTGGAGGCTCCAGATCAACCACGGAGATGTGTTCTGATGGGTGACCCGATTTGACGAGATAAATAGGAAGAGTTGTATAAGATTTGAATTCTGAGGTGGACGATGCATTGGCAAAGGTCATGTTTTGTGAGCATTCTTGGAGTTAACGAATAAATGGTCGTTTTGAAAATGTTCAAGAGAACTGACACTCAGTTCGTTATGAAATAGGTGGCCACCTCCCTGCGAGGCATTATACAATGATGATTACGAAGAACAAAGGGATTCAGATGGACAAAGACAGGGAAACCAGAAAGCCGAGAAGCAGAAACGAATAGTCAGAAAGCAGATTGGCTTTAAAGCCATGAACTGACATAGAGAGAAGAGAGTAAGTTAGATGCAGAAAGCTAAGAGCAGAGAGAAGAAACCGAGCTGACCTGCTAAAGCAAAAAGGTAGCATCAATCCAGACAGAGCCAAAGAGAGTCAAAGAGTCTGTGTACTCCAGAGAAGGCTTGAGAGGTTCAAGTGAACTCCTTTGTATATGCCTGTCATGTATGAGTCTCAGATTGGGCTCATACTACTGTGACCAATAGAGGTCGAGTTTCAGTAAGTAGAGTCTGTGTACTCCAGAGACTTGGGGGATCCAAGTATAGTCTTATTGATTTATATCTGTTGTGTGAGACTCAAATTGAGCTCACTATTGTAAAAACTCAGCTTTTGAAAACATAATAGAGAGGCCACCATTGAAGGCTGGACTTGGAGACATGGCCCAAGAGTATTGGGTGAACTCCTTATTAAACTTGTTGTGTTTACATGTTTGCCTATTATGTTTTCTCTAACTGCTTCAATGTCTATGTATTTTGCAATCTCATCGATCCGTTGCATAAAATAACATAGGCACATCCATGCACATGAGTCTATAATACCTTAATTGTTTGTCTTAGATCAATATTAGATCAAGTGGTATCAGAGCTATAGGTTACTAAGGTTAGACAAGCCTGTGCTATATTTCTGTTGAATGATAACTAGATCAAAGTCTAAATTAGGAGAAGGAGAGTTGGTTGAAGCTAACCCAACAATTGGAAGATTCTACCCTAAGAGGAAAATGTCAGAAGAAAGTCCCTTGGAATCAGACTCCTAGTTCATGGATAGTTTCATGACCATGAGAGCCATGGTAGAGGAAATGTATAGAGAATTTAAGAAAGGTAGAGATGAAGATTCATCAAACTCCAAACAAGATAAAGGAGCAGAAGAATCTCTCCTCCATGACCATTCTAAAGGCAAAGGGAAAGAAGAAAACCTTCCCACACCTCCTAATAGCCTCGAAAATAAAAATAAAAGATTAAATTATATGTTAAATTTGATTTTCTGATATATGATGGAGAGTTGAATGCAGAGAAGCTGGATAATTGGATTAGACAGATTAATGTATATTGTAGGGTGCAGAGCATTGATTCAGACAAGAGTAAGATTCAGCTGGCCAGCCTACGCCTTGGAGGCACTGCCTTGGTATGGTGGGAAGGCAGGACACAAGCCGACATGAAGAAGCATGGTAAAATTCTTTCTGTCTGGAGTGAATTTGTTTCTCCAATTAAAAAAATAGTTTTATCCACTAGCTTATATGCAGCAAGCCATGATGAGTTGGAAAACTCTTCGATAATTAAAGGGGCAAAGTGTACAAGGTTACATCCAAGAATTTAGGAAAAGAGCTTTGATTCTAGGATTTTCTTTAGACTCACCTGAAACTTTGATGAAGTATATAGGTGGTCTACGCAGCGATTTAAAGCACACCATTCTCATGTTTAATCCCACTAGCATAGATGAGGTATCTATTCAGGCTACACATCTAGAGGCTAGAGGCAAGAATGTGAACCTAGAAGTTGGGGGATCATCAAAACCCACTGAAAGTAAGAATAAGGAAAAGAGAAAACAGAAATGGAAAGAGAGGAAGGAAAATACTGTACAAAAGACCAAATCTTCATGCACTCACTGCAAGAAGGATGGTCATGATGATGAACACTGCTAGATTCCACATCCGGAGCTGAGGCCCAAGAAGTATGATGGAAAAAAGAAGAAGACTGCTGCAGGTATTCAAAAAGATTTGGGGTTAGACTCAGGGGATGAAACAACAATCATAGCCACAGGTATAAAAGGTACAAATTCTGAAGCATCTACTAGTAATTCTGCACAATCTACTGATAATGAAGCAAATGAGAGGAAAAGACATGAAATTTTTCATATTAGAGTTATTTCCAAGCATCAAAAGATTGATACTTTGATTGATAGTGGCTCACAAGTAAACTTAATTTCTGAAGCAATTGTAAAGAAGCTGGGATTACTAACCACACCTCATAAGAAACCTTATCCATTAGGTTGGTTATGTGATAAAGCAAAGCTACAAGTGACTAGACAATATAAACTTAGGTTTTCTTTTGGGTCAGAATTTGTAGATGAGGTTGAGTTAGTTATTGTTCCCTTGGATATATGTGGAATTGTTTTAGGAAGTCCTTACTTGTATGAGAGAAAAGCTATTTTCTATAGGGCAGAAAACAAGTATCAACTCGTTAAAGATGGAATTGAATATATTGTAAGATCTCATAAACTAAAAAATAATTATACTCTCATAAACTCAGGGTAGATGAAAAGAATTGTAAATTCATGCAAACAAATTTTACTGATGGTTGTAAAGGAAAAGAAACCTGATAAAACCAATGTATTTGAGGGCTGTAATGCTAAACAACAAGTCGATTTAGAAAAAGTTGTTACATAATATGATATACTATTTGAAGAACCTAAATGTCTACCACCCACAAAGGAAATAGTACATGATATTAATTTGCATCAAGATACTCCATTGCCTAACATCGGAATGTACCGGTTGTTTGCTTTAGAGAATTCATAAATCAAGAAGCAGGTACATGAGCTGTTTGAGAAAGGGTTCATAAGACCTAGCACATTGCTGTGTGGGTCTCTATTGGTGAGAAAGAAAGATGGCTCATAGAGAATGTGCATTGATTACCAAGAACTGAATAAGATAACGATAAAAAATCGTTATCCCCTTCCTCGCATAGATGATCTAATAGATCAGTTGAAAGAAGCTGTTTATTTTTCCAAATTGGACTTGCATAGTGGCTACCATCAGGTTAGAGTTGCAGAGCAAGATGCATGGAAGACTGCATTCAAAACAAAGCAGGGATTGTATGAGTGGTTGGTTATGCCTTTTGGCTTAACTAATGCTCCTGCTACTTTCATGAGATTAATGAATGATGTACTCAAACCTTTTATTGATGATTTTGTCATTGTATATTTAGATGAAACTCTTATATTTATTAAAACATGGGAAGAACATTTGAAGCATGTAAAGTAGACTCTAGATGTTTTGAAAAGAGAAAATATTTATGTTAAGCTCTCAAAATGTGAACGTGAAAAAACATCTTTGAATTATTTGGGTCATATTGTAGGGGGTGGTGAATTGAATATAGATCCCTCTAAGGTTGTAGTCATTGTAAACTGGCCTAAACCCAAATCTGCTAAAGTTAGAAGTTTCCTAGGAGCAACACAATATTGGAGAAAGTTTATTTCTAACTTTTCCTTGATTGCAGCTCCCTTACATGCTTTAACAGGATTGAACAAGGTGTTTCAGTGGGGAGGCAAACATCATAAAGCCTTCAACACCTTGAAAGAAAATATTAGTACAACACCAATACTAGCATTGCTCGATCTTCAAAGACCATTTGAGATTGAAACGGATGCCAGTGACTATGCCATGGGAGCAGTGTTGATGCAGCACCGTAAACCCATATATTATCATTTTGAGATATTTAATTCTATAGTAGTTAATTATCCCACATATGATAAAGAATTGTATGCATTAGTACAGAGTGTGAAAAAGTGGAAACATTACCTAATGGGCAAAGAGATAGTTATACATATTGATCATCAATCACTTCAGTATTTTCACTCACAAACTAAGTTGTAGCAATCAAGAAACTATAGGTGGATGGGTTTTCTACAAAAGTTTCATCTTGTCATCGGATATAAAAAGGGCATACACAATAAAGTTGTAGATATGTTGTCCAGACCAATCATAAATGCATCTACTATACTTATGCATAATTCAGTATTGCATGAAAGCTACATTAAACAATATGATCAAGATATAGATTTTAAAGATGTATATGCTACTTTAAGCCATGGAAAACAAGTAGAAGAATTAGATTATCATGTTAAGGACCAACTCTTGTATCATTTTGGAAAGTTATGCATTCACAAACTGAAAGAGCAAAGATAATTCGAGAAGCACACACTTCTCTAATATCAAGTCACTTTGGTGTAAGTAAAATAGTTGGACAACTGCAAAGATTTCTTTATTGGAAAAAAATGAATGAATTAGTTTTCAGATATGTAAGAGGGTATACCATGTGTGCTAAAAGCAGACCCAACAATAGAAAACTAGGTTTATACACTCCCCCAGTTCCTTCTCATCCTTGGGAAAGTGTCTCCATGGACTTCGTTGGGGGACTGCCTAAATCTAGAAAAGGTCATGACTATGTATATGTTATTGTGGATAGGTTCAACAAAATGTGTATTTTAGTACCCTGTAACAAATAGATTACAGTTGAAAAATTGCAAAATTGTTCTTTCAGCATGTATGGGTTCATTTTGGATTACCCACTTCCATTATATCTAATCGAGACTCCCGATTTGTTGGGAAATTTTGGTCGAGTCTGCAGGAATTGATGGACACCAGACTAAAGAAGAGCACAACTTTTCATCCACAAACAGATGGCCAAATAGAAGTGGTCAAGAGGACAATGATCCAATTTCTTAGAGGCTATTGTAGCAAGCATCCCAAGCGTTGGAATGAACACCTATGTTATATGCAGCATGCTTACAACTGAGCTAAAAATTCTTCTACATAGAGACCTCCTTTTGAGACCTGTTTTGGTTTCACACCAAGGTCTCCCTTGGATTTTGTCTTTGGTAAAGACATAGAGGTTGATGGACACAACGATGTGATCAAGGCAACCAAGTTCATTGAACAAATTGTAGAACCTCTATTTTACACCTATTTGTCTACCATTTTCCTCCACTTTTCCTTATCTTTTCTTCACTTTTGCCTCATTCTCACCATAAAACCTCTCAGATCATTACATTCAGTGTCAATAAGCATGATCAAGCAAGTTTTGCTAATGGATGACTATTTGTTTAGTTTTTGACTCACTTGCAAGAATCCCGCAGCTATCTGATGATCCCGCAGCTATCTGAAGATCCTGCAGCCTTTTTGTTAAACACTATGATCCACGTGTCGGTTTGCTAGACGGGCCACATGGGCACTCAGGTATCAGTGTGCTCGAGGTTCCTGTCCCATTGTTCCAGCCATCCACGTCACTTTCACCCATGGTCAAAGCTGGTTTAGCCACGGTCAACTCAAGGTGGTTTAAACGGTGTTTGAGAGCTGTTTGGTCACGTCACCTTAAATGGTGATCTGTCTATGTTCTACAGATGGCAGAGGACGCAATCTAACATAGGATTTATTATCCATGTCGACAGAACCACTAAACTCGTCCACGCAGCCGTGATGTGTCAAAGGACCTTTAATACGCATACTGTTTTATTGTTTTTCTGTTAACTAGCTGTACGCGTAGGCTATCTTAGAAGCTCCTATAAATTGATGCGTCTGCGTATGCTCAAAGAACTTTTGATTAGTTGTAATTTGCTGCACTTGTGTTGAATTTAGAAGCGTTTGTGAACTCTGTTTTCTAGTGCTATTCCAGCACTCTGTTTTGTAAACTTTTTGCAAATGGAGGAATCAATATAGCACTGTTTTGAAGTTTCCAGATCTTTGAGTTCTCTTGTGGCTGAATGAACAGAGGGCCCCTGCTCATCTCAGCCTTTGTAAAGTATTTCATGTGCAGCATTTCATTATTTTCTTATTTGTTTCCTTAAGCATGTATAGTTTCATTTACTTGTTTTCCTTTATTTTCAGCTGATCAATGTTCTTTCTTTGCAGGTTTCTTTTAGCCCGGGATTTATTTTTATATGTGTTGTGTTTGCTTTACAGCTAATGGTATTTGAAGTTGACAATTCAAGTGCTGCCATTTTGTCTTTATAGTTAGTTTTTAATCTTATTTCTCAAAGAGCTGTTAATATACATGAATGATCTTCATCATAAACTGTTATCTTTTAAGATCAAAATATCACTAACTTGCAGCTTGTTTGGGTGCTTTTTGGACTGTTCTTAAGCTACTTTCTTTCCGTACTTTACACAGTACATGTGCTTTGAAGTATCGAGTTAGAAAGAGTAAATCATTACCACTAG
Organism: Pinus tabuliformis; assembly: GCA_031772625.1. Lineage (NCBI taxonomy): Eukaryota > Viridiplantae > Streptophyta > Pinopsida > Pinales > Pinaceae > Pinus > Pinus tabuliformis. Next base: position 1,436,885,576 of record CM062804.1, on the reverse strand, counting down.
TCTTTAAAGTAGAAGTTTTGATTTTAAAGTGCTTCCTAGACTATTTCCTCACTACTTTCTAATCATGCTTTCCATAGTACATATGGCTAAAGTAGAGAATTAGAAATAGCAAATTATTGTCATTAGTCTTTCAAGCATATTTTTCTCACTTTTATAATTCCACTTAAGCTACTTTCTTTCCGTGCTTTACACAGTACATGTGCTTTGAGGCATCGAGTTAGAGAGAGATAATCTTTATTCTTGGGTTTTAAAAGTGATTCTCTTTTCTTTCATTAGCAGCAACTTGAACGGTGTCTAGTGCCATTGGTAGTGGTCATTTGCTTTCAAGTTTATTTCAAGTCATTTCAATTTCACTTATTCTTTCCAAGCATTTCCTTTCAAGCAATTAGTTAGAGATCACTCCACACACACTTCCACTCATTTAGAATTCACTCTACACACACACTATCACTCACTTGTTTATAAATTCTCATTCCATCTAGGAACATAATTAACCACAACAACACCCCCAACGATAAGAAAAACTCTAAGAGGTTACTTAAGTACATATAGTACACCCTCACTTCATCAGCTTACGAGCCCCGGGTTGACAATAAATACTAGCAATTTAGATAACACTAAATTGACTAAACATTTTGGCGCCGTTGCCGGGGAAGTGAAATTAAGTAGCCATATTCTTAGAAGAAAAAAAAATAAAAACAACTTCAAGAAAAGAAGTTAATAACCTATCTAAGTATGCTCTCCTCTTGCACTTTGAAGTGATCTGGAGGATCAGAAAGGAGAAAGTTATTAATCTAATAGTTTCTTAAGTATGCTCTCTTCTTGCACCTAGAGTGAACTGGAAGATCAGAAAAAGAACTATTTAACTTGACTTGAAGATAAAATAAAAATGACATGCATAGAGCTAGAGATTCTAGGGGAAGGTTTTTAGCTAGAGCTCGAAGTTCAATTTTTACAAGTCCATCTGCTTCAAGAGATAGACAAGAGATACCTCCCTTATCTCCAACCGAAACTCCTAGTCCTGAAATTCAAGAGCCAAGAGTTGACTCTCCTATACCTTCTATTGAGTTTGAACTAGGAAGAGACTCTTCTCTTTCTCCTACCAGACAACCAATTGTAATTGAAGAAATAGACTCACCTGAAGAGGAAGGAGAAATCTCTTCTCATTCACCCTTTGTAGAAGAACCAGAAGATTTTGAAATCCCTAGGAGAATCATCATGGCAGAAGAAGAAGGAGGAGGTAGAGGTAGAGGAGGAGGAGGAAATAACAATAATAATGGAGGAGGTAGAGGTCCCATTGGAGGAAATAGAGATGGGGATAACACATTTGGGTTTCCCATTGTTGATGAGGACTCCCGAGCCACCATGAAAAACATATCACCATCCGTTCTCCCAAATTTTCATGGATTAAGAACTGAGGACCCTGAAACATTCTTGTTTGAATTTGAAGTTGTGTGTCGAACTTATGACTATCTGGATGATACTCAGAAACTCAAACTGTTCCCATCAACATTAAAAGATCAAGCTTTGAAATGGTTCATGGGGTTACTTACTCAGTCCATTAGGACCTGGGATGAAATGAAACAAACCTTTTTGGATAGGTATTTGGACTATTGTATGCCTACTAATCATAAGGATGAGGTTTTTAAAATGATGCAAAAAGAAGATGAGAGCTTAGAAGATTTACTTGAGAGATTTCAATATAATTTAAAAAGAGCAAAAATGAGCACCTTGGATGAAGAGACCTTAAAAGCCCTCTTATTAAAAGCCATTAGGGATGAATGGATAGATATCTTAAACATGATGGGGAAAGGGGATATTTCTCAACTTCCTCTCAGTGATATAGCAGAACTATGTACCCATCTCTCAAGAGGCAAATCAAAAACTCAAAAAGGGCCTAGAGATCCTTCTCTCCTTAGGGCAAATAAATCTGCAACAGGATCAGTGAGTAGGGCTGAAATCGGTAATATGCTAGATGAATTTAAAACTGACATCTTAGGGAGTCTTAGTGAACAAATTGATACCCTTAAGATTCAGAATAAACAAAAAGCAGAAGCCGAGGCTATGACCATCTTTTGCCCGAAGTGTAGAAAGAAGCATGCTTTAAGGGAATGTCCCTTGGAAGCACAAGTTGTGGAAACCTGTGTAATTTGCTCAGAAACTCATGAGACCAAGGAATGTCCTTCAATCCCTGGCCTCAAAGCAGTCTTTCAAGAAGATCCAAGTACGCTTGAATACTTGAATCTCTTTGTTTTGTTGCAAGAAGACCTTGGCAGGGGCAGCAAAATCAAGGGTTTAACAACTCTATGAATTTCCAGTCCCCACCAAATTGGAATCCTTGGCAACAACCTTGGTCACAACCACAAAATCCTTTCCAAGCATGGTTGCAAAGCATGCAAATGCAAAATCCTTATGGGAGATTTGCCCAATTCTATCAATATCCTCAATCCTTTCAGAATCAGCAAGCTCCCCAACTTCCAAATCAAGGTCAACAACTGTCATTACCATTCCCTCAACAACAACAACCTCCTCCACAAAATCAAAATTCTCAACTCCTGTTACAATCTCAGCAGAGGCCAAATCAACTTCCCTCTCAACCTCAACCAAACCCCAATAATAGGAATCCTCAAAATGCTTATGTGATGGAAGGTCAACCACTTATGGAAGGTCAACCATTCCCTACCTATATGGTTGTCCCTCTCAATGAGGTCCAACTCAGATCAGGTAGAATCCTCGACCAACCTTCTACAAGTGCTCAACAACCAAGCATTTCTGAGGAAGAATCTCTCAAAGCCAATAAGGGTTCTGAAGTATCCCTTCAAAACCCAAGCATTAAAGAAAAAGAAAAAGAATCAACTCCCTTAGTAGAGCAACCCACATCTTCAGCTATTCCTCCTTTTCCTGAAAGATTGCAAATTGATAAGGGAGTAGAGAAGCAGATTTGGTTGCCTGACTATAACTTTCTAGATGAAATGAAAAATGTCTGTATCAAGATTCCCTTGTTAACAGCCATTAAGGAGATTCCCATTCTAGCAAAGACAATAAAGGAGATGAGTTTGAAAAAAACAATAAAAAGAACCAGAGACACAAAAAGGATACATCTAGTTGGAAAAATTGCAGACATTATGATGGGTAAAATTACCATGCAAAAATATGTAGATCCCGGTAGCCCTATTGTTAAAACTCACATTAATGGGGTTGAAATCCCAAATACCTTGATTGACTTAGGAGCCGCTATCAACATTATGAGTAGACAGACCATGGATCAGTTAAAACTTCCTAACCTTCTCTTTACACCTACTTTGCTGCAACTTGCAGACAGATCAATCATTAAACCTGATGGTGTATTGGAAGACATTCCAGTCTCACTAGACTCTTGGGAATATCCAGTTGATTTTATGATTTTAACTCCCAAGAACAATCTAGGAGGACATCCTCTTATTCTAGGAAGACCTTGGCTGGCCACAGCTGATGCTTTCATAAGTTGTAGGTCGGGAGACATGTATATATCAGATGGTAATTCTACCAAGAAATTCAACTTGTATCCTCCCGCAAAAGCAATAACAGAAATAGGAGAAGATGAGTGGATTGATGATGAGGATACTCTTCAACCTGTTCTAACCATCTCTGAAATCAGTGAGGACAGTCAAATTCTAAATACATTAGAAAATTTTGAGGCACCTTTAGAATATGACTCTTCACAATTCCAGTTAGATGCAGATATTGAATATCTTTCCTCTAGACAGATGTCTCTCTTCTCAATGGAAGAGTTTGGTAGTTCTACAGTTGAAGTCTTTCCAGGAAAAACATTAAATATTAACAAGAACTTGGAAAGACTACAACAAGAAGAATTAACTAAACTGTTGCAAAAACATTCCACTGCCTTTGCATGGGAATATACTGACATGAAAGGAATCGACCCTAAGACTTGTATTCATCATATTTACATTGAAGAAAACAGCAGACCTATTAGGCAGCCACAAAGACGGATGAATCCAAATCTTAGGGAAATTGTGAAAGAAGAACTTCAGAAATTGCTCAAGGTAAACTTCATTTACCCCATTTCAGATAGCCAATGGGTTTCTCCCTTGGTTATAGTGCCCAAAAAGAATGGTAAATGGAGAGTTTGCATTGACTATCGAGAATTGAACAAGGCAACCTTAAAGGATCATTTTCCTCTACCTTTTATTGATCAGGTATTAGACACTTTAGCAGGTAAAAAGTATTTCTCATTCTTGGATGGTTTTAGTGGTTACAATCAGATTCAGGTAGCACCTGAAGATCAAGACAAAACCACCTTTACTTGTCCTTGGGGGACCTTTGCCTATCGAGTACTCCCTTTTGGTTTGTGCAATGCACCAGCTACATTTCAAAGGGCTGTACTAGGAATTTTCTCAGATCTGATTCATGATTGTGTAGAGGTATACATGGACGATTTCACAGTCTATGGTAATACATTTGAAGAAGCCTTGGCAAATTTGGAAAAAGTACTGGTAAGATGCAAGGAAACAAATCTTTCTTTAAGTCATGAAAAGTGTTTTATGATGTTTACTGAAGGGATTGTTTTAGGACATCATATTTCAGGAGATGGAATCAAAGTGGATAGATCTAAAGTAGAAGTCATCTCTAAGTTACCTGTTCCAAATTGCCAAAGAGATGTTAGAAATTTTCTTGGGTTTACTGGTTATTACAAAAGATTTATTGAAAACTTCACTAAGATAGCATCCCCTCTTTTCAAATTGCTTACTAAAGATTGTGAATTTAAATGGGATCCTGAATGTCAATCTGCCTTTGAAGCTTTAAAGACTAGAATATCTGAAGCACCCATTTTAAGGGGTCCAAATTGGAAACTCCCTTTCCACATTTCTACTGATGCTTCAGATACAGCTTTAGGAGCTGTTTTGGGACAAAAGGATTTGATCCCTTATGCCATTTATTACACGAGTAAGAATTTGACTCCTACTGAGTTAAATTATACTGTTACTGAAAAGGAGTTTCTAGCCGTTGTTCATGCTATAAACAAGTTTAGACACTATATAACCGGCTATGAAACCTTTGTCCACACTGATCACTCTGCCATTAGATACCTCATGAACAAACCCGTCACTAATGGTAGAGTTACAAGATGGCTTTTGCTTTTACAAGAATTCAACATAACTGTGTTAGATCGACCAGGTAAACAGAACACAGTAGCTGACTTCTTGTCTAGAATCCAAAACACTAATGAGGACTCTCCGGTAGAGGATAAATTTCCAGATGAGTATTTGTTTGCAGTAACTACCAAAACCCCTTGGTATGCTGATATTGCTAATTATTTAGTTACTGGAAAATTACCTTTACATTTATTTCCTAATGAGAAAAGGAAAATCATTCAGGATAGTTCACTTTATTCTTGGATTTCTAATGAATTGTTCAGAACAGGGCCAGATTTGATGATCAGAAGATGTGTACGAGAGGATGAGAAGCATGACATCCTTAAGGCATGTCATGACGAACCTTGTGGCGGACATTTTTCTGATAAGAGGACTGCCTATAAAATCCTTTCATCAGGATATTATTGGCCTTCTCTCTTTAAGGATGCAAAGCAATATGTTAAAAGGTGTGACAGTTGTCAGAGAACTGGGAGACCAACTCTTTCAAATGAAATGCCACTACAGCCACAGGTATGCATCGAACCTTTCGAGAAATGGGCTCTAGATTTTGTTGGACCAATTAATCCGCCATCCAAGCAAAATAGATATATACTGGTTTGTACTGATTATGTTACCAAGTGGGTAGAAGCTATAGCATTAACTTCTGCTACTGAAAATTCAGTTGTTCAATTTCTTTTCAAGGATATTTTCACTCGTTTTGGTGTCCCAAGAGAAATTGTAACAGATCAGGGAAGCCAGTTTACATCAAGGATGGTAGAAAAGCTGATGGAGGAATATAAAATTAAGCATAGAACATCTACTCCATACCATCCGCAAGCGAATGGTCAAGTAGAATCTACAAATAAAGTTCTTGAAAGCATCATCACAAAGACTGTTCATCTTCATAGAAGAGATTGGGCAGAAAGGCTTCCTGAAGCCTTATGGGCCTATAGAACTACATGGAGGAACACTACAGGACATTCTCCCTATGAACTTGTTTATGGGAAGGAAGTCCTGTTCCCCATTGAGTTCCAAATCAAGACCTTCAAGACAGCAGTTCAATTGGGGATGAGCTTAACAGAAGCCCAGAAGCACAGATTGGACCAATTAAATGAACTAGATGAAATGAGACAAGATGCAATTCTAAGAACCGATCTAGTTCAGCACCAAAGAAGCAAATGGCATGATCGACATATCAAAGAGAAGAAGTTTCAAAAGGGTGATTGGACACTCTTATTTGATTCAAAATTTAAGGACTTCAAAGGAAAATTTCAAACTCATTGGCTTGGGCCATATGAGATTGATGAAGTCTTTAATAATGGAGCAGTTAGAGTGAAGACTATTGATGAACTTCAAACTCCCTTTATTGTGAATGGCCACCGGTTAAAAGTCTACCACAAGCCACTCTCAAAAGAGGAGTTTGTTAAGTTATTCCAAGGCGATTCTGAAATGAGGCTGGTGGAGAAGAATTCTTCTCCTCCATCAGCCTAATCTCTGTTTCTTTCAATTTCAATAAAAAAAAAAAAAAAAAAAAAAAAAAGAAAAAAAAAAGGAGAAAAAAAATGAATAAATGTATGAGCCTGAAAACCAATCTCTGATTGGCAGTCTCATGCAGAAAACATAAGGTGAAAATCAGGGTCACCTGACACCTAATGTTTTCCAAAAAAAAATCTCTCTCTTTCATTTCCATTTCATTTATTTCATCTCACCATTTTCTTCCATCTTACCATCTTCACTTCACCTCACCGCTTTTCACTCATTCGTTCATTCATTCCTTCATTCCATTTCACTTCATTAATAAAGTTTTTTTTAGGCAACTAAAGTATTTTATGCAGCTGGAAGACTTCATTACAGTTTCTGCAGCCATTTGACAATCCTGCAGCCAATTAGCTTTCCTGCAGCCTTCTGTACCTGCACAAGAAACACAGTTTGTCTGAAGAAAATATTTACAGTTCAGAATCATCAAAGACCAGGAGAAAAGATCATGTGCTAGCAATAAAGTTAACAAAAGGTTAGTAAATAATCAGAAGCCAAATCAAATGTGATCCGAGGTATGTTCAAAACTCTAAACCTATGGTTATTTCATTATGCGAACTTTCTGGGTTATGTCTTGTTGGCCACTAAACGTAATGATTACCCATTTTCTTTTTCCCATGCGACTACAAATCTCCGAATCCTCCACGTCTACCAGCTCATAATAACCACGATTTTTGAAATTACATATGGCTGTTTCGGTCATTAAAGTCCTGTACCCTAATGACGTAACCTACCGCATTACGTCTCTCAGTTCTCGTTCTGCAGCCATGTGTCATTCCATAGCCGAAATTGGAGAATGTAGCCGTTCCGTTCATCATTTTAAAACCCTCTATGCTCATAACACCCTATTCCTCGCCATTATCTCCCTTGTTTCGTTCTCACTCACTACGATTACCTTCATAAACCATCCTCTGTTTTCCCTCTGCCGTATAGCTCGTAAACCTGTGATACAGTCGTATTACGACTGTTAGTCACCGTTTTTACCGTGTCCACGCTAATTCCACCGCTTAACTCTAAATTCAAGCCGTGAATTCCCGGTGTCTGAGGCTGTTTATGCACCGTATACCCTCTGTTCCCCAGAGTCTGAACAGAGACCGAGAAGTTACTGTGTGAAATTACGGAGTTACTGTGTAAGGTCACCATCAAATTTGTGTTTAAACAGAGCTGAGGAGTCGATGGGAAAGCTTTTGAGGGCTGAACCCGAAGGTTCGAAATTCTTGGAGGCATATCCTCAGGTTGAGGAGGCACTACAAAGGGCCAATTGGTTACAATGTATCAGAAAGTTTAAGGGCTACCATAAAGAAGTAACCAAAGCCTTTGCAAGATCATTTGAGGATAAAGACAGTCAGGCAATTGTGGGTGATTTAACAATTACAGTCAGCGAAGGAAGCATAGCAAGGGCTACCTCTCTTCCACAAACCGGTGAACGTTGGTTCAAAAACCGGGCAGTCCAGGATCAACAATGGAAGCGGATTTTTAAAAACCCAGGTATGGACACAAGTGTTTTCACCAAAGGAATTCCAATTTCCCATGTTAAAGAAGAATGGAAAATTCTATTGTTATTAGTACAAAAGTTTTTTACCTGTGAAGGGAGATTTGGAGTGTTGTATGTCTATCATGGTAAAATTATGCTGCAGTTTCAAGGAGAACATGATATAAATCTTCCTTATTTCTTATTTCAAAGCCTTAGGAAAATGTGTTCCATGGCTCAACGAAATCCACGAAATGTAGAAGCTTACCTCTGTCACCATGGTCTTGTAAAATTATTGATAGAAGAACAGTTAAAAGAAAAACAAGACACATGGGAAAAATTCCTTGTAAGGAATCATTTTGCAGAGCCTGGAGAGTCTTCTATACCTAGAAAAAGCAGAAGGAAGAGAAAGGAAAGTATCTCTGAGACTGATGTCTTAGAAGGACAAACTGTAGAAGAAATAGAAGTCCATCATCCTGAACCTGAGATTGAACCCACTGAAGACAGTGCTCAAGAGGTCATCTCAGAAACCCTCGTTGAACTTGCCAAGGAAGCTGCCAAAAAGAAAAGAGAGGACAAAAAGAAACAAAAACAAGATAAGGGGAAATCCATAATCCGAGAAACTGACCAGACCCCAGAGCATTCTAGTGGTGAAGAAAGAGATAACCAGCCTTTAGCACAAAGGGTAGCTAAACTCCATGAGAAAACTGCCCTCTCTGAGAAAATAAAAGTTCAAAAACCAAAGGAAAAGGCACAAAAAGAAACACAGAGTGCTGCCACTGTAAGAAGGAGTAGTAGACTACAGAATAAAAGGAAAGCCACGAGGACACTCTTCGTTGATCTTAGCACACCTGAGAAGGGTGCTACACAAGCAGACCTTGAGGATAGTCCATCATCACGTGAGGCAGCTACTCCTCCAAGAGAAGACAGTCCATTTCAGCCGGAGTTTGAAACTGAAATTGAACATGAATATAGTCCAAGGAAGTCACCAATTGTTGACCCAATTCAACAAGAGGTGTACAACTATTATGAGACATTAGAGAAAAACACTGCTGGCCCAAGTAATGTCATACCTCATGAGCAGCAAATAGATTTACTTAGACAAGAAATCTATGAACTTGAAGTGCTGAACCGTCACATTAAACAGAGAAATGAAGAAATGAAGCAGCAAGCTGATATTGCCAAGGCAATCCAAGATAATACCTATCTTCACATGAGCATGTGGCAGAAGAAACACAGCAAACTCAAGAAGAGATGCAGAAGGCTGAACAGAGCCTTAATTAATTTGAAATTCAGATGCATGTTCAAGAGGCCAAAGGTTAATGTTTCTACACAAAGGAAGAGAAGGAGGTTGGATGTCCTAGCTGAGGCATCCCAGCAGATGGACTGAATTGTGTTTTCATTGCATGAGGACATGCAATACCCTCGGAGTGGGGGTATGTAGAACCTCTATTTTACACCTATTTGTCTACCATTTTCCTCCACTTTTCCTTATCTTTTCTTCACTTTTGCCTCATTCTCACCATAAAACCTCTCAGATCATTACATTCAGTGTCAATAAGCATGATCAAGCAAGTTTTGCTAATGGATGACTATTTGTTTAGTTTTTGACTCACTTGCAGGAATCCCGCAGCTATCTGATGATCCCGCAGCTATCTGAAGATCCTGCAGCCTTTTTGTTAAACACTATGATCCACGTGTCGGTTTGCTAGACGGGCCACATGGGCACTCAGGTATCAGTGTGCTCGAGGTTCCTGTCCCATTGTTCCAGCCATCCACATCACTTTCACCCATGGTCAAAGCTGGTTTAGCCACGGTCAACTCAAGGTGGTTTAAACGGTGTTTGAGAGCTGTTTGGTCACGTCACCTTAAATGGTGATCTGTCTATGTTCTACAGATGGCAGAGGACGCAATCTAACATAGGATTTATTATCCATGTCGACAGAACCACTAAACTCGTCCACGCAGCCGTGATGTGTCAAAGGACCTTTAATACACATACTGTTTTATTGTTTTTCTGTTAACTAGTTGTACGCGTAGGCTATCTTAGAAGCTCCTATAAATTGATGCGTCTGCGTACGCTCAAAGAACTTTTGATTAGTTGTAATTTGCTGCACTTGTGTTGAATTTAGAAGCGTTTGTGAACTCTGTTTTCTAGTGCTATTCCAGCACTCTGTTTTGTAAACTTTTTGCAAATGGAGGAATCAATATAGCACTGTTTTGAAGTTTCCAGATCTTTGAGTTCTCTTGTGGCTGAATGAACAGAGGGCCCCTGCTCATCTCAGCCTTTGTAAAGTATTTCATGTGCAGCATTTCATTATTTTCTTATTTGTTTCCTTAAGCATGTATAGTTTCATTTACTTGTTTTCCTTTATTTTCAGCTGATCAATGTTCTTTCTTTGCAGGTTTCTTTTAGCCCGGGATTTATTTTTATATGTGTTGTGTTTGCTTTACAGCTAATGGTATTTGAAGTTGACAATTCAAGTGCTGCCATTTTTTCTTTATAGTTAGTTTTTAATCTTATTTCTCAAAGAGCTGTTAATATACATGAATGATCTTCATCATAAACTGTTATCTTTGAAGATCAAAATATCACTAACTTGCAGCTTGTTTGGGTGCTTTTTGGACTGTTCTTAAGCTACTTTCTTTCCGTACTTTACACAGTACATGTGCTTTGAAGTATCGAGTTAGAAAGAGTAAATCATTACCACTAGTCTTTAAAGTAGAAGTTTTGATTTTAAAGTGCTTCCTAGACTATTTCCTCACTACTTTCTAATCATGCTTTCCATAGTACATATGGCTGAAGTAGAGAATTAGAAATAGCAAATTATTGTCATTAGTCTTTCAAGCATATTTTTCTCACTTTTATAATTCCACTTAAGCTACTTTCTTTCCGTGCTTTACACAGTACATGTGCTTTGAGGCATCGAGTTAGAGAGAGATAATCTTTATTCTTGGGTTTTAAAAGTGATTCTCTTTTCTTTCATTAGCAGCAACTTGAACGGTGTCTAGTGCCATTGGTAGTGGTCATTTGCTTTCAAGTTTATTTCAAGTCATTTCAATTTCACTTATTCTTTCCAAGCATTTCCTTTCAAGCAATTAGTTAGAGATCACTCCACACACACTTCCACTCATTTAGAATTCACTCTACACACACACTATCACTCACTTGTTTATAAATTCTCATTCCATCTAGGAACATAATTAACCACAACAACACCCCCAACGATAAGAAAAACTCTAAGAGGTTACTTAAGTACATATAGTACACCCTCACTTCATCAGCTTACGAGCCCCGGGTTGACAATAAATACTAGCAATTTAGATAACACTAAATTGACTAAACACAAATCCAAGAGATTAACCAGGCAGTACAGGAACAACTGGAAAATAGCCAAGCCAAGTACAAGGCAAGGCATGATAAGCATCTCGATTGAGCATAGTTTCCAAGTTGGTGATCAAGTCTAGCTATATATCAGCAAAGACAGAATGCAAGGTGAAGGTAAGAAGCTGAAGCTGATAAGGTATGGACATTTCAAGATACTTGAGAAAATTGGTGAGAATGCTTTTCGCCTTGATTTTCCAGCTTACACACACATCTATTTAGTTGTTGATGTAGAAATATTGAGATTATTTGAACCTTTATTGATTGAAGATCCTGAAGAGTAGAGTCAATTGCTTTCTATTGATGATCTGTTGCCTGAATATTTCAATGAATTGCAGGAAGATATAGTTTTGGACAGGAAGGTGAGAACTACGTGTAGAGGGGATGTTGAGTACCTCAGGATTGGGCTCAAAGGTTCAAATCCAAGCAGTGAAAGATGGATAGAAATTAGGAAAGCGAGGAATTTATACCCTCACTTGGTTGATGCCTAAAAACCAACTTTTGGTGGTCCAAAATATTTTTTTAGTGGGAAGGCCGTGATACAAATTAGATCCTAGAACACTCTCTAAGTTTTCATGAACTCTTAAAATTATGCCAAAATTTCAAAGTCTTATAAAGATCAAGCTTATTAGAGATATCCTCGTAACAGTTGTAATTTGTGAACAACGTGGAGAAACGAGGACCCTCGGTCAAGTGCATAGGCTGTCAGCCCATGGTAACATGCGCTGCCACAAATTAGCAAAACCAGAGGTCAAATTAAGAAACGTTGGTAGTTTCTGACAAGTTGCTAATCGCATATAGCTGGGAAAACTCCTTAAAGAAGGAAAAGCCCTGAGCACCTGGACCTGAAAAATTATAAAATTTAATGGATATCACGTCAATTCCGTCAGAGGTGGTGTCCCACAAAAATCGGCAGAGTATCATAAGGCCTTCGAGCGGTAAGTGGTTTCAACAGAGTCCCGCTTGATGCCACACAATGGGTGCCATGCATTCGGCGGAAGAGAGAGAAAACCACTCACATCAGACAGGTAAACGTCACGTTACTTGTCCGCCCGATATGGATGATGACCATTAGATCTGGAGGCTCCAAATCAACGATGGAGATGCATTCCGATGGGTGACCGGATTTGATGAGGTAAACAGGCAGAGTTGTATAAGATTTGAAGTTCGAGGTGGACGATGCATTGGAAGAAGGTCATGTTTCGTGGGCATTCTTGGAGTTAACAAAATAAATGGTCATTTTGAAAATGTCCAAGAGAATTGACACTCAGTTCATTATGAAATAGGTGGCCACCTCCATGTGAGGCATTATATAGTGATGATTACACTAAACAGAGGGATTCAGACGGACAAAGGCAACGAAACTAGAAATCTGGGAAGTGGAAACGAACAACCAGAAAGTAGATTGGCTTGAAAGCCACGAATTGATAGAGAGAGAAGAGAGTAAGTTAGACGCAGAAAGCTAAGAGCAGAGAGAAGAAGTCAAGCTGACCTGCAGAAGAAAAAATGCAACATCAAGCCAGACAGAGCCAGAGAGAGTCAGAGAGTCTGTGTACTCCAGAGAAGGCTTGAGAGGTTCAAGAGAAATCCTCTGTATATGCCTATCATGTATGAGTCTCAGATTGGGCTCATACTACTATGACCAATAGAGGCCGAGTTTCAGTAAGTAGGGTCTGTGTACTCCAGAGACTTGGGGGATCTAAGTACAGTCTCGCTGATTTATATATGTTGTGTGAGACTCAAATTGAGCTCACTGTTGGAAAAACTCTGCTTTTGAAAACATAATAGAGAGGCCACCATTGAAGGCTGGACTGGGAGACGTAGCCTAGGAGTATTGGGTGAAATCCTTATTAAACTTGTTGTGTTTACACGTTTTCCTCTTATGTTTTCTCTAACTACTTCAATGTCTGTGTATTTTGCAATCTTATCAATCCATTTCATAAAATAACATCGGCACATCCATGCACACGAGTCTGTAGTACCTTAATTGTTTGCCTTAGATCAATATCAGATCACCACATCTACAACAAGGGAATCTAGAGGCTCACACCTCCACCCTCAAAGTAATACCAAGATTCACCTCCTTCCAAAGAAGTCCAGAATCCACTACAAAGTCAAATCTACGTCCAATGTCAAGTCCCACAATCTTGTGCCACTTCTCCTCTCAGTGAACAATTACGACTCATTGTCCCAGGGCACACTCCTAATGTTCATCTCATTCCATATGGCAATGTTAATGACCAAAAAAATCCATCATTGGTCTTCCCTTCTTTGTTACACAGTCCCTCGCGCAATCTGGTCAACCCCTTCCGTGCAATCACTCACCTTCTAAGTTCCGCTGGCACCCCCATCTCGAGAAGTCCATCCATTGGCAAGGCTTCCTTGCATCAGAAGATATAATAACCAAGGCATATCCCTGCCTCAGAACTACCATACCAGTCATAGCATGGTCATGGAAATCAATGGACAGTTTTGATACTAGTGTCCCATAATGGCCCTGCTCTTGAAGTGCTTTACCAACATACTGCTACATTTTCCAATTCCTTTTGTTGTTGCAAATTCTTGCAGTCGATTTCAATCACCCAACCAGGAATTTCATGCATTCCTATACCAAGCACATAACTTCCATTAGATTTAAAATAAATTGAAATAAAATCACATCATACCTCATTGGTAGCTCGTCAATAAGGTACATTTGTGATCCTGTTCGCTTCTTGTCATAACAAGTCAACTAACATATTTAACCAAATCGTCATGTATAAACATATCACATCATGTTAGTGTAAAACACAACCATCATAGATCAAAACCACAAATCATAGGTAACCATCATAAACCAGGGTCATAAATCACATGTAATCATCATAGACCATAATCATAAATCACATGCATAGTAAAAATAAATAAAATACTGATACTTATCCTTTAATCAATCCTTAGCTTCTACCTTTGTCTTTATTCTGTACACACTCTGAATCGGTTGCCACACCAGAAAAACACCCAGTGCCTTCTCCTTGAGCATGCACCCTACACATAGTGTGCATCACACACATACAACCACACACGACATACACCATCATGCAATACATGCATATATACCCAGTGTACAACATACTCCTATGCCCAGTGTACAACACAACACAACACATATACGTACACAATGTACATCACGAGGTATACATGTTACAGATGCATTTGGGCACATCAACCCCGACTTACAGATCAATACTATTAGGGCCATTCAAACCCTAATTCAGTTGTTACATGCCCTAATGAAGTCAACCATCAGAATGCCTCCTTCCCAAGAGATTCCATGATTGAAATCATCCAAAAATTGCCTCTAAGAAGATCAACGCAGGCAGGCCTTTATCAAGGTGCACTACAGTACAACCCAGTACACTGCCAAGGTGCATTGCAACACACTTGAGTCCTCTTTGGCTTGCGCTGGGCGAATTTGAGCAAAATATGCATTGGGGTTTGGAATATTCTTATCCATAGAATGCTTCTAGAAGTTTCCCAAGGTTATCCACTCCTTTGGGCTCGAAATTGGATGAGGGAGGAAGTTAAGGAACACCAATCCCCTTATCCCTTCCTCCATGGAACTAAATCCTAAGTTTGGTAGGGCATTCATTGTCACCATTTATGGCATAACTTCCATCATTCACCTATAAAAAGACCACTCATCTAAGTGATCAAGGGCTGGGAATCATTGAATTATAGGGAGATGTTGTTAGTATGAGACTTGAGTTGCTTTCAAGTATTGTAAAGATGTCAAAATGTCTTGCTTGTTATGAGGAGAGGATGGGATTGAACTGGAGGAGTGGCACTGAATCAAGCAAATTGGGTTGTAACTCTTCCTTTTACAAATAGAGTGTTCAAAGCTTTTTCCATATGTTTGTATTGTTTATTGATGCTTTCACATCTGTATTATGCACTTGATTCAATTTTATGTTTAATCAATAGATCATTATCACATGCTTTGATCAGTTTTTGCCTTTTGTTTGTGTGCAGGTACTTTTCAAGTGGATTAAGTACGGAAAGGAGTGACAGAATTGGTCAAGGGAGATAAGGAGTAAGTGAAAGCTTCAAGTACGCTTCTTTACTATCTTATTTAATCTATTGGTTATAGAAAAAGTAGAGAATGCTTTGCACTAATGTTCTACACTTAGCTACTAGTCTAGGGGTTTAGGCGTTTATCCATAGACATTAAAACTTCCCAAAAAAAATTAGTGACTCCACTGGGGAATGAGTATCCATCTTAGTATCTTATCAGCCTCTTAAGACATTTTTACATACTATACTTGTGGTCGTTGATTGAATTTCAGTCTTGTTTTGTTGAAAATTGAGTCAAAACTGTGTCAATTGCCTTCAAAAATGGCTTACTATCACCAGCGCAGCCTAGTGAAGGACATAGTGTGCTGCAATGCACTTCCTGCATAGAGCCAGTGCACTGTAGTGCACTGATTCTCATTATAGCCTACGCTGATCCCTTGAGGGTCAGTTTCCCATCTAGGAGCTGCAGTTTTTGCCAATTTTCTCTTGTTTGAATGATTTGCTGAATGTCAATGATGTCATGTCTCTGAAAATAATTTTTCATCTCCTTAGTTGGCCTTACTTAGACTAGGATTGATAAATGTTTCTTATGTATTTACTTTGTCATTTTCAATCTATATTTGAAAGTTAGTTTTTTTGGTTGATTGATCTTTGTCGAAAGAAAGTGTCGTAAAATCGTCTTTTCCTTCGAAAATTGAATTGTCGTAAAGTCTTCATTCATGAAAGATTGATTGATTGATGTGTGCATATGATTAGTCTTTTCATTGAAAGTGTCGTAAAGTCTTCCTTTCCTTGAGAATAAATTGTCGTAAAACTGTCATTTTTATGAAAAGAGTTTATTGATTGATTGTGCATTAATTTTCCTTTTTGTTCATTCACATTAAGGGAAATCGAAAAGAAATACATGCATGTTGCATTGAAAAATTTTGCGTGTGTTGATAGGAATAGTATAGGGAATTTGCATTTAGATTGTGCTCTTTGCTCTTTGATCAAAAGAAATCTGATTGCTCTTTCCCTAAGTAGCTAGGATTTTCATTGTTAAATTGAATGGAAAAAAAGGCTTATCATGATAGTTGGATTCCTAGGAATTTCAGAATACATCACGTGGTGAACTTGAAAGGCAAATTCCTAAGCAAGATCAACTTAAAATTTATCTGAATTTACCTAATTGAGCATTTTCACTTAACGAAAAACATTTGGAGGTCTAGGCTAGAGATATGTTCTGACGTTGTAAAACAAAGCAGCTGTCGCTAACTTGTTTGCAATAAATCTTGAGTATGATGCCTCATTCAACGTACGTCAGTATGTCATAGCTCATCCACGTACCTTTGGGTATATAGGGCAGTGTTACAATACATAAAGTATATGGGAATGCTCTCACTGTGCAGTTTTGCATTAGACAATGCTTATATGGACTCGGCCTCCGCGTACCTTCGGGTATATATGGGAGGAAAACACTAGGTTTCTATCCATCCTTAGGTAACCGAGTCGGCTGCCTTGCACACTATGATACACTGAACAAAACATTTGGGGAGATTTCCTGCCCGTAATTCTTGGTTCACCGGGAGTTATTCTGCAGTTCATAGTTACTTGGTAATCCTTTTGCCTAGATCATCCCTCTTTTGTTTTGTTATGGTACTTTGATTAAAATAAAATTAATTGAACACGGATAACATCCTCCATGCTCACTCCTTAGTTGATCTTAGGTTGAAACATATGGAAAAAAATTTGGAGTCCACCGATCATGGAATTTCTTTTGATGGGAATCCTAGTCCTTTTCCTTCTTTCATAAATATTGGTGTTCCTTATACGGTTACATTGTCCCTTCCGAGATTTACCATTGGCTTGCCAGTATGATTGTTTTCGACCTCCTTGGTTCAAAATGTCGTGATTTCTCTGCAATCGAGTACTCCTCCAACTAGACAAAATCAACCTCCAGTCGATCCTAAAGTTGACCCTTTTCCTTCTTCCTCCCCTTCTTCCTCTTCACCTGGTGAAAGTATTGGTACTAGTAACCAGGTGGCTAAGAAGAAGAAGAAAGGGAAGAAGAAGAAGAAGCAAATTTAGCAGTGGGGCAACCAGGCAACCATTGCTTTGAATGCAACATATGATGAGAAATCATTTGTCAAGCCTCATAAAGTTCGATATCCATACAAACTTTGTGCGGGAGACCATCTTCTTTGAAATTGTCTAGATATTCCTCATTTCTTAGAAGAATGGTCTTCCCGTTCATAGCATCCTATGTCATCAACTTCTGGAGATCATGCTGGTGACACACTATCAACTAGTGGTAAAGTTCATGGAAAGAAGGGAAAAATCAAGTTTCCCTATAGGTTATGTGAAGGGAATCACCTGATTCACCTTTGTCCCTATCTGGATGAAGCCAAGAAAGTGTTGGATAACCGTCCTGCTTCACTGCAGAGACTTCCATCTGGTTACAGGAAAATCTCCCTAAATCCTTCACTAGTTGATGAATTGGTTGACTCAATTCAACCTTCGGTCAAACCCACTCTCTCTGAAAGTGAATCCTATGAGTCTATACCCGACCCAAATCAATAGGTCGAGGTAACAATTGACCCAATTTCACCTTCAGCTAATCGTACCTTTCCCGAAGAGAGTGAATATGATACCACTCAAGTTTTTTTTTTTTCTTCAGATTCTAATGAGCTTGGGGGCAATCCTCCTGTTTTATCAAGACAGGAGGAAAATCCTCCCACTCTCATAACTCAAGGGGTTAATACTCCCATTTCTATGGTACCTCTTCCAAGTAGTATAGTCACTTCCTTTGATTGGAATCAACTAGCAGGATTATGTCTTCCTTCTTATGTGCCTTTCTAGATCATAGTACAGGTTTGTAATATGATTGTATCTGGCACTATTATATATGAAGGTCCATTAGTGAGTATCCTTTCCTCAACTGCTTGGAAAGCGCTCGGTTCGCCACCAATTGTGCCTATTACCCATAATCTGTTGGGTTTTAATCGAGGAACGAGTCAGCCGTTAGGGATCCTTCCTCAGTTACCTATTACTTTGGGAGGAAAAATCGTTTATCTGAATGTGATGGTAGTCCCAAGCCCTTTAGATTATAATTCACTTCTTGGGTGCGACTATGTTTATGACATGGGAGCTATTGTTTCAACACTCTTTCGAGTTATTTGTTTCTTGCATGAAGGAAAAATTGTCACTGTTGACCAGCTTTCATTTCCCATCTAAATATGGCTTCCAATCAACCATCTTCCCTAAATGGTCCTTTTGTACCAATGGTATCATCCCCGCCACGGGTTAATTATGTGGCAACATGTTCCATACCTACATCAACTGACGATAATTTCAGTGATGTTATACATCATGTACTGGGGGCATTGGAACCAAACCTCTCCTTCATGAACTCTTATGAGTTTGTGATCCAAGGAAGACGAGGATAGTTCCTTGTCTTGTGTCAAACTCGTTAAAAAATCAAACAAGGAAGATGAGGATAGTTCTTTTATTTTGTCAACCTAATTAAAAAATGAAACAAGTCCCAAAGCATAGTTCCTTGTCTTGTGTCAAGCTCGTTAAAAAATGAAACAAGGACTTTAAGCATACTTCCTTGTCTTGTGTCAAGCCCATTAAAAAATGAAACAAGGTCCCAAGTTCCAAGTTGAGTCTTTGAGTAGATCTCGTAAAATCTTAGTCGAATCTTTCACTTGATCTCGTAAACAAATCTTCATTCCATCCACCTGATAGCCATGAGTAGTCTACTTAGGTGAATGTAATGAAGCTTGGGGGTCATGCACCTAGTGGTAAAGTTAAGTTTCCTTGTAGGTTATGTGAAGGGAATCACCACATTCACCTTTGTCCCTATCTAGATGAAGCCAAAAAGGTGTTGGATAACCGTCCTGCTTCACGACAGCGACTTCCATTTGGTTACAGGAGACTCTCCCTTTCATCATGCTGGGGGCATGTAAACCAATCTCAAGTATAGTTTTTCATTTCAAGCTTGTGTAAACATGAAACTGAATTCAAGCATAATTTTTCATTTCAAGCTTGTGTAAACATGAAACTAAATCCAAGCATAGTTCCCTATGGTTCAAGCTTGTCTAAAAATGAACCCATTTCCATTTTTAACCCTCGTGATTTCCATTCTATCAGCCTCTTTTATCAGATGAGCCTTGGTTGTTTTCATCCCATTGCCACCATCTCTTTGGCCAATCATATGCTTTCACTTGGTTGTTTTACCCTTTTTTGAGGAACAATTGGAATGAGTGGTCTTATTAGCCAACCTCTTCACATAAATCAACATGTTTTGAGAAGTTCCAACATCACCGGAACCAGTTAGTACCCTAGACACCACTCATTCCTCAAAGTGGAGTCCTCTTAAACTCTTTTCAGACTCTCTAAATATGAAAAGATTGCTGAGCGCTTGTCCTTTCTAGCTCTTTAATGGATTTAAAATGATATCTCTCTTGTATTACTTTACACTTTTTCGGGCTTGAGAGATTAATTTACGAAAAATAACTTGTGGAGTTTTCCTTTTTTCCCTTTTCAAACTCTCTAAACATGAAAAGGACTGAGTTATCTTTGTCATTAAACTCATTAAAACATCAAATAGCCACAAACTTGTCCATCTAGACATGACCGAGTTTCACCTTCGCTAGACTTGTTAAAAAATCAAATAGCGATGGATTCACCTAAAGGGTGGAATTATACAACAAGAATATGTTATCCTCATCAAGCTTGATAAAAATAAAGAGGTACTAGTCAGCAATGACTGGGGAAAATGGAAAAAGGGGAGAACACTTTATGGTAGCAAGTCGCTCTTGAATATGACACTTTCACTTCATCACCGTGACTATGTGGGTTGGGTCATTCAGCTTGATGGTTATCACACCGTTGGTCTATCATACCATCCATTACTTTGTTTTGGGTAAATGCTACCAATTCATTTTAGTGTCGCTGACATGTTCAAGAGAAGTCATTCAGTTCAAATTTCATCCTTTACAATACCATAAACCTTCATTTTCATGACCGCCATTCCTAAACCTTCCATCGTCAGTCGATTTTCATCTCCAAAATCATTTAGCTCGTTTCATGTCTTTGATGTGGGATACATCAAGGCCCTCCCACGATGAGTTGCTTCCTGTCAACATCAATACATTATCCAAGAAGTTGACTTCGAAACACCCCTTTAGTACCTTGCTGCTTGCATACATCAATGGTAGGTTTCTCGCTTTCGGCGATAGGTTGACATCATTGGCCTTTGACTGAAAGAATTTGTATGGTGTTCGACATCAAATCATTTATTCACACCATGCAAAATGTACTATAGTACCTTGAGGGTCATTATCATTATTGGTGATTCCTCTCGCGTTTGTTAACGACTTACATAATTGGTTGGTAATCGTATGATGTCTTCCCATGTTCGACTTCAGATCATCTATTCACATGGTTATACTTGTACTTGAGCGAAAGATTGAATGAGATTGAAGACCTCGGATCTAGTTTCATCCATCCGAGCTGCGATATTTTCAGGAGTACTAAATCAAATGTACATTGGCCTTACATTCATGGTCATCTTTTCATGGGTCTATATCTGTAGATGACTATATTTGTACATGTAATGAAAGTTTATAAGCTGAGTATGGGTATGCCTTCCCTTAGCAAATTCATGAGAAAAAAATCAAATTATCATGATATATGTATTGTAATTCATGCAGGTCACCTTCCACCTCGAAACCTCCTCTCCACATAGTAAAGTATTTCACTCAACATACATATTTACAACTTCATGCTTCACGGGGCAACTGTTATAGATCCACTTGGGCACATGAACCCCAACTTATAGATTAGTACTATTAGGGCCCATCAAACCCTAATTCAGTTGTTACATGCCCTAATGAAGTCAACCATCAGAATTCCTCCTTCCCAAGGGATTCCATGATTGAAATCATCCAAAAAATGCCTCTAAGAAGATCAGTGCATACAGGCCTTTATCAGGGTGCATTGCAGTCCAGCCCAATACATTGCCAGGGTGCATTGCAACGCATTTGAGTCCTCTTTGGCCTATGCTGGGCAAATTTGAGTGAAATATACATTGGGGTTTGCAATATTCTTATCCATAGAATTCTTATAGAAGTTTCCCAAGGCTATCCACTCCATTGGGCTTGAAATTGGATGAGGGAGGAAGTTAAGGAACATCAATCCCTTTATCCCTTCCTCCATGGAACTAAATCCTCAGTTTGGGAGGGCATTTGTTGTCACCATTTATAGCATAAATTTCTTCATTCACCTATAAAATACCACTCATCTAAGTGATCAGGGGTTAGAAATCATTGAATTATAGGGAGATGCTATTAGTATGAGACTTGAGTTGGTTTCAAGTATTGTAATGATGTCAAAATGTCTTGCTTGTTATGAGGAGAGGATGGGATTGAACTAGATTAGTGGCACTGAATCAAGCAAATTGGGTTGTAACTCTTCCTTTTACTAATAAAGTGTTCAAAGCTTTTTCCATGTGTTTGTATTGTTTATTGATACTTTCATATGTGTATTATGCACTTGATTCCATTTTATGTTTAATCAATAGATCATTATCATATGCTTTGATTAGTTTTTGTCTTCTGTCTATGTGCATGTACTTTTCAAGTGGATTAAGTATGGAAAGGAGCGAGAAAATTGGTCAAGGGACTAAAGGAGTAAGAGAAAGCTTCAGGTAGGCTTCTTTACTGTCTTATTTAATCTATTGGTTATAGAAAAAGTAGAGATGATTTGCACTGTTGTTCTAGACTTAGCTACTAGTCTAGGGGTTTAGGCATTTATCCATAGACACTAAAAATTCCCAAAACAATACATCCACACACAATGTACGACACCACAAAATGCATACACATATACCTGATATACAACACAACTCATACATCTATATCGGATGTATAACACCACACAATAAATGCACCTACACAATGCACACACATAGTACCACATGCCCTCAACACAACATGTATGACATGCACACAATACCACACTTGCACCAATACCATATGTATAACATGTACACAGTTCCGTCTGTACACAATACAACTTATACACCACATCACCTACACAACATGTACACATCATCACATGTACACGACACCACCCGCACAACATGTACACAATGTCACATGTACACTACACCACTTGTACAATGTGTACACAATACCACATGTACACAGTACCACACACATGACATGTACACAACACCACATGCACACAACACCACTTGTGCAATCATGCACACCACACCATATGTAACACCACATGTACAACATGCACACAACATCACTTGTACATTGCATTACATTTCCAACATGTACATAGCATCATCTGTACACAACACTACATATCCAACATGTGCACAACACCATATGCACACAACACCACATATCCATCATGCACACAGTACAATGTGTACATAATACCACATATCCAACATGTACATAACACCATCTATACCCAACATCAAATATGTAACATTCATACCAACTATTTATACTACTCCTTGTACATAACATTACATAATCAACATGTACACACACTAAATATACACCACATCATAGCACACAACATCACAGGTGCAACAAGTAAAACATATATGACATATGCATTCGTACCACACATCTAAAACCACACTGACTCTTTACCAAGAAACCTTGCTTCGAGTGCCTTATCCATGCTTTCCCTAGCATGCCGTAGACCACATTGCTTTCACTTTGCTGATGTATCCTTCGGTATAACCTGTCCATAACATAGGGATAGGAATAATACAAGCATACAATATAAATTCATATTCACATGATACTGACCTCATATGTTTGTCATGACTACTCTTCCCACTTGATTCCTCATATACCAGGAACCTCTTCATGTCATTTGCCTGCGTAATCAATCATTCCTCCACAAGAATGATTCCTGATGATCCTATCAGACAATGAAATTGATACATGTACACATACATACATCCTAAAATAATAATGATCTCAGCAGTCAACGTCATACATACATACATATGTACATATAAACATTAGGATAAAATAATCACGATTCATGATCACCCTGTCATACATGACATACATACATGCCTACATGTATACATATATAAAAATCAACATAATCATGATCACAACAAAATTGGCAGATATTATAAGGTCAAGGTTAAGAGAAATTCCTTTATTCATGCAACACATGTGAAATATTGAGAATAACAGTCCCAACATAGCCAAGGCATTCGATACCTCAGATCCATTTACTTTAACTTTTCTTGATTACCTTTCCCATGACTGTTCTATCATCTTCCATTTACCATAATGGACCCAACTAGTCTAACCGACTGTCATAGTCTTACCTTCCGTTGCGCTTACTCATGCACTGAGCTTCATCTAAATCTTACATTAACTTTTGGGTACCACAAAACTCTCCCATAGCACCATTAACTTTCCTCTTTCCCAAGCAATTCCCAAGACTGAAAACATAGAAGGAAAGACAAGAAACAACCAAGAGAAAACCATGAAAACCAATAGGAACACGACTTCGTAAACACAGTGTTATGGCCATACACTAGACATAAACAAAGCAACAAGTCAAGCACAACAATTAATGAAAGACCAAAAGAAAAAGACTAACAACAAACACCATGACTCAATCCCCATGGTTCCCAAGAAACACTTGACCTGAGCCTTCTTCGAGATTTCATGGAAACCTTTCTTTCCATGCAACTCCTTGCATCATGCTATCATTAACACATAACTATCAGTGCATAAATAAATATAACAATACATCAGTTACCTCACCTTGTTGTGTCAAGCATGTTGCTTGCAAATCAACACATCCATACCATCTCTTAAGGAACTCCAATTCCCTTGACAGATCCTCCTGCAAATAGAGACTGGTTAATATACCTGTCATACATGTTCATGACTATAGCACATATTCACATAATGTTAGAAAAAATCAAGGTTAAGGAGACTTCCTCTATGCAAAGCACTCATTCACTTGGAATTAGGGTTTCCAAACATAGACAAAAGAATTCTTGCCCAATTCCTTTCTTTTATCTTTTTTTTGACCTTGTTGCAATCGAGGCTTACTATGTACCATCACATCACCTAACTATTAGTTATATAAACACATATGTTGGGTTGTGTTATATTCTTTCCACGACTAGCCCACGTAGTTAACTAGGGGGTTAGGAGGGGGGCAGATCCCCTCCTTCGTTGTGCTGATTGTGCAGTGGGGGGAGTCATAGGGGTGTAGGTAACCCCACTCTATGGGGTCCGGGGCAGTGTCCCAAAAAATTTTGGTTTTGGACCCTATGTTAGGTTGGGCATACCCACCTATGGTTTTGTGCATGATTTTCACACATGTTTTTGGATGCGATGGTTTTCAGTCTATGGTATTGGATGCTTCGACATGTATAAATATGTATTATAACATTGAAATGAAAATAATGAAAAATCAAGTTGGTTGTCCCGGCTTTGGGATCTAGGGGAAAATATCTATGTGTAGGTATTTTAATTGTTATGCTCTCACATTTTTTATTTTCTGTGTTTTATAATTCGTATGCAGGTAATTTCCGTATGGAGTTAAAACCTACATTTGGTATCAGAGCTGTTTTGGCTTCAAGGGGACGTCTTTGTTGCTGAGGGGTTTCGCTCGAGCCTGTGGTAAACCCTGTTCAGTGGGAGATTTGTGAGATCAATTTTGGTGGTGAAAGAAGATGGCGAGCAGTGGAAAGATAGAGATCGAGAAATTTAATGGTCAGAGTTTTGAGTTGTGGAAACTCAAGATGGAGGATCTGTTGGTGTATAAAGATCAGTGGATCGCGGTAGATCCAGGTACTAAACCAAAGAGAGTGTCCGATGAAGAATGGAAGAAGTTGGATTGGAAGGCAAAGAGCACAATACGATTGTGTGTCTTAGATTCAATATTGTTGAATGTATCAGGGGAAGCTATGGCGAAGGCTTTATGGGATAAGTTAGGGACTTTGTACCAATCTATGTATCTGGTGAATAAACTGTTCCTACGGAAAAAGCTATATAACCTGAGGATGAAAGATGGAGGCTTGGTGACAGAGCATCTAAATGCATTTAATACTGTGGTAAGTTAGTTAGCATCTGTTGATATTAAAATTTCAAATGAAGATAAGTGAATTAGTTTGTTGTGTTCTCTACCAGATTCATGGGATAGTCTGGTTATTGAAATAGGTAGCAATACAACTGCCTTGTAGTATGATGAAATAGTATCATCCTTACTGACAGAGGAGATGAGACGAAAAAATATGGAGAGCCAGAATGGTGATGCCTTGTCTATACGAGGATGGTCCCAGAACAGAAACAAAAATAAGTCATCGAGTGGAAGATATAAATCTAGAGGGATATCTAAATCTCTAGGAAAACCTGTAAAGGTGGTGTGTTGGAAATGAGGAAAGGAAGGGCACTACAAAAGGGACTATAAATCTAAAGCTCCTGATAAAGGAAAGGGATCTGATGATGCTCCTTCTACAGAGGTGAAAACCACCTCAGATGAATGTGGGGATGTGTACTTGTCTTCTTCAAGTACACATGTAGATCATGAGGCATGGTTGACTGACTCAAGTGCATCATTTCACTTCGCTCCCCATAGAGAGTGGTTTGGCGAGTATGAGAAATACGATGGTGGTGATGTCTTCTTAGGGGATGATGGAAGGTTAGAATCATTGGTCATGGAAAAGTAAAGTTGAAGTTGTAAGGTGGAAGGGTTAGAACACTTTCAAGTGTTCTACATATTCCTGCTATTATCACAAAACCAGATCCTGATAGGCTGCTAACCAGGAAGACCTTGTGTAACTCTTTCAAACCAACTTTTGGCTGAGGCTTAGCCTCCTCAACCTGAGAGGGATCTTTCATAGGGTTAAAGATTTTTGGTAAAGATTAGATGGCTAACTCTGTGAAACAAGTGAAGTAATGTGAATGGTTGAACACAATTAGTAAACATCCATTGGGCTTATGGAGTCAAGAAATGCTTCAGTCTGACAATAATATTAACTTTGCATGGAAGTCAGGGCATTTGGAATTCAACATATCAGTAAGACATCATAAATATGTAGGAATACACAGTCTACAAATACATGAAGGAAGTTAGAGCATTGACAATGAGTTCTAAGTAATCATGCATTCATATTATTGCAAGAAATGAAAAGAGGACAACCATAGGACAATTAAAACATTGAACACTTTCTGAATCTTGAGAAGCAAAGCCAAATCACTGTATTATTTTAAAACATAGTCTTACAAAATAACATAGTATGAGTGTTCTTTGAAAAATTTCCAACCCCAGGTGCATTACATCTCCCGTCATATATAGAGTTTTCTTACAAGTTTGAATTCCTTCCTCCACCAAGAGGGGAATTCAAATT
Source organism: Pinus tabuliformis (assembly GCA_031772625.1). Taxonomy (NCBI): domain Eukaryota; kingdom Viridiplantae; phylum Streptophyta; class Pinopsida; order Pinales; family Pinaceae; genus Pinus; species Pinus tabuliformis. Next base: position 1,436,858,592 of record CM062804.1, on the reverse strand, counting down.
TATCTGGACCTAACACCTATTGAACTTTAAACAAACTATTAATTACAACTGACTATAAACTGATAGTCTTAGAGACCTAATTTGACTAGGAGTCTAACTCCTTATCTATGCTAGCAACAACCTTAACTATGAAAAAAAACTCGTTCTTTGACATCTGTCCCTCTTCATCTTTGGCTTGAGTGATGACTTTAAACTTCATGCTGGCCTTTGATTGCTTGTCCATTAACTGTCACTGGATACTAGGAAAACTGCCCCTGTTTTTTTTGCTTTGGTCTCCAAAGTGGTTCCTCGAATTCTGATAACCATTTTATCCCTTTTAATAACATGTGATGCCTTGAATTATACCAAAGGTCCTTCTCATATACTCGTGCTAAGACAAAACCCCTTAGATGCTGGTTGAAGCATGACAACTGTCTGAGCTACGAAATGACTGTTGTTTTCGTAGCGTAGAGTTTGGAGTTATTAAATGCCTCTCATTCTTTGAATTTTCCTTTGCCTAGTATTAAAAATTTTTGAGGTGGCCCCTTTGTATCTTCTGCAACAACATTCTTTCATAATGATTCCCCCTTTTTATTTCAAAATTGATTCAAAAAAAAAACTGGCAGCTTCAGTGGTTTTGTAGTGCGCTACGAAATTATTGTGTGAGTTAAAAACATAGTTTTTGTCATTCTTGGGATTTTTAATGGCTTCTCCATATGCAAATGGGCCAAAAAAAACTGACATTGTCCATCCAAAAATAATCTTCAATCTTCAAAAAGTAAGTTTCGCATCAAAATTGTGTCAAAATTTCTTCACTTACTGTCAAGTTCATTTATGCTGAGACTGTTCTTCTGGTTCATTCAGTTGAATCTTCAAATATTCAATCTATCTTTTCATCATTCAGATTTTAGTTCTTAATTTTTCATTGACCCTTCTGATATATCTTGCCTCTTTTATTGCAGGGATGGTCCAAGTGAAATATTGGTGATAACTGCACACTGCTTCATATCTTGGAACTTTTCCATCTTCCCAACTGGCTATCACTCTTTTGAATTTTGGTTTTTCAACTACATGTTTCCTTGCCCTTTCCTTGAGTTGGGCAATCTCAAGATTGGTAGACATCAATTTCTTTTTGATCTCCTCAAAGCTATCTTCCTTATGAGTGATAACTGTCTTGCTTTTTTCATCTTTGTGCAATAGTGATGATTGTATTGATGGAACCATCGACTCTTCAAAGAATTCTGCAACCTCCCCTGTCTCACTTGCTTCTTGCTCTGCCTCTTGTATTCTTCTTAAATGTCTATTCATAGGTCTTCTTGGCTTGAACAAAAAATTTGATACCTGGTCATCAAATTGAAGCTTTTTAGAAGTTTTAACTCTTTTTGTTTTGTTCTTACCTGCTTCAAGTAAATTTGCTTGGACCAGAGGATTTTCTTCTATATCGATAGCTTGGAGGATATCGTTCAAACTTCCCTTTGAAGTTGGGCTTTCATCAGCAATCATAGTCTTCCCCTTTTCCTTATCTAATTGACTTCTTGTTACTCTTCTTTGGACAATTTTATCAGCAGACTGCTCTTTTACCACTCATTGATCTGAACCTTCTTCCTCTGTGACTGTTGAGGGGTGTCTTGAACTATTATTGGTGTCATAGGCTCCTTCACCTGCTTTCTAGCTTTCAATTTCACAAACCTAGTTGATCTTGTTTCCTCCTGATGACTTACTACTGGTGAAGAAATCTCCTTAGCATTAGGACTAAGTCCTGTTTCTGTTTTAAAGCCTATCATAAACAAGAAAGCAGACCATTCTCTTCCAATCTTCTAAAGCTCATGTAAAACAATCAACTTGATCAACCCATGATGGAATAAGGAGGTTTCACAAGCTTCTTTCTTCAATTGAACCTTATCAGACATTTTGCCTAAGCTACGAAACAGATAAAAAGGTAAATCAAGAGATATTTTTCCAGTGAAATGTAAGAGGAGCTTAAAATGGTAAGAGTACACCTTATGATATCTTCCCTCACAAGTAAAATATCTTTGGATGCATGTTAGCAAGTTGGCATATGAATCCTTAACATAGCTTCTGGGCACTGATTTGGTTAAGTCTGAGCCTATGAATTCTGGCTTCACAAATTCTTGACAGGGTGCCATTTCGAATTTAAAGTTCTTGAACCATCTTCCTTGGCCTCTTGGTATCTCGGTGACTGGAGATATGACATCAGGAGAAATTGGAATTTCTAGCACTCCAACTCTTGAATTCAAACCAATGAAATTGAAAGCAAAATTTTTGGTTACTTGAACATGACCACCTTGAAGTTTTTCGCAGAATATCCAACAACCCACCTATTTGAATGCATGTTCAACCTCTCTGCTTCTCATGAGCACATCTAAACCTTCAGGCTCAGCTCTAAGACACTGACCTGATTTATGACTTTCCCTTTCTTCAGACATGTCTATGAAATCTTTGCAAGGAAACTTGAAGATAAACCCACACTGTATTGGTTTGAACACTACCTCGCTTGAATTTGAAACTAAGAACTGCCTCACTTGAGCCTTCAAAAATTTCTATGAGTGCTGTCCTTAAGCTTGCCAATTGAAAAACCAAGACTAACTCACCTCACCTTACTTTTATGAAATTTGAAAGAATGCATACAAGACATCTAACAAATCTAATGATGAAAATGAATGGCTACTTGTGATAAGCATGGTTCAAGGACTTACACATGGTGATGAAATATTAACAGATTTTGATGGAAAAGACAACTAGACAAGATCTGGCATGAATCCCCGATTTCCTAGCGCAGTCAGTGCAAATTCTGTGTTTTGCGCTACGAAAAATCCTAACTATGAATCCCCGATTACTTAGCGCATATAGTGTATTTTCTGAGTTTTGTGCTATGAAAACTCTTAGGCAATTTCGTAGCACATGTAAATTTTGAAACAACCTTAACACATGACACCTTGAAAAAAGTGGGATCAATGGTGGGTAAAACAAGATTGTTGACCTTATTTGATAATGGGAACATGACTCCACTCTACGACTTAGACCCTAAAACAAAACATAAAAATGACTTGACCATGTCTAACACAAAAACTTTGGAACCATGGAGGTTGTCCAAAATTTTAGAAAACTTTTTCAGTGATAATAGTGGCTCCACTTTGGATAGCGTGCCCTTGTGGTACACTAAGAACCTATAGTTCTAGTGCTTCTATCCATCCTTTAGAATAGAATTCTGAAATGCTGCCCAATCTGCTTTCCAAGATTTAATGATTTCTGCAAGAGGGACTCAACTTGTACCTACTAAAAGAAATTGCTCATTCAACCTACCCTAATCTTATTTACACATTCCTACCTACCCTATCAGCTGCAATTTCCACTTTAGGTCAGGAAACACGATATTTCCAATAAAGCCAATCAATTGCCTTTTCTGATATTTGAGGCTCTTAACTGCATTCGACCTCAAAATAACCATGATAGTGAGATGACCAAATCAACTTATAATGTACCTGATCCTCATAATGCAAATGAAAATGAAATACTGGTGTGCAAAGCTTTTCCATGTATTCATTTATAGGGTTAAACAGGACATGGTTATTTTGATGATCATCATAACATTATACATCTTTAGACAACTGATTCTCAGCCACACACGATTCCTTTGATATGTTATCCAACTTCTTTTCTGAATTATTCCCACAAACAATGTAATTTTCCTCATTATTAGGATCATTCATTGACGTAAGCTGCTGCAAAGATGACATAAAAAATAAACCTTTTCCTCTGCCTGAGGGTTATAAAAGCTATCTTCCAGTACTTCTTGGTGTTTTCAATTATTTTCATCTTCATTATGATTCGAAGACTGACAAGTCTACTACATCTCTACATCAATCTCGGAGGATGTAATATGATTTTCATAGGTATACTCTTGCTAATTTCTATGTTGCATGTCATGGGATGTTATCCTTTCTTCTAGCTGTTGAAATGTATTGTTATGAAGAGCCTCTAAAATTTCTTTATCCATAAATTTATCATCATCATTACAATCCTCCAAATAAGACTCAAAGAATGTTTACAACAATCTTTGACCAGAAATAAGGAAGGATGACATTCTTTATACATCTCATATAATTTGTCATGAAAATTAGCAAGCGAATATATTGAACCATTTTCCAAACTTTTATACCAAGACCATGCTTTTCCTTCTGAATTGGTCATAAACATATTCATGAGACAATCTTTAGGGAACTAAATCTTAAGACTGCGTACATGCATATGGAACCTAACCAAATGAAGAGCAACATTGTCTTTATTTTCATCTTTGAATATTGGAAGATCATCTAACCAATCAACCTTTGGCATAGGATTTGGAAAACCAGGGATACGAGACCAATTCATAGGCGCATACCTAGCATTCATTGCTGCAATGGAACTCATCTTGAAACTTCATCAACCTACTAATCTTCTAGCAGTGGAGTCACCTTCCAATTTTTTATTTGATGTGTGGAGTTGCCAAGGTAGTTTTGCAGCCTCGAAAAGTTTCCTGAGCTCCTGCTACCTTCAGAAGTTTAGCTTATTGATTTTCGGGAAAGAGTAATCTTTAGACTCCCGGCAGACGCACCAAAATGTTATCACAAAACCAGATCCTGATAGGCTCTTGACTAGGAGGACTTTGTGTAACTCTTTCAAACCAACTTTTGGTTGAGGCTTAGCCTCCTCAACCTGAGAGGGCTCTCTCACTAGGTTAAATATTTTTTGTAAAGATTAGATGGCTAACTCTATGAAACAAGTGAAGCAATGTGAATGGTTGAACACAATCAGTAAACATTCATTGGGCTTATGGAGTCAAGAAATGCTTCAGTATGACAATAATATTAACATTGCATGGAAGTCAGGGCATCTGGAATTCAACATATCAGTAACACATCAGAAATATGTAGGAAGACACAGTCTACAAATACATGAAGGAAGTTAGAGAATTGCCAATGAGTTCTAAGTAATCATGCATTCATACTACTGCAAGCAATGAAAAGAGGACAACCATAGGACAATTAAAACATTGAACTCTTTATGAATCCTGAGAAGCAAAGCCAAATCACTGTATTATATTAAAACATAGTCTTACACAATAGCACAGTAGAGTGTTCTTTGAAAAATTTCCAACCCCAGGTGCATTACATCTCTTGTCATATATAGAGTTTCCTTACAAGTTTGAATTCCTTCCTCCACCAAGAGGGGAATTCGAATTTCTCTAGACCTGACACCTATTGAACTTTAAACAAACTATTAATTAAAACTGACTGTAAACTGACAGTCTTAGAGACCTAATTTGACTAGGAGTCTAACTCCTTATCTATGCTAGCAACAACCTTAGCTATGAAAACAAACTCGTTCTTTTAAATCTGTCCCTCTTCATATTTGGATTAAGTGATGACTTTAAACTTCATGTTGGCCTTTGATTGCTTTTCCTCTAATTGTCCCTGCATACTAGGAAAATTGCCCCTATTTTTTCTGCTTTGGTCTCCAAAGTGGTTCCTCGAATTCTGCTAACAATTTTATCCCTTTTAATAACATGTGATGCCTTGAATTAGACGAAAGGTCCTGCTCATATACTCGTGATAAGACAAAACCCCTTAGATGCTGGTTGAAGCATGACAACTATCTGATCTACGAATTGACTGTTGTTTTCGTAGTGCAGAGTTTGGAGTTATTAAATGCCTCTCATTCTTTGAATTTTCCTTTGCCTAGTATTAAAATTTTTTGAGGTGGCCCCTTTGTATCTTATACAAAAACATTCTTTCATAATGATTCCCCCTTTTCATTTCAAAATTGATTCAAAAAAAAAAAATGGCAGCTTCAACAATTTTGTAGCATGCTACGAAACTGCTGTGCATTATATTTCATTTGTAGCAGTTTCGTAGCGCATTAAAAACACAGTTTTTGTCATTCTTGGGATTTTTAATGGCTTCCCCATATGAAAATGGGCCAAACAAAATTGACATTTTCCATCCAAAAATAATCTTCAATCTTCAAAAAGTAAGTTTCACATCAAAATTGTGTCAAAATTTCTTCACTTACTGTCAGGTTCATTTATGCTGAGACTGTTCTTCTGGTTCATTCAGTTGAATATTCAAATCTTCAATCTTCCTGTCTTTTCATCATTCAGATTTTAGTTCTTAATTTTTCATTGACCCTTATGATATATCTTTCCTCTTTTATTGCAGGGACGGTCCAAGTGAAATATTCGTGATAACTGCACACTGTTTCATATCTTGGAACTTTTCCATGTTCCCAACTGGCTATCACTCTTTTGAATTTTTTTTCAACTACATGTTTCCTTGCCCTTTCCTTGCTTTGGGAAATCTCAAGATTGGTAGACACCAATTTCTTTTTGATCTCCTCAAAGCTATCTTCCTTGTGAGTGATAACTATCTTTCCTCTATCATCTTTGTGCACTAGTGATGATCGTACTGATGGAACCACCGAATCTTCAAAGAATTCTGCAAGCTCCCCTATCTCACTTGCTTCTTGCTCTGCCTCTTGTATTCTTCTTAAATGTCTAGTCACAGGTCTTCTTGGCTTGAACATAAACTCTGATACCTGGTCATCAAATTAAAGCGTTTTAGAAGATTTAACTCTTTTTTTTTTGTTCTTACCCGCTTCAAGTAAATCTGCTTGGACTAGAGGAGTCTCTTCTATATCGATAGCCTGGAGGAGATCGTTCAAACTTCCCTTTGAAGTTGGGCTTTCATTAGAAATCACTGTCTTCCCATTTTCCTTGGCTAATTGACTTCTTGTTACTCTTCTTTGGACAGTTTTATCAACAGACTGCTCTTGTACCACCTCATTGATCTGAACCTTCTTCCTCTATGACTGTTGAGGGGTGTCTTGAACTACTAGTGGTGTCATAGGCTCCTTCACCTACTTTCTAGCTTTCAATTTCACAAACCTAGTTGATCTTGTTTCCTCCTAATGACTTATTGCTGGTGAAGAAATCTCCTTAGCATTAGGACTAAGTCCTATTTCTGTTTTAAAGCCTGTCATAAACAAGAAAGCAAACCATTCTCTTCCAATCTTTTGAAGCTCATGTAAAACAATCAACTTGATCAACCCATGATGGAATAAGGAGGTTTCACAAGCTTCTTTCTTCAATTGAACCTTATCAGACATTTTGCCTAAGCTATGAAACAAATAAAAAGGTAAATCAAGAGATATTTTTCCAGTGAAATGTAAGAGGAGCTTAAAATGGTAAGAGTACACCTTATGATATATTCCCTCACAGGTAAAATATCTTTGGATGCATGTTAGCAAGTTGGCATATGAATCCTTAAAATAGCTTCTGGGAACTGATTTGGTTAAGTCCGAGCCTATGGATTTTGGCTTCAAAAATTCTTGGCAGGGTGCCATTTCAAATTTAAGGTTCTTGTTACTGGCCTCTTCGTATCTCGGTGACTGCAAATATGACCTCAGGAGAAATTGGAATTTGTAGCGCTCCAACTCTTGAATTCAAACCAGTGAAATTGAAAGCAAAATCTTTGGTTACTTGAATGTGACCACCTTGAAGTTTTTCGCAGAATCTCCAATAGCCCACCTGTTTGAATGCATGTTCAACCTCTCTGCTTCTCATGAGCACATCTAAACCTTCAGGTTCAGCTCTAAGACACCACCATAATCTATGATTTTTCCTTTCTTCATAAATGTCTATGACATCTCTACAAGCAAACTTGAAGATAAACCTGCACTGCATTGGTTTGAACACTGCCTTGCTTGAATTTGAAACTGAGAACTGCCTCGCTTGAGCCTTCAAAAAGTTCTAATGAGTGCCATCCTTAAGCTTGCCAATTGTCTTCTTATGCATGAAAGGAACATGGGAAAGACCAAGACTAACTCACCTCACCTTACTTTTTTGAAATTTGAAAGAATGCGTACAAGACATCTAACGAATCTAATGATGAGAATGAATGGCTGAATGTGATAGGCATGGTTCAAGGACTGACACTTGGTGATGAAATATTAATAGATTTTTATGGAAAAGAAAACTAGACAAGATCTGACACGAATCCTCGATTTCGTAGTGCAACCAGTGCAAATTCTGTGTTTTGCGTTACGAAAAATCCTAACTACGAATCCCTGATTTCGTAGTGCATATAGTGTATTTTCTGAGTTTTGCGCTATGATAACTCCCAGGCAATTTCGTAGCACATGTAAATTTTGAAACAGCCTTAACACATGACACTTTGAAAAAATGTGGGATCAATGGTGGGTAAAACAAGATTTTTGACCTTATGTGATAATGGGAACATGACTCCACTCTATGACTTAGACTCTAAAACAAAACATAAAAATGACTTGACCATGTCTAACACAAAAACTTTGGAACCATGCAGGTTCTCCAAAATTTTAGAAAACTTTTTCAGTGATAACACCTGCATTAGCTAAAAATATGATTTCTGTAAGCAAGCTGGATGATGCAGGTGTAAAAATAGTGTTCGAGAAGGATACCTGCAAGATTGTTTGAGGAGCACATGTATTGATGCAGGGAGTTCAGACTGGAACTCTGTACAAGCTGAAAAGTAGCACTATTGTTGATGGATGCAACAATTCTGTGGTTCCTGAAAGTGGAGCAGGAAATCTAGTGGTCTATGGAGAGAAGACCATGTTGTGGCATCAAAGGCTTAGACATATTGGAGAGAAGGGCCTTCGAATACTTCATGGTAAAGGTATGGTAGAAGGTATGAGTAATAGCTCTTTGGATTTTGATTTCTATGAAATTTGTGTATATGGGAAGCAGAGTCGGATGAGTTTCCCATCTAATGGTAAGAGGGCAAAACATATATTAGAGCTTGTGCATAGTGATGTGTTTGGACATGTGAAGGTTCCATCACTGGGTAAGTTTGTGTACATTGTATCATTTATAGATGACTTCTCAAGGAATACGTGGATATATTTCCTTAAGAAGAAATCTGAAGTCTTTGACAGGTTTAAAGAATTCAAGGCTCTGGTAGAAAACCAGACAGAGAAGAAGATAAAGGTGCTAAGTACAAATAACGGTGGAGAGTTTTGCAGTAAGGAATTTGAAGAATTCTGTAAGAAGTGTGGCATAGCATGGTAGAAGACTACTCCATATACACTCATCAAAATGGAGTTGCAGAAAGAATGAACAAGACGTTGATGGAAAGGGCAAGAAGCATGCTTAGTGGTGCCAGATTAGGACAGGAATTCTAGGCGGAGGTGATGGAGACAACATGTTACTTGGTCAATAGGTCACCTTCATCAACATTGGAGGATAAAACTCCACAAGAGGTATGGATTGGTAATAAACACTTTCTTTCACATCTGAGGGTATTTGGATGTGATGCATATGTACATGTTCCAAAGGAGAAATGAACCAAATTGAATAGTAAATATGAAAAGTGCATCTTTATTGGGTATAAGGATGGTTTAAAGGGTTATAAGCTTTGGAACCTAGTAACAAGGAAGGTTGTGTACAACCGAGATGTGGTGTTCAGAGGGGTGAAATATGTTATTAAACATGAATTCCAACCAAAGTAACCTGAGAAGATAGAGTTTGAGCTAAAGGAGGAAGAATCAGACTCTACAGCAGAGGAGGAATCAGAAGATGAAGAGCCACAAACTTCGGGTGTGAGAATATCATTTCAAGAAAGAAGACAGCCAAAAAGGTATAGTCCATCTGCTTTCTGTTCAAATTTTTCTTTATTTGTTACTGATCATGATCCCAAACCTATGAAGGAAGTAGTAGATTCAGAGGATGGAAAACTTTGGAAAGAGGCCATGGTTGATGAAATGGCATCTTTGCACAAAAATGAGGCTTGGGATCTGGTGGAGTTTTTGGTTGGAAGGAAACCCATTGGTAGCAAATGGGTGTTCAAGAAGAAGACAAAATGTAAAAGGAAATGTGGAGAAATACAAAGCTTGGTTGGTAGCAAAAGGTTATTCCTAGGCGCCGGGAATTAATTTTGGTGATATTTTTTCTCATGTTGCCAAGGTAACTTCTATTAGATTACTTTTATTTGTTGCTGTTGCTTTTTATTTTGAGGTAGAATAGATGGATGTGAAGACAACATTTCTTCACAGGGATTTGGAAGAGGAGATCTACATGAAGCAACCTAAAGTCTTTGCAGTGAAGGGTAAGAAAGAACTGGTATGCAAGTTAAAGAAGTTTCTCTATGGGTTAAAACAGTCACAAAAAATGTGGTATCATAAATTTGATACATTTATACGGGGACTTGGCTTCATTAGAAGTAAAGCAGATTACTGTGTGTATTTTAAATTAATTGGTGATCGTGTTATTTCTGGTCTTGTATGTGGATGATATGTTGTTGGTTGGAAATGACAAAGAAATTATCCAAGATTTGAAGACCTAATTGTCCTCCAAATTCGACATGAAAGATCTTGGTGCTGAAAACTATATTTTGGGCATGGAAATTAAAAGAGATCAGGCAAAGAGGAAGCTCTATTTAAACCAAAGGAAGTATGTCGAGACAATACTGCAGAGGTTTAATATGTAGGATAGTAAACCGGTGAAGGTTCATATTCCTATAGGTGTAAAGTTATCTGCTGAATAGTGTCCCAAGACACAAGAAGAGGAAGAGGATATGTCCCGCGTTCCATATGCAAGTGCAGTTGGTAGCCTGATGTATGCAATGGTCTGTACTAGACCAAGCATTGCACATGCAGTGTGAGTATTGAGTAGGTTTATGTCAAAACTAGGGAAGGAGTATTGGACAACAGTGAAGCGAGTTTTCAGGTATTTGCGTGGCACTAGTGATTATGGGTTGTGCTATCAAGGAAGACCAGGATTGGATAGAGTTTTGGATATTCGTGGCTTTGTTGATGCGGATTGGGCTAGAGATCTAGATCAGAGAAGATATATAAGTGGGTATGTGTTTAACCTATTTGGAGGTGTAGTCAGTTGGATGAGTAAGAAACAATCTGTAGTGGCACTATCAAGTATAGAGGCAGAATACATGATAGCCACTCATGCAAGCAAGGAAACAATCTGGTTGCAGAGATTGTGTTCAAGTATGGGGTTAGTACAGGGATCTATAAGGATAGACCATGATAGGAAAAGTGCAATTTTCTTGGCAAAGAACCCTGCATATCATTCAAAGACAAAGCACATTGATGTTCAGTATCACTTTGTGAGGGATATGATAGAAGACAAAAAGGTGTTGCTGGTAAAGGTGGACACTTTGAAGAATACTGCAGATGCATTGACAAAATATGTGAGCTCTGAGAAGTTCTCTTGGTGTAGAGAAACAATGGGCGTTGCAGGGCTGGATAAATGACTAATCTCTCTTGTGGCCCCTTGTGGAAAGAAAACAACAAGTGGGAGAACGTTGGGTTGTGTTATATTCTTTCCATGACTACCCCACGTAGTTAACTGGGGGGTTAGGAGGGGGGTGGAGCCCCTCCTTCATTGCACCGATTGTGCAGTGGGGGAAGTCATAGGGGGTTTGAGGGGTGCAGGTAACCCACTCTATGGGGTCCAGGGCAACACCCCGGAATATTTTGGTTTTGGACCCTATGTTAGGTTGGGCAGACCCACCTATGGCTTTGTGCATGATTTTCACACATGTTTTTGGACGCGATGGTTTTCAGTCGATGGTTTTGGATGTGATGGTTTTCAGTCCATGGTATTGGATGCTTTGGCATGTATAAATATGTATTATAACATTAAAATTAAAATAATGAAAAATCAAGTTGGTAGTCTCGGTTTTGGGATCCAGGGGAAAATCTCTGTGTGTATGGGTTTTATGTGTTATGCTCTCCCATTGTTTATTTTTTGTGTTTTAGAATTCGTAGGTAGATAATTTCTGTACGGGGTTAAAACATACAAGTCTATTACCTTGTCATGTTAATACAAAGTGTGTTTCCTACAACTTCTCACACATGTCAACCACATTTTCCATATATCAAGACAATCATATCTATTTATTTGAAATCAACCTTTACCAAGACTAACAATCATGTTATAATCCATAGTGAACTCATAGTCATTAGAAATAATGCTATAACTATCACCTACTATACTCAAGCACATATCAACTATCTCAACACATATGTGTTAGTACAATCATCTTGAAAGAATATCATTTGAACACATACTCATATTATGCAGTTCACCAAACATTCAACCAACTTGCAAACATACCATGTTGCATAAGTCAACTAGACGACATAATAAACACCAAACACTGGAACACTAAATAGATGACATAATAAAAAAATCAAGCACCAAATATATGACATAAGAGAACTCATACCTTAATGTATCTTAGGGGAGGCAATACTGTTTGCACAATCAATCTAGTTAGCACGATATAACTTTACAACATGTCAAATCAAACATAAACAAGATCACGATATCCATAACACAAACTAGTTAACATGTTCACATTATAAACTCATAAGCAATTATAATTCATGCATAAAAATCACGTGTGAAAAGTCATGACAAATATGTCGGCTCATACCTGAATATCATAACCATAACCATCTGCATAGTCCCATCCAATTTAGCATGATACGTATAACATCAAGATATTAATGTTATAACCCTAATCATCAAGTTAACTAACATATAACAACAATCATTTAACATATAACATGCTCATCAACAACATATAACCTAATCATCAATCTAACTATAATATAAAAACAACAAGTTAACCTATAACATACTCATCAACAACATATAACATGATCATCAATTTATCTAACATAAAATAAAAATGGCAATGCATACAACCATAGGTTACAACCATTCTTGGCTATCTAACACATGTGCATATAACTACACTAATCAACTAACATCTATCATGTATGTAACCATAACATCAAAAACATGTACATAAACCTAATGTATATAAACCTAATGCACATAATAATCCTTAACTATACCTGCATGCCAAACATGCAATACCTGTATGATGATCTTCTCTTACCCCAAAGTCTAATGCTGCAACCTCATTATGATGATTTGCATCTCTTGCTCTATCTCAGCCAAAACATTAGTATCATAACAACCAATAGCACTATGATGAACTAAATTGCATACAATGACTTCACAAGGCATCTTTGAGCTACTATTCATGCATATGGTTATGGTTACAATGAGTACAAAACTAGATACTCACCATATCAACTACACTAACCATGACCTCATGCATGAAAACAACAACCACATCACATGAACTTGATGATATGTGATCATTGATGTGCATAACAATGCATACTAAACCATACACACATGAAGACATACTCCGTGACAACACCTTCAACCTTCACATGGTGACGTCACTACAACCATGATCAACACCATGCAAATGCAAAAAACACAAGGATTACATGTGTATTATACCTAGGGGGGATAATATGGGGTACGGAGGGAGGTTCCAAAGGGAATAATGTAATAATAGGATGGGCCATAATAATAAATAAAGTGGTTAACCCGTATCATGTAAGGGACCACAAGTAGTTAGCAATAATGTAATAAGCCCATTATATTAGATAGATGGTATTGAGGGAACCATGGTAATGACTCTTGGTATTGTATGTATGAGACCTATATAGAGGCTAGAGACTCCCCATTGAGAGATGTCAAGGAACGTTGTATGAACAAGCATATGGCTTGTGGAGTGAGAGATGTCAAGGAACGTTGTATGAACAAGCATATGGCTTGTGGAGTGTTCTCCTTCCTTAAGGAGTGAATGTATGGTGTTGCCCTAACTTAAGGGTTTGATAAATAATAAAGAAGCATTTATATCTATTTCTATCTTATTATTTATGGGTATATTTTCGTTATCATATATTTTCAGGTCAGATCCATTACAGTTGGTAATAGAGCACTTTCTTGGGCAAAGCAGATGTTTTTTTAATAATTTTTGTAGGAACTTTTTGGGGTGTCGAGTTTGCAGATCAGATATGTATGTTCTGGAGAAAAATTTGTAGAATTTAATTGTAGATCTGGGTTTTTTGCGAAAAAATTCCCAATTAAAAAAAAAATCGGCTGAATCGGAGTTCGGATAAGGGAGATATCGTTGATTTAAAAATCAACTGTGTTGTAGACATTTTTCAGGGTGACAAGTTTGCAGATCAGATCTGTACGTTCTGGGGAAACATTTGTAGAATCAAATTGCAGATCTGGGATCTTTGCAAACAAACACCTAGTTTCAGAAACAAAATCAATCGAATCAGAGTATGGAGGGAGATATTGCTGAGTTAAAATCAGCTCTTGTTTCAGAAATTTTGTGACAGTGGGATAGTTGCATCGCGAATATGAAATTCCAGTGCCTAGATTAGGATTTCTATCACATGGGAAGATGTAGAATGGTTGTTCCATTTCCGAAAATAGGACATAATAGGGATTCTGAGAAATATTGACTAAATTGTAGCCATTTCAAATTTTCGCCAAGTAAGTGATTTTTTTTCAAAACCCTCTTCATGGCTTCTATCAAGGTTCTATATTTTACAGGAAAAGATAATGGTACTACTATTGAAGAATTCATAGAAAGACAAAAGTCAGTATGGGAAAAACAATGGAAAGGTTTAGTATGGCTTAGTATGAGAGATGAGTCCGCAAAATGGTTTATATTAGTTGAGAGAAATAAGTTGTACAGCCTTTCAGATGACGAATTTGAAAAAGTTCTTTTAGACAAATGGTCTCATGCTAGAAAATAGGAGAATGAGACATGTAAGGGTTATTTTCTACTGGTATATCCTTATTGTAGTTTCATGGATGTATTCAGAAGGAGAAGGTCACTGTTTTTAATCCTAGTTGCAAGCATAATTTTATCAATGTTAATTTGGCAAAAAAATTGCAAGTTCCAACAAAACACATTGAAAACACACAGGTTGATAATGAGGATGTTTAAGTTTATAAAGATTTGAAGCTTCTATGGATAAGTATGTGTTGCATTGTGATTTTTATGCTTCAGATATGGATAACATGGATGTTGTTTTGAGATATCCTTGGATGGAATATGTGGGTACTATCAATATTAATGTGCAGAAGAAATTCCTGAAACTCTGGTATAAAAAGAAGAAAATTGAATTGCAGTATATTTCCATCAATAGACAAATAGAGTCCAAGGAGGATGAAGCAGAAGATGTTCTAGGGATTGACACATCAAATGATGAGCCCTTTATGGTCAACAACCAAACACAAACATCAAACCCGATACTAGAAAAACTTGTTGAGTCCAAGGAAGCTGAAGCAGAAAATGTTACAAGTGCGGATACATCAGATGAGAAACCCATGGTTGAAGTAATATTGGAAGATAATAAACAAAAACATACACCACAACATGTACCAGATACCAATCAGGCTCCATTATGTGGTGAATTAAAGAAAGATACACTGTTGGTTAAAACTTCAGCATATCACCACCCACATCACCCCACAAGAAAAAAACCAACACGATGGCAACAAATTAGCCACGAGGACAACAAACCCCGCATAAGAAATAGAGAGGGGTGACAATCCACCTGCTACACATCAACATAGAAGAAGAGCCACCAGGTTCAAATTCCATCTCAAGCGAGTGAGGCACTAGCTAGATTGAGGGTTCACCTTTCTCTTGGATGGCTAGATGCACATGCATGGTACTAGTGGACTACTCTTTTGAGTAAATCTTATTATTTGTGTTCTTCTTATGTTTTAGGGATGAAATGTGTTTAAAGGGGGTGGAATGTAATATACCTGGGGGGATAGTATGGGGTACAGAGGGAGGTACGAAAGGGAATAATGTAATAATAAGATGGGCCATAGTAATAAATAAAGTGGTTAACCCGTATCATGTAAGGGACCAGAAGTAGTTAGCAATAATATAATAAGCCCATTGTATTAGATAGATGGTATTGAGGGAACCATGGTAATGACCCATGGTATTGTATGTATGAGGCCTATATTGAGGCTAGAGACTCCCCATGGAGAGGTGTCAAGAAATATTTTATGAACAAGCATATGGCTTGTGGAGTGTTCTACTTCCTTAAGGAGTGAATGTATGGTGTTGCCCTACCTTAAGGATTTGATCAATAATAAAGAAGCATTTCTATCTATTTCTATCTTATTATTTCTGGGTATATTTTCTTTATCATATATTTGCAGGTTAGATCCATTACAACATGCATAAGGAACACATATGCAACCAACATGAAAGCATTATCAACACATAGCCCAAGGAGAGTGCAAACATGCCCTAATACCACTCTATAACACCCCCCTCCCACATCTAACCAAGCAACCGGCCAACCAGGGTAAACATGCAACAAGAGGATACTAGGATATGATTCAACCTCCTAGGTAACCTTAAGGAAATGGAATCGATAGAAACAAAACATATAGACCTCCCTTAGGTGCTTTAGGTCCCTAGGAGCTAATCCACCACTCTAGGTGCCCAACCCCTGAGTTAACTTAGCATTTACATGAATTAAACCCAGAGTCACTCCCATGAAAAGGAATGCATGCGACTGTAAACCTATAGTCACTCCCACAGTGCCTGAAAGGGGAGACTGCAGTCTCTATCAACCAGGTCTGTGCTAGAGATTGCGATATTTAAGCCACTTTTTCAGGTTTAGCCTCCAAACCAATGTCAAGAACTTGATGAGACTCTAAAAGACATTAAATGACACACAGGCAAAGCCTCTGACAAAAAACTTGATCAAGGGCTTGACCTAATCAAGCATAACTGTTGGGGAAAAGTGATTTCCTATCATTTAATTTGTCAACCCAGGTGTTTCGTAAACTTGTGAAGCATGCATGCACTGTAAGTGCTAGAAATTGTCTTTCAGTTTAGATCAATCTAACTACAAAATAACAAAAACCAATTCATCTAATTTATGAAATAAAATAATGAAAATGAAATTAAACTAACCTGTGAAATAAAAAACAACTAATGTATACTTAGTTACTCCAACATTTAATTATGAAGTGTTACCTTCTTGAGATGATGTGTAAGCAACTATTCATACTTTGACTTCTAATGTCCTAGAAAATCAAGTAAAGTGTGCAGAAAATAACTCAATAATTGCATTTATCAAATATTCAACCATTCAATCTTGAAACATGATTAAATCAATTTCTTAGAATGTTCTTTAGGAATATCAGTTAATGTAATTAAATGAGGATCTTAAAAGCAAATATAAAAGCACAAAAAAGTAAAACTCAATGATTGCATAGGTTGAACATTCAATCAGCCAATTTGAAGTCACCTTCTTGGCCTGATCCTTTATTCAATTATAAAATGAATTGATGGTTTGATCTGAGGAAGTAACTAACAAAACATGAAAGGAAACTAAATAACTATGAGCCCTTGCCTCAAACTTAATCCAATTAGAAAATACATAAATCTTCCCTATTGAAATGTTTTTAGAAAAGCAAAGATTACATAGTCATTCTAAAACTAATACTAAGAAAGCAAATAAACTTTAATCTATGAAAGCAATTAAATCTCACAATCATTAGATGGCCATTCCAATGGTGTATCAGGATGGCAAGTGAAGAAGCTCCAAATGCAAGCAAAACTAAATCTTTAAATCTCCAAGTATAAGCTCCAAATTCTCCATTAAAAACATGAGCATTTCTCCAACTTTACACATGCCTTTCAAAGGAGAAGGCTCTCCTATTTATACAAAAACATAAGAAGCTACCCTATTTAATGTGGATCTACTAAAATCTTATATAGTTACAACCAAATAGCTCATAATGGGACACATATCCCCTAGGTGTCTCACAGAGTTCTAGTCCAAATAAGAAATGATGAGACACCTCATAGAGTTACAATCCAAATAGGACACATATCCTTCTTTGACCTTTATCCAAATCTCCTTTGAAGGGAATTCGAATTTGAGCATTAGAGGCCACATAAGGGTGCCTTGGAAGCTTCCAAATGACCTACACATGTCATGAAACTCAAGCCATATATATAGATACATGAAACCATGTTAATTTCCTAGTTTTTAATCATAAATTCACTTTAAACACATAAAATAAATAACTTTGGTAAATAAGGATCCTAACCCATATATTTATGAAAATGGTGGCTAATGAAAGGTATATGGTTATGGAGTTGCGCATGTGAGTGAAATGGTGGCGATAAAGGTGAAAGTGGATGTCATTTTGAAGACATTTTGGAGGTCCAACAATAACCACAACATACACTTTGTCAAACACTTAGTAAATATGCAACCTACAGGCGTAAATAACAAATCTGAGCATAGGGGTCTCATACTTATCTGAGATTCACTATGAAGCATTGTCTCCTTATCACATTAGCTGCCATTTCATCCATTAGGTCATATGTACATTAATCATTCAATAACAAGTAATAACATGATGAGAGACATACATAACTGTTGTTATAAAATACATGCATATCCAACATAGTAGGGACATAAATACCAATGAAATCACAACCATATAAACCAAATATAATCCATCATAATGCTCATAGTTATACAAGGAGAAATAAAATTTCATTACTGATGAAAAATCCAAACCTAGGATGGGACTTCCATGTTCCGCCCGACCGTATAATGGAGCCAAATCTCGATTCAGCCATTCACCCCTGTGCCATATTCCAAGCATGAATATGGGATCTCATAGAACATATCAACCAAAACTCATCTAGGGCTTCTATAGGCCATCCACATAAACCCATCAAATAGTGATTCCACCTCATGGTTGGACATCAAAAAACCATCATCAGATTGGTCTCCACCCAAGCTTTCCAGGGCTTCCAGAGAATTTGTCCAACCAAAGCTTCCAGGACTAGTAACTCAACCCGCAACTTATACAGGGCTTCTAGAGAGTTTGTCCAACTAAGGCTTCTAGGACTAGTAACTCAGCCCACCTAGGGATTCCAAATCATTTGTCCAACCTAGGCTTCCAGGACTAGTAACTCTAACCAAGATGTTACAAGGCTTCTAGAGCGTTTGTTCAACCAGGGCTTCCAGGACTAGTAACTCAACCCAAGATAAGGAAACATGAGAACCAACAAAAGAAAACAGTGAAAGTAAACCCACAATCACCATGGCTATCCGAGAAATGGAAAGGATAGGAAATACACTGTCAATCCCAACCATTCTCCATGCCAATGACATATCACAAAATAAAATCCACATGCATATGCCATGCATGCCAGAACTAGTGAAGGAAACATACATAGAACTCGGTACCTGCAAGAAAACTGATGTAGATTCCAATCTCGATGCCCTCTTGCACTTTCCTTCTCTTCCTTTGCCTTCATTCTCCAAGAATCCAAATATGCCACACCCTCAAGAGTACTCCAAGAAAACTATAGGTTTCTAAGAGTATGAAAGAGAGAGAGAGAGTAATGAGAGAGCTCCAAAAATGCACTGACCATGTCCTGCCCAGTGATCCTCAAAATCCTTTTTATTAGTGAGGCCTCTATTTTCTTCATTCTCCATTATTTTCCTTCAATTTCCTCCTCACATGCAACTTGTGACCTTTCACCTCCCTTGTCTCCTAATTTCCATTATTTTCATAAATAAATGTGCCAAAATGCCATTTTTCCTTTCCAAAGCCTTAGCCATTTCCATTGCCAATTTCCTTAGCCATAATAAACCAAATAAACACCATCTAGGATGTTTCCCCCACCATTCAGCTTGGAATACGTGTCCCATCATCGTGGCCTTATATATTTTTACATGAGTTTTTAACCAGGGATGTTACAATACTAGATATCTATATGCTTGGATCAATCGCGAAAAAAAGTTTTTCATAGAGCTTGATGCAACTCTCATTATCACAATAGATCATAGTTGGATCCATCATCTAACCAAATAATGCAATCAATATCTTTCTCATCTAGATTGCCTCACATGTTTCTTTATTGGCAACCATGTATTCTGCTTCTAGTGAGCTGGGTGCCACATATCTTTGCTTCTTGTTGTACCAAGAAAGCACTATGGACCCAACTCTGAAAATTCTAGCTGATTTAATATTTCTGCTTGATGGACTCCCTATCCAATATGCATCTGTGAAGCTACATAACTTCACTCCCTTTGTCTGTCTCTACCATAGTCCAAAATGGGTAGTGCCTCTGAGGTACCATAAAACATGCTTAGTTTCCCTCCAAAATAGTTTGGTTGGCCAAACCATAGCTTGTCTCAGCTGGTTTTCTGCATAACACATATTTAGTCATGTTCTCACAAGATACATTAGTTAACCCACCAACTACTGGTAAATAGTAACATCTAATTCCTTACCTGAAGTGGAATCCTCTTTCCTCTAGTTGGTTGCTAGAGGTGTCTCCATGGGTTTGCAACTATTCATATTGAAAATATGAAATATCTCATTGGCATACTTTCCCTAAGAGACAAAAAGTTCCCCATCACCTTGCCATACTTCCAATTCGAGGAAGTAGTGCATGAGACCCATGTCCTTCATTTCAAACTCTCTTGCAAGGTCCTCCTTGCAAGATCTGATCAACTGCTCATCACTAGTTAAAATAAAATCATCAACATATAAGACAATAACCAACAATTTACCTTCTACCAAGATATACTAGACATTTGCATCCACTTCACTTTTGGTGAATCCCAAACTGGTGAGATAGATATTGATCCTAGTGTACCAAGCACATGGTGCTTACTTGAGACCATGCAATGCTCGCTTGAGTATGCACACATGAGACTCCCAATCAAAGTATCGAAGCCTTCTGGTTGCTCGATATACACCTCCTCCGCAATAACTCCATTGAGGAATGTTGTTTTCACATCCATCTCGTGGATCTTCCACCCCATCTACGCAACTAGAGAAAGAATTGATCTAATGGATGAGTACCTTGTTATAGGAGAAAAGGTCTCCTTATAGTCAATCCCCTCAACTTGAGAGTACCCCTTGGCCACAAATCTAGCCTTGCACTTTTCTATGCTTCCATCTACTGCATGCTTTACCTTGAAGATCCATCTCGAACCCACAAATAATTTACCTATTAGTATTGGGATCACTTCCCAAACACTATTATTTACAATGGATTCATATTCCTCCACCATTGCATCAACCCATACAGGTTCCTCTACTTCTTCCTCTAAATAAGATGGTTCAGTCTCTACAAGCTCAGTCATTAGAGCCATGTATCCAGTGTACTGATCTGGTGACCTTCTCTTCCTGCTCTAATTTGAAGGAGCACCCACATTCTCCCTCGCATCCTGCACAAATCTCTCGACTTCTCTGGTCCTTTTTCTACCTTCTTTGGATTGTTCTACTTTTGTGGTTGTTTCCAATCTCTACTCCTCAACTTGTGGCTATTACACAACTTCTTGAGGTTCCTCCTTTGGAGCTAACAACTCCTATTCTAGTGGGACATGAAGCTCCCTCTCAAGAGAGAAAAACATCTCTTTATCTTCATCAATTTTTACATCCCTTCACACAACTATAATTTTGAGGGATGGAAAGTACACACGGTAGTTGTGGGGAGTTTCTGTGTAACCCACAAATACCCCCAATTCTATTGTCAACTCATGCTTCTTCCTTGATTCTTTGGAGACATGGTAATAAATAGAGGCTCCAAAAATCCTAAAGTATGACACATCTGACTTTCTCCCCGAGAAAGCCTCCTACGGTGTAATCTTGTCTAGAATTTGATGAGGACTCTGGTTCATCTAATATACTGTTGTGTTGGATGCGTCAGCCCACAAATGTAGAGGTAGGCCTTGGTCATGCAACATTGCCCTTGCTGCTCCTACAATACTATAGTTCTTTCTCTCAGCCACTCCATTATGTTGTGGGTTGTGGGGTATCGTCAACTCTTGTCGAATGCCTGTTGGGCTTCCAATTTGTCTTATTTTCATTCATTTCTCTCATGTTGCTTTTTGGTTAAATGATTAACTTTTGCGAATATTTGTTACCTTCCTTGTTTTAACATGATTAAAACATTATTAATTAAGGTTTGTATGTTGCAGGCATAAACATGTCTTATACAACCTTTGAACCTGTATTTACTTGCTTGCACCATTGCACTTACCTTCCTACACCATGCAATGGATTCCTGCACCATTTACCTGCTTGCACTCCAAAGGATTCCTAGACTGCATTCACATTCTCTGTGCCTGTACTCGAACCCTCCATTCATGGGGATCAAATTGTATCAGTTGTTGACTTGTATAAGGATTTTGTTCCTTGGCTTGCTATGGCACATATGGGTTATTACTTCAGTCAGACGCAGATGTTAATTGTTTGGATGCCAATGGTGAAATGGTTGAAGTGCATCGTGGTCACGACTAAGGAATCCGATAAGTATTATCATTTCAATGACAACTATGTTCTTCCTTCTCATGTCGATGCCGATACAGCAATAAGCTCAACATAAACTCTGTCATCACAATGCCCTGCCATCTTGCCAATCGATTCTGCTACCACAAAGAACCCATCGAGCCTTTGATATTGGCCCAGGCATTTGCACGATAGCGGAACGATGCCATTGCCTGCTATGTGTCAGATAATGGAGGAGCTCTTCTCACATTCGAAGCCATGGCAGAAGCTGCAAGCTTTGTAGATATTTGGGTTCCTTTCTGTCACAAGCATAACATTGAACCCCGCAATTTCAGCAGTACATGTGACCTTACCAAGAACAAATTGCGTCCAGACATTGTCAAGGACCATAGAAAGGTTAAGAGGGAATATGATGAGTTTAATGTGTGAATCAATGAACTTCTTGATCCAATTCGGCATAGATCAGATGCGTATAATGCTCAAGTTTCAAAAGCCACATGAATGGCTGATGGCATTCATTGGCCCGGAACTTGGACAGTGCCCGGTCTAGAACATTCAAGGGGAGATCATGCTGGAATTACAAACCTGCCCTAGTGGTTGCCCATTTCTTGATGAGAGGTCCCAGAATATACACTAAAAGCATCGCCAAACAACAGTGATGAATATGGAGATTGTTGTTATGGTGATCGTTCTAGATTCAGTGCTCATTATGGTTATGATAAGTCTGGGTCAATATGAATTTGATCGAAGGAGATATGCGCTGAATCTCTGATGCCAACCTGTGAGTAGCTCACGCAAGGAGGAAATCAATTAAGCCAAATCACACCTCAACAACCACTCCAAGAAAAATGGAACGATTCACAAGAATTTTTCCCTCTTTCAATATTTAGTTGCAAAACTAATTCTTATTCCAACAAATTGTTAAAACTAATAATCTTCTATATTTTAATTGGCTAAATTAAAAGGCCCAGTTTGTAATTCAATTCTATATAATAGATTGTCGAGAGCAAGAACATTTAGTCAATTAATTAGACAATTAGACAGTAAGGAAGGAAATCGATTGAGCTAGGGACAATGTGCATGAGAGGAAGGTGCAGAAGGGAAGAGGAGATGTCCCAATGTAGCCTCACGCAATTCATAATTGGTGGATCACTCCTCTTGTCTTGTTGGAGCTGAGCATTGTCTGCTTGATGTAAATATTGTTTTTTAGGAATTAATTGAAGCAATTTTCATCTATGTTTTATCTATTTATTTATTGCATCTAATGATTTTGACTACTGTGTGATCCAGGTTAATTGAGAGTGTGAGCTGGCTGGGTTGGCCACCAGACCAGCTTGACACCACTCTATAGTTAAGGAATTTAGACTTCTGTGATCCATAATATTGTTAGATAATCTTCGGCAAAATCACTCTATAGTTCTGCAACCTTTGTCTCCATCGTAGACAACCGCTTGTCTACCTTTGTTTCGTCCTCCATCTGTATTCCTCCCAATTTATGATCAGGTTTTGTCACTCCAATGGTTGGGACACCAATGGGTACATCTCCTTTTCCATCATAAATGAAGAGCTTTCTCAAATGTGGCACGACCATGGCTTCAAACTGCTTCATAAATTCCATCCCTAATACTGCCTCATAGTCATCTATCCGCACTATGGTGAAGTCCACCCTTCCGGTCCATTCACCAAGCGTAGTGTCTACCTTCTCAGCCATACCAAGGATTTTCATCGGAGGAGCATTCACTGTCTTCATTTGTGCCTTCACAGGTACAAATTTCAGCCCAAGTCTCCTGGCGGTGTCTTCACTCATGAAGTTATGTGAAGCCCCACTATCAACCATAGTGAGTACATCAGCTCCACCAATCTATAGTTCTTAAATTAATTAGCATTTAGATTATTATTTACTATGTGAGTTTATTTAAATACTTTTCAATCTCTTTTCCTTCTTCAAGTTAATGTCATTTAATTTGTTGCAATATTTTATCTTAAGTTTTAAAGTTAATTTGATTTGCTGCAAATTGTTCGTATTTCATTTGTTGCATCAAGGGTTGTGCTTGGAGATTTCTTCTTATCAAATTGCATCCAAATTGTCTTTGCCTTTATGAGCTCTAACGTTCAAATGATCGATACCCATTTAATTAATATTCGAGAACCTGAGATCGACTTGAGTATTTATGGTTTTGAAAGTCAACATTTATAAAAAGGAAATTGCACTATGTATGACACTGATAATGTTTAATTGTTATTGTAGTTTCCCGATAAACTTTTGGACAGTTCTACACGATTCATTTTTAGGGACAAGGAAGGCAAGAGATTCATATTAATTTAATTCTTTCATAAATTATATACACAGTATATTTACTTACCGATGCTTTCAAGTTAATTTCACACAGAATTAGTACAAGAAGAATTAGTACAGGCAGAATGATTTTGAATTTCTTTTGAATTCCTTCTAGCATTTACAGTCTCTCGATATTGTGTCGACACTGTTTGGTTTCCAATTATGATTCCCTTTCTGTTTGCTCGTACTTAGAATTTCCTTTCGCATTGGTTTGATTTTTATTTCCACCATGATTTAATAGTTTGGATTGGTGTTTCTTGAATTCTATTTTAGTGCAGGATTTCATTTATTGATGAGATTAATACGCAACATAAACTAGCATTTGTTTTGCAGGTTGCCAGGGGCTTTCTTTGGCATTTCCAGTGCTGCATCTCGAAGTTCACGAACTATCCAAATTGACAAATTAAATGTTGGTACATTTATAGACCCTATACTGCACCCAACATTTTGGCACTGTTGCTGGGGAGGTGCCAAGAGATTGACCTTGGTGATCTGCCGCATTTTTTTCTTTCCTTCACCTAGTTTCTCTTGCAATTTTATGTTCTTTGAATTTATTTCTTTCATGCACTGTTGCTTTAAGGTTTCTCATTTTATTTGATGTTGAAAGAACTCCCCATCTTATATATATATATATATATATATATATATATATATATGTATGTATGTATGGATATATATATATATATATATATATATATGTATGTATGTATGGATATATATATATATATATATATATATGTATGTATGTATATCTATATATATATGTAGGTATGTATATATATATATACATACATACATACATATATATATATATATATATATATATATATATATATATACATATATATACCTACATACATATATATACCTACATACACCATTCATGTGCTAATGAATGTACCAGTTGGCTTGTTAAAAACAGGAAAATGGTATTTTGGGGAATCATCTAATGAGGAATTTTTATGCTGCTACAGAGACATACAATTCATCCAATGAAGAATTAACAATTGAAAAATTTAATATTTTGATTGAACATAAAAATGATATTATTAAATCTTTGATTTTGAAATTGGATGATTTGCAGGAAGAGTGGAAGCAGGATGAAAACCCACCGCTTATCTTTTGTGCCAACTGTAGAAAGAAACACCTCCTTGGAAAGTGTCCACTTAATAGCTTGAAAATTTGCAAAATTTTTTAAGAGGATCATCCAACAGAACGTTTCCCATCACTACCAAGATTACTGCTAGGTTGAAAGTGCAAAACGTTAATATCAAAATATAAAGTTGTCTCTAACTTTCCACTTTATGGTGATGATAAATTAATTAAATAATATAAAGTGGCAGTTTTACACAATACAACATGCTGAAGCGATTCAATGGTTTCACACTTACCAAGATGCTACCACCTCCTTGTAATATGATTCTCAATGCTACCACCTCCTTTTCATATGGTTCTCCTCACTCACCAAAGTGTCACCACCACCTCAACATCATCACACTTAACAAAATGCCACCACCTATCTTATCCTATGATTCAAACTCCTCACTAACCAAAGTGTCACCACCACCACCTGAACTTCATCACACTTAACAAAATGCCACCACCTATGTTATACTATGATTCAAACTCCTCACTAACCAAAGTGTCACCACCACCACTTGAACTTCATCACACTTAACAAAATGCCACCACCTATCTTATACCATGATTCAAACTCTCCTCTAATAAGATCAACACTAAAATAATTGGTTATATAAATTCCTATCAATATGTGAGAGTAGGGTAACTAAGATATTAAAGGTCTCAAGAATATATATATTAAAATTGTTTAATTGAATATTAATGAGATATTTATTTATTTTAAATTTATCATTTGTAAATTTTAATAAAAATATTTTTAATGGTATAAAGTAAAAAACATTATTTTGTTTTTTTTTAATTAATATATTTATAAAGTGACATTTTGGAGGCAATTCAATTGGCGATCTTTGTGAAAATGAAGTGTTATGTACCATGAGATTCTAGGTTCAAATCCCTTAAGTTTATCTGTGGTCGTGTGCTGGAAGTGACGTGGTTCACCTAGGGATTATAATGGTAATAGTTAGAATCGACCCTGTCATATGAGTATGAGACTGATCTAATTGTCAATTCCTCTCTCTCTCTCTCTCTCTCTCTCTCTCTATCTCTCTCTCTCTCTTGCTCTCTCTCTCTATCTCCCTCCCTCTCTCTCTTTCTCTCTCTCTCTCTCTCTCATATGAGTATGAGACCGATCTAATTGTCAATTCCTCTCTCTCTCTCTCTCTCTCTCTGTCTCTCTTTGTCGCTCTCTCTCCCCCCCCCCCTCTCTCCCTCAACCCTGTGTCATATGAGTATGAGACCAATCTAATTGTCAATTCCTCTCTCTCTCTCTCTCGACCTTGTGTCATATGAGTATGAGACCGATCTAATTGTCAATTTCTCTCCTTCTCTCTCTCCCCCTCCCTATGACCCCGTGCCATATGAGTATGAGACTGATCTAATTGTCAATTCCTCCCTCTCTCTCTCTCCCCCTCAACCCTGTGTTATATGAATATGAGACCGATCTAATTGTCAATTTCTCTCTCTCTCTCTCTCTCTCTCTCTCTCTCTCTCTCTCTCTCTCCCTCGACCTTGTGTCAGATGACTATGAGACTGATCTAATTGTCAATTCCTCTCTCTCTCTCTCTCTCTCTCTCTCTCTCTCTCTCTCTCTCTCTCTCATATGAGTATGAGATCGGTTACCATTGGTTTACTCTCTCTCACCCCCTCTCTCCCTCAATTTAGTGTGAGTGAGGATTAGTTCTTTTTACCATTGGTTTACTCTATCTTAGCAACCATTTAAGTATGGTTTTCTCATAAAAAATTTTAAACATTAAATAAGTGGTTTTCTCATAAAAAAAATTAAACATTATATGTGTGGTTTTCTCATAAAAAAATTTAAACATTAGGCATGTGTTTATTGGAGGTGAAAGATAAATTTAATTGTCTTCTTCTTGTCCACATGGTCTTGGATAAATGGTGATTGGGTGCTTTGTTAAGACACTCCTTGATGTGAATTCACTGATTCAGTTCCCTTCCCTGATCGAGGTGATATATTGGACATGTGAAGATGTAGTCCTACCAAGCTTACAAAAAAAATTGTGGTTTCTTCTTCTTCTTTCCTTAGTAGAAAATAAATTAAATTTTCTCCCAAAATATACATATATCATCCTCCTCAAAAGACACAAAAAGTGCCTACAAAAACAATTTTACTAAATTCTTATTCAACTAAAATAAAACTTTTACAAAAACACTTATTTACTAAAGGACCATGATCATAAAAATCCCAACCTATATCTTCTAAATGGATGTCTTGCACTGATATCCAAAAAACCATTACATCAAAATGTTGTAAAAGAATGATGGATATTAAAGAAAAAAAGACACATCTTGAATCAATTAGTCATCATAGAGTTCATGGATTATAAAGGTCCTTTCTTGGATAGACAAAGCTTCCTTGGAGAGCCCATCAACCTTGATGTTTGGTTCCCTATAGATTTATGAGAAAGAAGTCTAAGCAAAGCTTTAAATGCACTCCTTGATCTAGTTAAAAAGAAATTGAAGTCTCAAATTATAAACTTTGAAATTTATTTTTACCCACTCTATGATCACTTTGGAGTCTTTGCGATCCAGAATGGATCTTGAATAAAACTCTAAGTCTAATTCTTTAAATATGTTAACAAAGGAAAGAATCGACAGAGTTATAAAATAGAGTAAAGTGAAGGTTGAAGTATTGTTGAATTAGAGCCATTGGATCAGGCCGATCAATGGTCCAGATCAAATCGGCAGATTGCATCGAAGATATCACAGTCGACGGAGTGTATCGGAGGTAGCCCTATGGAAGTTGTGATCGTGATCCAGTGACACAGTGTAGATCGTTGATCGAGTGAGTAGATCAATGGCGAGGATGATAATATCGCATCACAACGATACAAGGGGTGATACCAATGGACCCGCAACCCTGCGATATGTGTTACGCCAATATCAGTGATCAACAGACTCGAAAGGAATTATATATGCAGCTCTAGAAAATTTGAGTGTTGATATAAAAGTGTTTTGTCAGGCTTTTTCTGTGTATTGGTGTATTTCTGTTATAAAACCGAAATACAAAGGAGACATGGAATATGGCGCTACAATGATAAAACATGGACCCGAAAGGATTTATGAATGAAACTTTATGTTATTTGGGGTCTCTGGTAAATGGTATTTCGGGCGGGCTTCAGGCGGTAAGCAGTATTGGAGAGGTTTCACTCGATTCCATACATTTTCCAACATGTAGCATGCAACAAGGAGAGAGAAAACCACTTTTTCAAGCGGGTGATCTCCGTGCAAGTAAGCCACCTGAAGTGCACATCAGCTGTCAGATCAAATGGTCGTAGATCAATGGCGCAAAATGCACGAGCAGGTTGGATGATCGGGATGGATGTGAATCGATGGATGAGAACAGATCTACAGTGTGGGATGCCAAAGGGCCAATAACAGACAAGGCATAACAACCGTCCGATTCCTCTATTTTTTAGTTTTTCCTGTGTATTTCCCTATGTAAACAAAGAAGCAATTCTTTGGGATTTTCACTCGTGCTGGTCCTTTTCGTTTGAATACAGGTGGCCACCATACCTTAGAGCGTTTTGCAATGATTGTTTAACACTCAACATGGATTTGAATGGACAGCGGTCGGGAGCCAGGGAGCCCGAAAAGGAATGCAAACCGACAGTGCTAATAGGCTTAAAAGCCATTCAATGGCAGCACAGAGGGAGAGGTTAGTTGGAGACAGTAAGAGAAAGAAGTCAGATTGAGGCAGATTGAATAGAGGAATAGGACAGGGGGAGAGTTTGTGCACTCTTTTAGACTCGAGGTTTTCGAGCAGTTCCCTCTTTGATGTCACTGTTGGTTGAGACTCTGTTTCGAGATCACCCTTGTAATAATATGTTCTTAAAGACTTGATATAGAGGTCGACACTGAAAGCTGGACCAAGAGACGTGGCCAGGAAGTCTGGTGAACTCCTTGATTATTTGCTGTGTTGATGTGTGTGTCTGTTATGTTTTCTAATTGCTCATTATCTATATTATTCGCAATATTTTCGATTCGTTGCACTAAGTAATATAGGCATTCCTATACATGAGTCTATAATACCTTAATATTGATTTAAGATCTCATTTTCAGTTCATGTGGTATCAGAGCTTTTGGTTTTGGTTTTGTTAAGGTTAGACAAGCTTGTGTTGGATTTTGAATGCTAACTAGAATAAAGCTTAGGTTAGGATAAGGAGAACTTGTTGAGGCTAATCCAAAGATTGGAAGAGTCTATTCTGATAGGAGAATGGTAGAAGAAGCTCCAATGGGATCAGAATCTCATTTTATAGAAAGTTTTATGACAATCTGAGCTATGGTGGAAGAGATGTATCTGGAATTTAGGAAGGGTCAAGGTGAAAGCACTTCAACACCTAAACCAGACAAAGGAGCAGAGGAACCTTTTCTAGTTGTCTCTCCAGAAGTCAAAGGAAAAGGAGGAATACCTCCTCCACCATCTCCTCCATCATCACATTCATCACCCTCATCATCTTCTAGCTCTTCTAAGAAAAAGAAGAAAACTTCTTTGATTAAATTAGATGTGAAGTCTGATTTGCCAATTTGTGATGGAGAACTCAATGCAAAAAGCTAGATAATTGGATAAGACAAATTGATGTGTATTGCAGGGTACAAAACATTGATTCAGAAAGGAAGAAGATTCAGCTGGCTAGCCTTCGACTTGGAGGAATTGCACTAGTATGGAGGGAAGGCAAGACACAAACTGATCTGAAAAAACATGGTAAAATCATTTCTACCTGGAATGAATTTGTTTTTGCTATCAAAAAGAAATTCTATCCTTTAGCTTACATGGAACAAAAAATGATGAGTTGGAAAAATCTTCGTCAGTTGAAGGGTCAAAGTGTACAAAGTTATACTCAAGAATTTAGAAAGAGAGCTTTAACTCTAGGTATATCATTAGATTCATCTGAGACTTTATTGAAGTATATAGGTGGCCTTCATAGATATTTAAAGCATAATATCCTCATGTTTAATACCACTAGCTTAGATGATGTATTAGTTTAGGCAACACATCTAGAAGCTAGAGGTAAGAATGTAAACCCAGAGGTTGGGGGAACATCTAAATATTCTGTAAGCAATAACAAGGAAAAGAAGAAACTAAAATGGAAGGAGAAGAAAGAAAACACTGTAAATAAGGATAAACCTTCATGCACTCATTAAGAAAGAAGGACACGATGAGGCACATTGCTGGTCTTTGCATCCAGAACGGAGACCTAAGAAGCTTGGTGGAAGGAAGAAAAGGAATGCTGCAACTATTCGGTGGGACTTGGGATCAGATTTAGGCAAGGAAGGAAAAGTTATAGCCACAGGAATTAAAGGTAAATATTTTGAAGCATCCACAAGTAATTCTGCACAATTCGTTGATAATGAAAGTAATGAGAGGGAAAGAAATGAGATTTTTTGAATTAGAGTGATTTCCAAGCACAATAAGGTTGATACTTTGTTTGATAGTGGATCACAAGTAAATTTGATTTCTGAAAGAATTGTAAAAAAGTTGGGATTAGAAACAAAACTTCATGAGAAGCCATATCCATTAGGTTGGGTGTGTGATAAAAACAAAGCTACAAGTAACGAGACAATGTAAACTTAGGTTTGCTATTGGATCAACATTTGTAGATGAGGTTGAGTTAGATATAGTTCCAATGGATATATGTGGTATTATTTTGGGAAGTCCATACTTGTATGGTAGGAAAGCTATTTTCTATAGATCTGAAAATAAGTATCAACTCACTAAATATGGAATGGAATATATTGTAAGAGCTCATAAGCGCAAGGGTAACTATTCTCTCATAAACTCAGGGTAGATGAAAATAATTGTGAATTCATGTAAGCAATTTTTACTAATGGTTGTAAAGGCAAAGGATCTTGAAAAATCTAATGCATTTGAAGACTGTGATTCTAAATAGAAAGCTGATTTAGTTAAAGTTGTTTCAAAGTATGATGTTCTATTTCAAGAACCAAAAGATCTGCCAGCCAAGCGAGAAATAGTACATGATATTTATTTGCAACAAGATTCTCCATTACCTAACATTGGAATGTACAGGTTGTTAGCTTTAGAGAATGCAGGGATAAAGAAGCAGGTACATGAGTTGCTCGATAAAGGGTTTATACGACTAAGCAAATCACCATGTGGATCTCCAATCATGCTGGTGAGAAAGAAAGATGGTTCATGGAGAATGCGCATTGATTATAGAGCACTAAATAAAATA
Source organism: Pinus tabuliformis (assembly GCA_031772625.1). Classification (NCBI taxonomy): domain Eukaryota; kingdom Viridiplantae; phylum Streptophyta; class Pinopsida; order Pinales; family Pinaceae; genus Pinus; species Pinus tabuliformis. The sequence continues at coordinate 1,436,826,668 of CM062804.1, read as the reverse complement.
ACGATAAAGAATCCTTATCCTCTTCCTCGTATTGATGAGTTATTAGATCAATTGAAAGAAGTAGTTTACTTTTCTAAGTTAGACTTGCGAAGTGGTTATCATCAGGTCAGAGTTGCAGAACAGGATGCATGGAAGACTGCTTTCAAGACAAAGCAAGGACTTTATGAATGGTTGGTTATGCCTTTTGGCTTAAGTAATGCTCCTGCTACATTTACGAGAGTTATGAATGATGTACTCAGACCTTTTATTGATGATTTTGTAATTGTTTATTTAGATGACATTCTTGTTTTTAGTAAGACATGGGAAGACCATGTAAAGAATGTAAAGCAGACTTTAGATGTTTTAAAAAGAGAAAATCTCTATGTAAAAACTGTCACAATGTGAATTTGACAGAACATCTTTAAATTATTTGGGTTATATTGTAGGGGGTGGTGAATTGAAGATAGAACCCTCTAAGGTTGAAGTCATTATGAACTGGCCTAAACCCAAATCTGCTATAGAGGTTAGGAGTTTCTTAGGGGCATAACAATACTAGAGAAAGTTTATTTCTAACTTTTATTTGATTGTAGCTCCATTACATGCTTTAACAAGATTGAAATAGGTGTTTCAGTGGGGAGGCAAACAACAGAAAGCCTTCAACACCTTAAAAGAGAAAATCAGTACAACATCAGTGCTAGCACTATCAGATCTTCAACATCCATTTGAGATTGAGACAGATGCTAGCGACTATGCCACGGGAGTAGTGTTGATGCAACACGGAAAACCCATATGCTATCATTCTGAGACATTTACTTCTGCAGTAGTTAATTATCCCACATATGATAAAGAATTGTATGCATTAGTACAAAGTGTGAAAAAGTGGAAACATTACCTAATGGGTAAAGAAACAATCATACATACATATCATCTACCACTTCAATATTTGCACTCACAAACTAAATTGCAGAAATCAAGACATTATAGATGGATGGGTTTTCTACAACAATTTCATCTTGTCATCAGATATAAGCAGGGCATACACAATAAGGTTGCAGATATGTTGTCAAGACCAATCATAAATGCATCTACTATACTTAAGCATAACTCAGTAATGCTTGAAAGTTACATCGAACAATATGCTCAAGATGTATATTTTAAAGATGTATATGCAACTTTAAGTCATGGCAAGCAAGTAGAAGAATTAGATTATTATGTAAAGGAACAACTCTTATATCATTTGGGAAAGTTATGCATTCCACAAACTGAAAGAGTTAACATAATCTGAGAAGCACATACTTCTCTAATATCAGGTCATTTTGGTGTAAGTAAAACAGTTGTACAATTGTAAAGGTTCTGTTATTGGCCAAGAATGCATGAGACAGTTTCTAGATATATCAAAGGGTGTACTATGTGTGCTACAAGTAAGCCCAGTAATAGAAAATTAGGCTTTTACACTCCACTTCCAATTCCTTCTCATCCTTGGGAAAGTGTTTCCATGGATTTTGTTGGGGGATTTCCAAAGTCTAGGAAAGGTCATGATTATTTGTATGTTTTTGTGGATAGGTTCAGTAAAATGTGTATTTTGATACCATGTAACAAGTAGGTTATAGCTAAACAAACAACAAAGTTGTTATTTCATAATGTATGGGTTCATTTTGGTTTACCCACTTCTATTGTATCTGATCGAGATTCTCAATTTGTTGGGAAGTTTTGGTCAAATGTATGGGAGTTGATGGGCACCAGGTTGAAGAAGAGCACAACATCTCATCCAAAAACAGATGGTCAGACAGAGGTGGTCAACAGGACAGTGATCCAGTTGCTTAGAGGCTATTGCAGCAAGCATCCCAAGCTTTGGGATGAGCATTTGTGCTATGTCCATCATGCTTACAACTGTGCCAAGCACTCTTCTACTCAGAGATATCCTTTTGAGACTTGTTTTGGTTTTATACCAAAGTCTCCCTTGGATTTTGTCTTTGGTATAGACATAGCAGTTGATGGACACAATGATGTGGACAAAGCAACCAAGTTCATTGAACAAATCCAAGAAATTCACCAGGAAGTACAGGAACAATTGGAAAAAGTCAAGCCAAGTGAAAGGTAGGACATGACAAGCATCAGGTTGAGCATAGTTTTCAAGTTGGTGATCAAGTCTGGCTGTACATCAACAAAGACACAATGCAGGGTGAAGGTAAGAAGCTAAAACCGATAAGGTATGGACCCTTCAAGATACTTGATAAAATTGGTGAAAATGCTTTTCGCCTTTATTTACCAGCTTATATGCAGATCTATTCAGTCGTTAATGCAGAAAACTTGAGATTGTATGAACCTTCATTGATTGAATATCTTGAAGAGCAAAGTAAGTTGCCTTCTATTGAGGATCTGTTGCTTGAATATCTCAATGAGTTATAAGAAGACACAATTCTAGACAGGAAGGTGAGAACAATGCATCAAGGGGATTTTAAGTACTTGAGAGTGGGAGTAAAAGGTTCAAATCCAAGCAAAGCACAATGGATAGAAGTTAAACAAGTGAGAGAGTTGTATCCTCACTTGATCGATGCCTAAAACCAACTTTTGGTGGTCCAAAAGCTTTTCAATGGGAAGGCATGATCCAAAATGGGTCTTCAATAAAAAATCTAAGTCTGTCTTCAAATATGTTAACAAAGGAAAGGCCTGATGGAGTTATAAAACAAAGTAAAGCGAAGGTTGAAGTATCATTGAATCAGAGCCGTTGGATCGGGCCGATCAATGGTCCAGATCAAATCGGTGGATCACATTGCAGGGATCAGCGGCATCATAGTCGGCGGAGTGTATCAAAGGCGACCTTATGAAGGTTGCAATCGCGATCCAGCTACACAGCGTGGACCATTGATTGAGCACACAGATCAACAGCCGGGATGATAATATCGCATCGCAACGATACAAGGGGTGATACCAATGGACCTGCGACCCCGCGATATGCGATACGTCGATATTGGCGATTGACGGACCCGAAAAGAATTATAGATGCGACTCTAGAAAATATGAGTTCTGATATAAAAGTGTTTTGTTGGGCTTTTTCTGTGTATTGGTGTATTCTGTTATAAAACCAAAATACAAAGGAGACATGGCATATGGTGCTACAACGATAAAACACGGACCTGAAAGGATTTATGAATGCAACTTTATGTTATTTGGGGTTTGTGGTAAATGGTATTTCAGGCGGGCTTCAAGCGGTAAGCAGTATTGGAGAGGCTCCACCCGATCCCATACACCGACCGACACGTAGCTTGCAGCAAGGAGAGAGAAAACCGCTTTTTCGAGCGGGTGATCTCCATGCAAGTAAGTCACTTGAAATGCACATCAATCGTAAGATCAAATGGTCACAAATCAACGGTGCAGAATGCACAAGTAGGTTGGATGATTAGGATGGATGTGAACCATCAGATGAGAACAGATCTACGGTGTGGGATGCCAAAGGGACGATAACGGATGAGGCATAACAACCGTCCAATTCCTTTGTTTCAGAGTTTTTCCTGTGTATTTCTCTATGTAAACAAAGAAGCAACTCTTTGGGATTTTCACCCGTGCTGATCCTTTCCATTTGAAACAAGTGGCCACCATACCTTAGATCGCTTTGCAATGATTGTTTAACGCTCAACAAGGATTTGAACGAACAATGACCAGGAGCTAGGGAGCCCAAAAAGGAATGCAAATCAACAGCGCCGATAGGCTTAAAATCCATTCAATGGCAGCATAGTGGGAGAGGTCAGTTGGAGACAGTCAGATAAAGAAGTCAAATTGAGGAAGATTGAATAGAGGAATAGGATAGGGAGAGAGTGTGTCCACTCTTTTAGACTTGAGGTTTCCGAGCAGATCCCTCTTTAATGTCATTGTTGGTTGAGACTCTGTTTCAAGCTCACCCTTGTAATAATCTGTTCTTAAAGACTTAATATAGAGGTTGCAACTGAAAGCTGGACTAGGAGACGTAGCCAGGGAGTCTGGTGAACTCCTTGATTATTTGCTGTGTTGATGTGTGTGTCTGTTATGTTTTCTAACTGCTCATTGTCTATATTATTCACAATATTTTCGATCCGTTGCACTAAGTAATATAGGCATTCTTGCACATGAGTCTATATTACCTTAATATTGATTTAAGATATCATTTTCAAATCACTCCGAAAATTTGAAGTTTGGATAAACCGATATGTTTGGAATGATATAAGAGATACCATAAAGTTGTGAACTCAATTTTTGAGTTTGATCTAGATTTTGGAGCATATCAAAGGTGTAAGAAATGAGATGAATGTAAATGGAGAATCATTCCTACCTTGTATTGAGGTGGGTAGCTTTGACTAGCCCCATCAAAAAGCCAATAAGGAATCTCATAATCCAAAGGAGGTATAATTGGATTGCGAGATTTAGATTTCTTTGGTTCAACCCTAAATTCCTTTGTTAACTTCACAATCATATCTACAACAACTTCCACAAGAACCTATTTGTCCTGGTTTATTTATTTATTTCTAACCCACGAAATGAAATATGTGAAAAAGAAATGGAGATAACCAAAACATATCATAGAGGAATTACACAACCAATTGCACAAACTTTGTTCTAGGCTGGATGTGACCTATACAACTTCAGGACCAACTTTATCATAGATAATTTATATTGGTTGAACATGGTCTACCCTGACATCTTTCAAAGTCTGCTTCATCTAGAAAAATTGAGTACAACATTTTGTTGATGCAACGTATTCTCCTTTAGTTGTGGATAGAGAGTTTGGGGCCTATTTCTTGCTCAACCACAATACCAAAAAATTTCCCAAAAATAATTCTCATCCTCTAGCGAAATATGTATATGTTTTTAAGGTGAAATATTTACTTCCTCATTACCATAAGCCAAAGTCCATAATCTCCTTCAAATATATGAGAATTATTTTCATTGTTTGCACATGTGTCTTCTTTGGTGTAGATTGAAATTTTGCAACCAATCCTACTGCTTGCATGAGACTTGGTCTTGATGTTATCAAATATAATAAGTGACCAATAATTGACCTATACAAAAGTTTAATTTTCATATGTACATTCATCATCTTTGCTTAATTTGCATCATCTGACCATGGGAGTCCTTATATGTGCATAGTTTTCCATTCCAAATTTTCTTCAACATCTCCTTAACATATTTGGTTTGGGAGATGAATATGGATTTACTTGATTGAAAAACATACAATCTTAGGAAGAATGACATCCTATCATGGAAATTTCAAACCCTTTTTTCATTTTTGTTGTAAACCTTTAGCTCATTATTTCAACATCACTTCCAAATATGACATCATCAACATAGACAACAATGATTAATATATTTTCATTATTTGTTTTGATGTAAAGGTTGTTATCTCCTACTCCTTTCTTGAATCCTTGCTATTGTAATATTTGTCAAGTTTTAATTACCTGGAACTGGGAGCTTTCTTTTTTCCATAAAGTGGTTTCTTCACTCTGCATACATCATCTTCATTTTATGATAAAAGCTAAAATCCTTATATTTTTTCAACATATACCTCTTCTTCTAAGTTTCCATTTTAGAAAGTTGTCTTGATATCCATTTGATAGACTTTGAAATTTCTAAAACATGCAAATGCTAAGAACATTTTGATTGCTTCTAGTCTAACAACTAGAACAAAAGTTTCTTCAAAGTCAACACCGTTAACTTGTGCATATTCTTTACAAACCAATCAATCTTTATTCTTGACTACTTATTAATCCTCATTAGACTCATTCTTGAAGAGCCATTTAGTGCCAATTGCATTCTTACCTGTTGGTTTAGGCATAAGTTTCCATGTCTCATTCTTATACTTCTTATTCAAATATTTTTCCATAGCTTTAACCTAATGCTCATCTTAACTGGCTTGTTTAAAATTCTTGGGTTCTATTCTAGATAACAAAGCAAATTTTGCATGGTTTAGTGTGCTTGTCAATCTGATTTTGGTACGGACCTTGAATATTTATTACCAAAAATTTGATTTTCTGGATGATTTTTTTGAACATATCTAGATGGAGTCTTCGGATGTTGATGTTTTACATCCTCCTCCTCTTCTTGTTGCTATTTATGTTCTTCGTCTTCTTCTTCTTCCTCCTTTTCATGTTCATTGTTGATTATCTCCTCTTGATCTTCATTTTCTTGTGAATTTTGTTTTTGAGGTAACACTCCATCTACTCTTACATCAATGATTTCAATGACCTTACACAATATTTTGTTGTAACACTCATAGCACTTGCTTCTAGATGAAAATATGAGGAATATTCCTTCATCTATTATGGAACCAAACTTCCCTAATTTGTCTTCATTTATCTTGATGTAGCATTTGCTTCCAAATAATTTGAATTGTTTGACTATAGTTGGTATACATTTCCATAATTCATAAGTAGGCTTATGATTGTTCACTTTAATTTGAGCTATATTTAGGATGTAAACCATTGTATTAATTGTTTCTCCCAAAAAAATGTTTGGTAGATTTTCCTCATTGAGCATTGTGCTTATCATCTTCTAAAAAATCCTGTACTTTCTTTCGACATCACCATTTTTCTGTGGGGTCCTTTCTACTAAAAAATGTCTTATGATCTAATGATCCTTTCAATAAAATCCTAATTACTTAGTGGATAGCCAAGAAATTATACATTTAATTATCAATTTGGTGTTCATATGGAACTTGTGAACTATCATGCATTGTATATGCTAATACAATTTGTTAAGTTCCAATGAGGTTGTAGTACTAATTAAATATGATACACTTGAATATTAATGTTCTTTCACTAATTGTCAAGCCACACTTTGTAGGAATTGAAAGACTGAAACTGGCAAGAATTGAAATATCACACCCATACTTGTAGAAATTAAAATATCACACTTGCAAAAATTGAAATATCATACTTCACACTTGCAAAATGTAAAATATCAAACTTGCAGGAATTGGAAGACAAACTGAAACACTCTTGTAGGAAGGTAAATCATCCTTTGCTAGAAATTAATCACACATACATGAAATAAATTACTCGGTTGGAAAGGACACATAAGGGCAGGAAATAAATTACTTTGTTGGAGAGTAAACACATAGGCAGGAAAATAAATAGGTGAATTCATCAAGCTAATTGATCATTCATAAACTCTGAAAATGAAATGCTCATGAATTGATAAAATATCACAACACATGAGACCTACTCAATACGATCAACCGAGAATCTATAAAACATAATGATCTTTGCTTAGATTGATCATCATGCACAATTTTAGAAGACAGAGTAAATAACGTAATGATTTGCAACAGAGCTATTTATATAAAAGATAGAGAAAATACTTAATGAGTTGCAACAATATGAATAATTAGGAAACAAACTAAGCAACCAAATTAACTAAATTGTAATTGACATTATAAACTATCCTGGCTAAAATACAAGCAATTTCTGACTAAGGAGGAAGTCCTACCTCCTTAGGAAAGGCTCTGATTAAACCTGTAGTAGCATGATTATATTATATACACATTGCATGCATAAAATATGAATGAAATAAGAAAAAATTACTTATTAGTAGTCAAAGTACAATTTTAACACTATATCTATTCCCTTGCCTCTAGTAGAATAGGGGTATTTATACAATATCTCAGTTTCTTAGTTTATCATGGAATCAAGGGACAACCATGAGAATTTTTAATTCTCAAGATATTCCCTCTTCATTACAACCATATTTCCAAAATATGGAATTGGTACTCACTCCACCAATACAACAGGTAAGAAATCAAGTCAAAATGAGTACAATCATTTCTTCCTTGCTTGACGGACCAACTTCCCTTGTCCCTTCCTCCACTGTGTGGCAAGTGGTTGATTCTTTCCCTAGACAACCATGAGAGACAATGACACATTTGGTGGTTGACCTATGTTGAGCTATTATGGCAGTCTACAGAGTTGCAACATCATGGATAAGCAGTTGTAGAATTTGCTTCTAATGGCCAATGTGCCAAGGTGTTGTGGCATTGATACTCAATATGTGTTGCAACATTGTTGCTTCAATCATGGCGTAGTGTAAAGTGTTGCAACAACATGGAGGTGTTGCAAGAACATAAGGGTGTTGCAACAACATGAAGGTGTTGCAACAACATGAAGGTGTTGCAAGAACATAAGGGTGTTGCAACACATATATGCTAGTGGTGAACTGATGGTGTTATACAATGCAAAGGTGTTACAAGGACACAAGGGTGTTATAGTAACACAAAGGAATTGCAACATTGATACGTTGTGGTGAACTGATGGTGTTGAAACAACATAAAGGTATTGCAATGACACAAGGGTATTGCAACAACATGAAGGATTTACAACACTAAACTATTAATTCCTTCACCAATGACCTTTTTATGAGCCTACTTGCAATACTTCTCATGCTCTCCTTCTTAGTTAGAAAAACAATTTGCATTCATTTCCTTAATACAGACGAATGAACATTAAATATTGTACCTTTGTTGTGATAAAAATGGGTTATAATATGATATGGGGATGGAAAAAAGGTCTCAAAAGGTGATGAATGGATGTTGAAAGGATGTCAATTTGGCTGTCAGTCATCTACCCATGGTTGGAAGTATTACATGTCCCCATGCATCCAGATAGTGAGTTTGAATAAATGGCCTCGATGGTCTGTTTCCATCGCTAAGAATAATATTCTACATCTATTTTTACCAATATCTCTATTTGTATCTGTTAGCTCTGCTACAATTTTGAACAGTTGAGGGTTAAGGACAGCATTGCCATGTTGTATTATGCTAAAAGAAAACTTGCTGCAGTCTTGTCCTTCCCCCTCCTTCTTTTTCTCATATTCTCATCACTTCCACTGTTCTTGTTTTCCTTCTCGAAATCCTTTGTAAACCTTAAATTCCCTGTTACCCCGCCATTTTTGTTTTATTCCAAAAATCTGCATAGCCCCTTTTCTTTTAGCCCTGGGCACTAAACTTATGAGCCCGCGCCCACGTGACCTACCCCTCCATAACCCTTTGCCTCCTGTTTCCCGTACTTTAAATGTCGTTCACTTCCCCAACATTGATCGCGTCCATCGTGAGATCTAACGGTGGAAGCTTGCCCCGATTGCGCGACTTGCGCGTGCGTTAACCCGCGGGGGCGGTGGTTTTCGTCCGCCACATGTTGCAATTATGTTGGATCACATGGGGTTATACAGAAACCGACTGCCTCTGATAGGCAGTGCGATAAATACCACCTACCCTGAAATCGCCTGTCCCCCGGCCATTAACCTCTGTGCGCCTTCCGCTTTCGCCAACCGTCGGATCTGCAACGTTTAGATCCGATGACCCTTGTTGCTCTATCCACGTCACCTCTCGATAGCCTGCATAAATCAATCTCCTCCATTCATTTAGCCGATCCGACGACTCACAACTCTCTTTCGCCTCACTTCCTGGTACTCCTCGCCGACTGTTTTCCGCCTTGGATCTGCGTGATCCTATGACATATTTTCTCCCGCAGCTCACCCGCATGGTCCATTCCCACAGTCTTTCCAAACTCCTGAAGGAAGAAGGCGGCCAATATTTCAGCTCCCAGTGTAATAAATTCTTAGCAACCACATTTAAAAGATAGAATGGCTGAAGGACAAAAAGGACACCCTCGAGCAGTTCAACCATTTATCAGTGATGCAGCCTTGTATCAGTCAGTACGCCACCTGTTCTGAGGAGGACTGCAAAGCACAAAAAAAGGTCATTTTGTCCATTAAAACAATCAATTTGGAGCAGAGGCCCATTTCAGATTGTAAATGTGGTTGGTGGTCATTTATGACCCCCCCCACATATAGCATAGCAGAGCAATTTTGTAAACAACCTCCATATATACCCAAAAGCAAGAGGTTGATGGTTGATGAATGTTATTTTGTTGTAAGGTTCAACTTCTGGAGACTGTAACTACTGTGATACCTGCAACGTCTGGTCTTCATTTTCAGCTAATGCAAGCTTCTTTTGTTGTTAATTGCTCACTTTCCACTTCTTCTTCTTTGTTCTAGGCTGTGCTTGTTATGCATTTATTCATGTGTTGTAGATGTTTAGCATTAGAGGGGCTGTCATCCCACCTTTGTGTTAGAATCTAGCTTGTATCATTGAATTTGTATGCAGGTTTCTATTATTTTAATGCTAGAGAGCTGTCATCCTATCTGTGCATTAGGAAATAGATTTACAGACCTTTTAACTGGTTGCAGTCGGCCATCACAGGGTCCTGTGCATCTGCTGGTGTGGTCAGTCTTCTCCATCATCACATTTTCCTTAAACTGTGAGTAATTGGTGGTCTAAAGCCTTGTAGTCTGGGGGTGTTCACCCATGTCTGGGGTTAAGCATAGTAGAAGTGGTTATCTAGCTTGAATATGCAGCATTTCTTTCATTCATCCACCATTTTCCAACATTTTATGTTGAGTTTGTAATGTTCCTGAGCATCTCTGATATACAACCTAGGAGAGTTTCTTGGGGTGATAACATTAATTTGCGCCATTATCGAGGAGAGAAGATTGAAGCTCAACTTCCCTGGGAAAATGACACAGCTCCAGGTTTTGATGATAGACAAGGCCTGGGCAGATTTCTTGTTGTAATCATCTATCTGGCGACTCCGCTGGAGGAAGACCAACTTTTGGTGACTCCACATTGTAGTTTTGGCGCAGTTGGTGAGGCATGTTCAGAGATATCTTCAGAAATCATTAGCTGAACTAGTGCCTAATCCTGAGAAGATCATTCAGCAGAAGAAAATATCGCAGTAAGGAGCACCAGGATCAGGTAAGCCTTAAAAGTTCCATGTATCCCTGTTAGTGAATGTCACCTTCAGAGATTCATTTAGCTCCTTAGTCATTCATTTCCATTTTGGACCTTAGTTCAAACAAGCATCCATGCTGTCCATCATATTCCTCTGTTTCTATCATTCTTTTCATTGATCCATTCCACTCAATTCTACTAGTATCATTCCATTTGCCTCAGTCATGGCAGGCGAGCAAGCCCTCACAAAGATAGAAAGAATAGTTGCTGCTAGTGTAGGAATTTACAGGGTAAGTTCCTCAGACAGAACACCAAATGACACCGCTCACAACCAGATCACAGATCAATACACCAGTATTTTTGACGTGGTTAAAGTCCTCAAAGAGGGAAACAGTCCACGGCCTGAGCCAACGCGGCCACTTCAGGCAATTTATTAATAAAAGAATGAAAATTTACATATGCTTCTCTCATGCACGGATTACCCTACAAATGACCCTCCATGCGCTTTAAATATAAATCATGGACCAATCGGGTGTCAAGCCACGGATCAAGTGTCGGTAATACCGAGGAGAGAATGAACCGTCAGATCACTACATATCGTGACCGTTGGATTGTAAGTTACAAAATGTACAACGGTAAAGAAACACACTTTACCTAACTCTATACCTAACTCTATACTAGACCAAGTTGTACTTAACTATTTCCTATGTGTCGGAATATCATAACATCCCCCCTTAAGAACAAATTGGGATAGGATTGAAGGATTTAAAAATATGACACAATAGGAGAAGGAAGGAGGCACTAGAGCCTATCCCCCCTTAGTGACAACTTCCTGAACTCCAACCATAAATCGAAGTTTAGTGAACTTCGCCTCTGTGAGAGCCTTTGTGAAGATGTCTGCAACTTGATCATCTGTTGAACAATATTGCACTTCAAGAACATGATCGTGAATGAGCTTTCTGATGAAGTGCATGTGCAGTTCAATGTGTTTGCTGCGCTGATGTTGGACTGGATCTTTGCATAGCTGAATGGCACTTTGATTATCACACCAAAGTGTAGTCGGATGCTGCTGCTCAAAGCCAAACTCTGACAGGATCTGACGAAGCCACAAGGCTTCCTTACTAGCTTCTACAACACCACGATGCTCTGCTTCTGCTGATTAAAGAGAAATGGCACCTTGTTTCTTGCAAGCCCATGTAATAGGTCCTGAACCAAGAGTGAACACATAACTGGTAGTAGACTTCTGATCATCAGGGTCACCAGCCCAATCGGAATCAGTGAAACCAACCAATAGAGGAGATGCTTCGGCACTGTAATGAATCCAAAACTGAACTGTACCTCGAACATAACAAAGTATTCTTTTAGCTACTTTCCAATGACTTTCACGGGGGTTTTGCATGAACCGAGCAACAAGGCCAACAACAAAGGAAAGGTCAGGACGAGTATGGGTTAGATACAAAAGTTTTCCTACAAGTTGACGGTATAAGGTAGCATCAACTTCAGGAGAAGTACAAGTGAATGAAAGTTTGACTCCAGACTGAAAGGGAGAAGGGGCTGGCTTACAGTCTTCCATGTGAAAGTGGCGTAGAATATCACAGGCATACTTGGACTGAGAAAGGGAAATACCTTCCTTGGATTGCAAGACTTGAAGACCGAGAAAATAATGTAAGTGTCCTAAGTCTGTCATTTCAAACTTCCTTTTAAGGCTAGACTTCACATGGTTGATAAGGTTGGGATCACTACCAGTAAGGATAAGATCATCAACATAAAGAACAAGAATGATAAGAGACTTGCCTACTTTCTTGGTGTAGACAGTATTGTCAGAATGACACCTAGAAAAGAAAGATTCTAAAAGAAAGCTGTCCATTTTGTCATACCAAGCTCGAGGAGCTTGCTTGAGACCACAAAGGGATTTCTTAAGCCAACATACAAGGCTGGAGTCTGTTTTTATGAAGCCAATGGGTTGTTCCATGTAGATTTCTTCATGCAAGTCCCCATGCAAGAAGGCAGATTTAACATCCATCTGATGGACTTCCCATTTGAACGAGGCAGCAAGGGAAAGAACAAGGCGGATAGAGTTCATTTTGGCAACAGGGGAGAAGGTTTCAGTGTAGTCAATGCCTTCAACCTGTGAAAAACCTTTAGCAACAAGACGAGCTTTATGTTTATCAACTTTCCCATCTGGTCCATACTTGGTTCTGTAAACCCATTTGCATCTAACAAGTTTTCGTCCCTTTGGTAGAGGAACAAGATCCCATGTATCATTTGCCAATAATAAATGATATTCTTCATTCATAGCTGCTTCCCAATCTGGATGGCCTGAAGCTTCTGCAAAGGTGTCAAGATCATAATTTACTGGAGCTTGAGCCAGTAAAGAAGAGGCTCTCTCGAACTGAGAACGTGTGCGTCGCTGATCTGTAGGATCACCGGCAAGATCACCTGCTGCATCTCAAGTAGCACGAACCCGTTTTGGAAGCTCAGGAGCTGAAGGAGGATCCTGAGATGGTGGGGGAGGATTTTCATCCTCACTTTCATCATTTGAAGAAGAAATGTTTTCAAAGGTAGAAGAGATAGGGAGAGGTGGCACATCTGCCGGACTAGGCTCGCAGGCCGATATATTTTCATCAAATTTTACATCTATTCTAATGATAACATTTTTGGACTTAAATGGAATAAGTCTATAGCCTTTGACATCTTCAGAATATCCAACAAAAGTACATTTTTCACTCTTAGGTTCTAAAGATTTATGCTTTTCATCTGGAATATGGGCCCACGCTTCACTTCCAAAAACACGAAAGTGACTTACATCTGGTTTGATTGAGCTCCATGCTTCTTCTGGAGTGATATTCTTTAAAGCCTTAGTAGGAGTGCGATTTATTATGTAATTTTCACAGTTAATTGCTTCTGCCCAAAAACTAAGACCAAGTCCTTTAGATTGTAGCATACAATTAGCCATTTCCTTTAAGGTGCGATTCTTCCTTTCAGCTACACCATTTTGTTGTGGAGTATATGGAACAATATGTTGCATTTGAATTCCATTCTATATGCAAAAGTTGATGAATGTGTTTTTAACATATTCTCCGCCATTATCAGATCTTAGCTTAAGAATTTGATGTCTAAATTGTTTTTCAACAAAGGCTTTGAAGGCCAAAAATGTGTTAAATACTTCACTCTTGAGTTTTAAGAAGTATACCCAAGTGCGTCTGGAGAAATCATCAATGAAAGTTAAGAAATACTTGCAGCCAGAGAATGAAACAACAGGAAGTGGACCACATAAATCACTATGCACAAGCTGTAAAGGGGCTGAGGCGTGCCAAGAGGCACGTTTTTCAAAACTGTCCCGATGATGTTTTCCGAGTACACATCCGGAACAAACACCATCTGTGCAAGATACCATAGGAAGACCTGTCACCATATTTTCTTTACATAGATGCTGAAGGGAGCGATAGTTTAAGTGACCAAATCGCTCATGCCAAAGTTTGCTCACTTCATCGTTATGAGCAACAAATACTGAGGGAAGATTTGATGACCCAAAGTTGTGAAACTTATACAACCTTGTAGAATCATCAGCAATGCCAGTAGCCAAAATTTGTTTAGGATCTCTTAAGTCCTTGATTACAACATCATGAGGTGAAAATTCAACGATTTTACCTTCACCTGAATGAGTTATCTGATATACAGATAGAAGGTTGCAGGATAAGGTTGGAACACATAATACATCATTAAACTGACCATTGTCTAGATGAACAGTTCCAGTCCCTACAACACTAAGAGATCTATCATCACCAACATATATATTTTTGGTGTTACAATCATTTAAAGAAGAAAACATGGCTTTGTTTTTGGCCATGTGATAAGAAGCTCCAGAATCAATGAGCCACTCATGAGAATGAGAAGAAGAAGATACATTTAATGCATAGCCAGACTGAGATGCTTGACAACAACATGCAGAAAGTGCCATTCCTGAAGATGAAGTTGAAGTTGAAGATTGCCCCAAATGGATGTTATGCTTCTTCATTGCTGCTTCCAAGGCTTCCATCTTCTTAAAGCATTTTGATTCTAAGTGGCCATCTCGATTACAAAAATTGCAATGTCTATCAGTCTTCTTCCCTTTGTTTTTATTTGTCTTATCATTTTGTTGAAATGATTTTTCATTTTGGGGCTGAAATTACTTAGGACCCTTGTTTGGTTTAGGACCATCCTTTTTAGGATATGACTTCTTAGGATTCTTTGAATTTGGTTGCTGCTGGGCGGCTAACGCTTTCTTGGAAGAGTTTCCAAGATTAAGAAGACCAAGGTGTAAGAGTTTTTCTTGTTCTCTTATTAAAGAATCACAAAAATAGTCAAAGGAAGGGGACTTGTACTCTGTTCCTTGAGAAATGAAGGCTTCTCTTGTAGAATGGAAGGTGGAAACAAACACAGAGTAGGCTGGTCCCAACTTAGTAAGAATGGAATAGATAAGTTTACTATCTTCTTTCTTAACTTTAACACCTTCCAAGAGATATCTAAGGGTCTTGAACTTGGACAAGAAATCTTCAATGCAAGAAAAATTATTAGGGTCCAATGTAAGCAACTCATTTTCAAGATGATGGGCTATAAGTTCATTTTTAATCCCAAAAACTTTATTGATTTGTTTCATTGCTTCATCAGGAGTATCAAGTTCTGCAATATGGAATCTAAGGTCTGGAGAAATAGACATCCCTATCAATCCACGTGCTTGATCTTGCCTATTTTCCCATTTAGCAGCTTTATCTTCATCCTTCGGTTTCTTTTCTTGGCCTGAGGCTATTCTGTAGAGACCTTTACTTCTAAGTAAATCCTCAATATAGGACAACCATTGGAAGTAGTTGGTGCTTTCAAGGGTAACTTGGTATTGACTTTCCATTTCAACAGAAACTGAAGCTAAAGATGTTGAAAATAAGTGTTCCAATGGATAGATCTCGAAAAATTAGGTTGGTTTAAAAAAACGGCTCTGAAAATGGCTTTCGGATGAAGAAGTTATGGCTTTTTGAAAAAAAGTTGTTGAAGTTGCCGACGAAGTGCGGGAATGTGTGGAAATGAAAAAGTCCGCCCCCACAAAATGGAGACTTGAACCCAAGACCTCTACTCTCTTAAAATAGCTTTGAACCAATTGAGCTATACAAAAAATTAGAGAGAGAGAGAGAGAGAGAGAGAGAGAGAGAGAGAGGGGGGGGGGGCTTTGGGTTGCGTGCTTGCTTTGAGAAAGCTCTTTTTCCCTACAAAACAAAAAACACAAAACCCAACACGGACATGCAAAGAAAACGAACCTTACGGTTCGAAGTTAGCTTTAGCCGAAAGACTAAATATTTTCAAAAATGAACCTTGCGGCTCAAAGTTAGCTTTAGCCGAAAACTAAATATTTTCCTCAATGTTTCTGATTTTCCAAGATCACCCTAAGGCACAGGGAAAAGAGCATATGCATGAGAAAAATCCTTCCTTTCTGTTTTTGATTTGCCCAGATCGCACAGAGTCGCAGAGCAAAGAGCATACGCAGAAATGAAAGGTATAGATCCGGTAATAAAAAAAGCTAAATAAACCGAAACCGAAATAAGCAGAGAGAAAATAACAGTAAACTATAAATAAACACTGTATACCTCCAGATCTTAAAAATGACGCAGCTAGGGCTACCGGAAACCTTTTCACATGAAACGAAAGGGGTTCCTCACTGGAATAGATGCTCCCAACACAACAGAGCAGTCCTCTCGACCTGAAAGCAGTCAGAAACAATAGATCTAGGAAACAATAGTCGGATGCAGTTCTACCGGCTTCAGATTTGGATCACCAATGGACGCGGCCCTCAAATAGCTCTGATACCATGTAGGAATTTACAGGGTAAGTTCCTCAGATAGAACACCAAAGGACACCGCTCACAACCAGATCGCAGATCAATACACCAGTATTTTTGACGTGGTTAAAACCCTCAAAGAGGGAAACAGTCCACGGCCTGAGCCAACGCGGCCACTTCAGGCAATTTATTAATAAAAGAATGAAAATTTACATATGCTTCTCTCATGCACGGATTACCCTACAAATGACCCTCCATGCGCTTTAAATAGAAATCATGGACCAACCGGGTGTCAAGCCACAGATCAAGTGTCGGTAATACCGAGGAGAGAATGAACCGTCGGATCACTACATATCGTGACCGTCAGATTGTAAGTTACAAAATGTACAACGGTAAAGAAACACACTTTACCTTACTCTATACCTAACTCTATACTAGACCAAGTTGTACTTAACTATTTCCTATGTGTCGGAATATCCTAACAGCTAGGTATGGACCTCTCATCTTGCCTGTCCCTTTGAATGCCATGCCTGCAGGAGATTATCAAGAATTCATGCCAAAGTTTACCGGTGCAAAAGGAGTAATAGCTGAAGAGCATTTAGAGGCCTTTTATAGCTACGCTGATAACCTGGATATCAATGAAGAAGATGTATGGATGAGGGTTTTTGTCCAAAGCCTAGAGGGAGAAGCTAGAACATGGTTTAAAGAATTACCCCTTAGGTCTATTGCAAACATTGAGGCCCTGGATGATGTGTTCCTAAAGCACTGGGGGAATAATAATGATCTACTCTTTTATCATACTAAATTTGGGAACTTGCAGAGAGAATATGGTGAGCTGCTGTCTGATTTCAACATCAGATTCAATCATATGTACAACAGAATGCCAACTGAAGTAAGACCCATCCCTACTTCTACTATGATTACTTATGCCTGCCTTCAATTCTCAGTTTTGCTTGTTGTTAAGAGAAAGAAGATGTGATTCTTTGGCTGATATTCAAAATGAAGCCTTTGAGGTAGAATTAAATATCATTGCTGCAGAAAGACTCGAAGGAGATGCTGAAAGGAGAAGACAGGGAGGTGAATCCTCATCATCCTCTGAGCCTGAGATTGATGAATTAGCCAGGATGATTGAGTTTTTGGCCTCTGAAGTTTCCAAGTTAAAAGCTGAGTAGTATTTTAAGGAAGTAGGAGCTCCTTGTTTCATTTCTCTTCCAGCTCCAAATCCATGTGAAGGAGCACATGAGAAATTGCAGATTTTGCAGAGAAACAGAGATGCAAACGAAGATCAAAGGGTGAAGACCCTTTGTAAAAATATAGTCATGGAAGAAGTGAGTATGAAGAAGAGGAGGAGGTTCATGGTTTAGGAGATAAGGGCAATGCCCCCTTCTTAACCAGAGCTACATATGAAGAAGCATTATCAAGAGGCATTGCTTGTCAGTTTGTTGTGCCTGCAGAACAACAAGCTTATCAACAACAACAATCAGCAGAAGGAACCTTCATCCTCCAAGAATCTGTGCTCAATGCTATCTCATCTTCACATGGCTATGTAGATCTGCAAATTAGCCAGTCTGCTATCATCCCCAACCCAGTAATCAAGAAGGGAGAAGAAAGCTCCCCATCATCTTTTGTCCCTCTGTCTGCTCAAAAAACAATCCCTCCATGTTACCCCTTGAACACTGAGGCAAAACAAAATTCAATGCTCAAGGCTGAAACTGATCATCTCAGTGTTGATATTCCGATGCCTGCCCAGAAGGCCTCCATGCAGATTGAAAAGGCAGCTTACTAGATGGCAGAGGAAGAGGGTGTACAGTTGTGGGACTCCTCGTTGGATGAGGATTGTTCAAACAAAGATTTAGGAGTAGATAATGTTTATGTGTCCCCTGCACGAGAAATTGATGGTTCATCATTCATATTAGTTATGTAGACCACAGATGACACAGAAAAGTACACAATAGCCATGACTATTCAGTAGGTGTACAAAGGCTCCCATGAAGAACATCCAAGGAAGAGAGCACATAGAAGGGAGATGAAATTTGATCCATATATGCCTATTAAGCTCAAATTTCCCAAACTCTTTGAGGTAGAGGATCAAATAAATCCTGTCTTGCTGATCTATGATGAACCAGATGATAGGAAACAATTTTGATGGCCCAACAAATGGGCAGTTTTTGAAGTTTTAAGTTTTCAGGCCTTAATAATTGTAAGAAATTTCTTTTTTAGTTTTAGGAGTAGGTTTAATTTGACTCCATTCCCAATGGATACCAGGCAATGTTCTTAAAGCTAAGTTTTGTATCAAGGCATTGGTCTGCAGGTTCTTGAGACCTCATAGGGAGGATCTCATCCCAGAAGGAGCCAGTGTTAGCTCTACTATAATTTTGAACAGTTGAGGGTCAAGGATAGCTTTGCCATGTTGTATTATGCTAAAAGCTTGCTGCAGTCTTGTCCTTCCCCCTCCTTCTTTTTCTCATATTCTCATCACTTCCGCTATTCTTATTTTCCTTCTTGAAATCCTTTGTAAACCTTAAATTCCCTGTTACCCTGCCGCTTCTGTTTTATTCCAAAAATCTGCATAGCCCCTTTTCTTTTAGCCTTGGGCGCTAAACTTAGTGAGCCCGCGCCCACGTGACCCACCCCTCCATAACCCTTTGCTGTATGTTTCCCACGCGTTAAACGTCGTTCACTTCCCCACCATTGATCGCGTCCATCACGCGATCTAACGATGGATGCTTGCCCCGATTGCGTGACTTGCGCGCGTGTTAACCTGCAGGGGCGGTGGTTTTTGTCTTCACGTGTTGGAATTCTATTGGATCGCATGGGGTTATACGGAAACCGCATGCCTCTGATAGGCAGTGCGATAAATACTGCTCGCCCCGAAACCTCCTGTCCCTCGGTCGTCAACCTCCATTCGCCTTCTGCTTCTGTCAACCGTCGGATCTGCCGCGTCTAGATCTGATGGCTCTTGTTGCTCCATCCATGTCACCTCTCGATAGCCTGAATAAAGCAATATCCTCCGTTCATTTAGCTGATCTGATGGCTCACAGCTCTCTTCCGCCTCACCTCCCGGTACTCCTTGCTGAGTGTTTTCCGCCTTGGATCTGCGTGATACTACGACCTATTTTCTCCCGCAGCGCGCCCGCATGGTCCTTTCCCATAGTCTTTCCAAACTCCTGAAGGAAGAAGGCGGCCAGTGTTTCAACTCCCAGCGTAATAAATTCTCAACAACCACATTTAAAAGACAGAATGGCCGAAGGACAAAAAGGACATCCTCAAGTAGTTCAACCATTTATCAGTGATGCAACCTTTTATCAGTCAGTACGCCACCTGTTCTGAGGAGGACTGCAGAGCACCAGAAAAGGTCATTTTGTCCATTAAAACAATGAATTTGCAGCAGAGGCCCATTTCAGATTGTAAATGTGATTGGTGGTCATTTATGAACCCCCCCCCCCCCCCCACGCATAGCATAGCAGAGCAATTTTGTAAACAACCTCCATATATACCCAAAAGCAAGAGGTTGATGGTTGATGAATGTTATATTTTTGTAAGGTTCAACTTCTGGAGACTGTAACTACTGTGATACCTACAACATCTGGTCTTCATTTTCAACTAATGCAAGCTTATTTTGCTGTTAATTGCTCACTTTCCACTTCTTCTTCTTTGTTCCCGGCTGTGCCTGTTATGCATTTATTCATGTGCTATAGATGTTTAGCATTAGAGGGGCTGTCATCTCACCTCTGTGTTAGAATCTAGCTTGTATCATTGAATTTGTATGCAGGTTTCTATTATTTTAATGCCAGAGAGCTGTCATCCTGTCTGTGCATTAGGAAATAGATTTATGGACCTTTTAATTGGTTGCAGCTGGCCATCACAGGGTCTTGTGCATGTGCTGGTGTGGTCAGTCTTCTCCATCATCACATTTTCCTTAAACTGTGAGTAATTGATGGTCTAAAGCCTTGTAGTCTAGGGGTGTTCACCCATGTCTAGGGTTAAGCATAGTAGAAGTGGTTATCTAGCTTGAATATGCAACATTTCTTTCATTCATCCACCATTTTACAACATTTTATGTTGAGTTTGTAATGTTCCCAAGCATCTCTGATACACAACCTAGGGGAGTTTCTTGGGGTGATAACAGTATCATGCAATGATAAATGACTATTTTCTTGTTGCGAGCCATGAATCTTGCATGCAAACGAGAATTAACCTATCTAAATTGTGTAATAAGTACATCCTTTGGTAAAAAATGATCTCCCCTTATCCATATATTACAACTGTAGTCATTTTTTTCCACCTTTCGAGTGATTTCCCGATCAACATGATTATTTAAGTAGGACACAAAGGCTATCAATTGGACATCTCCCACGAAGTCTTTAGGGTTCCAATCCAGATCATGATGCAACAAAATGTTATGCCTTCCTTTGAAACATGAGATATTTTTCTTGCAAGCACATGTTGTAGATAAGGGTGGGTGCCTTACAACTGAGTGCAAACTCCACCAACAACCCAAGTTGAATCTTCTCAGTCTCCAACTTATCCACCTATATTTGGAGTTTGAAGTTTTTATTTGATTCTTCTTTCATATCCTTCTTCCATTGATTCCATTTAGCTCTATGGGACTCTAAGTGTTTTTCTCAATCATCCCAAAGGATTTTTATAGATTAATGTTTCTCTCTGATGGGAAGCATCCCCTAATCATAAGTTGTCATCATCATCTTCCATTTATCTTTCCTGCCCTTCCCCCATATTGAATGTTTGTTTGAATAAATCTTTTGTTTTTCAACTTGGCTTCTATTTGAGTGGTTTCCTCTTGTAATTCATGTTCTCCTTCTTCTATTTGGAGAGCCACTTCTTGAAATAAGATGCTCTCTCTATGTATTTCTCATTGGAATAGCTCCCCTACTCTAAGAGTTGGTTCATTTTCATCATAGAGCCCTTATGCCTAATTAAGGAAATCTAACCCCTCAAAAGATTTTTTAGCCTTCACTCTGGCATCTAGGGCCCTAACCTTGTGTTGCAACTCTGTTATGATCCAAATACATAAAAAAATAGAGGTACACACCATGTAAAATAGTGCAAGCATGGAGAAAAATTCCAATATAGATAATAATAGGATAATATCCTCCAAATACCCAAATACATTCATACATCCATATCACATGTCCTTCATAATGAATACATGATCTCTATATATACCTATCCACCAATGCACATACGTTCCATTCATTATTAGGATGACCCTATTACATATAATTTACATATTACATTCACATTTAACTGCATATATTCCGCCCCCCCTAACTCCCTTGGGTCATACTATATATTTAATTGATTACAAGGCCCCCTTGGGGTCATAACATAGTACCCTCATTCAAAAATATTTGTCCTCAAAGCTTTTCTATTAAGGGAGTTACATGTGATGAAAACAAAAATTATGATTTCCTTAGATTCCTACATTATTCATGCCATTTATAATAAACCATCGATCCAAACTCAATTGTTTGTGATCCTATTCATTGATGGTTAGTTATTGCATATTTTTCTTTCTTTTGATTTGATGTCTTGTTGTTGTGACTTCTCCAATTTTTAATAGTTGTTGGTCTTTGTAATTTCCTATTGAATAATGATTTGGTGATTCATTTTTCCATGAATATTTATAAGAAATCCATATTATTACTTGACAATGCTGATATGGATCTTCTTGTCTTCCTTGATAATGTTGACATTGATATTCTTATCTTCCTTGAATTCTTTCTTTGTAAAGAGGATGTCGATAAAGTTTCACATCTGATGGCTTTATTGCACTCCGCATAACAAGTGTTTTGTCTATCTTCTTTTCAAGGATAATGGTATCCCCTATCCTCTTTTCTTGGTCTATGACTTCTCTATCCTCAAAGATAATACCATCATATTTGGCACGCACATCCTCTAGATGGAGTTCAACTTCTTCAAGTATTTTCTAGATACTTTCCCAATATTGTCATCTTTCTCTTCTTATAGCTACAATGTGAGCTCATTTATCAAATTATGATTTCCTTCTTTAATTCTATAATGAATTTATGATTTTACCACATCTATGTCTATGGCTTCTTCAACCTTCTTACAAATTTCCTCTTCAATTATTTTGGTAGTCCCTTCATTTATGATCCTTGAATCTTTTTTACTTTAATAATGCTGATTTTATTCCTTGAATTTATTAACATAATTTATTTGTTTTCTATTATGGTTTCATAATATTTATATTTCTTCATCATTATTTTTCAATACTTCCCTTGAGTCACCCTTTTTCCAATTCACCTTACTACTCTTTCCTTATTTTAATTGTTAATGTAGAAATTAATGTGTAGATTCAACACTGCTCATGAAATTTACTAAATCATGAGACTTGAAGCTACTTTACTGATCTGTTGAATTTAATTCACCATCTAAAGTAAGAATAAATGACACGCAAAAAGAAACATCACACATACACAAATATTTATCTAGGCGAAAGCAACTACTCAAAACCCCTTACTATATGTATTGCATTAATCAAAGAATAGAGAAGAAATGCAATGCTTGCTCAAGCCTGAGCACACCCTGCAAGTTTATAGTCTATCCCTCTACAAGACTAAATAAACTTGGCCCAACACTTAACCAATTTCAAGCCTTCCCAAGCTCCTATTTCCTTGCGCTGTTCCCTTTGTAAAATGGCCCTATTTTTTAGGAATTTCACACCAAGGAATTACACAATAGCCTTAGGTCAATATTTGAGTGCATGCACCACCTGTACACATGAGAATATGCTACAACTGATAGTACATTACCTTTGAATCTCCATCTCAACTGGGTAACTAGAATTCTCTGCAGGCAAAAATTATTTTGGGCTGATTGATCAATTAACTGGTTGATCACTAAGTGTGGTTGAAGTTACACATCCACAACTTGACCTCCACTAGTTCTTCTAACAATTATACCTAGTTAAGATGATAATAACTCAAATTAACTAAAATAAATTGCTACAAATTAGCAATCAATCATGTAGAATTGAACTCAAGTGTCTCTAGCTCGAATTTACTAATGATCAGAATCTGAATTAGGGGCAAAAATTTGCTCAAAAATAAAAGTGCTAGGAATTGATCAAAACCTAAACAACAACATCTGTCCGATGATACAGTCCCAACGCAACTTGTTTCAATCAAAATGGAGTTTGTATGAAAAAGATAGAGCTTGCTGACTGCTTTGCCAAACAAAAGAATTTTGAAAAAAAAGCACCATCACTACCTAGTTAGTAGTCCATACTACTGATGTGGCAGGTGACTGTGCAGGTCAAAGGATGATCAACAACCAACCAGGTCTTGCTAAGTGGCACATTGAGATTGGTCTAAGGTTTGATGAGTTTGTGTTTTCTGATTGTTTGGAGGACCAATGAGAAGGTGACACGTGGCAAGTCCGGAGGTCGGCACGTGTCCCTCCCCAAAGGCCTATGAGCATCGAGTGTAATAGCAAAATTTTGTATGGAAGGCTTTGGAGTTGAACCCGTAACCTTGCCCCCACAAGCACTATGCATAACCACTAGACCACCATCGTATTTCTTAACAAACTATGGGTGCATTATGTATTTAATGTTTAACATGTTGGAGTTTGGAGTTAACCGCTAGCGGTAACCACCACCATGTGACCAAAACCCTTATCCACTAGGCTCAGTTAATCGTCGGGTAACCACTAGAAATAATTGCTATAATTAATTACCACCATGTGACCAAAGCCCTTAACCAATAGCGGTTAACTACTGGGTAACCAGTAGCATTAACTGCTAGACTTAATCGTGCATGTGACCAAAACCCTTAACTACTAGCATTAAATGCTAACTACGCGGATTAAATGGGTTTAAATGCGGGTTTAGCATTAATTAATCCAAGATTATCACTAATTAAGTGGGATTAGTTTGGCAGTGTTTTTGGCTGGGCCGAAAAATCAGGAACTCCTCCAAATTTGGTGGAGTTAACTGTAGTTTTTCTAGATTTAGAAGAGATTTCCTAGGAAAAACTGAAGAAGCCATAAATTTGGCAGTTTTCGACCAATTTTAGCTTAGAAAGAGTCATTCCTAGATGATTTGGATGCTATGAACGCAATGGAATATGTTGCAGAGGCTGAAAGGAACTTTTGTATTTTATTTTTCTACGTTGAAGTTTAAGGAAGCCTAGGGTCACCACGAGAGGAGGCCAAGCCTAGATCAGCTGGAGTCCAATTGCAGAGCCTGAATAGTCATTTTTGGGGTTTTTGGGTCTTCTGAATCCAATGGAGTAGGTTTAAATGTCCTTGGAGGACTATAGGTGCATGTAATCAGAGAATTGACCATTAATCCAAAGAGGGCCTAGCCATTGAAGCAGGTCCAAGGAGATGTAGCCCAGGAGGGGTGAACTCCTTTATCAGTTTTGTGTTATGAGTTTGTTGTGTATTATTTCTCTGCAATTTACTTGCTGCATATATTCTTTTAAACAACTAATTAACCTCATAAATTTCTCATAAAAGACACTCAAATACATGACAAATAATCCTTCACAATTTGGTTAAATGAGACGATCCATGATGCCAAGGAAAACCTAGCCAAGTATTTGCATGAAAATGATGTATGAAATTCAATTTTATCTTCAATTTCCTCTCAAAATGAATGTTTTGGTGATTTTGAAAGACACACTAGAGGAATAGGGTCCAAACTATTGATGGAGATGGGCTCTCAAAGTAAAGGGTTAGGCAAACATGCACAAGGCATAGTTGAGCCAATTGTTATTGAGGAAAGGCCTAGGTATTTGGGTCTTGGTTATGGACAACATGATGGAGAATTCTCCAAAGACAAGGAGGCATATGAAGGTGTTCGAAGAAGGAATTTCATTACATGTTCATTACCTCAAGCTTGTGAAGTTTGTGTTCATGAGGAATGCAAAATTTTTATACCCACTTTGCAAGAAGATGCTCATAAGCATGAAACTAGTGGAAATGGAAAACAAGAGGATGTTGAAAGCTCTAAGGTCATTGAAACCATTGTTGGTATTCCAAAGAGAGTCACTAGCTCATCAAATTCATCTCCTCAAGAAGGTGACAAAGGTGAATGTGCAAGGTATAAATCTGCCTTTAATCAAGTTTCTTTTGATTATGATAAACAAGGTAAATCTTCACATAAGATTTGGAGAAAATTTACATGTTCCTTTTGTGGTTTGAATAACCATACTATCTCGAGGTGTTGGAAGAGGATGGCCATACACAGGAAACTTTTAAAACAAAAGAGACAGAAAGCCAAAGGTCCATTGGATAATGGAAACCATGTTGAAAAGAAGATGCAATTATTTTTCACTCATTGCCATAAGCATGTCATCTTGTAGACAAGTGTTGGACTTTGCATCCAACAAGTAATCCATGAAATTTGAATAAGGTGGAGATATATTTTGGAAAGAATGGAAAAGTAGAGTTATGTTGACTCACTTAGATGCAGCAAAGATGGAAATTTTCAACTGCAAATTTTCATGCATATTGCATTCTTGAAATTTCATGTTTACACCAGGAAGGTGTTCGAAAGTGGAGTATGTTGACTCACTTTATTGCAGAAAATTTGGTCATTTCAGCTCTTTAAGTACTCGTACATACCAATGGGATTCTTTTACTTGCGAGAGAGTGGAGAACTGTTATACATGCATGAGATTTTGTGTGTGTGAACAATGGAATTTTTAATAGTTTCATTGTGCTTGAGCATGCATGAGTGATTGACTTGTGTTGATTGATCTATGTTAACATGTATGTTGTCAACTTGAGAATGTTGATTATTTGCACATGCATGAGTGTCAGATTGTGTGGTCGATTGATTGTTACATGTATGTTATATCAACTTGTAAGAGTTGATTTTGTCTCCAAAGATGAAAGGGAGATGTGGCGAATTATTTCTTGAGAATGTGGAATTCTTGTTGTAAATCATTAAGTTGTTGTACATGCTTTTTCTTGACTTGAAAGTTAGTTGTTTGAAGAAGTATGTTTTGTTGACTTGTGTTTAGTCGATAGTTTATACAATAAGATGTAAGAGTACATGGCGATGTTCACATGATGTGACATTTGTTGCTTTGAAGAAGTGAAAGGAAGAGGTTGTCAAGTTATATTCTTGCATGAGTGTTTTTCAATGTTAATGATGTTTCTTGTGATAAGATGTCGCAGGATTTTGGAAGGTCAAAGCTTGAGTAAGAGGCTCATGATTAGCCTTCATTATCAAATCATGACATGAGAAACATGTTAATGCTGGAGGATGATGAAATCAAGAAGAAAAAGTGGAGAAAAATGCCAAAAAAATTTGCAGCCCTTGTAAAATATCAAATGGTCTACAATGTGATTTGATGTATTGATGCCAAGAAGTGAAAGAGATGGCGAATGCATTCTTCCAGATGTGGAATTTGGAACCATGGAGGTAAAAGAATGGTCATTTATTTTCTTGTTATTGCTGATCTTGGAACTCATTGTTGTAGTTCACTTAGATGGGATTAACTTGGAAAAGTGGTTTCCAAGGAGAAGCTTGCATTGAATACATGTTTTGCAAAGGAGGAATATGATTCTCGGTGGGAAGGCCATCAATCAGTTTTCAAAGCAACGAGGGATCACTTTGGTATAGCAGGGTGTTTAATCAACAAGCATGCATCGAGTGTTGGATTGGGTTAGTGGAAAAAGGAGAACATTAGTTGAAGTGCCAAGCCATTTGCAAGGCAAGGCATGTCAGTGAACCCAAGTGGTTGTCATGGAGATTTTTCCAAGTAGAATAAATTGATAGAACTTGGGAAGGAGAAGAGTATTCAGCTATCATTAGATAACCAACTTTTGTGGGTCCAAAAGCCTGTCAGTGGAAAGGAGTGATCAAAATCTAGATTAGGGCCAAAAACTTGCTCAAAACTCAAAGTGCTCGGAATCAATAAAAAACGTGAATGACGTCGTCTGTCTCGATGATACGATCCCAACACAACTCGTTTCACTCAAACAGAGTTTGTATGAGAAAGTTAGATCCTATTGACCGCTTTACCAAATAGAAGAATTTTGAAATAGTCACTCCCTAGTCAGCAGTCCGTACTACTGATGTGGTAGGTGACTGTGTAGGTCAAAGGATGGTCAACAACCAACCAGGTCTTGCCAAGTGGCACATTGTGATTGGTCTAAGGTTTGATGAGTTGGTGTTTTATGATTGGTTGGAGGAGGCGCATTGCGATTGGTCTAAGGTTTGATGAGTTGGTGTTTTCTGATTGGTAGAAGGAGGACCAATGAGAAGGTGACACGTGGCAATCTCAAAGGCCACCACGCATCCCTCCCAAAAGGCCTATGAGCATCGGGCGTAATAGCAAAATTTTGTATGGTAGGTCGGGGAGTCGAACACATGACCTAACCCCCACAAGCACTATTAATAACCACTACACCACCACTATATTGCTTAATAAACTATGGGTGCACTATGTATTTAATGTTTAACATGTTGGATTTTGGAGTTAACCACTAGCGGTAACCGCCACCATGTAACCAAAACCATTAACTGCTAGTAGTTAACCGCTTGGTAACCACTAGCATTAACTGCTAGACTTAACCGCCACCAGTGACCAAAACCCTTAACCACTAGCAGTTAACCGCTAGGTAACCACTAGTATTAACTGCTAGACTTAACCGCACATGTGACCAAAACCCTTAACCAATAGCATTAAATGCTAACCGTGTGGATTAAACGGGTTGAAATGCAAGTTTATAATTAATTAATCTGAGATTATCACTAATTAAGCGAGATTAGTTTGGTATATTTTTTGTCGGAGCCGAAAAATCCAGAACTCCTCCAACTTTGGCAAAGTTAACTGAAGTTTTTCTAGATTTAGAGGAGATTTCCTAGGAAAAACTAAAGAAGCCATAACTTTGGTAGCTTTCGACCAATTTTGGCTCAAAAAGAGTCATTCCTAGATGATTTGGATGCTCTGAACACAATGGAACAATTTGTTGAGGCAGAGAGGCACTTTTTAACATGATTTTTCTACATTGAAGTTTAAGGAAGCCTAGGGCCACTAGGAGAGGAGGTCAAGCTTAGATCAACTGGAGTGTAATTGCAGAGCCTAAATAGTCATTTTTGGGGTTTTTGGGTCTTATGAATCTAATGTAGCAAGTTTTAAATCCATTGGAACAATGTAATTGCATTTAATCAGATAATTTACCATTAATCCAAAGAGGACCTAACCATTGAAGCAGGTCCAAGAAGATGTAGCCCAGGAGGGGTGAACTCCTTTATCAATTTTGTGTTATGAGTTTGCTGTGTATTATTCTATGCAATTTACTTGCTGCATATGTGTTTCTATACACTAATTAAACTCATACATTTCTCATAAAAGAA
This sequence comes from Pinus tabuliformis, assembly GCA_031772625.1. Classification (NCBI taxonomy): domain Eukaryota; kingdom Viridiplantae; phylum Streptophyta; class Pinopsida; order Pinales; family Pinaceae; genus Pinus; species Pinus tabuliformis. Next base: position 1,436,797,769 of record CM062804.1, on the reverse strand, counting down.
ACTCAAATACTTGACACATAATGTTGAGATTGCAACAAGATGATGGAGCTTAGTGAAAAGAGTCGCCTTCACTAAGTGGGCCCGCAGGCTATTTTTGGCGCAAGTCTATTTTTAGACTATGTCTATTTTTAGACATATGGATCATGTCTATGTTTATGGATGATTGATCAAGTTGGGAAAATAGATGGACTTCTATTTTTGATAAAAGTGTGAGTGATCAAGTCTATTTTTAGACTGGCTGTCAAAAATAGAAAAGTCAAATATTATTATCTCACAATAATATTTGGACTATAAACTTAATCTTATTCTCTTGGAGCACTTCAGTTTGAGCTACGGAAGTGGCACATGCAGCTGTCAGAAGGAAATTCGTTTTTCTTATGAGTCAGTTCAGTTGTTGCATGCATGACTTCAGTTAGAACTCAAGTGAGTTGAGTTTAGTGGACTGGAGGTACAGTTGATGGAGTTGTGTTCAGTTTAACTTAGTTAAATTGGTTGTAGTTAGTCTAACTGCAGATAGACTAATGATGAGTTGTTAAAATAATTATTAACTCATAATACAACTAAAGAATACATCAATTAACTCAGTTGCATGTCAGTGCATGTTCAGTTCAACAGGGACAGGTGGTAGAGAATCAGATTGCTATCAGTTGTGACTATAGTTGTGCACCAGATCTTGCACAATCAAAGGATTGAGTATGCCAATGAGTTTGCTCACGTATTTGGCCCGCATTTTAGCCTTTTCTCACGTCCACAAAGAGTGAGTGACTATTTTGCAGGTGAAAATCGAGTTTGGGAAGCAATTCTCATCAGTTCTTGAGCAGGTATTGAGCAGTGGAGGCAGGCAAGCAGTGGAAGAGATTTGGAGATCAGATCTGAGCTGTATTGTGTGTAACAGAGGTGGAGATACTTGTGAGAAGTATTATGCTGTGTAATGTTACATGACTCAATCATTAATATACAGATAGTGTGGGGTTTTTAGCGAGATGCTTTCCCCGTGATACATACTGTGTTAATGTGTGAATGCTCTTGATGTTTTATTGTTATTGATGCTGCTATATTCTTGATCAACGTAGAGGAGCTTATGTATTGTGTATGTTTTCCGCATTAGTACATGATCAGGATAATCTCCATTGAATATGTATTAAATTATTCAAAATTTCTACATGGTATCGGAGCAGCTTGATTTGTAGAAGAGATTTTTACAGGATATCAAGCGAGGGTTGAACGGAAGCAGTTGAGTTGGTTGCTGGTGGAATTCGAATTTGCAGCAGTGTTTTCTTGGTGACAACGCAGCAATGTCTTTCAACAGATTGCGATTAGAGTATGCTCTTGAGGGCAGCTCAAACTATATTGCATGGAAGGACAGGATGGAGGCAGTATTGGATGATAACGGGCTGAAGGAATTCATAGATACGGATATCCCAAAGCCTACTGATGCTACTCAAGCTGATGCTTGGCAAAAGAAGATCGCAAAATGTCGAAGAATTCTGTTGGAGGGTGTGAAGGATCACATTTTGTCCAGCCTCCATGGAAAGGCTACTCCATATTTGATGTGGAAATCATTAACAGAATTATTCCAAAGCAAGAGCGATCAGAGGAAGCTGGCGCTCAAAGATAAACTCAGAAACATCAAATGCGAGAAGGGAGACAGTATTCCCAAGTATCTCACGAAGTTCACTCAGTGTCGAGATGAGCTGGGAAGTGTGGGGGTTACTGTCGATGATGAGGACTTGGTGAGCTTGGCTCTCCTTGGTCTTCCGAAGAGTTGGCATTCCTATCAAGACTCTGTCAATGGTCGGGAGAAGTTGCCAGGATGGGAAAGACTATGGTCAGATCTTGTGCAGGAGGAGATCAGGCGGAGTACCAGGGACGGATCTTTGTCAAAGGGAACTGATGAAGAGAATTGTGCTTTGGCTGCCAAAGTAAAGAAAGGGAAGAGCAAGAAAGCTTCTCAGTCTGGTGCGAAAGGCAAGAAGCAGGATATGTCCAAGGTGAAGTGTTTTCATTGTCATCAGCATGGACACTATGCCACAAATTGTCCGCAGAAGAAGAAGAACAAGCAAGCTGCTGGATCTGTAGGGGGAGAGGCTTTAGCTTCTCAGTTTGAGCTTGATTTTTCATTGATCGCATGCTTGGTTTCAAGTGTGATGGGATCAGTGTGGTTTCTGGACAGTGGTGCGTCTTTTCACATGACGGGAGATAGAAATTTGTTCTCTGATCTGGAGGACAAAGATCTTGGAGTGCACATCGAGATGGGCGATGATGGTAGATACAGTGCGATCGGTATCGGTACCATTTCCTTTGAGAGGGAGTCTGGTAAACCCTTTGTATTGAAGGAAGTCATGCATGTTCCAGGATTGAAGAAGAATCTCATCTCAGTGGCGATGTTAGAAGACAAGGGGTATGATGTTGTTTTCAGCGAGGGAAAGGTCTTCCTGCGCAACAAGACAACTGGTGAGACCCGGAAGATAGGGGTTCGAGTGAGGAACCTTTATCAGTTGCATGTAGATGGATGCGCAGCAATGGCAGGCAAGGCAGAAGGATTGGTGAGCCGGGATGATGGCGAGTTGTGGCACAGGAGATTGGGTCACCTTCACCATGGAGCCTTGAAGATACTGCAGCAGATCACTACAGGGCTTCCTAAAGGCACACTTGCGCAGTCAGATCAATGCAAGGGGTGTACTTTGGGGAAGTTTGTGAAAGCCACCTTTCACGAGAAGGATAGTCGCGCCACGACGATCCTTGAGAGAATTCACACAGACGTGTGTGGACCTTTCTCAGTTGCTTCGACAGCAAAACACAGGTATTATGTGATTTTTGTTGATGATTTCTCTCGTAAGTGCTGGATCTTCTTCATGCAGAAGAAGAGCGAGACATATTCAAAGTTCTGTGAATTCAAAGCACTGGTCGAGAAGGAGTCGGGGAAGAAGGTGAAGGCTCTTAGGAGCGATAATGGTGGTGAATACATCTCGGACGAGTTCAAGGATTTCTGCAAGGCAGAAGGGATTCGTAGAGAGCTCATAGCTCCCCATAACCCACAGTAGAACGGGGTAGCTGAGCGGAAGAACAGAACGATTATGGGTGCTGCACGGGCAATGTTGCATGATCAGGGCCTACCCCTTCACTTGTGGGCGGAAGCATGCAATACAGCAGTTTATGTGCAGAACCGTTGTCCTCATAGGATACTTGGCATGAGTACACCCGAGGAGGCTTATTCTGGTAAGAAGCCTGATCTTTCTCATTTGAGGATTTTTGGTGCTAACGTTTACATGCATGTGACGAAGGATGCCAGAAAGAAGTTGGAACCGACTGCAGAGGTTGGGATATTTGTGGGGTACACTGATACGCCCCACAACTATCGTGTGTATTTGCCAGATAGTGGTAAAACTGTTATGCGACGGGATATAAAATTTCAGGAGGAGAAAGCCATGAAGTGTTCGCTTGAGAGGGAGCTACACTTGCATGCAGATGAGGAGCTATTAGTTCCTAAGGATGAGCTTCAGGACGTGGATCAGCCACAGGACGAGGTTCATGGAGTGGAAGAGACCACTCATGCAGCGCCAACCATCAGAGGGCGAAAGCGCTTGACAGAAGCTGAGCGACTGGCTCAAGATGCAGAGAAAGTTGTAGGACCACCTACAGCCCAACGCAGGCAGAGACAGTCACCTGATCGGTACACTGGATACATGGCTCTTATGAGCAAGTGTGTTGTGACTGAGCCATCCTCTTTCGAGGAAGCTGTGGAGGATCCCGCATGGGTAGACGCCATGGTGGAAGAGTATGATTCTATTGTCAGAAACAGTGCATGGGAGATTGTTCCTAGACCGGAAGGGAAATCAGTGGTAGGTTCGAGATGGATCTACAAAATTAAGCAGGCAGCTGACGGGAGTGTGGAGAAGTACAAGGCAAGATTTGTTGCCCGAGGCTTTTCACAGATTGAGGGGATCGATTATGAGGATACCTTTGCACCTGTCGCAAGGTATTCTTCCATACGGACGATTCTTGCTCTCTCAGCGCAGATGGGATGGCACATTCATCAGATGGATGTGAAGACTGCGTTCCTCAACGGAGTCATTGAGGAGGAGGTGTACATTGAGCAACCCGAAGGCTTTGAAGTCTTCAGCAGCGAGTCGCATGTGTGCAGGCTCAAGAGAGCGCTGTATGGGTTGAAGCAAGCACCACGTGCTTGGTACACACGGATAGACAGCTATTTCACAGGACTTGGATTCTCCAAGAGCGAGGCGGATCCGAACCTATACCAGATTGTGGTGGAGGGTAAGTTGCTTATCATTGTACTGTATGTTGATGATTTGATTCTAACGGGTGATGAGCTGTTGATACTGTCATGCAAGAAGGATCTTGCTATAGAGTTTGAGATGAAGGATTTGGGCCTCCTTCACTGTTTCCTAGGATTGGAAATATGGCAGCGCAGTGGTGGACTGTTTGTTTCTCAGGGCAAGTATGCTCGGGAGATACTGGAGAAGTTCAACATGCATGGCTGCAAGCCTGTTGATACTCCTCTTCCTGGAGGTTGGAGGAAGGAGGATGCCACTTCGGGAGAAGAAGTGGATGCCACTGTTTATCGACAGTTGGTGGGGTTGCTGATGTATTTGGTCAATACACGACTTGATATATGCTATGCAGTTAACCAACTTTCACAAGCTATGGTTAAGCCTACCAAGCTCTTCTGGAAGGCGGGCAAGAATGTATTGCGCTACTTGAGAGGCACATCGGGATATGGTTTGTGGTACAGACAGGAGGATGAGGTGAAGCTATGTGGCTTCACGGATGCAGATTGGGCAGGGAGCCCAACAGACAGAAAGAGCACATCAGGAGGGGTCTTCAGTATCAGATCGACAGCAGTTTCTTGGTACAACAGGAAGCAGAGATCTGTGACACTCAGTTCAGCGGAGGCCGAGTATATGGCAGCAAGTTTGGCTGCATGCGAGGCTATATGGATGAGGAAGATCCTGGTTGGTTTGTTCGATTCTCATTTGGATCCTACTGTGATTTACTGTGATAACCAGAGTTGCATTAAACTCTCGGCTAATCCTGTATTTCATGATAGATCTAAACATATTGACATCAGGTACCATCATATCAGAGATTGTGTGCAGCGGAGGATCATGTTACTTTCGTACATTCCAACGGAGGATCAGGATGCTGATATTCTGACGAAGGCTCTCACCAGGAGAAAATTCGAGTACCACCGAGGCAGGATAGGGGTTGCTGATAATCCATATCTTGTCAAGAGGGAGTGTTGAGATTGCAACAAGATGATGGAGCTTAGTGAAAAGAGTCGCCTTCACTAAGTGGGCCCGCAGGCTATTTTTGGCGCAAGTCTATTTTTAGACTATGTCTATTTTTAGACATATGGATCATGTCTATGTTTATGGATGATTGATCAAGTTGGGAAAATAGATGGACTTCTATTTTTGATGAAAGTGTGAGTGATCACAGTGTGAGTGATCAAGTCTATTTTTAGACTGGCTGTCAAAAATAGAAAAGTCAAATATTATTATCTCACAATAATATTTGGACTATAAACTTAATCTTATTCTCTTGGAGCACTTCAGTTTGAGCTACGGAAGTGGCACATGCAGCTGTCAGAAGGAAATTCGTTTTTCTTATGAGTCAGTTCAGTTGTTGCATGCATGACTTCAGTTAGAACTCAAGTGAGTTGAGTTTAGTGGACTGGAGGTACAGTTGATGGAGTTGTGTTCAGTTTAACTTAGTTAAATTGGTTGTAGTTAGTCTAACTGCAGATAGACTAATGATGAGTTGTTAGACTAATTATTAACTCATAATACAACTAAAGAATACATCAGTTAACTCAGTTGCATGTCAGTGCATGTTCAGTTCAACAGGGACAGGTGGTAGAGAATCAGATTGCTATCAGTTGTGACTATAGTTGTGCACCAGATCTTGCACAATCAAAGGATTGAGTATGCCAATGAGTTTGCTCAAGTATTTGGCCCACATTTTAGCCTTTGCTCACGTCCACAAAGAGTGAGTGACTATTTTGCAGGTGAAAATCGAGTTTGGGAAGCAATTCTCATCAGTTCTTGAGCAGGTATTGAGCAGTGGAGGCAGGCAAGCAGTGGAAGAGATTTGGAGATCAGATCTGAGCTGTATTGTGTGTAACAGAGGTGGAGATACTTGTGAGAAGTATTATGCTGTGTAATGTTACATGATTCAATCATTAATATATAGATAGTGTGGGGTTTTTAGCGAGATGCTTTCCCCGTGATACATACTGTGTTAATGTGTGAATGCTCTTGATGTTTTATTGTTATTGATGCTGCTATATTCTTGATCAACGTAGAGGAGCTTATGTATTGTGTATGTTTTCCACATTAGTACATGATCAGGATAATCTCCATTGAATATGTGTTAAATTATTCAAAATTTCTACACATAATCCTTCACAATTTGGTTAAATGAGACAATTCTAAACATATTTTTAATACTGATGAGGGAGTTTTCATAGAATTAACAAGTTTTCCCATATTCAGATTAACTAAGTTAATTGAGTGGCAAGGTCCATGTCACCTCAATTAACTACCTCCAAGTATTCTACCGAAATAGAAATTCATCTAGTTTGACCAAGGCAAAGCAAAAACTAGATTTTCTTGCTTCATTTTCAACACTCCCTCCTAGCAAGAAAGGGAATATCAGATACCCCAATCCTGCTTCTATGGAACTTGAATTTTCCTCTTGACACACCCTTTGTGAAAATATATGCATCTTTGTCCTCTTTCAGAATGTATTGCAACAACATAATCTGCCTATGCACACAATCACGTAGATGGTGATACTAGATGTCGATATTCTTGGATCAATCATGAAATACTGGATTCTTAGAGAGTCTGATACAACTCCATTTGTCACAGTAAATCATAGTAGGATCCATATAACCCAACAAGAATCTTTCTCATCTAGATAACCTCAAATTCTACTTGAATTGCAACCATGTACTCTTCTTCTGTTGATCTGAGTGCCACATATCTCTGCTTCTTGGTGTACCAAGAAACTGTTGTGGATCCAACAATGAAATTCCTCCTATTGTGCTCTTCCTATCTAAAGGAATCCCTACCCAATATGCATCTCTCAAGCCTTGCAACTTCACTCCCTCTTTTCGTCTTTACCAAAGACCAAAATAAGTAGTTTCTTTGAGGTATCTCAACACATGATTTGCTACCTTCTAATACAATTTGGTTGTCATAACCATTGCTTGATTAAGCTAGTTAACTGCATAACACATGTCTGGTTGTGTATTCACCAAATAAATAAGTGAACCCACAAGCTTCCTATAAATGGTATCCTCCACTACTTCACCTAAAGTAGCATCCTTTTTCCTCCAATTTCCTGTTAGAGGAGTCTCCATGGGTTTGCACCCGTCCATGTAGAACCTGTGAAGTATCTTGTTGTCATACTTTCCCTAAGAGAAAAATAGTTCCCTGTCACTTTTCCATACTCCCAATCCAAGGAAGTAGTGCATGAGTCCCATGTCCTTCATCTTGAACTCTCTTGCAAGGTCCTCCTTGCAAGAATTGGTCAACTTCTCATCACTAGTAAGGATCAAGTCATCAACATATAACACAATAATCAATAATTTATCTTCTACCACAATGTGATAAAGGTTTGCATCTGCTTCACTTTTGGTGAAGCCCAAACTCGTGAGATAACTATCAATCCTGGTATACCAAGCACTGGGTGCTTTCTTGAGTCCATAGCTCGCTTAAGTCTGCACACATGAAACTCTCTGTCAAATGTATCAAACCACTCTGGTTTCTCAATATACACCTCCTCCTCAATAAATTCATTGAGGAATGTTGTCTTCACATCCATCTGGTGGATATGCCATCCCATATGCGCTGACAATGCTAGAATTGACCTGATGGATGAGTACCCTATTACTGGAGCAAAGGTCTCCTCATAGTCAATTCCCTCAACTTGAGAGAATCCCTTGGCCATAAATTTGGCCTTGAGTTTCTCTATGCTCCCATCTGCTACATTCTTTACTTTGTAAAGCCATATCGAACCAACCAATGATTTGTTTTCTCATCTTGGGTCCACTTCCCAAACATTGTTTCTGACAATGGAACCATATTCCTCCACCATATCCTCAACAGATACTGGTTTCTCTATAACTTCCTCAAATGAGGATGGCTCAGTATGTACAAGCTCACTCATTAGATCCATGTAGCCAGTGTACCGATACAATTACCTCCTTTTCCTGCGCTATGTTGTGGGTGCTCCCACATTCTCTCTAGCATCCAACAATAATCTGTTAGCTTTTCTGGTTCGCTTCCTTCCTTATTTGGATGTCTCTTCTTGAGTGGATGTCTCTGTTGAAGAATCTAGGGAAAACATAGTTAAAGAGATTATTCTTAACATGATAAAAATCAGTGAAGTGTTTTTACAATTTATCTTAGCTTGATCTTCTTTTCATCATTAGTGTGTATGTTTAGTTCATCAAACTGCTACCAAAAACAAAGAGACAAGAACACAAGATATTTGGCTTTCTGCAAGGGTTAAAACCTCTCCCTCTTGGAGAGGAAAACTTGCACAAAACTTCTTCTTATAGAGATTCCAATTTACGAATACCAAGACCATGACCCTTGACCTGCTATGCCACTCCAAGACCAAGACGCTAATCCTCTTCTCTGTCATGGCTGAGATCATCCTCATTACTACACCATTGAGGCCATTACTACTGTATCACTGATATATTCATTACTACTTCTTCACCATGTCAACGAGGTCTCTAGTCTTCATTGAGATATTCACTGTGACCTTGATTCTATGCTTTTATCAATACATGGAGAGATTTATTATGACAATCACCATGATGACTGTTTCACCATATCTCCATCTATACTTAGATCATCATTGTACTCTTGCTGAGATCATCATCACATTGACTGTGAGCATGCTGAGAGTGTATTTTGAGACTGTGATGATCCTTATCACCTTTTCTCTTTATGTCGAGACTATAATCTTTGTCACTACTTCTTATTATGTCGAAACTATAACCCTTGTCACTATCATTAAGGCTTCCGCTCACTATGCTGAGTTGCTACAAAGATACCACTTAGATTCTCTTCATTATTAATATGTTGAGACTATAGCAGTGCTTAGAGATTATGTGGAGGTTACTAGAGACATATCTGAACCCTTTATTGCGATATCCCCCGAGACTTTTAATTATGCTGAGACTATTAGTGCTCCCGTAGGATTCTGAAGATATTATTCACCACTGGAAGATAATGACTGTGCTTCCTTTCGTTGAGATGTACAACACCGAGGAGAGGACTATCATCTTTCCTCACTTTGATGATCATTGACGTTAATTAGGCTTTTCGAGATCCTGTACCTAATCGAGATATTCTTCCTGCACCTCATACCCATCTGAAATTTCATAGTAGAATGCGAGTTCTGTACTTCTATTTTGCCGATACCCTAGCCACATATTTATAGTGGTTTTCCCTAGAAAATAAGACGACTTGTCAAGTGAAACGTTGTGTCTATTTCCTTGAGTCGACACAATTGTCTTTTATACATTTAATTCAATTTTGAAGCCGACATGGTGATCTCCTTGTCATTTTTCTTGCAGACTTCGTTGTGCTTGCTTTTGGAGGATTGATCTTGGTCTTGGAGGGATGCTCTAGGTTTGAATATATTTTACATAGGCTCATGAGGAGCTCCTTCATACATGACTTAAATCCTTGACATATTAATAAATCCTAAAGACATCAAGAAGAAGCCTTTGACCTAATGGCACTTCTTGCTCATGAAACCCATGCGGCAAGGAATACAAAATAAATTTATTTTCTTTTATTACATAATTTAAAAATATCAAATCATTATGAAGACTGAACCTAGTTACACTTTCTTCAAGAGTCCCCACTCTCTTCTCCTCTTCTTGTGGTTGCTCCATAACTTCTCGAGGTTCTTCCTTTGGAGCCAAAATCCCCTGATCAGGTTGCAACTGAAGCTCCCTGTCAAGAGTATACCTCATTGCTTTCTTCTCATCAAAATTCAAATCCCGTTTGACCATTTTCATCCCAAGGGATGGCAAGTACACACAATAGTTGTGAGGTGTGTCTCTATAACCCACAAATATGCCCAACTCTACTATTGGCTATAGCTTTTTCCTTGCTTCCTTGGAAACATGACAGTAAACTAATGATCCAAGGATCCTGAAGTGTGACACATCTAGTTTCTTCCCTGAAAAATCTTCCTTCGGTGTGCTCATACAAAGAATCATGTTCTGCAAATAGACCATTGTGTTGCATGCTTCATCCCACAAGTTTAGAGATAGGATTTGGTCTTGAAACATTGCTTGTTCTACTCCCACAATACTTCTATTCTTCCTCTCATCCACCCATTCTGTTGTGGGTTATGGGGTGCTCTCAAATCGCATTGAATGCCTTCCTTTGCACAAATTTTTTAAACCCATTCGAGATGTACTCACAACTATTATCGATCTTGAGATCCTTCACTTTCTTCCAAATTTATTTCTCAACAAATGCTTTAAACTCAACAAATTTGGAGAATGTCTGGTCTTTCTTCTGCATGAAGTAGATCCAACAATTTCATGAGAAATCATCTATGAATATAACATAATACCTATGATTGGTAGTGGAGGATGTCGAGAAAGGTCCACAGTCATCGGAGTGGATCCTTTCAAGGATTGCATGTGCCCTACTTTCCTGATCATTAAAGGTGGATTTTGTGTACTTCTCAATGTACACCCTTTGCATGTATCCCACTTCTCTAGTGCTCCTTTGGGGAGGCTTGTAGAAATATGATGCATGATATTCAAAGAGACATGACACAAATGACCAAGTCTTCTATGCCATAATTCACCGACATCTCAACTCTGCACCTTCTCTGCTTTTGTGCTCATTGCTGCACACTATTCCACATCTAATTTGTAGATGTTCTTCACTTGATCCCCAATATTCTTCACTTGTACCATGGCAATGTGTCTCAGGAAAGCCTTCCCTTTGTTGAATATCACATCATAGCTGCAGTCTTCTAACACAACTATGGAAACTAGATTCTTCTTCAGACCCGGTACAAACATCACATCCTTGAGCCTAAGAGGGGAGCTGAAATCCCTTTGAAAAGTAACTATACCAATATCTATCATGCTATACCTTCCATCATCTCCCATCTCGATGTGCATCTAGAGATCCTTCTCCTCCAAGTCACTGAAAAATTATTTGTTGCCCATCATGTGGAATGAAGCACCGTTGTCGAGATACCACAAACTACCCATCACTATTATTGCCAGGCATGCAATCAAGGTAAAATCAAGTTTGAACTATGAAGAAAATGCTTCACGCATTGCTCCTACTGTGGTATTATTTCTTGCTTTCTTGTGTGGACACTTCATTTCATAGTGTCCGAATTCATGACAGTGAAAGCACTTGATTCTGGATAAGTCTTTCTTCTTTGGAATTGTATTTACTCCCTTTCCCTTTATTTTCCTTTCCATCCAAGACATAATTATCCTCATCCTCACCCTTGGATGAGGTCCCCTCTCTAGTGTTTCCCCTTATTTCTTCCCACACTAGAGCATACCATAACCGCTCCCAACTTGGTAGTTTTTCTCTACCATTTACTGAATCTTGATAGCTATGCCAGCTCTTGGGAAGGCCTAAGAGGGATAGAGCTACCAAGTCTTCTTCAGGGACATTAACATCGACCCCACCAAATTCATCATGACACTGTGTAAACCTACTCAGGTATTGTAGAGTTGTGTCATTCTTTTGTATATTGATACTTCGAAGCTTGTCCTTGAGTGCAACTTCCTGTGGTCACTATTGTTTTCAAACAACTCAGTCAGTGCTTTCCAAATCATGAACGAAGTCTCTTTTCTGTGGAGATTTGAGACAATATGATCCCGAACTCCCTCTAATATGATTCTCCTCTCTTTGGCCACATCCTTATTCTACTGAGCAAGATTCTGGGCATCTAATCCTTGGAGTTTCACTACATCTGTCTTGATGTATTTTAGCAGCCCATTATCATCCAATACTACTTCCATCTGGTCCTTCCATGCAACAAAGTTTGAGGTGCCTTCCAAGCCATACTCGAGTCCGAGTCCATTGAAAGCCATATTCCCAGTCCTGAAGCAAACCTGCAACATTGATCTTCAAATTCGAATCCCCTGCAATGATAAATTTGAAATATCTTCTCTACAATGATTCTAGATCTCATACCATGTAGAAATTAATGTGTAGATTTAATACTACTCATGAAATTTGCTAAATAACAAGACTTGAATCTACTTTACTGATTTTTGGAAGTTAATTCACCATCTAAAACAAGAATTATTGACATGAAAACAGAATCATCACACATGCACAAAGATTTATCTGGGGGAAAACAACTACTCGAAACCCCTTACTATTTTTATTGTATTAATTAGAGAATAGAGAAGAAATACAATGCTTGCTCAAGCCTAATCACACCCTGCAAGTGTATAGTCTATCCCTCTTCCTGACAGACTGAACTTGGACCAACACTTAACTAATTTCAAGCCTTTCCAAGCTCCTATTTCCTTGCACTTTTCCCTTGGGAAATTGCCCCTATTTTTTTAGGAATTTCACACCAAGTAATTGCGCAATAGCCTTAGGTCAATCTCTGACTGCATGCACCACTTGTACACATGGGAATATACTACAACTAATAGTACACTCCCTTGGAATCTCCATCTCAATTGGGTAACTCGAATTATCTATATGAAACAATTATTTTGGGCTGATTAATCATTTAACTGGTTGATCATTGAGTGTGATTGAAGTTACACATCTACAATTGACCTCCACTAGTTCTTGTGATAGTTAGAAGTAGTTAAACTGAAAATAACTCAAATTAACTGAAATATATTGCTACAGATTACCAATCATTCATGTATAACTAAAATCAAGTGTCTCACACTCGAATTGCCCGAGTTAACTGAGTGACAAGAGTCATGTCACCTCAATTAACTACCAACAAGTATTCCACTGAAATAGAATTTCGAATTTTAATCTAGTTTGACCAAGGCAAAGTCAAAACTAGATTTTCTTGCTGCATTTTCAATAGTTAAATCTCCTTAATGAGTGCTTCATTAAGGTTTTATACCTTAGATAGTTCATCACCTTTATTCTTGATCTTGTCTTTAGCTTATTTTAATTCATCTTGAATTTTATACAATGCTTCCATTTTTTTATCCTTTTTATTGGAAAATAGTTTTTCAAATGTTTCCCATGTAATGTTCTATCTAGTATCCATGTCAAAACTCCACCACCACTTATGAGATTCACATATAAAATAATTTTTTTCTAATAAAGGATAATTAACAAATTACTTTACATATTCAACCATTCTGTGGGATTGATTGCATCTTTATCTTCATCTCTACTAAATTTAGATATTGCTATTGCTTCTTAATTTAGGTCTAACTCAAACCTTTATATTAAAACTTCAATATACTAATAACAATGATCTAAAATATTATCATCATTTATCACATATATGCTTCTATATTTTATCTTCCAATGGATTTTGAATCACCTCAATTTGACATCCTATTGTTCCTTAAGAAACCAATTTCCTGGATGTAGAGAAATTGTTCTTAAGACATTAATAAATATTATTTACTGTCACTTGTTTGTCACTTAGATATATGTTGTGTTCTCAAACGAAGGACCTAGAGACTTGGTTTTTTACTCTTAATACATGTATGACTAGAACATCTCAAAATGCCTTCTGTTGCTAGATACAAATGATGAATGAAGAAAGATTGAAGGAAAAGTTAAAGATAATATGCTGATCTTTCACAGAAAATATTATCCGTCACTTAGAATAATTATGAAAGTGAGAACTGAATCATAGAAAATATGCTGCTTAACACATAAACTACTATCTGTGACCCTTGGAGAAGTTAAATATAATATGCTGGTCTTTCACAGAAACTATTATCTATAACTTAGAAAGGAAGGTGGAAACTTCAAGTATAGGAGCGCTCTTTTAAGGAATTTTAACTTTATCTACATAAGCAAATAAAGGCCTGCAACTTCATTACTATACTTGTAAGAAGAAAACATAAGATTACACATAACAGAGAGGGTTACAAAATTATACCCAACGATTCATGGAAACTTCTGATTCTTTCATTAATCAACAATTATATCAGGAATACAGTGGCCTAGTCTCTGGGTTTTCCAAAGTACGAACCACCCTTTCTCTGTAAACTTTCCTCCTTTTATACATTTGTGAAACAATTGATGATCTGTGAAATTGTCAAACTACTAAACTGTTTCCCTAACTATCTGAATTAAAAACTATTACAGAATTTACAAAGGTTAAAAGACACCTCAAAGAACATGAAATAACAGGAAAATAACTGAACTTTGAAGATGACATTAACTGCTGGCTTGCTCTATTAATCGACCGCTAGGTTCTTCTGTATATGCTTAAATAATGATTAATCCATTTTAGTCATGATAAACTATGTTAGCCGTGCTTAAATATGGACTTATGTATGTATTAGGCGTTTTGATTGGCCAAAACACCAAGAAATTCGACCAACTGCCTTTTTCTTCAAATTTGGCTTTAACACTGATTTTTCGTTTACACAGCAAAATCGATGCAAAACACGCAAAGTGGAACTGAAAGGAATTAACCCAATTTAATAAATCTATCAGATCTGCTTGTTCAGCGCTCCATTGACTTCCCATTATAAATCGTAATCGGCACTATCAAACATTGTATTGACCCAATCCTTAACAAAACTGCGATATAACAGACGCACCAGAGTTATAAAACATAATGTATATACTATTGGGTCTGGAACCTTTATCACAAAACACAATCGACGATTGAATTAACACCCAGTGCTTTGCAGACCTGTCGGGCTTTTAAATATATATATATCTCTCTCTCTCTCTCTCTCTCTCTCTCTCTCTATATATATATATATATATATATATATATATATATATATATATATATATATATATATATATATATATATATATATATATATATATATATATATATATATATATATATATATATAGATATATATATATATTTTGGGTCCGGCCCGCAATCGCAAATCGCAATCGGCATAGCCATATACATATATATTAAGTGTTATGCGATGATCACGGACCCGTCGGGGTTTATAAATCATAATATGTATATGCTTCGGGTCCGGCTTTCTATTATAATCCTTTATAATAGAAATACATATAAAACTGCGTAAACAAAATATATATGAAAGGCTTTTGATATAGTAGACCCGCTGGAGCTATTAAACACATTATATATCAACTATTGGGTCTGACCCTTATCGTGGATCACAATTGACGCTTGTTAGTGGAACCAATCATCCATAATCGTTGCGGACCCGCCAAACTTTTAAACACAACCTATATATATATATATATATATATATATATATATATATATATATATATATATATATATATATATATATACATATATACATATATACATATATATATATATATACATATATACATATATATATATATATATATATATATATATATATATATATATAAGGTCTAGCTCCATATAACCATTTATATAAAGACTTGTTTTGATTGTATAACAACTTTGGCTACTCTGGGGCCGATTCTTTTACAATTCTTTTAGCGATTCCACTATGTCACTTCGTCATCTTGTTTTATCTCTTTTTAAAGATATTTTCAATTGATTTTTGTATGAAACACGAAATTTAAAGGCAACAAAAAATACATGTTACAACATTTGGCTCCACCTAGGGATAGTGCTTTTTCCACGGAAGCACTAAGAACTATAGATTAGTGCCTTATCCATTGGGCATGGTCATATATTGCTTCACCAAACTTAGCTGTGTGAAAATTCTGTACAGTGAACCCATGCCGATCTCTGCAGTGACAGGATGCTTGCGCTTTGATAGCAAAATATTGAGAATCGTAGATCAGTAGCCTTAGTTGGGCATGGAGTCCAAAACTGTGAAAACCCTGAAATTTACAAATTGGAACTTGACCATCTGACACCTCTACAAACCTATTTCCAACTGGGAAAGTCACCCTTATTAATCAACTAATGATTAAACTGAAGAACTGCAACTAGAAACCAAATGCTCAACACCTAATATTATTTATGTATAAGTTCATACATATACACTTGATTGATCTCCATTAGGTGAAGTCAATCTTCCAATGGTACCAGGTTAGCATCTGAGTGCCTGATCTAGAACCATTCTACCAGTTAATCTTGTAAAAACAATTCATTCTAAGTTTCTCCTGAGTTCCAATGTTGTGATCCTGAATGTGTTCATCCTGTGAAACCTTCCCTGAGTCAACAACCACATCATTGGGGTTAGAAAGACTTTCAAGAGGAACAAGTCCCTTTGGAAAAATATTATTCTTCAACTGAAAAATCTTCGAATTAGTTATTAAACCTTTTAAACCACTGATTTCTGCAACTTCTGTTGTTTCTTCTATATCCTGATGAATTTCTATGTCTTGAAACTCCTCAAATATAGTAAAAAATTCTTTAATCTGCTGATCATATTATAAAGCTTACCAATTTTTAACATTATCAAGAACAGAGGGTCTGTGTCTCATCCCTACCTCATATCTTAGCCTTGGATTAATAGGAGGCTTGAAAGTATTAGCAAACATAGCCAATGAATATGCTAATCTATTCTCATTTCTTGGAATAATTTGAATGTTAAAAGCTTCTAAAAAGTTCTCAATCAAATCCCATACCTTATTTTTGTATGCCCTAAATCTAGGGTTCTTTGTTTGGAAATGATCTTTTATTTGATTAATAATTAGCTCTGAATCTCCAAAAGCAGAAATTGACTTAACTCCCATATGTTTAGCTGTTTGTAGAGAAATAATCAAGGACTCATATTCCACCACATTGTTTTTTGCCTCAAACCCTAATTTAAAATAAGTAGGGAACATATTACCTCTAGGCGCAATTAGAAGAAAACCAACAACTGTTCCTTCCTTGGAATAAGCTCCATCAAAGAAGCATTTCCACATTCCTTCATTTTGCAGCCTTGTAATCACATTGGTTGAAGCAAGCTGCTTCTGATTATCTTTAGCCAGCTTTGCATTATCATACAGTGTGAAACAAGCAAAATCATCCTTCTCCTGGCTATATAAAGGTGAATTACGTGTTCCATTTATTGTAATTGTTTTTACAAATCTAGTTTCTCTGTACAATATCCTCTCTTCCCCACCAAAAATTGGTATAACAGCCTATGTAAAATCCAGTTTCAAAACACCACCCAATTTAGCCCCCCAGGACCTAGATAGAAGCATTCCAAATCTAGCAGGGATATCTGCTAATACTACATTTATGACCAAGCTTCTAGATGGAATTTGGGCTAGTGACACTGCCAGATCCTTAATAACCCCAGACACTTGACTTTGCTCGAATCAAAAGAATACAAGTCCCTATAGGGTTTGGTAACTTGTAGATCTAGTTGCTTCATCACTGACAAAGACATAAGATTATGTGAATCTCCCAAATCAAACATACAATTATGTAAGAGGAAGTCATGAACCAATAAGGAAATATAAAAAGGAGGTATTGAAGGGTCTACTTCCTCTACATGTGGACCAAAAACCACTACTGGTTTGTCATCCTGCACATTTACAGTGTCATTTATAATCTCATTTCCTTTCAAATTAACAAACTTAGCAATCTCCTTTTGATAAATAGGTATTTTTTGTCAATTCTGTAAGAGAAACCTAAATTCTTACCTTTTCCAACTCCTTAGTAAGACTAAACAAGTGACCCTGTTTAGCAGTCCTTTCGTTCTCATCTTCACCTTTCTTCATGACTGGAATTACTTGAGGAATTGAAATAAGTTTCTTCAAAGGAATTTTTTCAGTTTGATCTTGAGAAGACTACCCTTGAAGTATCTGTGTCTTGCCATTTGCATTCTATTGCTGCTTTTCTTTATTCACTTGTTTTCTAGACTGAGATTCTTGTGGAGTCGCCTTTGGTGAGGAAGTTGAAACTTGCTGCTCACTTTCATTTTCTTGATTTCTTGATCTCAAGTCATATTTCTTATATAGTTCAGCCTGCATAAAATCAGAGAATGCTTGCAATATTCATCAATTTTATCATGAATGGCATATCTTTCATCATTTTCATACTCTTCTTCTTCAATACCAAGTTCCTCTTCATCCACTACATATAATGTAAAAATTTGATCTTCAAGATGCTCTTGTTTTTCAACAGGACCTACCTCTATATATAATGGTGTTTGAATTTGATCTTGATCTTTTCTTTCCCTTTGAAAGATTTGCAAAGGTTGTCTTCTGTATTGGGGATTAAAGTTATTGTTACACTGTGTTTGTCTCTGAGAGTTCTTATTTTCTAACTCTAACTTATTTACCTTATCTGAAATTTTTTTAATTACATCACACATATCCTCCAATGCTTGACTTTGAGAGGATTCTATATTTTCCTTTCCCTTGTCTTGGATAGGCTATGTTTCTAGTGCTTTTCCTGTAGCCACCAGATTTGATTCTATCTCTAATGCATCTATTTGGATTTGATCAAGGGTTGGAGATCTTATTTCCCTTAATGTGAATCTAAAATTTGATTCAAAGGCCCCTGCAAAAGTTATTTTTGCACCAACAGGAGGAGGCTTAATCTCTGCAGGGAGACTATTATACAATTTGTTAAATCTTTTGACAAATTCAACCACAGTTTCATCAGACTTCTTATTTATGGCATTAAAATCTATTAATGAATACCCATGGTCTCTTTTTTCTCCCCATTTCTGGATGAATAAACGTTCCATCTCTTCCCAAGAAGGTATAGAATTATTAGGAAGTCCTTTAAACCATTTCCTTGCTTATCCATCCAAGGACTGAACAAAAAGTCTTAAAATAACATTTAAATGTTCAACGTTTAGGCTGTATGCAAAATTGAAAAATATCGATACATGATTCTTTGTAGTTTGTTCATCTTCCCCTATAAAATGAGGAAGAATTTTGAGGAAATCCTATGGTATTTGATTAAATGGTTATGGCAGTTGAAGGGGTGCATACCTATTCATCACGAATGCAGGTACTACCATGTTTATTGAACCTTGATTACCAACAGATGTGGAACTTGAATTAGAAGTAAATGGAGTGTGCAAAGGTGGTAATGTGGCTATTGGTTGAGGTTGAATGATTAGCAGATAAATGAAAAGAAATAAATTCTAAAGATTTCTCTTGGCAGTTAGGTTCCTGAAATGAAGATGATGGAAAAAATGACTCTTTATCAAATGAATGTTCGGATGAATTACTGCCTAATGCAGAAAATGTAGGAATTGGTGTAATTGGAAACTTAGACCTTCCAACCCTTTTAGAAAATAGCCTTTCAGGATCTGAAAGAGCTTGAACCTTCTGTTGTGAAGTGTCTAATCTTGTATGGGGTCTTCTTGAAGCCAGAGTTATTGTTTTGATTCAAAACAACCAAATATTTCCTCCACACTGAACAACCAGAGGAAAATATTGAAAACCCAGGGAAAAGTGTTCTTATCTTCTCTCCCCGGCAACGTCGCCAATTAATGTTGTTCCTTAAGAAACCAATTTCTTGGATGTAGAGAAATTGTGCTTAAGACATTAATAAATATTATTTATTTTCACTTGTTTTTCACTTAGATACATGTTGTGTTCTCAAATGAAGGACCTGGAGACTTGGTTTTTTACTCTTAATACATGTATGACCAGAACATCTCAAAATGCCATTTGTTTCTAGATACAAATGATGAATGAAGAAAGATTGAAGGAAAAGTTAAAGATAATATGTTGATCTTTCATAGAAACTATTATCCGTCACTTAGAAGAATTATGAATGTGAGAACTGAATCATAGACAATATGCTGCTTGACATAGAAACTATTATCTGTGACCCTTGGAGAAGTTAAAGATAATATGCTGGTCTTTCACAGAAACTATTATCTATAACTTAGAAAGGAAGGTGGAAACTTCAAGTGTAGGAGCGCTCTTTTAAGGAATTTTAACTTTATCTACATAAGCAAATAAAGATCTGCAGCTTCATTACTATACTTGAAAGAAGAAAACATAAGATGACACATAACAGAGAGGGTTACAAAATTATATCCAACAAAACTTCTGATTCTTTCATTAATCAACAATTACATCAGGAATACAGTGGCCTAGTCTCTGGGTTCTCCAAAGTTCAAACCACCCTTTCTATGTAAATTTTCCTCCTTTTATACATTTGTGAAATAGTTGTTGATCTCTGAAACTGTCAAACTACTAAATTGTTTCCCTAACTATCTGAATTAAAAACTATTACAGAATTTATAGAGGTTAAAAGACAGCTCAAAGAACATGAAATAACAGGAAAATAACTGAACTTTGAAGATGACATTAACTATTGGCTTGCTCTATTAATCGGCAACTGGGTTCTTCTATATATGCTTAAATAGTGATTAATCCATTTTAGTTGTGATAAACTGTGTTAGCCGTGCTTAAATATGGACTTATGTATGTATTAGGCGTTTTGATTGGCAAAAACAACAAGAAATTCGACCAACTGCCTTTTTATTCAAATTAGGCTTTAACATTGATTTTTTAGTTTACACAGCAAAATTTATGCAAAACACGCAAAGCGGAATTGAAAGGAATTAACCCAATTTAATAAATCTATCGGATCCGCCTGTTCAGTGCTCCATTTACTTCCCTTTATAAATTGCAACTGGCGCTATCAAACGTTGTATTGAACCAATCCAAACCGCAATATAACGGACGCGTCGGAGTTATAAAACATAATGTATAGACTATCGGGTCGAAACCTTTATCGTAAATCGCAATCGATGATTGAACTAATAGCCATTGCTCCGCGGACCCTTCGGGATTTTAAATACAATATATATATTTTGGGTCTGGCCCGCAATCGCAAATCGCAATCGGCATAGCCATATACATATATATTAAGTGTTATGCGATGATTGCAGACCCGCTAGGGTTTATAAATCATAATATGTATACGCTTCAGGTCCGGCTTTTCTATTATAATCCTTTATAATAGAAATACATATAAAACTGCGTAAACAAAATATATATGAAGGGCTTTTGATATAGCGGACCCGCTGGAGCTATTAAACACATTATATATCAACTATCAGGTCTAGCCCTTATCGCGGATCATAACTGGCGCTTGTTAGTGGAACCAATCATCCATAATCATTGCGGACCCACCGAACTTTTAAACGCAACATATATATTTTGGGTCCAGTGTTAACACTTTAACACTTGTTTCCTTTGTAAATCCGATATATTTCTTTATTTCTTTCTCATTTCGATATGCACTTATATATATATATATATATATATATATATATATATATATATATATATATATATATATATATATATATATATATATATATATATATATATATGTCAAGTCTAGCTCCATATAACCATTTATATAATGACTTGTTTTGTTTGTATAGCAACTTTGGCTACTCCGGGGCCGATTCTTTTACAACTCTTTTAGCGATTCTGCTATGTCACTTCTTCATCTTGATTTTATCTCTTTTTAAAGATATTTTCAAGTGATTTTTGAATGAAACATGAATATTAAAGGCAACAATAAATACATGTTACAACACGTCCCAGTAAAAAATTATGGCAATTTTAAGTTAACATACCTTTTAAAACACTATTGTGGAATCTGCCCTTTAGGTTGACTTTAATCTAGTGCATGTCTACAATTTCAACCCTTACGAGTTTGAAATTTTGGCTCATATTACTCTTATATTTATTCCTTGCAGTTACATAGATCTGATCAAATTATGATGTCCCAAGGGAAAGTTATAGTAACTTTCCCAAAATTTGTTGAGTTTTGGCCTCTTCCTACGAGAAAACTTGTATAGATTGCCACATGCCCAATTCTTCAAATATAATTATGAAATTGTTATCTAGGATACATCTATATGTCTTATAATTTCCTTGAATATTTCATAATATGAAAATTCCCATAAAAGAAGTTATAATAGAAATACCAAGCTGATCTAATTAAAACTGACTTCATGATCCTTCACAAAGCCTAACTTCCACAGAGTATATGGATGACAACATAGTGGAATAAACTCTAAAATTTGAACCAGATGTTCCTAAAGGTATTTCCTCAATATGGTTCAAGTCACATTGACTGAAATGTCTCAATTTGTTTTTTTAAATGAAATAAAAATTATAGCAACAATGCCAAAATGACTTGTTTGAAGCCGATTTCAGGTGCATTCAAGAACCCTAACTTATGGAAGCATAGGAAAACAAGATATGAAATTTGAAATAGATGTTTCCCAACATTAATCCTCAATATTATCTAAGTTGCATCCTTCCAGAAAATAATTTATATTGAAAATTCCAAACTGACTTGTTTGAAATTGATTTTAGGATCAATTAAGAATATTAACTTCCTTAGAGCATATATTTAAAATCATAGTAAACCAATATTTGAAATTTGAATTATACATTCCCTAATATTTTTCATAAATATTCTCTAAGTTTCACTATTTGAAAGCTCTTAGAAAAATACTATAGCAATAATTCCAAATTGACCTATTTGGAACTGATTTGAGGAGCATTTAAGAACCATGACTTCCTTAGAGCATATTTTTGAAAGTATGGCAAACCAATATTTCAAATTTGAACTAGATGTTCCTTGATATGTACCCTCAATATTGTTAAAGTTTCACCATCAAACCTTCCAAAAAATAATTTATAGCAAAAATACCAAGATGACCTAATTGAAGCAGCATAACCCTAGGTTTGTATGCTCTTGTACCAAATGTTACGATCCAAATACATAAAAATTAGAAGTGCACACCATGCACAACTATGTGAGCATGGGAAGAAAATCCATAGTAGATAATAACTATATAATATCTTACAAATACCCAAATACAGTCATACAAACATATCATAGGTCCTTAATAATGAATACATTATCTCTATACATGCATATCCACACATTGCACATGTGGTCCCTTATTTATTAGAATGACCCAATCACATATATATTTACATATTAAATGTACATTTAGAACCATGTATGCCACTCCTGGGTCAAACCATATACATTTAAGCAAATATATGCCCTCGTTGGGGCCATCATCATCTTCCATTTATCTTCCCTAAATTCCCCCCCACACATCTTGAATATCTACTTGAACATATCTCTCATTTTTTAGCTTGGCATATATTTGAGCGTTTGCCTCTTGTAATTCATATTTGTCTTCTTCTGCTTGGATAGCCACCTCCTGAACATAGGCTCTCTCTTTGTGTATTTCTCCTTGGACTAGCTCCTCTTCTCTAAGAGTTGGTTCATTTTCATCAAGGAGCTTTGCTTCCTAAGCCAGATAATCTAACCCCTCAAAAATTTATTTAGCCTTCAGTTTGGATTCTAGAGTCCTAAACTTGTGTCGAAACTCCTTATTGTTCTTTTTCTAATATCTTATTTCTTCTAATGGGAAATGAATGCAAAGGTGTAAGGGAAGTGTACCTATAGTTTTTTGCTTCCTCTTAGCCTTTTGTACTTTCATCAATGCTTGTACAACAATAGTGACCTATTGAGTTGCAATTATGTGTTATAGTTTTGCTCCTTTCTATGCTATCATAGCTTCTCCTCCATCTATATGATTTTTTTGATTATCCTTCTGTACGACAAATCCTTCTTTAAAATCTCCCCCTTGCTGGTTCTTGTGTGTCAACAAGGGTTCTAATTTCTTCTTCCACCATCCTTGCTAGCTATTGTGTGCCAACAAGGATGTCAGTTTATTCTTCTAGCTATGCCCCTATTGGTTCTTTTGTGTTAGTAGGGATTTTCACTTCTTCTTTTGATATCCCTACTAGTTGTTGTGGTTTATCAAGGACCTTTGTCTCTTCATCCATTATCCCTATTAGTTCTTGGTAGGGATTTTTGTTGCCTCTTCTTGTTATGTTTCCTTTGCATGAGATATAACAAGTTGCATCAAGTATTTCTTTTTCAAATACCTTGTCCTCCTCCTCTTGGGCTATTATAATAAGGAATTACTGGGGGGGGTGAATCAGTAACAGTGGGATTATATATTATTTTTCTAATATGCTTACATTCCTCTTTTTATAATATATTACTTGTGAGAGAATTCATTCATAAAGGAAGTGAGCAACAAGGTTAAATATTCATGTTCATACAACCAATCAATTGAGCAACACACACATTTGACACTTTTTTTTTCACATGGAAACCTAGAGGGAAAAAACCACCAAATTGTTGTTTGTTTATGATGTAAATTAGGCACCTACTTAATTACATTTGTTTTTTTGTGAGCATCCACTCACAGGTGGCATCGAACCCCTTTGGTTAGCAAGCACCAACTTGTCAAGAGGCACAAACCTCTTCTGAATGTAGGCACCAACCTACTCTGGCCACTGTTTTACTATTTCATACAATTTTCAAATTGAAAACAGAGGCATGTACATTACAAGTAAAATACCAAAATGGTTGGTTGCAGAAACAACTTCTGCTCTTAGTCCACTGTTGTTCCATAGAGTCTCTTTGGTCTCATGCAACTTCTCTTTGCTTGCTATTCATAGGGGCATATCCTTGACACTCTACCTTCTCTCACACAATATCTTTGCTACACCTACTTTAGCTCAAGTCACACTGTTCTTCACACAACAATCACTCTGCTGTACACTTTTCAGCTCTGCCATTGTTGTTCTTCTCATGGTAATGACGCTTCTCAAATTGCACCAACACTCACTTTATCCTAGGTTCTTAGACCTCTCTATCTACACACACACATAAATATCACTACTCATATCTTTTAACAATATGCTATACTCCCCCAATTGATCAATGGAAACTGATAATTTTGATCCACAGATGCACACTGCACAAAGCTGTCTCTGTTGCTTGTACCCATATTGCCTAAGTGTACTTCGACATAGCTCCTCTTGTTGTTGTTGCATATTCTGATTGAACCCTACCATAGCATTAAACAGAGATATGGACCTTGAAGTTCTTGAATGATTGACTACATAAATTTCCATGCTGAGAATTTAATTCTCAAGCGACTTGCATACTCCTCCGAGACTCCAATTCTTACTTATTCCTTCACAGAGCTCGAAAGTCTTCAGGGATGGTCAGTTTGATCCTCATTTAAGATAACCATATGTTACGTGAAGCAGATGATTGCTTCCTTAATTCCCTCAAATTTGTCTCTGTTAATGTTGTCCTCATTTCCTTGTCTTAGATTCTTCTACAAGTCTAGTTAACTTCAACAACCAACTCCATTGTTCCTGCATTCAATTATTCAGCTGCCGACTCATACATCCATTAAGCTCACTATATTTCTTCATTGAAACACAACTTATCGTAACTTACACAAGTGAATTGTTACGATATTTCACTCTCTGATATCCTTGGCCCCTTAGCCCTTGGCTCCTTTAGCATTTTCTTCCTCACCGGACCATGACTTGTGACCGATGGCTTAGCACTGTATTAGAGCTCTTCTATATCGTATCATGCACAAACATAATGTTATGATATTTCTCAGTTAGATATCTTTAGCTCCCTTATTCATCCCGTGGTACCCTTAAGTTCCATATGACCATGTGCTTCGAAATATCAGAGCCCCCTTTACCAGAAATTCTTTAACCATCATTTTCACAAGAGTTACAATGTTCTTATCCTTTGATATTATGACCTTTGATATGTTGACGTCACTTCCACGTGTGGAAACTCCTGAGCAGTGACACGTGCCACCCTAATTTGTCCCATTGGCCCACTAAAAATGCCTAATCTGCTTGCCACGTGTTCTATCGTATGGTCACGTCATGAATACATCATCTTCCACCTTAGTCCATCATGGATAATAAAAAACTTCCATGTGTCTGTCAAGAGGAGAGAGAAAGGGGTCCATCAGAATGTCCCTTGAAGATATTTGAAAATTATTTTGATAGCAACAACATGACTTTTACGTGGGAAAGCCTGAAATATGGCCACAAGGCCTAAAGATTGCATGATGTATGGCCTCGAAGCTATAATATACAACAAGCTTCCTATCATGGATCTATATTAAGTCTAGTTTACTAGTGATGTCACATCTTCTTTTCCCAACTTGCAACCTGTAGTCATAGGTGTGCTTAGTAGCTTGCAGTCTTCTAGCCAAAATTTCTTCAGAGTTTCCTAGAGATATTTGGATTGGGATATAGCACTCCTTGTGGAGACTTAACAATTTTAAAACCCTAGAACAAGGACAAATCTTTGATCATGGGCATTTCAAACTTTGTTTGCATACATTTTTCAAATTGATTCCTCGATTGTTCCATGTCATTGCCAAATATTATATCATCCACATACACAACTACAATTAGTAGATGGTTTCCTTCAGACTTGACATATAAATTGCTGTCAACTATACCTTTCTTAAACCCTTATTGCTAAAGGTATTTTTCTAGCATTTTGTACCAATCTTTGGGAGCCTATTTCAGTCCATACAGAGCCTTATTCAATTTTCATATGAACCCTTGATTTGTGGTGAGTATAAATCATTTTGGCTTCTCAATGTAAACTTTTTCTTCCAAGTCTCCATTGAGAAATGAAAACTTCATATCCATATGATATACCTTGATTTTTTTATGGGAGGCAAGAGAAATAAATATTCTTATGGCTTCCATTCGTGCTACTGGTGTAAAGGTTTCCTCGAAATCTACTCCTTCTATTTGGGCATATCCTTTTCAAACCAATCAAGCTTTGTTCCTGATTACTTGATCCTTCTCATTCAACTTGTTTTTGAAAGCCCATTTGGTTCCAATAAAATTTTTCTCTCTAAGACTTGGAACAAGCTCCAAAGTGTCATTATTTTTAATTTTGTCAAGTTCTTCATTCATAGATTTCACCCAGAACTTGTCTTCACTTGCTTGGCTGATACTCTTGGGTTCAATATGTGACAACACAGTGAGACTTGCATAACTTATATTACCAACAAGTTTTCTCTTGGTTTGGACACCTTGTCCTTGATCTCCAAAGATATGACTCTCAAGATGTCATTTCTGTACATACATATAGGGTGTCTTTGGTCTTGGAGATGCGCCTGCTTCTTCACCTTCACTATCTAAATCTATTTCTTCTAGATCTACAAACCTCATATATGAGTTTTCTTCATCATCCGAGTTCATATTTATTTTAGAGGACTCCATTTTTTAAGCTATTTCATCAACTATCACATCAATGTAGTCCTCAACATTCTTTGTTTCCTTGTTGTAACACTTATATCCTTTACTTCAAGAAGAGTACCTGAGAAATATTCCCTCGTCAGAACGAGAGTTAAACTTTCTAGGATTCTTCTCATTCTTTTTGATGAAACAATTGCTTCCAAACACCTTGATATTTTTAACCGATGCAGGGCTTCCCTTCCACAACTCATAAGGAGTTTTATTACTATTAGTCCTGAGTTGAGTTCTGTTTTGCATATACACTACTACATGTGTTGCTTCTCTGCAAAAGATATGAGACACACTTGCTTCATCCAACATTTCTCTGGCCATTTCCTGGATTGTTTTGTTATACCTCTCTACCACTCCATTTTGTTGTGGAGTTCTATCCACTGACTACTGCCTCCTGAAGTCATGCTCTTCAAATAATTCCTCAAACTCTCTTGAGGTGTACCCTCCTCCTCTGTATGATCTAAAGCATTTTGTCAATAATTCTTTCTCATTCTCTACTTGAGCTTTAAATTTCTTGAAATGCTTTAATGCTTTCGACCTTCCTCTTAAGAGAACGCTCCAAGTGGCCTTATTAAAATCATCAATGAGAGATGTGATATACCTTTCTCATTTTGAGATTTTTTCCCTATTTTGGCCACAAATATCTGTGTGAATGAGCTCCAAAGCTCTGGATGAGGAGAACTCTTTTGACTTGAAATGATCCAAGTCTGCTTTTCAAACTAACATGACTTGCATATTTAGTTATCGGGCCTTGACAGTCTTGGTAATCCTCTCATGGCTCCCATCTTGCTAACTTTTATCAAACTGTCAAAATTAATATGCCCAAGCCTCTTGTGCCACAACTGTGCTTCATTCATTTTTCTTAAATAACAGTTAACCCTAGAATCATCAAACACATATACATTATTGTGGGTTTTGATTTCTTTTCCCACCAGCTTTCCATTCTTCATGTTGTGGATCTCACAGTATTTAGATCGAAAGGTCACATTGTAGCCATTATCACACATTTGGCTAACACTAAGTAGATTATGCTTGAGACCTTCCACATACAACACATTTTGTGCTTCTATTTTTTGATCAAGACTAACTATGCCTTTACCCTTTATTCTTGCTAGAGCATTTTTTCCAAAGGTGACATTGTTTCCTTTGTCCTTTTATTTTAGCGACAAATTTTTTGTCTTATCTCCAGTCATATGTTTGGAACAACCACTATCCACATACCATTTGTTTTCTTGATTATGCGCTGATAAAGCAAGTCCACATTGCATGCTTTTTTTAATCTTTCGTTTCTAGCTCCCTTTATCCTTTTGGATAGTCGACTATCTAATATTATGGTATTTAGCTAGATATTCAAAACCTGCTTTTGGACTCACTTGCTTTGTGCCCAAAATTATTGAATTTGAAGCATTCTACTTTGCTTAGCAAGGGAGAGAAGACGTTTCGATCTCTGAGAGAGGAGTTTTGAGATCTAAAATTCTGATATTTATTAAATCTAGGATTTTCATCTCTTTCAACTTTGATCCTTCTACAATAAATAACTTTATGTCCAAAGATATGACAATTATAAAAATGACCATAATATAAATAGGCATGCATATTTTTGGAAGTCTTATGAGATTGTGCACGAAAGTACCTTGGTTTTCTAAGTGATTGATTCATTCTCCATTAATGGTCTCCTCTTTCCGATGCTGCTCTTTTTTCTTCATTGATTCTTCCTTGAAGCTTCTTCGCATAGCTTTGTGGTTCTTTGAATCTTGTAGACTCGAAATTGATCTTCTCCATAGAGGATTCTTGTGTCTTTAAGTATCCCAAACTGTTTTTATTCCTGAGGGCCTTTGGCTATTTAGAATCTGATCTATTTTCCTTGTGCATTCTACAATTTTTTCATTTAAACCCTTCTTAGTCTTTATTTCATCAAGATCAATTCTTAGAGAGGCAACCTCTGCTTCAATACTTTGAAAGTTCTCTTCCCATTCATGGATCAAGTCTTGAAGAACCTCTTCCTTTTATTTAGCCTCTTCCAGTTTAACTTTCAAAGATAGAATATCATCTTTGCATGTCTTTGAGATTGTTTCCTTCCTTAACTTGAGAAACTCTTATTTTAATTGCTTGTTGTCTTCTTCTAGTTTTTCATAGGTTCCTTGTTTTCTTCTAGTAGAAGGGCTAAACTATCTTTGCTCTTGATAAATTCTTCAATTTTTTCTTTTTGATAAGCAAAATCCTCATTATTAGAGTTATACATACCTTCTTCAGCACATTGTAGCTATTTCTTTAGCTTCTTATTCTCCTTCCTCACTTACTTTAGCTCATCAAGGGCACTGATGAGTTCCCCTTCAAGGTCCATTGCTCCTTCTTCTTCTTCTTTAGAATCCATAATACCTTGTTTCATGGAGTTTGTTTCTAAAGCCATAGGTAGATACTTATCTGAGTCATTCTCTAATGATTTTTCACTATCTGACTTTGGTTGCTGAGCTATCCGCATTGGAGTAGAACCCCTTTTTATTATAGAGATTTTTCTTTTGATATTTCTGATACTTGTTTCCAAATTTCTGATCATCTTCATTTTCATCCTTTTCTTTGTAAGGGACTTTAGATGAAAAATGTCCAACTCTTCCATAGTAAAAACATTTAAAGTGAAACTTCTCTTTATATTTTCTTGAGCCACGCTTTAGTTTTCTAGCTAGTTGAACAAAATCTTGGTCAGATTCACAACTAGAGAAGTCTTGATAATCTTTGTGCTCCTTGGCATTTTTGGATACTTTGAATTTTTCTTCCTTAGGTTCATGCTTTTCTCTTCCTACTCTCATTTCATAGGTTGTGAGAGTACCATGCAGCTGGTCCATCTTGAGATCCTTTAAATTATCCATTTCTTCAATAGATGAGACTTTGGAATTAAATCTCATGGGCATATTTCTTAATATTTTCTTAACAATCATCTCCACCTTGACCTCTTCACCATTTCCTCTAATCATATTAGTTACTTCATCAACTCTGAGGAAGTATTTTGCTATGCTCTCATCTTCACTCATTCTCAAGCTCTCAAACCTCATTATGAAGATTTGAAGTCTCATATGCTTGAATTTTTCATCTCCTTCATGACTATGATTAAGCTTTACCCATACTTCCTTTGTAGACTTACAATGCATAACTTTTACAAGTTCTGATTGAATAAGACCAAAGAGAATGGAATTTTTGTATTTAGCATTATTTCCATATATATTTTTACCATCTGAATCAGTGGGAGGAATACATTGTAGTCTACTAGCACTGACACCCAAACATCAACTCCCAGGGACATAAGATACACTTCCATTCTTACTTTCCAAAAGGCATAGCTTGTCCCATCAAAGACTGGTATTCTACTTGTGTAAGCCTCTTGACTCTCTTGCGTAGACATAATTCCTTATAGATCTACCTTCTAGTGTTTAGACTGTTCCTGAAGGAACCTTCACTCTGATACCAATTGTTGTAATAAGGAATTACGGGGGGGGGGGGGGGTGAATAAGTAACAGTGAAATTGTATATTCTTTTTCTAATATTCTTACAGTCATCTTTTTATAATATGTTACTTATGAGAGCATTTATTCATAAAGGAAGTGAGAAATAAGGTTAAAAATTTATGTTCATATGACCAATCACATGAGAAACACACACATTTGACACAATGTTTTTCACGTGGAAACCCAGAGGAAAAAAACCACCAAATTGTTGTTTTTTTATGATGTAAATTAAACACATAATTAATCACATCTATTTGTTTGTGGGAACCCACTCACAAAAGGCACTAAAACCCTTTGTTTAGTAAGAATCAACTTTCAAAGAGTCACCAAACTCTTCTGAATATAGGCACCAACCTACTCTGGTCACTGTTCTACTATTTCATATAATTTTCAAACTGAAAATAGAGGCATGTACATTATAAGTAAAATACCAAAATGGTTGGTTTCAGAAACAACTTCTGCTCTCAGTCCACTGTTGTTCCATAGAGTACCTTTGGTCTCATGCAAATTCTCTTTGCTCATTGTTCATAGGGTCATATCCTTAGTGCTCTGCCTTCTCTCACACAAGCTCTCTGATGCACCTACTTTAGTTGACCTCACACTATTATTCACAAATCAATCACTCTGCTGCACACTTTTCAGCTCTGCCCTTATTGTTCTTATCATAGTAACAACACTGCTCAAACTTCACCAACACTCACTCTATCCTCATTGCTTAGACCTCTCTATCTACACACATAGAGATCTCACTACTTAGCTTTTTCGAAAATATTCTCTACTCCCCCCCAATTTCTCAATGAAATCAATAGTTTTGATCCACATATGCACAATGTGCGAAGCTATCTCTACTGCATGTCCCCATAATACCAAAGTGTACTTCGACATGGCTCATACTACTAATTTTGCGTCTTCTAATTGAACTATGTCATAGCATTAAACACAAGATGGACCTTGCAGTTCTTCACTGATTGACTGCATAAATTCCTAGGCTAAGAATTTAATTCTCAGGTAGCCTACACACTCCTCCGAGACTCCCATTCTTATTTATTTATTCACAAAGTTTGAAAGTCTTCATGGATGGTCACTTTGATCCTTGTTTAACACAACCATATGTGTACACAAAGCAACCAATTGTGTTATGCAACCAAATCATAAAATAGAATAAGAGATAGATTAATGAATTTAAAATTAGCCTCTTGAAGGGGGAAACCTCCTTTACATTACAAAAATGAAAACTTCTTGGATGATTCCTTTCTATATATAGGAGTCTAAGGGGTCACAATATAATCAGAGCCTATATAACAATAATATTGTAAGGGAACCAAAAGAACAATAGTGGAGCTTCTATGGGCCATAATAATAACAATATGGGGACTACATGGGCACAATCATACAATAAAGGGGTTGCACTAATAACAATAAGGGGCTACACTAGTAGTATAAGGACCTAACATTCCCCTCTCATTAAAAAGGTGTCGTCCTCAATGCTTGAGTAGTTCTGGATGCTTTTGTAGAAAAGTCTCATCCTCCCATGTGGAATCTTCAGTGGGTAAGTTCTTCCACTTGATGAGAGACTCTGAAATTGATCAATTTCAGAGCTATTGGGTTCTTGTTTATGTGACTGCTTCAGGTTCCAATATGGTTTTTCCTTCCTCATCTAGTTCCAACAATATTGTTTGAACCATGATCTTGTCACCTGTAACCTTCTTTAAGCATGAAACATGGAAAACTAAGTGCACTTGGGAAGATGTAGTAAGCTCCAATTTGTATGCCATAGTACCAATCTTTTGCAACACCTTGTAAGGACCATAGTACTTTGGTGATAATTTATTATACTTCTTAGCTTGTTTGTGAAACATTTGCTTGTAAGGTTGTAGCCATAAAAATACCTAGTCGCCTACATCAAAACTTCTTTCGTTGCGATGTTGATCTGCCTGCTATTTCATTTGATTCTACACCAAAGTGAGGTTATCCTTTAAAAGTTGGAGAACTTGTTGTTTATGCTCGATGTGATCTTTCACTACTTGAACCTTTTTCTTCTTGATATGTCCTTCTATCTTGAGAGTTTGAGGAGTGGTAATTCTTGCCAATGCGTTACAAGATATTTTCAGTTTCACTTTTTCTTTCTCTGTGGTTGGTTCCTAATGTATATCCTCTTCTTTGGACTTTTCTTGATCCTTTTCTTGATCCGCTTCACAATCTATGTAAAATAATTTCTTCTTAGCACACTTATGACCTTTAGTGTATTTTCTATCAAAACTGTAACAAATCCCTTTTGCTATTTTTTCCTCCAACTATTATGGTGTCAATCTTGTAGGTTGTGGAAGGCTAGGAGCAAAAACACTTCCGTCTTTATAGTTGTGAGTGGTAGACTTCCTTGTTGCCATAATTTTTCTTTCCACTTTTATTTCCAAACTAAATGCCTTATCCAATGAATCAAGTTCCCAAAGATGAACCTCATGTTGGATATTATCCTTTAATGTCCCTATGAATACATCAATCCTATGCTTCTCTGGAATATAATTTACCCTTATATTTAATTTTTGGAAGTCTTCAATGTGCTCTGCCATTGAACCCTGGTTTTTGAGATTTATCAATTGGCTAAAGAAGGTGTTTCTCTTTGTATCCTCATAATGTGATATCATTTCCTCCATAAAAATGGACCAAGTGACCAATTTTTTACAAGAGCAAAGCGATGAATACCATGAAAATAGGTTGGATGTTGGGATAGGGTCCCTAGGGTCAATTTTGGGTTAGTTTAATCAAATTTTGAGTAGAATTTTGTAAAGAATGTAAAGTCTCCGTGAAATGTGGAAGTGGAGCACGTAGCTAAGTAGGATTCAAAGGGGATTTAGCCCCTTGTAGAGGTAAGTAATAGGTCAGTTTTGAGACTCACCCATAGGTTGCAGGCCATGGTATTGTAATAAAAAGGTTATAAATAGTTGAGTCATAACAAGTCTAGAGAATCAATTTAAGAATAGAGAATTATAGTTTTGGGCAAGTGCTAAGGTAGGGAAGCTCTGTTTTCTTGTGCTTAGGCGAAAGGGGAAGGCTCCTGAAGCTGAATGCGTGGAGACCTTGGCAAGTCCGTAACAGAGTGTGTGGGCCCCTGCAGCTGGGTGCACAGGGCGAAAAAGTCCGTAATTTGAACGTTGAATATAATAAAGACTGATTTTGGAACAAATATCTTGCATCTGTCTTATTCTCATTTCTATTCAAGTTATGCATTATTGCTTAATGATCTATTTTCTGTGGAATAAATTGTAATTGCTGCATGAATATGTTAAATCTTTAATGTCCATGCTTAAAATGAGTAATGATCTGGTTCCGCGAAGGTATTAGCTAAATTTGTTATGATAACTGTTCAAAGCGGGTAGATCTGTGCGAAGGCAGATCTTGGGTTAGTATTTACTATGCGAAAGTTGTCAGTTGACTTCTTTTAGGTTGATAAAGTATGATCAAAGACCTTCATGAAGGTCTGAGAGCCATTTTCATAGAGTTGAAGTAGTGGACCAAAGGAAGACTTAGATATGCACGAAGGCAGATTTGAGCTACGAGGGGTTCAGATTACTTATCACACGATCTCTGGATGTAGAAACCTAGTTCTAGCATCCCCTAATACTACTTTGAGTGAGACTGCAGCCTATGCTATGTAGGTTGTTTCCAAAAGGGGCATCATTTATGGTTTTCTTGGTTGGCACGAACAACTTTGAGCTTGGGTTAGGCCCCCTTAAGCCAACAAATGGTTTCGTTGCTGAGACCAGGATCTGTAGAAGAGATGTGTGATAAATGGTTTCCTAGAAAGAAAGAGATTGAGAAGTGGATTGGCTGAAACGTGCACACATTCATGGCTCAAGAGAACATGAAGCCCTAAATTATCCAAGGAGAAGTGGTTGCAGAGATATTTATACACAGAAGAAATCAACACATTCTTCTATTTCTTCCCTGATGAACTACATGAGTGGTTGTCAAAATTGGCTGATATTCAAGGGATGTGGAGGATTAGTGTGGACTCCTGAATTGGTGTGAAACCTGGAGGCATCATGAAGCAATATTGCACGAGCTGTGGATCATTATATTTATTTCACACTTTGAAGTTTTGTGACTGAGTTTGCAATTGATAGAAATATTAGCTATAGCGAAGAAGAACGAAGGCTCTTTAAGGGACCACAAGGTAAGTACTTGTAATCATTGAAGACATGGATGAAAATTCTATTATGTGAGAAAAGGGTTATGCAGTTACGTTGATGTTTGGGGCTATGCAAAGTGGGAGATTCTTTAGACGAAACAAAGGATCAAGCTCAGAGTATAGTCCGCTCATTGAACCCCCTTCAAGTGATGACGAAGGGACGGTGCTGTCTACGCCGTGAAGTGCAATTTAGTGATTATGCAAGGTCTTGAGGATACCTCATCCATCCAATCCACCTGCACCTCCAACTCCATCTCCTTCACCTACACATTCACCCCCTCCACCTCCACTTCAACCATTCAACATGAAAAACACGATGAAGATGTCGATTTTTAAAGGAGTAGGGAGTGAAGACCCCGACCAGTTATGGTTTGTCGCAGGAGCGGTGTGGATGACACAACATATTATGGATGATAGCATCAAGAAAGCGTAGTTGGTTACAACCTTACAAGATCGAGCATTGACATGGTACATCAAGTACTACAATAATAACCCCACCGTGATGTTGGCAGAGACCCAACAAGCTATGAACAAGGAGTTTAGAAATCCTAAGTGAGAGGCGTAGTCAGTGACTGAGTTTAAAGAAATTCGACAGAAGGTAGATGAGACACCTTGGGATTTCGATCAAAGGTTGAAGTGTGTGATCAAGCAAGCCAATATTGTGATTACATATTCCCAACATCACGACTAGTATATAGCATCGCTCTTGCCGCACTTAAGAGTACCTTTGTCACAACAAAAGATAGCGACGCAAGCAGAAGCCTTAGAAATTGTGATGAGGTTGGATGCCTCACCCATATAGGACACGGACCTTGGAATGCAACAGATTCACTCACAGTTGGAAGCTTGCACTTGGAGTTGCAGAGCCAAAAGAAAGGAATAGAAGACGAGCTAGAGGGGCGCGCTGAAGCTTGGTGTTTGAAATGCAAGATCCATGGAAACGATAAGGACCATTGCCTGGTTTATAAGAACTACCTTATTGGGGGAAAGCATGTTATCTTGAAACTAGAGAATAATGTTGGGCCAAGAGTGGGAGCTGCACTATGGTGTGCTATCTGTCAGGTTATAGGACAACACGTGACAGATAATTTCCATTCACTACATAAATTTGTACAGACCCCTCAACAACCATTTTGCAATTTCTGTAAATATGTAGGTCATGATGAAAACCATTATAGAAGTTATCAACTAATGATGGATAGAA
The DNA here is from genome assembly GCA_031772625.1 of Pinus tabuliformis. Lineage (NCBI taxonomy): Eukaryota > Viridiplantae > Streptophyta > Pinopsida > Pinales > Pinaceae > Pinus > Pinus tabuliformis. Next base: position 1,436,761,589 of record CM062804.1, on the reverse strand, counting down.
CCCCTACCTACTGAATGCAGGCAAAGAATCAGCCTCAGGTTCAGGGCGCAGGAGCAATGTGTGGAGGATTCCAAGGCCGAGGATGAGGAAGAGGCGGTGGAATTGGTTGAGGACGAGGGTAGGTAATTTGCTATAACTGTGGCAAAGTAGGAAACTTTAGGCGTGATTGCACAAACCCCATACATCTATCATGTCAATATTTTCGATTGTTTGACCATGTGATAGAGGAATGTCAGGCCCTTATGCAAAAAATGCAAGAAAATAAGATGCAGCCCCAACAACCTACGCAGAACATACAAATGATGAGGGAGAACCCCACAAAGAAGATCAAAGCATAAATATAGTAACAAGAAGTGGTATGGTCACTAGTGTAGATAAAGGCAAGAAATCTGAGCCTAACGAGTGGGCATGCAAGGCTACTGAAAGAAATAGACTTTGATCTTAATCACACTAAAGAGACCTTCATGGAAGCAAAGAAGATCTTCACTTAGACCTCCACCTCAGGAAGTCAGGAGAAAATACCGGAAACTAGTATGACACAAGAGGTAGATACTTCAATATTACCTACTTTTCTGAAGACCTGTATGAAGTTACTACGTGATAAGAAAGCAGTAGAAGGGTTGCAAGAGTTAATTAACAAGTGCACAAATAAAGAAAAGACTCCTACTGAACAACATACCGCGAGGAAAATTGGTTAGCATAAGAAGCAATCTGGGCACGAGATGAGGCTGACCGCACAAATAGAAGAATATGAAATGGACCCGGTAATCCTGGATCTGGTATCTAATGAAAATGTCCTACCGAAGAAAACATGGGAAAGGATGGGGAGATCTGCGCTGCAGTGGTCTCCTATTTAGCTATGCATGGAAAATCAATAGAAGATTATTTCGATGGGACACTTATATAGTGTAAAGGTAGACATTGAGGGTGCAAGCACGCTAGTTGAATTTGAAGTCATTAAAATAGTGGATGATAGTAACCTGTACCCCACTCTACTAGGAATTGATTGGGCTTTTAATATGGACATAGTAGTCAACTTGAAGAAGCGGAAAATGACATTTGAAAGAAAGTCGCTCAGGGTTGTAGTACCACTAGAACTTGCTGAAGGAGCACGTTATACTAAACCTATTCTCAAATTTGGGGAAAGTGATGATGATCTAAATCAGATATACAAGATCACAGTGCAAAAAGAGGATTGGATCAATCCTACAGTCGATGGATGAATTGCGTGGGATAGGGATATCTCCTGCACCTTAGATTCGGATGAAGAGCTTGAACACTGGTAGAATCGGTTGCATGAAGTATCTACTCTCCGTTGAAATATGATGACCAAATCACTGCGGTGTGTCTCAACTGAGGTAATGAAGCTTCTACATTATGATGGCCTGACTAATGTAGATCTATTTTTAGATGAATTTGGAAAGGAAGTACGAGAAGAACATCACTTCCAAGCACTAGAATTGGCGCTGTGTGCTACGCCTGCCAGTTGGTGGGGTTCGCAAAAAAAGAGCTTCACTGGATGGAAGGAATATAGAAGAATGATGAGATTAAGTTTTGGGTGTGATAATACCCAGATGGTAGAAAAGTACAGTGGGAAGGATGATCCACACAATTATTTGGCACAATGGACTAAGGCCTAGGGAACAAAACCACAACCAGAATGGGTACACATTTTCTGTCATACCTTAGATGCAATTCCAATGAGTTGGTATTTGGAAATGAAGCTTCACCATGGGACAGTTGAATGGGACATCTTAAGGGAGAGTTTCATGTTGAATTTAAGTTTTGAGGATGGTTTTGAATGCATTGATGAAACGCTACATGATACAAAAGTAGCTATATTCAGAACACCTAAGGAACCAGTAGAATGGGCTCAACCATATTGGAGTACATAGCTATGCCATGTGCTGGAGTGTTACAATGTGACTGTTGAAGAGGAAGAAGAAGACCCATGGAATATTAAAATTCCAGAGACAAAAGGACAACGCGAAGTCAAAGGACTAAAAGATGCAAAAACCGATATATCAAAACCATTGAAAACTAGACAAGTAAACATCAGATCCAAAGCAGAGCCTAAGTTTGCAAAGATATGAGACTATTGGGATGAAGATACAGTTGATAAGGTGGTTGAAGTGCTACGTGAGTACCAGGATCTATTCCTAACAAAGTTTTCAGATTTGAAGGGGATCATTGGAGATTTGGGTGTTATAAAGATTACGTAGAAACCAGATGTGAAACATGTTAAGCAGAGACCTTATTGGCTCAATCCAAAGTATAAAGAAAAGGTGTGTGAGGAGCTTGATAAGATGCTGGATGCCCATATTATTGAAACAATAGAGGAATCCGATTGGGTAAGCCTAATTGTTGTCTAGGAGAAGAAACAGAAAGGAAAAATTAGGATATGCATAGATATAAGGAAGTTGAATGATGCATGCGTGCACGATCTGTTTCCAACACCATTCACAATGAAGTATTAGATAATGTCGGAGGACAGGAGGTTTATTTTTTACTAATGGATTTTCGGGATACCATCAAATAAAGATTGCGGTAGAAGATCGAAGCAAGACAACCTTCACGATAGAGTGGGTTTGTTTTCAGTATATAGTAATGCCATTCGAATTGAAGAATGCACCTGCAATCTTCTATCAGGTTGTCATCGTGAAATTCAAAGAATTTATCCATAAATTTTAGAGGTTTAATTTCAAGATTGGACTGTGTTTGGGCTGGTAAAGCACCATGTTGCAAGTTTTCGCGTTATGCTGGATACATATCGAAGGTATAAGATCACGTTGAATTTGAAAAAGTGCATATTTTGTGTGCCATTTGGAATTTTTATTGGCCACGTAGTATGTAAGCAAGGATTGATGGTGGACCTTGCAAAGATGATTGTGATTGTGAATTTGGAAGCTCCTAGGAACGTCAAATAGCTGCACGTGGCATTGGGGCACACTAGGTATTATAGAAAGTTTATAAAGGCATACTCTCAGATAATCGCGCAGATGGAAAAATTATTGAAGAACGATGTGCTGTTTTGTTGGGATGAAGAGTGTCAGCGCAGTCTGGATGTCTTGAAGGAAAAAATGGTAACTATGCCTATCTTGGTGTTTCCATATTGGAAGAAAGAATTCCATGTGCATGTAGATGCTTCTTGCATTGCGATAGGTGTGGTATTAACAAAGACATGAGAAGGAGAAATTGATCATTTGATAGTCTTTGCAGAAAGTTATCAAAGGCTGAGAACAATTATTCCACTAGAGAGCATGAAGGGCTAGCGATGGTTTATGTGCTGCAAAAATTTAGGCATTATTTGATGGGATGAAACTTTAAAATGTATTACTCCACACTGAAGTACTTGGTCAATAATCCTGTGTTGGGGGAGAAAATCTGCCGATGGTTATTTCTATTTCAGGAATATGAATTTGAAGTGATCGTGAAGCTTGGACAACTGAATGTAGGACCTGACCATGTGTCAAGGATTGAAATGGGTGAAGAACCAAATAGTTTGGAGGAAGGACTATCGGATGCGTAGCTCTTTGCGGTGCACATCGTGGATGACCATTTTTCTGATATCATTTAGTTTTTAACCACGGGTACAACTTCAGAAGAATATTCCACTCAGAAGAAGAAGGAATTAGTAGTCTTCTCTGAAGATTTTTTAGTGAATGCAGGTCACTTGTATAAGATGGGAATAGATGAAATACTGCGAAGGTATGTTCTTGAGTTTGAACGCGCTAGTATCCTTGCCGAAGCACATGGAGGAGTGGTAGGAGGTCACTACATAGGAAAAGTCACCGCGCAAAATATTTTGCACGTTGGGTTATGATGGCTGACATTACATAAGGATTCTAAGGCGTATTGCAAGGCGTGAAATGCTTTCCAAAGGATGGGAAAGCCTTTGTGAAGGGATGAATTTCCTTTAAATCCTCAGGTTTTGCTGCAAGTATTTGATAAATGGGCCATTGATTTCATAGGTCCAATACAACCACTAGGAAAGAAGAAGGGCACACGGTATATCATTACTACAACATAGTATCTAACTAGATGGGCGAAAGCGCAACCAATGAAGGATTGTATAGCTATCACAACTGGGAAGTTTTTGTTTGAATATGTCTTAACATGATTTGGATTCCCTAAGATATTGATGAGTGATAGGGCTACACATTTCTTGAATAAGACGATCAACATGATGCTTGAATAATTCCAGGTATACCACCAAAAAAGAATGCCCTATCACCCATAGGTGAATGGAATGGTGGAAGATTTTAACAAAATATTAGAGAACACATTGATGAAGGTTTTCAATGCACAAAGGAATGACTGGGATATGCACCTACCAACAGTACTATGGGAATATAGGACGACCTACAAGAAGTTGACAGGCCAAACACTATTTAGGTTGGTCTATGGAATTGAAGTAGTGATGCCTATGGAGTATATTTTGCCAAGTCTACATATTGCAGCTTTGACAAAGATGGTAGATAATGAGACCTTGGAGGAATGGCTCACACCACTAATGGAGTTAGAAGAGGACCACTTTCTTAGAGGATTTCACTAGCAAGTGCAAAAGGAACACGAGAAAGCATGGCATGATAGGCATATTAAGCTACGCACTTTCAAGGTGGATGATTTAGTGCTACTATATGACAACAAGTTCACAAAATTTCCAGGGAAATTTCAAATGCACTAGTTGGGGCCATATATTGTTAAGGAGATCATGGATGGTGGTGCAGTGTAGCTCGCGAAGTTGAATGGGGAGCCATATCCTGGGAAAGTGAATGGATGTAGGTTGAAGCTGTATACAAGGGATCTTGCCCCTGTGAAATGACTACATGGTAGCAGGACAAGCTTAGTAATCCAGGAAGCTGCAAGGGATTGCGGGACTGTAAACTATGCTGCACGAAGAGGAGAGAAATATAGTAGGGAGGTTGCGTAATGGAAAGGAGTGTGACAAGTGAAGCTGCGTTGGATGAGCTATGCCATGGAGGATGGTACTACGCAGACGGGTCAAAAAGTAGCCATTGGAGTTACTATTCATGATTTGATGGAAATAATCTCGTTAAGAGGAGGTGGTAGGCACCATTTATGGAGAAAATATTTGGATATTTTCCACTAAAGATGAATTTGTGATCAGAAAATGGAGGGAATAGTCGGATTTGAATTTGAAAACCTATATAAATATGGCATGTTGGTCTACCAAAGAACACTTTTCATTATGACAAATGTGTATGAGCCCTCTTGTTCTAGCTGTATGAATCGAAAGGTTTGGGAGGACTTGGTTTCCAATCTAATATTTACAGTGCTACCTGCAATTAACCAAAGGATTATTCTCACGTAGATGTCTTCTCCAGTCAGTTTTGAAGCTGCTATTTCTCAAGTGGAATGCCCTGAAGTTGTATCTATGGAAGATATGCCCCCTGTGCCTATGATATCAAGGTCACCTAGGCCGAAGAAATCAGATGCGAAGGAGAAATAGAAGAAACCTGTACCGGTGAGGCATTCACTGAGGAAGAACCCAAAGGTTTGACAGAAGGAGAAGAAGGATAAGCAGCCAGAGAAAATCGTGGACTTGGAGGAAGAAGAATTCCATGATGGAGTGGAGGAATTAGATGCTGAGGACGGAAATCATATCACATGGCTCCCAGAGTATATACCTTCAAAGAAAGGAAAGACAAAAATAACCAAAGACCCAGATTAAGGAAACTTTATGGCCTCGACGCCCTTGTTACCAGAACAAGTTGTTTTTGAAGGCGTGGTCTTAGTGCACATTCCGATGATGAAATTGGAGGAATGGGATCTCATGGACCATGAGTAATTCCCTCACTTAGATACTCATAAGTATATGAAAAAATCTATTATGAAGAAACCAGGGTTACGAGACTGGAACCCATAAAATGGGTCAGAAGTGTTGAGCAAGTCGGATTGTTGCATATGGTTTGTGTACCACACTTTCACAGATCGATTATCAACACTCTGTGTGTGTGCCAGCTGCTTGCGCTGCATGATGGGTGCTTATGGCTTAGTGAACCCATCCCTATCATGGATATATGCTCATCCATCAGATTATGAAGCTCCCCAATAAAGAGGTGGACCCTGCTAAGGAGTTTGGAAGAAAAAATGGAGAAAAGGAGTTGGTAGATAAGATGAAAGCTAAATTTGGATTGATCAAGAAGTTGCACGGATATTATATCCACTATATTCAAGAATAGGTGGTGCAGTTTGCTGCCCAAATTCTAGCAGGAAAAATTATGAGGAAATGTCACGCAGATGAAGTTCTGGCACTAGTAGTGTCATTGGTTGCCCAGTGCACGAAGGGAGTACAATATAACTGGGCACAATATTTATGTAAGGAATTCCTCGTGAACTGTTGTGAAGAAGAGGAGGACAACAAGCCCTTTCATTATGCCTGGCTCCTGTTGCTAATTGTACTAGTAGCATGGCGCCTGTCAGAGGATAGTTAGTTTTCTCTATAGGAAGAAGATTTACTAGAGGCAGCGAAGTTCGTTTCACTGTGGGTGACAAAGGATCTAGAGAGGATCAAGGAATCAAATATTTTCTAGATATTAGTTGAAATTGATCTCTGCAAAGTAATCAATAAGTGACCAAGGTTGTCTCCAACCTTGTTCAAGAAGTTGAGGGCCTTCGTAGAGTTCAAGGCCGATTTCAATAATGTATCAATCAGGGTGAGGAGAGACCTTTAACATATATTGGCTGAGCAGAGAAAGAAAGAAGCTATTGCTAAGGTAACTGCTGAAAAACAGTGTGGTGTGAAAGAGAACACTTAGACAGAGCGCACTGACACAGAGGAATTCGAAGCTTCGGCTTTCCAGCATACTGAGGAGAAAGAACTATCTGATTAGGGTAGAGATGGTGAAGAGGAGCAGAGCACTCCACATTGAAGAAGCACAGTAAGGAGACTACTGTCAAGCCAAGGAAGAAGCACAAATAAGTCATTGGTTCAATTCCCCAAGGGCTCCGATTAGACATGATGATGATGTAATGATGATGTAATCCCACCTAAACTTACAAAAGAAAAATTAATACTAAAACAATAATTTAATATAAATATAATAATTTATTAACGTATAATTCATTTTTTAAACTTTTATTATCTTATACTTTTTATTAATAAGATTTCACAACAAAATACATACCTTAATTATCATAATAGTTCAATAGTTCAATAAATTTACATTATGTTGATGGTGTTGGACCCACCAACATGTCCAGGGGATCTCCCCGATAAGAAGTCGCAATTAGATGTCACACCGTTTGGTGTAGGAGTCCCAGCAGTAGGTCATAAGGTAATGCCTTGACCACGGTGTTACACAGAGGAAAGTAGAATAACTCTGTCAGCAAAAAGAGTGTCACTGATGTAGTGAGTCAAGGACGGTGTATGAGAGGTTCCAACACTTCGAAAGGGGAAGGAGGTGAAGGTGAGTTCAAGGTTGAAAGGGATCAGTCCCAACTCAGCTAGGAACACACAACACAAAGGACATGCACAACTTCTGGTGGAGCAGTCCACTTGGATGTGGTAGTCACATCATACAAGGTAAGATAACATGTACAACACTCACAGATTAGTCCAAGATGAGAGTGACGGTTGTTATAGTAGGGTTCAAGCGAGAGGTTTGTCTGATGTCCGATAGTATAGTCGACACGGACGGTGACAACATTAACAACATATGTAACACATTAACAACAAGATTCATATAATTGCTTGTGAGTCAGTTCATACACAAGTACGTAAGTTAAAAAACACATATCATTAAAGAAACCATAGCATTCCAACTTCAATAAAAACATATGCATGAAAGTGTGTTGGCTCTGATTATATAAAGAAGTGTAAGTCACAATCGTATAATACGTCCATGTAAATCTCCTAGCCTCAACAGTGGCACGTTATAGCCACATCCGCCTGCTCCTCCAAAGAGATTTACTAGCTTCGTGTAGTGGAGAAGCCAAGGCACATTACAATACTATCCAAGCCTTCTTCAAAATAGTCTTAGTAGAAGCTTGGCTGACCAAAAGCCTATACAATGAGTTATGCGGGACTATTTATAGCAAAGGGTGGGGTGATCCTTGACATTCCCCTTTGTGACCATTCAACTACCGTCATGACTCTTTACCTACTCTATGACTGTTACATCCACTCTTGACACTTGACTTACACTTGACATGACTCAACATTACAATGCACATGTACCCATGTGCAAAATGGCTTGGATAGGCCAAACTAGACATCATTCCGACTTAGAAAACCATAGAAGTCAAACTGCTTGACATCCTCGTGCTGATCAACAGTGACATATTGATGCCAATATTGGTAGTCCTTGAGAGTGTCTGTGTGTTCTGCTATGACATCCGTCTGAAACCTGAACCTTGCCTCCATAGCATCTGGGTACACTGCTCGGGCTCCTCTATCCAACTCGTCTGTGAGCATGCACATCATTGTCTTTAGTGTGGTCAGACCAGCAATGTACTTGCACATGATGTATGCACTGATAGGAAAGTCTGGGCTGGTGGCATTGCGCATCACCTTGTCAAAGTACGAATCAATCTCTTGTTGGACCTACTTCTTAGTCTTCGCCTGGGTGAGGGTCCGAAGTGATGGGATCACATGAGTGTGCACTATAACCTCCATGCTTTTGAATACTCATGCATGGGAAGCTTGTATGCTAGTGGTAAGTTGCAGTAGGTCTTCATAGTTCTAGATCTGACTCTCGATATGTGCTTGCAGCTTGATTGCATTGACCTTAATCATCTTCGGCAAGTGAAGCGGGGCTCCCTTGTACTTCATTGTCTATGCTCGCATGTTATCAACAACATTATGTATGTTCTTCAAGATGTGTACTCTTATTGCACATTGCTTCTGCCATCCATGGAGATGAACGACTTCTTGACGCACAGTACCAAACTTGGAGTACAATGCTCGCATAACTGTGTCCAAGGACAATAATTCATCTATTATTGCCTTCTTCAGTTCAACTCGGGTAGACATTGTCACCAAGTCTCCTCCCTATTTGGTCACCTGTAGTTCCTTCACCATTCACTCATTTTCAGCTATGAGAAAACGAACACTTGAGATAGTGGCTTCGACATACACTCTAGTTGCATTAGCTAATGCAACTAGATGCTTGTGCACTTCAGTCACGATCACTTCCTCTTCAAATTGCACAGGGGATGTTTGGTCCTCCGGTGTCGGTACTCTTTAAGACTACACACCTCTGTGATGAGATTCTTCAAAGGGGATGTTGTGCATCTATGCTTCTAGTTGACCACTAAGGATCTTAGTGCCTCCTTGTTCATTCGAGACTTGCTCATCATTTGGATGCATTGAAGCAGGTAAGTCGACCTCTCTTTGGTGAGGCATGAGGTCAGTGTCTTATTCCAACTCCTGCTGCTCCATGTCTGCATCCAACTATTCGAGAGCTTGTTCTATCTCATGAGCAAAGTCTTTCCCCTGTGAGGGTTCACCCTGTTCGCTTGAGGCCAGCTGTTCAGAAGAATCAACTACTTGTATGGGCACTACTTCACCTGTCTGCATGTGATACGCCCCCTGTTTAATTTGTTGTTGTTGCGCTTCCTTCTCATGTTGGCATAGCTCTTGTTATTTTTGAAGTTGCTCCCTCAGCTCATGCAACTCCTTCTCTGCTTCTTCCATTCTCTTCTTATCCCTCTACCTTCGCGCGATTCGCTTGTTGCGCTACTGACTCTTTTGTTGAATAGCCATAACTGCTTGTTCTTCAAGTGGATCTACTCAAAACTTGCAACTTTTCTCCTCCTCCATGCGGTCAACAATCTTTCTCTTCCCTTTGTTGCGCATAGGTATGCTTGGCTTTGATGCTTCTGCTACTACTGCTGCTGTTGGTGTTCTTCATGTAGCTGCTTCATGTTGCTGTGCTAACCATTGTATGACAAAACCGACATGTTAATTGGGCCTAGAGGAATTGTAATAGTATCTCCATGGGTCCTCTCTGGCCCAATGAAATGCCCCATGGATCCAATTGAATTGAAACCCCATGAAGTTATCCTTGGCAATGTAATGTGGGTCATAGGGGTTGAAGCTTTGGAGGTCGAACGGGTACTTCTTCATTTGTTCATCTTCGACATCCGCTTGCTTGATGCTTCGGATCTCGTATAACCCAATCCGCAATGGAAGAGTGGGCCAAGGTGCCTTCTTCTTCCACTGCAGCCCAGTTGTCAATCCTGCTGAGGTATGATACACTACTTCTTACATGATAAGCATGTCCAAAGCAAACTTTGGCAGAACATGTTGAGGCTTCTTCGCACTGAACACTCGGATGAATGTGCTGGCCGGTGAGGCATACCAATCTGCAATGCCTAATAATGTCTTCATCACTTCTTCTGACATGCAGGGTGGATCTTGTTCAAATATCAACCTGTAGATTGGGGTGACAAGATGGTTAGACAATCGTATGATCACTCCTCTAAAGCTGCACTAAGACAATAACATGAAATATGTGTTCACAGTAGTCTCCACCAGTGATCATGCCCACTCTAAGCCCGGGAAATCATGTCAGGCACAAACTACATCTAGAATGTAGACGAAAATGTAAATCTCTACATGCATGCCTTTAGGTGACTATCGAGCCTCCATGACTTGCTCCTTCAGCTAATGAGACAATATGCTAGACCAGTTTCATGGTCTTCCTTCTCTAGCCAGTTGGTCTAGCGCGACCACCCAACTTTGAGGGAAGGTCTCAGTGCTCGCTTGGCCACTCAGTTGACATGTGAATATGACCAAGTATTGGTATGCCTTCTTAAATATCTTTGTCTTATAGATTTAATTAGGGGTGGCTCATTCTCAAATGAGCTGGATCCTTTACCCAATCCTTCAGAATGTCTCTGGAGTGGCCTCTGCTACTGGTCAAGATGAATGGGGGATTCATGACAGTCATGGGCTCAGTTGTATGATACATCTCATCATAATATCATGCCCAAAAGGTCAAAAGCTTTGTCCCATTGACATTACTGAAGGTCATCGTCTCCGGGTCAGTGTGAAAGACGATCTAGTGCATCATGTTTGTGCATGGGAACGCGAGGTATCTGCATGCAATCCGGTACAAGCCAAACTTATGAATGTTCACGTACACCTGATGGTCCTCAAGGTATTCCCCAAAAGTACCTGCAAATGTTTCATTCACCTCTTGCCACTTCAGTTTGACATCCTTGTCTAGATATAAGTTCGTGTCTTCATAGATCAAAAAACTAGAGGACACCTTCTCAATTGCCGCTCCACCTGCCATACCATTAGTGTCCTAAGATCCTGTTCTCTTAGAAGCCATTGAGATAGATGAACACCTAAAAGATATGGAAACAAGTAGCATGCATGGCAAGAAATATGTTAGTGAAAACAAATAAAATCCGGGGAAGGACACAACACATACCTGGGAAACTGATGAGAAAGATTGCACAAATTTCTTTGGGAGGCTGAGTGAATGGCTGCTAGAACTATGAAAAAGGCAGTCTGGGCTGTATGGGGGGCTAGACTAGTTGCTGGATCTGCAAAATGCGCAATCCAATTGGGCAGCTGCTGGCTGGGATTGCACAATCCCAGATGGGAAGGACTGCTGGCCTAGGGACAAATTTGTGAAATTTCATGGGCCAAGCAACCACTATCCTCTAGGAATGCGCAAAATAGTCTAGGAGGCTAGTGCTAGGCCAAAATACGCAAATTTGGAGAGGAATGTGAGCCTTCCTTCCCTAGATTGTGCAATGTAGCCTTCATGAAGGTAGAGACCGGGCCAAGGTTGGCCTGACTCACCAACGAGAAACTAAAAACAAATAAGCCAATGAAATGCATGGTGACACTAAGTGATAGAAGTAGTGATAAACAACACATGCAAAACTTGAATGTAAGATTCATCAAACAGATCAACATGCATGTGGGTGAGGCCATTCGCCGGTTGGGCGAACGTCCATGCAAAATAATTTCATGCATGTGACAATAGTGAGATAGCAACGAAAATTGAAACATTGCTAGGACAAGCTAGAATATATGTAAAAGATAGTAGGCATTCAAAGAAATCAAGCAAACGTCACTCACACAAGCGAATACACAAAAAGAGACAGAAATGCTGAAAAAGGCAAGTTGAGGCCACTTACCTATGAATAGATGAGCTGGATGTGTCGAATAGTCCTAGATGTGCTGTGGGATGTCAGAGCTCCAAGATCGATGTGAATGAATGAGCTTTGATGTGTCAAATAAATAAGTTTTGTCTCATGACATGCATGCCAAAAATCTAGGAAGAAGCGACACTTGGAGGGAAACTTCTAAAACAAATTTGCGTGTAACCCCCAGTTGCTAAAAATAGTTCCCTAAATCATGGGATTCCTTTTGCATGTTGTCTCTTGCTATTTTGGGAATATCACATCATGCATGCATGCAAGTCAAGTTTCCTTGGTTCCGGGTGGAATTGGTCAACCAGACTGTTCATGCATGCGAGTGCTCAACTGCTCGGGAAAACTATGCATTTCTAGCTTGGAGATGGGCTGACTGCCCAAGAGGATTGTGCACTTTCTAGGTAGAGCAGCTGACTGTTGCCTAGATTTGTGCAAATCCTAGCCTGAAGAGCCTGCTGTTGGGAAACATTGTACAAATCCTGCTGGGAGGGTTGGCTGGCAGGATTGCGTAATCCTAGAGCCCACTAGGTTGTCAGAGAGGATTGCGCAATTCCTAGAGGGAAGGCTGGTTGCCCTCCAAGAATGTGCAATTTTCAAGGGGAAGCTGCTCAGCCTGTAGCTGGACCAAGTCCAGGTAAGTAGCCTGTGAGGGGAATGGATTGACTGTGATCGACAAACTACCTTTGTGCGAGGAAAACACTAAAGCTTAAGTACTTGATGAAGCAAGACAAAGTGTTGTGTAAGGTTGGTAGGGAGGCTACAACACTTGGCGACACACTGGTAGAACTCCAGCTCTCTACATAGAACTTTTTCGTGAAAAGCAAGTCTAACACCTCTGGAAGTATTGTTTAGTTCTTAGCTCATCTTGGTTTCATACTCACTCGATTGTAAGATGTAGCATTTCCCAAGCCCTTGGTCGATTGACACACATTACAAGCCAAGGAAACACATTTGTTTCGATTGGGGTGGAGGGGTATATAGGTGCATAGGAAGTATAGTTGTCAGAGTCTTAGTTTCATCTTTGGTGTTGCTCCACTGCCGGCAGGCCTGAATAGTACCCTGGTGAAGTCACATAGGAACACAAGCATGGCTCCACTGCCAGCAAGCCTGGTCAGTACCCCAACAAAATTACTTGCATCACCTCCCTGCATAGGAAGCCTTTCTCTTATTTTGCCTTACTTATTTTTCATTTTGAATTTTTTTGACTTTTCATTTTTCATTTTCACTGTGCATAGCACTTATTCATTTCAGAGGCAGAAGAGGGATCCCGACTTATTGAGAGTAGATGAGGTTGTTCCAACAGAGAAGTAGTTTATTATATCTCTAACATGCCTATTGAGGTTTTCCCCCTCACCTTACTCTAATTGACTGAGTTGACAAGGGTTAACCCAAAAACAATCGACTAGAGAAGGTGACACTAGTTAGCATGCAAGAGTTGTGTTTACACCAAGGTTCACTTTGAAGAGTACGTATTTTCCTTTGACGTATCATGGACTAAGAGTAACAAGCTCATCATACAGAGGAAAGATGACAGATAACCAACTAGTGATAGATGTACAAGTCCTCTTGTACTTTACCCAGCTCATTTCAAGAGTCATACATGGTTTCATGCAAGGCTAACCTACAACGAAATAAGCAAACCAACAAACATCAAAGCAAAGAAAAAGCAGAAGAAAAAGTGAAAGCAAATCAAGTAAGAAAACAAGAAAACAAATCATATAAGCAAACAAGCATGCAAGCGAACAACTGAAAGCAAACACTACTCCTACTCTTATACTAACGGTGCATGGGCCTGCTCACGTGAAGTGATACTTCCAATGCATCCACTGATGCATTGGTAGACCCATGTTGGTGAAGTCTTGGTCTGCGAGCAACCCAGTGGTGTGAACCAACAATCAAGAAAGATATAACAATGAAGACAACCACACTTTGTGTTTCAAAATTCCCACATGACATAAGTAAGTGCAGGAGCATGACAGATAGTCTGTGGACTTCTCATAGTGCTGTGTGACACTACATGCAACTTTGAAGCATAAGAACACTCTTGACTATGAAATGCAAGAAAATGAAAGAAAAAAAGACAACTTGCGTCGCGAACAAGTGCTTGCAATGTAAGACTCCTCCAAGGCTTGAGCGATGGGGTTGTGTAGTTCGAGTGGAGGAAGTTTGATCTATGTGTGAGATGGATCTTCAATGCATATAGATGAGTGATGAGGAGCCTTGGGCGATTGAATGATTTCATGATCGGAAGTGAGACTAACCTCAAGAGAGCAAGGGCCTGACATAACCATCAACTCAGGTTGAAGTGCCTCGATAGTCTTGGGTGTCTCAACTTCATCATTAGGTAGATCATCATACACTGGTGGAATCAAAAGATCAACTGTGATAGATTCATGATCGTGATCAAAATTGGAAACAAATGGATCACGACCACCACGATCATAAAAATCAATGAATTATTCAGCATCCTCATGATCAGATGAATCAAATAGAGGGGTAGATGAAAAGCGAACGAATTCATCCTCTGTGTTTCTGAAAAAGACAGTTGAAGGATCAAGTGGATCTTCAATGAATAACTTATCCTCTCTATTGTCAAATGATGGAATAACATATGGTAAGTCCCACGAGTGATAAAAAATGGGTGCATCTGTGGATGAAGACACACATGCAAAATCATGGATGGCAGGTTCACCAAAGAGGCTAGGAAAGAACGAAGGGGGATCCGATGGAAGGGAGTCATCCTTCGATGAGTGTTGATGTTCAAGCTCCCACTCATACTCTTCATGAATAACATTGCATGTTGGTTGTCCAACACCAACTCCGTCTGTGGGTTGTTCCTTGTTCACAACAAGTGAAGAGTCCAGAATGGATGAACACAAGACAGCATCATTCGGAGGAACACTTGAGTGTGAAGGCAGATGTTATAGACATTTTGGGCACTGAAACCCCAAGCATAAAATGTCCATAAACCAAGGGCTCCTAAGTCCCTAAAGGTGTTGTTCCAACCCCTAAAAGAACAAGGTCAACTGATTACAACATCTCCCAGAAGTTCTCCATGAAAAACTACTCAGAACTGGTCAAAACTGGACCATTTCACCTGCTCCATAGGCAAAATGCGTTGCATCCCACCTAAATACACACAGTAGGTGCGTTGCATTTCAAAAAGCCCTTCTATGGGGTGCGAATGGTGAGAAGGGACAAATGGCAGGGCCAAGCTGCAAGGTGGAGAAGCATGGAATCTTCCAGAAACTTCTTCTGTGACACTTGCCTCTCTGAATTCAACCAGGGATGAGTAAGAGATCATCAATCTCCAAGTGGAATCAAGAACTATCAGAGGGAAGACATTAATCAAATCAAAAGCTGACTCATCTCCCTTGAAGACATCTATATATGGATCCCTCATCCCAGAGATCCAAAGGCTGGAATTTTGCATCTTGTAAGGAATTGCTGTTAGTTTCTTGAGGCAACATAATAGTGTTGGGTGATCTAATCTTTTCATGAGGTGAAGAAGGGCTTCTTGCTGAGAGGATTATGCTGGGTCAGAAAAATTGGTTGTAACTCTCTTGGCTCTTTCTTGATTATCAATAAAGCTATTCATGTTTTCCTCCATACACTTGTGTGATTTATGTTTTATGAATTTGTATGGTCAATTTACATCTGATCCTAAATTGTTTATGATAACAGATCTATGTTCTCGTATAGTGTTATGCTGCTTTGATTCTACAGGTACTCTGTGAAGCTGGGTATACAAGAAAGAAAGTAGCAAGGGAATATCAGAAGAGAGAGGAATCGAACAAAGAACCAAGCGCAAGACAGAGGTTGGTCTCTTTTATTCTTCTCTCATCTATCTTTCATAAATGAAAAAAAAAAGTAGTTTTAGTTTGTTTGTTTCTAAGGTAGCTACCAGCCTTAGTGGGATTAGCAGTTCTGCATAGACACTATTCCCGGTAACAAAATGGCGACTCCGCTGGGGAGCAAGTAGATTGTTTGTTCATCTACATTTGTTTACTTTATAAACTTACAGACGAAGCCTGAAGTCAAGCCAGCTAGCCTTCGAACTGCATTCGCTATGCAAGTGCAAAGTAGATCAACGCTGCTTCAGTCAATCTTCGGGTTTTTTTTATGATTTAAACAATTGATTTACAAGCTCTCTAATTGCCCTTATGGTGGCTCTAGTAACCTCCTTAGATCTACCCCTGTGATTGATTTACTGATTACCACTTGCTCGGCCAAAATCCCTGAACTAAACTGCAAACTGTGACTCGGAACCCAATCAAAGTCTCATCCCTGGTCCAGCGCACTGTCTGTTCTGTGAATCTCAAATTCAGCGCACTTCCCAAGTGTAGTAGGTGCGTTGCATTTCAGTTTCACTGTGTTACAGTTGCGCTGATTAGACTAGGCGTTGTTCTTAAATTTTGGTGTTTGTGTTCACTCTTTTCAGATCTATTCAAGAGTTTTGCTACCTGTAGTCAGTACATCTCTGTTTGAAACCTCTTTCCTTGCTGTTATTCTGCCTCCATTGTGCAAAGAACTGTAAATGTTTTTATGTATTTTTTGAGTCATTTTTAGTTCTCCTTTACAAAGAATTAAAGTAATTGTATTGTCGTTTCTTGAATTGAGAGTGTCGCAAGTGTCGTTTTCAGTCATAGAAGAGAGTCTGATTGCTCTTGATAGTCGATTACCCTGTTACTATTGTATTTGATCTGAATTTGTAGTTTTTCTAGTGTCAAAAGCAAGTTTTCATTTCCAAATCGCAAAGTGTTGTCATTGTCTTCATTTTGGTTTTGAAAAGAAACTTGTTAGTAATTGTCGCTTTGAAAAATAATTCAGATTTGCGAATTAGCTTTCTTTTTATCATTCACATATTAAGAAGGCTGAAAAAAATACATGCATGTGCATTTGCATTTATACTGTTTGATTGGTTTGATTTAGGACAGTGCATGCAGTGTGTGCTCTTTGCTCTTTGTTGAAATAACGCCATCTCTCTTTCCTTAGTAGCTAGGATTTTCATTGCACAAAGAAGATAAAACGACTGTTTATCATCTTAGATTGCATTTTAGGAATTGTACCTCTACATCACGCGGTGAACCTGAAAGGAAAATTTCTTAAGCAAGATCAACTATAAAATAAATTTAATGAATCTAACAATGCTTTGGAACCTAACGCACAACATCTAGAAGTCTAGGCTAGAGATGTATTCCGGCGTCGTAAAGCCTGGTAACTGTTGTTTTCACTGTTGGTTGGGTGATTCCTCCACTTTGAGACGATAAGTGCCAGAACAGACTTGTGCTCCCACGTACCGTCGAGTATATTTTGGGAGACCACAATAGGCTTAATCCTTTATCCATAGGAAGCTGTGTCTGCCGCCCTATCGATCGCAATGCACTAAACACAACATTCGAGAAGATTGACTTTCGTACCGTAAAAAGTATTCTGTAGTTTTGTGATTGGTTTGGTAATCCCTCTGCCTAGATTTCCAGAGTAGTCCCTTTCATTCCTTTTCATACTCCTTAATGGAAAAGGTCCATCTGAGCACTTGTCACTTTAGGCTCATTAAAAATCAAAGGCGACTAGAGTCATCTTTTGTTTTTTCTCGACTCTTTAAAATTGAAAAAACAAGTTGTGTCAAAGCGTCTAAAATTTATTTTAAACAGAATAATTATCACCTTTCCTACGTTGGTCTTAGGTTGAAGAAAAATGGAGTCCACCAACCAAGGAGTTCCCCTTGGAGGAAATCCTAGTCCCTTCTCCTCTTGGGGAGATGTTGGTGTGGCCCATATGGCCACATTGTCACTTCCAGGATTGACAATAGGCTTGCCCGTATGGCTTTTCTCAACCTCCGTCGTTCAGAACACCGTGATTCCTGAACAATCGAGTCAACAAATAAATGATTCCAGAGTTACCCCCCAACCCTCTACTTCATCCAATTCTTCCTCTCCTCCTTCCTCTTCGTTTGATGAAGTTGGTAAAGCCAAAAAACAAGTACCTGAGAAGAGGAAGGAAAAGAAAAAGAAAGAAAAGAAGAAGAAGGAGCCAAAGGCGAAAAAGGGCAACCAAGCATCGTCTAGCGAAAATCCACAAACTGCACCGACCAGGCCTAAATTTCCATGTGTCATTTGCAAGGGAGACCACTTTCATCGAGATTGTCCTTGCATCCCTCAGATCTTAAGGGACTGGTCTCCTCGTTTGCACAATCCGGTGTCGTCAACCTCTGATGATCATGTTCAAAGTACACCATCAACTAGTGAAAGTGAAGCCCCTGGACAAAAAGGAAAATGTAAATTTCCTTGTAAACTGTGTGAAGGCGATCATGCCGTCCACCATTGTCCCTTCTTAGATGAGGCTAAAAGAGTTTTGGATGATCGTCTGGTTTCACCGTTACGACTTCCTCCTAGATATAAAAAACTCTTGCTGAGTCCGTCACTAGTTGAAAATCTGGCTAACACGCCCTTGTGGTCGGCTGAAGTATCTATCATTGAAGAAAAACCATCTAAATCCATGCCAGACGAAAGTCAAAAGGTCGAGGCAACAGTTGACCTGGTCTTGCCTTCAGAGGTTCCATCTTCAGATGATACACTCATCGAAGAGAACAAGGATGACATCATCCAAATTCTTTTCGTAAGCACAGACTCTGAAGAACATGGGGGCAGTCTACCCGTTCCTTTACCACAGGAAGGAAGGTCATCAAAGTCATATCCAGCCGTCTATTCGGTCCCACCTCCAAGCAACCTGGTTGTTTCCTTCGACTGGAATCAACTAGGCAGACCCCGTTTACCAGCTAGTGTACCATTTCGAATCATTACTCAAATATATAGAATGGTCATGGCTGGTACCATCATATATGAAGGGGCTTCTATGAGTATCCCTTCCTCGACTGCTTGGAAAGCGCTTGGTTCGCCATCGCTTTTTCCTGAGATGAGAAATCTAACAGGCTTTGACAAAGGAACTAGTCGACCGTTAGGGATCCTTCCCAATGTGCCCATAACATTGAGAGGGAAAATCGTTCACATGAACGTAATAGTAGTCCAAGGACCCCTGGATTATAATATACTCCTTGGACGAGACTATATTTATTGCATGGGAGCCATTGTCTCATCACTCTTTAGAGTAATGTGTTTTCCGCATGAAGGAAGAGTGGTCAAGCTCGTAGACCAGCTTTCATTTCCTGGTTCACACATAGCAAATAGTCATACACCAGCCCTGAATGCTCTTTTCACGCAAGGAATGTCTCATCAACCCCCAGTCCTTCCACTTGATGAGTGCGAGTGATTCGGGGGACATAACTGAAACCCAGGGGGCATGCACCTTGGTCTGCTTCGGTAGGAAAACTTCAGGTATAGGGTAGGTTTCCGTGAGAGACATATGACTAGTCTGACACTCCCGTCCGTAATTGGAAAAGGGGGTTAGACTGGAATAAGATTCCCTCATCAAAGTTATGTGGGTGGAGGCGTCTGCGCCACTCGCCTTTGTCTATTTCGGTAGACATCGCCAAAGAAGTGTTTTGTTTACGGATAGAACAATCTTTGGTAACCCGAAAGAGGTAAGACTTTCCTGATAAAACAAATGTTTTGTCTGCAAATTGAGGGGTAACCTCGAAACTTTGTTTTATACCTGGGGGCATGCAAACCTTTTGGCATGCAAGCGAAGAGTGACCATTTATTTTTAAAATTTGTAGGTCCTCTAACCCTTTAAACTCATAGGATTAGTCGTTTCCTAACTTGCATAAAGAAAGGATGCGGGGCAAAGCTTTGAAATAATGTCGTTTTTAGATGAGACATTCTTATTATATGACTGGATCGAGCAGTTTAACGAGGACTTCATGCTCGTTAAAAAATAAACATAAGAAATGAGAAATTTTTTCCCCCAGTGTTTAAGCTCATTAAAAAATGAACCAATTTCCGGTAAATAACCATCGTGAATGTAGTACTTCGGCCTTTGAAGCCTTGGTCATCTTCTCATCATCACCTCCACTCTGTATTGGCCAATCATTCACCACTACTTGATTGTTTACCCCTTTGAGGAACAGCTGCGAAGAGTGATCCTATTAGCCATCCTTGTAACACTGCTGTGATTGGGAAATTCCAAACCTTACCTGGAATCAGCTGCTACCTGAATTTATCACTCGTTCCTCAAAGACGAGTCTCCTTTAAGCTCTTTTCAACTGAATTGTAAAATATGAAAAGATTGCCGAGCCATTGGCCTCTCCAGCTCGTTAAAGTGACCAGAAGTGTTATCCCTCCTTTAGATTTTAATATTTTTGGATCTGAGGGATTATTACACAAAAATATTGAGCGCTTGTTTTGTTTGGCTCGTTTAAAAGTACCGAAAATTCATCCCTTCTATATTGTTTCATACTTTTTCAGACCTAAGGGATTAAATGAAGAAAAAGGATTTGTGGAGTTTCCTTTACGTCTCTTTTCAGACTCTCTAAAATTGAAAAGGACCAAGTTATCTTTGTCGTTAACCTCGTTAAAACCTAATAGCGACAAACCTGTCCATAACAGACAAGAACGAGTTTCACTATCGCTAGGCTCGTTAAAAAATAGCGATGGGTTTGCCCGAAGGGAAAATTATAGAACAAGCATATGTTATCCTCCTCAAGCTTGACAAAAATAAAGAGGTACTGGTCAGCAATGACTGTGGAAAAATTGGGAAGAAAAATTGAAAAAACTTTGTTGGTAGCAAGTCGCTCTTGAACATGACACTTTCACTCCGCATCCAAGTCAGGTTGGGTTGTTTCATTCACTGGTCACATCACCATGGTTCCATCACACCATCCAGATTTGGGGTTAATGCTACCGATCCATCATGTCAGTGTCGCTGATATGTTCAAGAGAAGTCATTCAAAGAATTCACCTGTGCCTCACCCACTGCAATACATTTACGCTCCATTCTTTCATGACCGCCACCCTGAACCATATATCACCAGATCATTTTCACCTCCATTAAAATCATTTTCTCCATTCCGTGTCATTGATGTGGGATTCATTAAGGCCCTCCTATGATGGATCGCTTCTTGTCGACATCAGCTCATTATCCAAGAAGTCGATCTAGGAACACCCCTTTCAGTACTTTGAAGCTTGCATGCCTCAATGGCAAGTTTCTCACTTCCGGCAATAGGTTTACATCAATGGCCTTCGACCGAAAGATTTTACGTGGTGTTCGACGCCAAGTCCCTTATTCACACCACGTGAATTTTACTGCAGTACCTTGAGGATCATTATCATTATCGGTGATTCCTCTTGCGCCTGTTAACAACTTACATCATTGGCTGGTAATCAGGCGATGTCTTTCCATGTTCGACTCCAGAACATCTCGCACATGGATCGACTTGTAATTTGAGTGAAGATTTAACAAGATTGAAGACCCCGGATCTAGTTTCATCCATCCGGGCTGCGATATATATTCAGGAAAATAAAGACATCAAATGTACATCATTGCTGCACAGATAATCATCCAATCTAAGGGATGATGGCTCTACCAGAATCATCAGTATACACTCAGACGATTGTCTGGCTCAGGTACATGAAAAATGAATTTATAAAGCTGAGCATCGGAATGCCCGCCTCAGCTAGATCATGAAAAAATTATGAAGATAATGTATTGTATTGTATCTTATTATAGGTCTCCTTCCAGCTTGAAAGAACTTCGGATCCTCATGATAAAGCATTTCACTCGACATCAAAAGATTAACGACCTCATGCTTTAGGGGGAAACTGTTATAGACATTTTTGGGCACTGCAACCCCAAGCATAAAATTTCCATAAACCAAGGGCTCCTAAGTCCCTAAAGGTGTTGTTCTAACCCCTAAAAGAACAAGGTCAACTGATTACAACATCTCCCAGAAGTTCTCCATGAAAAACTACTTAGAACTGGTCAAAACTGGACCATTTCACCTGCTCCATAGGCAAAGTGCGTTGCATCCCACCTAAATACACACAATAGGTGCATTGCATTTCAAAAAGCACTTCTATGGGATGCGATGGGCGAGAAGGGACAAATGGCAGGGCCAATCCGCAAGGTGGAGAAGCATGGAATCTTCTAGAAACTTCTCCTGTGACACTTGCCTCTCTGAATTCGACCAGGGATGAGTAAGAGATCATCAATCTCCAAGCAGAATCAAGAACTATTAGAGGGAAGACACTAATCAAATCACAAGATGACTCATCTCCCTTGCAGAAATCTATATATGGATCCCTCATCCCAGAGATCCAGAGGCTGGAATTTTGCATCTTGTAAGGAATTGCTGTTAGTTTCTTGAGGCAACATCATAGTGTTGGGTGATCTAAGATTTTCATGAGGTGAAGAAGGGCTTCTTGTTGAGAGGATGACGTTGGGTCAAAACAATTGGTTGTAACTCTCTTGGTTCTTTCTTGAGTATCAATAAAGCTATTCAAGTTTTCCTCCATACTCTTGTGTGATTTATGTTTTATGCATTTGTATGGTCAATTTACATCTGATCCTAAATTGTTTATGATAATGGATCTATGTTCTCGTATAGTTTTATGCTGCTTTGATTCTACAGGTACTCTGTGAAGCTGGGTATACAAGAAAGCAAGTAGCAAGGGACTATCAGAAGAGAGAGGAATCGAACAAAGAACCAAACGCAAGACAGAGGTTGGTCTCTTTTATTCTTCTCTCATCTATCTTTCATAAAGGAAAACGAAAATAGTTTTAGTTTGTTTGTTTCTAAGGTAGCTACCAGCCTTAGTGGGATTAGCAGTTCTGCATAGACACTATTCCCGGTAACAACAGAGGTCGAAGAAAATAATGCACATGGGAACTAAAAGGACTCACAACTAAATCTATGTGAAAATGGAGTGGAGTGATGTTGGGAGAGTGTGAAGGATGAACATGTGTGAAAACATGATCCTCGACATCACTGGGCAATGGTGGAACTATTGAATGAGAGGGAGGTGGGCAGTCCATTGAGATAGTGCCTGCTCCCACATGAGATTGCTTAGTTCCATCAATGAAGAAGGTTAAGTGAGGCTTGACATCAAGCTTTCTTTTGGGTTGGGAAGATTTCTTAAGACAATACTTGAACCGGTCCTAGAGATAAGTGAACTTCATATGGATTCTCAGAGCTTGAATTGTAAGTCATGGAAGTGCTGCCAAAAATCAATAATGGATTCATGCGGAGCCCTATGTTGCTATAAAAGTTTCCAGTCAAGATGGTCTGGATCAAAATGATAGAACATATCTTCAATAAGATCAAAAAAGTGCTCAAATGAATGCACGGTGTCAGTCGGTCGGCTGAGCACCTAACGAAACGAAGATTCATGAAGTGTGAATGCAAGAAGCAAATCGACCTATTCTTAAGTAAACTTATCTTCCCCATGAATTAGGAAAGAAAGTTATGTAAGTGCTCAGGCCAGGCCACTTCGCCTTCACCATAATACGTGTGAGTGGACAAGAGATCAAAAAGCTTCATCGAGATGGAGACATATTCACAATTCTAAAAACACTTCAGGGGAAGAAGAATGCAAGAATTCATGAAAGATATGAAAAGGTTCAAAACTAGATGAGAGGACTCTTCTTGTCATCAGGCCCTCCTTCTAGCACTAGAAATGTTAACGGTGCTGGACCTGCCAACATGTCAAGGGGATATCCTCGGTAAGAAGTCCCAATTAGACCTCAGAACATTTGGTGTAGGAGTCCCAACAATGGGTCGTAAGGTAATGCCTTGACTGTGGTGTCGTACATAGGAAAGTAGAATAACTCTGTCAACAACAAGGGTGTGACTGATGTAATGAGTCAAGGAAGGTGTATGAGAGGTTCCAACACTTTGAAAGGGGAAGGAGGTTAAGGTGAGTTCCAGGTTGAAAGGGATCAGTCCCAACTCAGCTAGGAACACACAACACAAAGGAGATGCACATATTCTGGCAGAGAAGTCCACTCGGATGTGGCAGTCACATCTTATAAGGTAAGATAACATGTACAACACTCACGGATCAGTCTGAGACGAGTGTGATTGTTGTTATAGCAAGGTTCAAGAAAAAGGTCTATCTGTTGTTTGACAGAGCATTTGACACTGATGATGACAGCGTTAACATCATATGTAACACATTAGCAACAAGATTAATATAATTGCATGTGAATCAGTTCATACACAAGTATGTAAGTTAAACAACACATGTCATTAAAGCAACCAGAGCAGTCCAACTACAATAACAACATATGCATGAAAATGTGCTGCATTATTATAAAGAAGTGTAAGTCACAATCGTACAATACATCCATGTAAACCTCCTAGCCTCCTACAACCACATCCGCCTGCTCCTCCAAAGGGATGTACTAGCTTCATGTAGTGGAGAAGCCAAGGCATGTTACAATACTGTCCAAGCCTTCTTCAAAATAGTCTTACTAGAAGCTTGGATGACCAAAAGCCTATATAACAAGTTATGAGGGACTATTTATAGCAAAGGGTGGGGTGACCCTTGACATTCCCCTTTGTGACCAATCAACTACCCTCATGACTCTTCACCTACTCTATGACTGTTACATCCACTCTTGACACTTGACTTACACTTGACATGACTCAACATTACAATGCACATGTACCCATGTGAACATTGGCTTGGACAAGCCAAACTAGACATCATTCGGACTTAGACAACAATAGAAGTCTAACTACTCGACATCCTCATGCTGATCAACAATGACATATTGATCCTAATATTGGTAGTCCTTGAGAGTGTTCGAGTGTTCTGCTGTGATATTCGTCTCAAACCTGAACCTTACCTCCATAGCATCTGGGTACACTGCTCAAGCTCCTCTATCCAACTCATCTATGAGCATGTGCATCATTTTCTCTAGTGTGACCGAACCAGCAACGTACTTATGCATGATGTCTATACTGATAAGAAAGTCTGGGCTGGTGGTGGTGTGCGTCAACTCATCGATGTATGAGTCAAGATCTTATTGGACTTGCTTCTTTATCTTCGCTTGGGTGAGGGTTCAAAGTGATGGAATCTCATGAGTGTGCACTATAACCTCCATGATTTTGAATACTTGTGCATGGGAAGCTTGTATGCTAGTGTTACACAGTAAGTTGTCACTGACCTCATGTCAGTCCCTGAGCGACATCTCCGCTATGTCATATATCAAATAAACATGTCCATATCTTCCCACTCATTCAAGAAGATTAAGCAAGTGATCTCTAATCCTAAAGGTTGACCCTTTTACCTATGCTTCTGCATTGTCGTAAGTAAGCATCATTATTCTTGCGATGATTCTCTGTGTTGAACTATAAGGTCGCGCCGTTGTCATAGGGGTACATCAGTTTCCTGCAATGGTCAGATTTTAGGGCTCTGCGCAAGTCTTCAAGATCCTTCTTGCGATGATTTTTCTGAATACACTACTTCCTTGCGACATCATCACTGAGCCCTAGTGTATGACTTGCGATGATCTAGATATGGCGAATTAGTTCAAATAGAATGCTTTTGGGTGATTCTAGAGTTGGTTGTTGGGTCAAAGGAGTTCACCTTTCCTCCTCTGGGATGGTAGTTATACCTTTTGAGAAACCTCCCTTTAGTATAAGCTCTCTCTCCCTCATTTCATGGAGGCTCCTCCTCCTATAAAAGCACTCCCCATTACTATGATCAACTAGTTCTTGGTTTTTGGATTTGAGCAAATTAGCTAGCTTTGGTGTGAGTTTGTAGTGTGAATTGCTGATAGTTTAGCAATTGGTTGTGGTTTGCCTTATCTTTGTACTAGAGCTTGTGAGTGTGAGAGAGAATTATTTTCCATTGGGAGGCCCTTTTGAGAGTGAATGCTTGAAGAAACATACCGACTGGACCCTTCGAGAAGGATTGCGATGTAAATGCTTGGTTGTAAGCTTTTCTTTTGATTCATTTTAATACAATCAATGATGATTTCCTATGTCTTGTGTAAAATATACTTGATAGGTTATGGTTCCTTGACTCTGTAAGTAAATAGATCATTGTTGTTCTCGATTACGTGTTTTGTTGTTCTCTTGTGTTGTTTTAGTTTGATTGCTCATTGAGGAGAAGGAAACGATAGCTGAAGCTGTGTAACAAAAGCTCCATCAAACACCAATTTGAGGTAGGCTCTTTCAACGATGAATGTTTAAGGAAATTAGTTGTTGTTTTGTTTTACTATGACTAGACCCACTCTAGGGCTAGAGGAGTTGCCTCTGTCCGCAGAGGGAACATTTCCTACATCACAAGTTGGGGACTCCACTAGGGATGCCACTTCCCATTTCTTAAAGCGTGACACTTCCTTTGTTTGGGATGCCACTGCCTAAGAGTCATTTCAGCAACTCAAGGCACTCCTTTTTTTTTCTCCCTTGTTGCACCCACTTGATTATCATCGTGACTACACTCTTTATCTCACTGCTACCGATAGCACTATTGGCATGGTGTTGGTTCAGAATGACGATGACGGTTCTAAGCACATCATTTATTATCTTAGTCAAAACCTCCTTGACACTAAAACTCGATATGCTTATGTCAAGAAGCTCACCTTGGCATCTGTTCATGCTGTCCAGTGCTTCCATCATTATATTTTGTTGTGCATGACAACAATGATTTCCGATTGCAACTCGATGATGTACATCTTGTCACATCAATTGCTGGGGGGCAAGTACTCAAAATGGATCGTTATCCTTCAAGAATTCAACTTGGAGTTTACTACTACCAAGTCAAAGAAGTCCCTTGTCTTCATTGAATTGATTTGCTCATTGCCATCCACTACGCTCCCTCTTAGTTAGAGGAGCGCATTCTAGACGATACCCTTTTCCTGATTAGTACCCTCGATCCCTAGTACGGTGAAATTATCATCTACCTCCAGACATCCTCTTTCTGTCCTGATTTGTCTAAGGATGCTTGGCAACACATTCATCATCATTCTTAGCCTTATCGAATTATTGGCGACACCTTATACTGTCTCGACGTTGATTCAGTTCTTCGTCATTGTTTGATGTTCTAGGAAGATGAATGAGTCTTGAATGACTGCCACTCTGGTGCCTGTGGTGGTAACATGTCTGGTTATGCTACTACCCAAAAGATCCTCTGCATTGGTTACTTTTTGCCCTCTATTTTCAAGGATTGCATTCTCGCTGTCCGTTCCTGTCACGTGTGCCAAATTTACAAACGGAAGATGCATGCACCACCATCCCCTTTGCACCTTGTCATTACCGTTGGCCCTTTTGCTAAATGGGGCATAGATTTTATGACCTGTAACCCTCGCTCAACCGGGGAGCATGGGTATATTATCGTTGTTGTTGATTATTTTACAAAATGGGTTGAGGTGATGCCTACATTATCTAATGACGTAAGACAACAGCTCAGTTCTTATTCAATCATGTAATTACTCGATTCGGAGTCCCTTAGGCTATCGTCACGGATCGTGGTTCTCATTTCAGTGGTCATATGATGACTGAGTTAACGATGCAGTTAGGTTTGCGTCATGATAACTCAATGCCTTATTACCCTCAAGCCAATGGTCAAGTCAAAGCCATCAACAAGGTGTTGGTTATGATGCTTCAGTGAACCATTGGAATGCACAAGTCTAATTGGCATTTGATGTTGTTTTCTACATTATGGATCTATCGTACCTCAGTCAAGGATGCCACCAGATTCACACCGTTTCAACTCGTTTATGGCCTAGAGGCTACCCTTCTGATTGAATGTGAGATACCTTCTCTCAAGATAGCTATCGAATTGCTCCCGAATACTACTCTTGTAGAAGAATGCCTTCTTTACCTAGAGCGGTTAGATGAGACCTGTCAACTCGCCTCTCTAGTCATCGAAGCACAGAAGAAGAGAGTGAAAATTCACTTCAATCAAACTATTACTCCTCATTCTTTTGTTGAGGGAGATTTAGTCCTGCTATACGATCAAGCGAATGATATGCTAGGGGCAGGAAAATTCGAACCGATGTGGCATGGGCCTTATATTGTGAAACGTGTTTTGCAAAAAGGGGTCTATGAGCTAATTGACTACGAAGGAAATCCTCTCGATAAGCCCTAAAATGTGCTTTATCTGAAAAATATTATGCATAAATTTTCGTGCATTTGCTGTGTACATATGTGTTTTTTTTGTGTGTGCATGTGTGGCTTGGTGTGTAGGCATTATTGCCACTTATTGTGTCTTTTTACTTCTTGCTCAGATGTCTGGTGCACCTTATATTAGTTTCACTGATGGTGCATGTCGCAGTACACGAAATTTTTTCTCCATGGCATGGGCGATCTATAATACTCACGGTGAGTAGTAGACCTTCAAGGTGTTTGTCTGGGGTGTACTACGAACAATGTCGCTGAATTTAGAACTATTACTGAATTATTGATCGAGTCTGTTAACCTTGATATTCATGCATTGATTGTGAATCTGGACTCTCAACTTCTTGTTCTTTAATTTAAAGGGCGTTATTCCGTCACAAACCCTCGAATTTTAAGATTGTATTTGTGTGTTCACTTATTGCAAAGAAATTTTGATTTTATCACATATCAACAGATTCCTAGGATGTTAAACACGTTAATTGATGCATTGGCAAATCATGTATTAGACAGACATTTACACAATTTATAATCAATCAAACATTATATGCAAGTACTCAAGATGCAATAATAAAACATAGATAGTTATATATATATATATATATCTATATATATATATATATATATATATATATATATATATATATATATATATATCATGTGGCGCATCGAGGTGCTCAAAAAATAATGTGTATGTCAAAAAAATAATATACATGTTCAGATACATCTGAGACATATGTCTCTTAAAAAAACGAAAAATGAAATCTAGGGGACCACTGTGGTGGGTTCTGCTCCCTATAGCAGACCAGCACTCAAACTACTCGTCTTAGTAGTCTATGAGCCTTGGGCGACACACCTGTACTGTGGCACTGATACTTTCATGGGACCTCCTTGAACCCTCTGAAGTCTGGGATCCCCCCAAGGAAGCCCTTTAGGTTCTGGGCTATCTCCTCCTCTGCATCACCGCCTGGGGGTGGTAGGGCTAGTTCTCTATTCTCCTCTCTCCGTGCTGTAGGAGTGAGACCCATAGGTCTCTCGGGTCTGATGTCTGCAAAACTGAACACATGTTAAGACATATACATGTTAAAATCCAAAAACAACATAAAAAACTGAAATATAAAAAATATGGTGGTTAACCAAGCATGTTACCTCTCTCATCCCAATGCTCTCTGGGCGGGAGCAGCATGTTTGGATCTCCTCTAAAGTCAATACCCGCATAAGGCTAGTCCTTGAAAAATACCTACTACCAATGCAACCACTCCATAAAGTCGGGACCCCATGATATCGGCCGACCGCCACCTCCTCGTGGCATCACATGTGCCCATTTGGTGATATGAGTCTCTCGTAGTCCTGAGAACGGGACTTGCATATCCCGCAATTGAAGAAGTGGTACCCACTCTAGCATGAGCGGTACCAAGATGGACCCACATCCAAACTATTTGGTCTCCCTTTGGTGGCACTTGGTCAATTGTCTCTTTATGTTTAGAGACATTGCCTTGGCCCAGTCATACATGCTCAGGTTAAGGCAATCCAAAGCCAAATGCAATTGGATTTTGGTAGCCTCGTGCTGTTCTTGAGAGCTTGCTACTCTCATTATCATGAATAACATAACGCACAGTGACAAGTCCTTCACTGTTGGGATTTGTAACTTCCAACTAGTGGGTGACTTGCGTGCCTCCGGGCACGCTCATGCCATCAACATATCAAGCGACTCTCTGAGGACCCACACGCCGCCCATGTGGGGTCTCTCTCCTTGGCGAGATAAGTCTGTAAGGAAATATATGTCAGTCACATCGAACTCAATCTCTTGGCCTCAAATGATAAAATTACCCTCTGTCAGGTTCCACAAACGAATCAAGAACTCTAATAAATCTAGTTGCACTTGCAACAGGGGTGAGAGGAAAAATTTCAATAGTCCATAATTCCGAAGAACTTGTATGCATTGTGGGTCTATAGCGCCTCTTTCATCATCAACATCGTGGGTGTGTTCTTGCCATGCAAACACCATTTTTTCCCCTGCATTTGTAAATACTAATTGATTAGACTTGTTTTGAGTCGTTGAAATGGTTTAAAATGGTGTGGAAAATGAAAATTTTATGTTTAGTACGTTGTTGCAGCGGTTTCTAAATTAGCTGTGATGACTTGCTTTCACAGTTCATTATTTTCCAGATCGTCGCAGGAGTACACGTGTTTCCTGCGATGATGCCGATTTTGGTGTGTGTAAAATCCCCGATCGTTGCAAACCCATGGGGGACTTCCGCAACGACCGGGGCGCGGATTTGAAACCAAAAATACACCAAAACCCACCCAAATTCCATGAAATTGGACTTCAAAACAATCAAAATGCAAAGACAAGATCGATTTACTTACTTGGTGAGAGTATGGCATGAAATGGTTGACCACAGATGGAGAACTCGAGCTTTGAAGTTTGCACAGGTATGTAATTTTAAAAAAATTACCAAGGGTGAAAATCAAAGCAATGTAAAAAATGTTTTACCACAAGTCTTATATAAACTTTTTTTTGAAAATTTTAGGGTTTTTAACTATATGACTTGGGTTTTGCTATGGTTTTTGGTTTTTCCTCACAGTTTTAGGGTTTTTGACCTAGTTTTCTAACATTACAATGTGCATGTTTGTCGAATGGGTCTTATGTTTGGTTTTCTGTGCAGAAATAGGGGTGATAGATATAGTTTCTGGTCAATGCATGCTTGCTACATACCGAAAATTTCCCGCGAGTCCTCTTTAAGCTCTTTTCCGACTCGTAAAATATGAAAATATTGCTGAGTTTTTCCTCTTTTGACTCGTTAAACAGAATAAAAATGGTGGTCTGCTTTCAACTCTTTTATGAATGTTTAAAAAACGAAAAGATGGCTGGGCTTTTGTTGTTTCGGGCTCATTTTTGGTTATGAAATGTCGTGTTTCCGATTTCTTTTCTACTTTTTTGGATCGGGGACACTAGTTAAAAAAAGTACTTCTTGATCGAAATGGTCAAGCGATTCTCTCAAGTATTATTTTCTACCTTTTCAGGCTTGAGGGACACAAACTTATGAAAAGGGACCCCCCTGGAGTTTTCTTTTCCATGTCTTTTTCAAACTCTCTAAACATGAAATAGACTCTGAGTTTTACCTATGTCAGACTCGTTAAACCCTGATGACATTAGACTCATCGCCATAATGAGATCCGAGCTTCTCCTCCCTAGGGCTCATTAAACTTTTACTAGGTTGGATTTGTCCGAAGGACGAACTTATACAACAAGCATATGTTATCCCCTTCAAGCTTGTTTTTAAAAAATAATTTGGGTACTCGCTAGCAATGGTGGGGGAAAGTTTGGAAATCTTCATTGGTTACTTACGGTAGCTAGTCACTCTTGAACATCGACATTTTTTGGCTTCTCGCCAGGTTTGGGACATCCTCACATCATCGTTGGCCTTCTAGGGTTTGGGTTTTCCATTTTGCCTCATTCCATTTGATCCTTGTTGTCTCCATCTGACCTCTGATCCCTTGGTATGGGAAAGCTGCCACCTTCCAGAGACGTGTCGCCGATATGTTCAAGAGTATAATGCTTCTGTAGTTCATGTCCTTACCTCCTCCTTTGATTCTCAGTTTCATCCATCTTCATCTTGTTCCGTATCTTGTGTCGTTGATGAGGGAAACAATATGGCCCTCCTGCGATGGATCACTTCCTGTCGACACCAACTCATTATCCAGGAAGTTGATCTAGATATTCCTTTCAGTACCTTGGAGCTTGCATGCCTCAATGGCAAGTTCTTCGCACTCGACGACAAACTTGCATCATTGGTCTTCGATCGAGTGATTCCATGAGTGTTTGACTCCATCTAATTCTTCACACTTTATGGATTGTACTAGCAGTACCTTGAGAACCATTGACATCACTGGTGGTCTCTCTCATGCTCGTTAACGGTTTACATCATCGAGCGGTAATCAAGCCACTTTCTAGCATGCTCGACTTCAACACATTTATTCGCATGTTAGAAATTGTACT
This sequence comes from Pinus tabuliformis, assembly GCA_031772625.1. NCBI lineage: Eukaryota > Viridiplantae > Streptophyta > Pinopsida > Pinales > Pinaceae > Pinus > Pinus tabuliformis. The sequence goes on along the minus strand of CM062804.1, from coordinate 1,436,729,421 downwards.
ATGATCGGTTGGGATTCAAGACCCCAGACTAAGATTACATAAGTTCAGGTTGCGTGGATTGGTTCGTGATTACATATATGACTCTTTGATCGGATGGCTGCAACCATACCTGAGTCTTTCTGGATGGCTGCGACCATACCTCTATCTATATATATGGTCTTCTCAACTGGGTGGCTACATCCATACCACAGACCAAGCTACATATGTCTTTTGGATGGCTGCACCCATGCCTAGACTACATGTATTTCACTATCAGAGATATCAGTTGTACTTGCGCCTGCAGGCTCTTCACGATGGTGTTTTGGTTCGGTTATGATTTCATAAAGCATTTCACCCCTCCCACTCTCTCGGGCTTCATGCTTTAGGGGGCATCTATTACACAGTAATTTGTCACCGACCTCATGTGAGTCCCTGAGCAACATCTCCACTGTGTCATACATCAAATAAACATGTCCATATCTTCCCACTCATTCAAGAAGATTAAGCAAGTGCTCTCTAATCCTGAAGATTGACCCTTTTACTTATGTTTCTGCATCGTCGTAAGTAAGCATCATTATTCTTGCAACGATTCTCTGTGTTGAACTATAAGGTCGCACCGTCGTCACAGGGGTACATCAGTTTCCTGTGACGGTCAGATTTTAGGGCTTGATGCAAGTCCTCAAGATCCTTCTTGTGATAATTTTTCTAAATACATTGCTTCCTTGTGATGTCATTGCTGAGCCCATTTGTATGACTTGCGACGATCTAGATATGGCGAATTAGTTCAAACAAAATGCCTTTGGGTGATTCTAGAGCTGGTTGTTGGGTCAAAGGAGTTCGTCTTTCCTCCTCTGGGATGGTAGTTACACCTCTTGAGAAACCTCCCTTGAGGATAAGCTCTCTCTCCCTCATTTCATGGAGGCTCCCCCTCCTATAAAAGCACTCCCCATTGCTATGATCAGCTAGTTCTTGGTTTTTGGATTTGAGCAAATTAGCTAGCTTTGGTGTGAGTTTATAGTGTGAATTGCTGATAGTTTAGCAATTGGTTGTGGTTTGCCTTAGCTTTGTACTAGATCTTGTGAGTGAGAGAGAGAATTATCGTCCATTGGGAGACCCTTTTGAGAGTGAATTCTTGAAGAAACATACCGACTGGACCCTTCGATAAGGCTTGCGATGTTAAGGCTTGGTTGTAAGCTTTGCTTTTGATTCATTTTAATACAATCAATGATGATTTCCTATGTCTTGTGTAAAATATACTTGATAGGTTATGGTTCCTTGACTCTGTAAGTAAATAGATCATTTTTGTTCTTGATTACGTGTTCTATTGTTCTCTTGTGTTGTTTTAGGTTGATTTCTCATTGAGGAGAAGGAAATGATAACTGAATTGGCGCAAAAAAAGATCCATCGAACACTGGTTGGAGGTAGGATCTTTCAACGATGAATTTTAAGGAAATTAGTTGTTTTTTTGTTTTGATGTGACTAGACTCACTCTAGGGCTAGAGGAGTTGCCTTTGTCTGCAGAGGGAACATTTCCTACATCATAGCTAGTGATGATTTGCGGTAGGTCTTCATTGTTCCGGATCTGACTCTGGATACATGCTTGTAGTTCGATTGCATTGGCCTTCATCATCTTTGGCAAGTGAAGCAGGGCTCCCTTGTACTTCATTGTCCATGCTCGCATGTTATCAACAACAGTATGTATGTTCTTCAAGATGTGTAGTATTCTTACACATTACTGTTGCCATCCTTGGAGATGAACGACTGCTTAATGCACGATACCAAACTTGGAGTACAATGCTTGCATAACTGTGTCCAAGGACAATACTTCATCTAGTATTGCCTTATTTAGTTCAACTCAGGTAGACATTGTCACCAAGTCTCCTCCTTGTTTGGCCACCTGTAGTTCCTTCGCCATTCGCTCATTCTCAGCTATGAGAAAACAAACACTTGAGCTAGTGGCTTCAACATACACTCTAGTTGCATCGACCAACACAGCTAGAAGCTTGTGCACATCAATCATGATCACTTGCTCTTCAAATTGTGTAGGGGATGTTTGGTCCTCCAGAGTCAGTACTCTCTGAGATTGCACAACTCTGTGATGAGATTTGTCAAATGAGATGTTGTGCATCTATGCTTCCGGTTGAACACCAAAGATCTTAGTGCCTCTTTGGTCATCCAAGACTTGCTTATCGTCTGGATGCATTGAAGCAGGTGAGTCGACCTCTCTTTGGTGAGGCATGAGGTCAGTTTCCTACTCCAACTCCTACTACTCCATGTCTGCATCCAACTATTCGAAAGCCTATTCTATCTCATGAGAGAAGTCTTTCCCTTGCGAGGGTTCACATTTTTCGCTTGATGCCAACTCTTCAGAAGAATCAACTACTTGTATGGGTGTTGCTTCGTCTATCTGCACGTGATGTGCCCCCTGCAGAATCTGTTGCTGCTACGCTTCCTTCTCATGTTGGTGCAACTCGTGTTCTTGTTGGGTGTGGAGCATGATTATCATCCTAATTTAGAGGTCTTTGTTTCAGGCGGATGTATACCCTAGGAAGATTGTACACCCCTCCATGCAGGGGGTTTCGGGGGCAGCGCCTCCAAAGCTAAAAATAGATGTAAAATTGGCTTGTAAAAGTATAGTAATTTCTAGTCAATCTGGGCCGTTCATTAGGCGGATGATCTGACAGTATAATTTACGTTTAGTTTGGGTTTTTTTCCCTAGAAGGTGTTATCACAAAATCATCCCTTGATAAGATGCTAATCAGGAAGCCTTTGAGTAACTATTTCAAACCAAACTTTTGGCTGAGGCTTAGCCTCCTCAACCTGAGAGGGCTCTCTCACTGGGTTAAAGATTTCAATTTAAGGATTAGATGGCTAACTCTATGGAAAAAAAAATGAAAACATATAAATGGTTGAAATACCAATAAAAAAAAATCTATTGGGCTATGGAGTCTGAGCATGTTTCAGTACAACAACAAGATCATCTTAACATGGAAGTTAGGGCATATAGAGTCTTAATGTATCAACAAAACAGAGTCATAATGCAAGGAAAACAGTTTATAAACACATGACGGAAGTTAGAGAATTATCAATGAATTCTAAGTAACATGTTTTCATACCACTACAAGTAGGTAGATAAAGAAAGCCATGAGGAAATCAAACATTAAAACTCTCTCTGAATCCTGAGTAGTGAAGCTAAAATATCTATATTAACATAAAAACACACAGTCTCTTACAATAACACAGTATGCTTGTTTCATTTGAAAATTTCCAACCATGAGGCATTCCACCTCTTGTCCTTTATAGAATTATCATTACAATCTTGGATTCCCTGATCCAACATTTGGGGAATTCAAATTTCCTAGCTTGACACCTACTCATACCTACAACAGACTATTAATTACAAGTAGCAGTCATCTAACGATCTCAGAGTCGTAATACAATTAGGAGTACAACTCCTTATTATGATAGTAACAACCTAAACTAGGAATTAAATTTGATACTTGGTAGGTTCTCCTCCTTAACTTCGACCTTGATGATGTCCATAACCCTCCTGCTGGCCTTCAATAACTTCTCCTTTATTTTTCCTGAAAACTAGTAAAATGTCCCCTACAGTGTAGCCTTGGTCTTCAATGGAGTTCCTCGAATCTCCTACTGACCAAACTATCCCCTTTAATCATATAAAACATGTTGAATTAGCCATGGAACCATGCCCTTACACTTGTGAAAAAATTAAACACCTTGAAGTTGCATGAAGAAAGTCAATCTGGATGTGCTACGAAATAAAATGTTGTTTTTGTAGTGCAAAACTTTGTTCTTGCATATATCTTTCATTCTTTGAGTTTTTCTTTACTTGGGCTTTAAACCTTCTCAAATGATCTCCTCACATTTCCCCAACAACATCTTTCTTAAAAAAACCCCTTCTTTCCTTTGAAGATTGATAAAAAGAAACAAAACTGCACCTACAGCAGTTTCATAGCGCGCTACGAAACTACTGTGCATGTCACCTACCGCAGTTTTGTAGTGCGGTAGAAAACTGCTGTGTGAATCAATTTACACAATCTTTTTCCAAAAAATTTCCTTCCAAGGATTCTTCACATCTATTTCATTATGTAAATATGCCACATATACTTGAAATCACGCATCCATGAAACATCTTTAAAAAGTAATGTCTTTGTTTCAACCAAAATTGTATTAGGGTTTCATCATTTACTGCCCTATTCATTTGTGCTGAGGGTAACCTCCAGATTTAATCAGCTGAATTTCCAAGTCTTCAATTTGTCTTTTCACTACCCTGATATTAGTTCTTAGTTTGTCATTGATCCATCTGATATACCTTGGTTCCTTGATTGTAGGGAGAGTCTAGGTGAAGTATTGAGCCTTTCTGCTAACTACTTCAGGTTTTGAAACTTTTTCATCTTCCCACATAGCCTTCTTTCTTTTGAAATTGGAATTTTCAATTGCATGTTTCCTTGCCCTTTTCTTAAGTTGGGCAATCTCAAGATTGGCAAGCTTCAATTTCTTCTTGACTTCCTCATAGTTATTTTCTTCTTCTTGAGTATCACCTGCTCTATTTCTGTTATCTTTGTGCATGAGTGATGGTTGCACTACTAGAACTATGAGCACTTCACGTAATCTTGATATCTCCCATGTCTCACTTATCTCCGACTCCACCTCTTGTAACCTTTTGCACTGCCTAGTCACAGGCCTTCTGGGCTTAAAAACAAGTTTTGAAACCTGATCATTAAACTGTAGCTTTTTAGAGGATTTCATATTTTTTGACTTGCCCTCACCTAATTCAATGAGGTTTGCTTGGACTAGAGGGGACTCTTCAATGTCAATAGCCCGAAGAAGATCATTCAAATTTCCCTTTGAGACTGGGCTTTCATCAGTGACCACTGTTTTACCCTTTTCTTTGGCTATTTGACTTCTAGTTACCCTTCTCTGGACTGTTTCACCAATGGAATGCTCTTGTGCTGCTTCCTTAATTTGAACTTTCTTCTTCTGTGAATGTTGAGGAGTATCTTGAACAACCAATGGTGTTCTAGTCAAAGGCTCTTTAACTTGCTTTCTGGCCTTCAGTTTAACAAACCTGTTTTACTTTTCTTCTGCATGGTGACTAATCATTGGCGATGATATTTCCTTAGCCCTAGGGCTAAGTCCTGTTTCAGCTCTAAAACTAGACATGAAGAGAAATGAAGACCATTCTCTATCTACCTTATGAAGTTCATGCAAGACAATTAATTTAACTAAGCCATGATGGAACAATGATGTTTCACATGCCTCTTTCTTCAACTGTATTTTATCAGACATCTTGCCTAAGCTCCAAAATAGAAAGAAAGGTAGATCTAGAGATATTATCCCAGTGAAATGCAATAGGAGTTTGAAATGATAAGAATACACCTTGTGGTATCTTCCTTCATAGGTGAAGTACCTTTGTATGCATGAGAGTAGGTTGGCATATGAATCTTTGACATAACCCCTTGGCACTGCTTTAGTTAAATCTATGTCTACAAACTCTAGCTTCAAGAATATCTTGCATGGTGCCATTTCAAACTTGAAATTCTTAAACCACTTTTCCTAACCTCTTGGAATTTCTGTGACTAAAGATATAACTTCAAGAGAAATTGGAAATTCTAACACTCCAATCTTTGTATGTAAACCTGTGAAATTTAGAGCAAATTCCTTGGTCACTTGGTTATGTCCTCCCTATAGTTTCTCACAGAACCTCCGGCAACCTACTTTTTTGAAGGCTTCTTCAACTGTTTTATCCTTTGTGAGAGCATCTAAGCCTTCAAGTTCAGTTCTCAGACATCAGCCTGACCTGTGATTCTTTCTTTCGTCCAACACTTCTCCTTTGAAATCCATGTAGATAGAAGACTTGGAGGAAAATGGCTTGCTTAATTGAGGAACTGCATCGCTTGAATTTGATGAAGAGCTGCCTCGCTTGAAGCCTGTGAAATAATTCTAGTCTCTACTCACCCTAGGATTGTTTAATCGAACTTAAGAACAACATCAAGTGTCTCTTACATGAATATGACCAGCATCAACTAACCCTTTCCTTTTTTGAAATTTGAAATGACTGTGGACAATGACCCCTAACGAATCTAATGATGGATATGAATGGTTGTATGTGAGAGGTAAGGTTCATGGGCTGACACTTGATGATGAAATTTTAATGGATTCTAGTGGATTTGACAGCTAGACATGATTGTTCATGAATCCTCGAATTCGTAGCGCATCCAGTGTAAATTCAGGGTTTTGCAATACGAAAACGCCTAACTACGAATCCCCGATTTCTTAGTGCATCTAGTGTAATTTCAGGACTTTGCACTACGAAAACACCTAGACAGTTTCGTAACGTGTTCAGATTTTTGAAATGACTAGACACATGAAACTTTAAACATGATATGGGATCCATAAGGGGAAAAACAAGGTTGTTGAAATTTATTTGATGATGGAAATGAGACTCTAACCTATGACTTAGACTCTAAAAACATAAAAATGACTTGACCATGTATAACACAAAAACTTTGGGACCATGCGGGTTGTCCAAAATTTTAAAAACTTTTTACAGTGATAATAGAAGGCAACCCCTCTCTTTGTAGGAGGGGATTATATTGAGGATGTGAAATATATATGTATTCTCATAGCAAGAAACAGAGAGGTGAGATTGTGAGAGAAAAAAAAGGATATCACAACATATCTGCTATAGGTTGTGTCTCTTAATTTTGATGGAAAATAGAAAGAAAGGACTGGCTGTTCGGGGTGGATGTAGCCCAAACTGGGTGAATCACGTATATCTTTGTCTCTCTAGTTTTATGTTTGTGTTTTTCCACATATTATATGTCTTGCATTTCTCTATCATATATAATATTTTTCTAACAACTGGTATCAGAGCCGAAGGGCTATTTAAGGGAGCAATTGCGGAAGATGGTAAATTTAGGGTCGAGAAATTTAATGGCCAAAACTTCCCATTGTGGAATATGCAGATGGAAGATCATTTGTATTAGAAAGATATGTACCTACCATTGAGCAGAAAAATAAAGAAGCTAACGGCTATGACAGATGAAGAATGGAACATTCTTGATACAAAGGCACTTGGAACAATATGGTTGTGCCCCGCAACATCGGTTGCCTTAAACATTTCGAAGGAAACAATGGCAGAGGGTTTGATTCAGGCATTGGTGAAGCTATATGAAAAACCCTCAGCCTCAAACAAGGCATTTCTTATGAAACGGTTATTTAATATGAAGATGTTGGAAGGTGGATCTATTGCAGACCATTTAAATGATTTTAATATAGTTACAAGTTAGTTAAGTTCTGTAAGGGTAAAATTTGATGATGAAGTTAAAGCTCTGTTATTCTTGTGCTCATTCCCATAATGTTGGAATGGTTTAGTAATGGCCATTAGTAACTCTGTTTCTGGATCTAGTACTTTAAAGTTTGATGATGTTTTTGGTGCTATCGTTAGCGAGGAAATGCGACAGAAAAGCTCCGGTGTGACATCGGGTAATGATTTGAGTGCAAATTTTAGGGGAAGAAGAATGGAAAGAGGAAAGAGCTCAGGATATTGTAGTAAATCAAGGAAAGGCAGATCCAATTCTAGATCGGGGAGAGCGTGCTGGAAATGCGAAAAGAAAGGACACCTAAAGAAAGACTGTAGATCTCGGAAGGGAAAAGAAGGATATGCACAACAAGAAAACAATCATGAAGCAAATGTGACAGGTGAGGTGTTACAATATGCTTTGATTATTTCTTTCGAAAATATTATTGATTCCTAGGTGGTATATTTAGGGGCCTCATTCCATGCCACACCTAATAAGAAATATTTTCATGACTATGTTCAAGGAGATTTTGGACAAGTCTGTTTGGGTGATGATAAACCCTGTAAAATTGTTGGAATGGGTAAGGTTCTTGTAAAACAGTAGAATGGAAACCAATGGCTACTAAAGGAGGTAAGGCATGTTCCAGATCTGAAGAAAAATCTATTTTCAACAGGGCAGTTAGGCAGTGAAGGTTGTGTGACAACTTTCACAGATAAGGCTTGGAAGGTCACCAAAGGAGCCCTGGTAATAGCAAAAGGTGAAAAGGTTGGTACATTGTATTTATGCAATGGTATTTCTAACTCTGTTAATGCTTTAAATTCCAAAGGAGCAGATGCAGCATTATGGCATCATAGGCTCGGACACATGAGTGAGAAGGGGATGAAGATTCTTGACTCAATGAATTTTTTCCGGGTTTGAAGAATGTTGATTTGGACTTCTGTGAGAATTGCATTTATGGAAAACATAAGAGAGCTAGATTTCTCAGAGTTGGGAAAGAAAAGAAGAGCGAAAAATTAGAGCTTGTGCATACAAATGTATGGGGACTTGCTCAGGTATCATCTCTCGGTGGCTTTCATTATTATGTTACTTTTATTGATGATGCAACTAGAAAAACTTGGATTTATTGTATTCAAAATAAATATGATGTATTTGATATTTTCAAGAAATGGAAAGCTTTGGTTGAGATTGAGACAGGAAAGAAATTGAAGTGTCTCAGATTAGACAATGGAGGTGAACATTGTTGCAAAGAGTTTGATAGGTACTGTTTAGAGCATGGAATTCACAAAGAAAAGGTAGTTCCAAGAACACCACAAGAAAATGGTGTGTCAGAATGGATGAACAGAATGATCATGGAGCGTGCAAGGTGCATGAGATTGAATGCAAGATTGCCTTTACAATTTTGGGTAGATGCTGTAGATACTGCTGTTTATCTAATAAACAGAGAGCCTTCAAGTTCCTTGGATGGTGGTATTCCAGAGGAAGCATGGATAGGTAAAAAGGTAAAATACTCCTTTTTAAAGCCTTTTGGTTGTGAGGCCTTTTTCCATATTAATAAAGAAAATAGAACAAAGCTTGGAAAAATCAAATAAATGTACCTTTATTGGATATCGTGTTAATGATTTTGGTTATCACTTATATGATTATGAAAATCACAAAATCATTAGGAGCAGAGATAAAATATTCAATGAAAAGGTCTTGTATAAGAAGCAGTTGTAGGAAAAGAAATAGGAAAAATAAAAAAAGGAATACACAGTTCTCGATGGGATCACTGAAAAAGTAAAGATGCCTAAAAATAATAATAATCAACAACCACAACAACATCAACCACCACAACAACAACAAACACCCCAAACACCTGAAAGGGGTGTTAGAAGATCTACGAGGATAAGTATACCCCCTGAATGATACTCTCCTTCATTATATTATTTATTGTTGACTGATTCTGGTGAACCTAAATGTTATGAAGAAGCAATGTAGGTTGAAAGTAGGAAGAAGTGGGAGCTAGCCATGGAAGAAGATATGGACTCCTTAATGCATAACCAGACCTGTGACTTAGTTAGGTTGCTTGCAGGTAAGACTACATTGCAGAATAAATGGGTTTACAGGCTGAAGGAAGAAGATGGAGGAAAACAGAGGCACAAAGCTAGACTTGTGGTGAAGGGGTTTGCACAAAAGAAATGTATTGATTTTGATGAAATATTTTGTCCTTTTGTTAAAATGACTTCAATCAGAACTATTTTAAGTCTAGTAGTAGTTGAAGATTTGCATCTTGAGCAGTTAGATGTAAAGACAACCTTTCTCCATGGGGATTTGGAAGAAGAGATATATATGTAGCAGCCACAAGGATATGAGGTAAAAGGGAAGGAGAAACTAGTGTGCAGTTTGAAGAAGATCTTGTATGGCTTAAAACAAGCTCCAAGGCAGTGGTATCTAAAATTTGACAAGTTTATGTCTGAACAAGGTTATACTAGATGTCACTCTGATCATTGTGTTTATCTGAAAAATCAAAATGATGGCAGCTATATTATATTGTTATTGTATGTAGATGACATGCTTGTTGCAGGGTCTAACATGCAAGAAATAAACATGATCAAAAGAAAATTGGCAAATTCATTTGCAACGAAGGATTTGGGAGCTGCAAAAGAAATCCTTGGTATGAGAATAACTAGAGAAAGGAAAAATCGCAAATTAACATTGTCTCAGAATGAGTACATACAAAAGGTGTTGAAAAGATTTAATATGCACAATGAAAAACCAGTTAGTACACCTTTTGCTAGCCATTTCAAACTTAGTAAGGAGATGTGCCCAAAGACCCAAGAAGACATGGATTATATGCCTAAAGTTCCATATGCATCAACAATTGGAAGCTTAATGTATGCAAAGGTCTGCAAAAGCCTGATATTTCACATGCAGTCGGAGTTGTAAGAAAGTACATGAACAATCCAGGAAAAGAACATTGGATGGTAGTGAAATGGATTCTCATATATTTGAGAGGTACCACAAATCAAGAATTATGCTTTGGTGGTTCAAACATTTCTCTACAACGATATGTTGATGCAGATATGGTAGGTGAAAAAGATAATAGGAGGAGCACTACAATATATGTATTTACTGTAGGTGGAACAACTATCATTTGGGTTTCAAAAAATCCGAAGTGTTGTTACACTTTCAACATCAGAAGCAGAGTATGTTGCTGCTACAGAGGCTAGTAAAGAAATGATTTGGTTACAAAGGTTTATGGATGAATTGGGTAAGAAGCATGATATGGGCATGTTATACAGTGATAGCCAAAGTGCCATTCATCTTGCAAAGAACTCAACATTTCATTCCAAGACTAAACACATACAGCTCCAGTACCATTTCATACGATCAATGTTGGAATATGGAGAGTTGAAGCTGGAAAAGATACACACTAGCCAGAATCCTACAGATATGCTAACAAAAGTTGTAACCAAGGAGAAACTGAGAATATGCTCAGTTTCAATTAGTCTTCAAGGATGATGATGAAGTTGAGAAATAGCCAGGTCCAAAGAGGAGTCATTTTCCAGCAAATTAAGCAGCGGTGGAGTTGCTACAATCAGTCTCCAAGTGGGATATTGTTGGGTGTGGAGCATGATTATTATCCTAATTTAGAGGTCTTTGTTACAACCGGATGTATACCCTAGGAAGATTATACACCCCTCCATGCAAGGCAGTGCGGGGGGGACTTGTCCCCCCCATGGGAGTTTGGGGGGGGCATCCCCCCCAGCTGGGGGGTTCGGGGGCCAGCGTTCCCCCGGCGAGGGTTTCGGGGGCAGCGCCCCTGAAGCTAAAAACATATGTAAAATTGTCTTGTAATAGTATAATAATTTCTAGTCAATCTGGGCCATTCATTAGGCAGATGATCTGACGGTAGAATTTATGTTTATTTTATGGTTTTTTTTCCCTAGAAGGAAATCCCTCTCTTTGTATGAGGGCATTGTATTGAGGCTATGGAATATATGTGTATTCTTAGAGCGAGAAGCAAAGAGGTGAGACTGTGAGAGAAAATAGAGGATATTACAATGGATCTGCTGTAGGTTGTGTCTCTTCATTTTGCTGGACAATAGAAAGGAAGGACTAGCTATTTGGGGTGGACATAGCCCAAACTGGGTGAACTACGTATATCTATGTCTCTCTGGTTTTATGTGTTTATGTTTTTCCACATATTATATGTCTTGCATTTCTATATCATATATAATATTTTTCTAACAGTTCTTTCCGGATTTGCTCCCTCAGCTCATGAAACTCCTTCTCTGCTTCTTCCATTCTCTTCTTATCCCTCTACCTTCATGTGATTTTCTTGTCGCGTTGTTGCCTCCCTTGTTGAATAGCCATAGTTGCTTGTTCTACAAGTGGATTTGCTTGAAATTTGTAGCTTTTCTCCTCCTCATGCGGTTGACAATATTTCTCTTCCCTTTGTCGTGCATAGGTATGCTTAGCTCTGGTGCCTCTGCTGCTGCTACTGCTGGTGTTCTCCGTGACGCTGCTTCATGTTGCTGTGCTAACTATTCTTCGGAAAGCTGACCTTTTCATTGGTCCTGGAGGAATTGTAACAGTATCTCCATGGGTCCTCTTCGTCCCAATGAAATGATCCCCTTGTTTTCTTTCCACTTGCACAACCTGGGAAGACTCCATCATGTTGAGCCTGAACATCAGGAATACTAGATACCAATTTCTTTAATTTAAGAATTGCATCATAGTGAAGATGAGTGAGTCTGCGGTGCCATAATTCGCTCAAGTAATTTGTATTACAAACCAATGCAAGGAGAGGTATTCTTGTGACCCTATAGAGTCCTTCAAATCTTGATCCTAGTGTAAAGGAATCTTGCATAGATGAATCAAAAAGCCAATATAGAAATTTACATTTGATGAAGGAAACCCTCATCCCTTTGTCTTCCAATGCAGATACAAATACCAGATTCTTCATTAATCCTGATACATACATGACATCATGCAATAGAACAGATTCCCCAGAATCTAGTTGAAACTTTATGGAACCAAAACCTTTCACGGGATGAGTAGAATTGTCTCCAAGAATTATCCTTAACTTAGTCTCCCTCTCTACCAGATCAGAGAGGACTTCTTTATAACTAGAGAAATGATGAGTGGCCCCACTATCAACTAGCCAACTATCCCATGAATCCAGTGGAGAAGAACTAGTAAGAGCAGAAATGAGAATGTATTCATATTTATTTGCAGTGTTACTTTCATACCTAGGTGCCCTTTGTTTCTTTTGAGGAGGATAATGTTCTTCACAGTCACTTGAGGAGTCTCTTCTTCTTCTCTCATCTCTTCTGTCACAGTTCTTTCTTTGATAGTCTTTTCTTCCTTTGTTATTGTAGTTGTAGCGTGATCTCTTTCCTTTCTTAGGATAGTCTCATGCATAATGACCTTTCTTGTGACAATTGAAGCATTCAATATGATATATAAATCTTACATTCTTCCGTTTTGAGTTTTGAAAGAAGGGCTTCCTTGAAGAACTTCCACTTTTTCTCTTCCTTTTTCCATGAGTGATGTATCCTGCAGTTCTCCTTCTTCATGCTTTTTAATTCTTCCTCTTGCTATCAATATAGATTCTTCTAGATTAAGTTTTCCCATGATCCCATCATATGTCGGAAGAACATTGTTGTTGCTGATGGTAGTAATGAAGGTTTCCCAAATAGAGGGGAGACCTCTAAGAGTCACTATTACTAGTTCCCTGTCAGGTATATTTTCTCCAACTCTTTGCAATTGATCTCTAAGATGAGAGATCCTCATAATGTATGATTGAATAGTTTCTCCTTTGTTCATATTACCTTCCTTGAGTTGATATTTCAAGGTAATGATATCATTTAGGTTATTGACTTCATACATGCCAGTTAGCTTGTCATACATATCTTTCGACTTTCTTAAATTCCCAACATAAGAGTAAATGATCCTGTAAACCATGAGCTATAATTTTTTGCTTTAGAATCACCTTTCTTGTACCTTTTCTTGAGTGTAGCAGAAGAATATTATGAAGGCTTGGGTATACTTCCTTGAATATATTCCAGCACATCATGGTTGTTGGCTATGATCTCTAATCTGACTTTCCATGCAAAAAAGTTTGATGCATCACCTAGATTTTCATGCTCCTTGAAGGTAGAGGATGACATCTTGACTTTGAATCAGGTGATCTACTTTTTGAAGATGAGGGCTTAAAGAATTGTATTCTCTTGGGCTTCACTTTCACCATATCTATGATACCATGTTAAATTTTTAGATTGTTCAATGTTGTATCAGTTACTATAGCTCAATTTATCCTTTTTATTAACAGTGCATCCAATTATTAGTAGTATAATCAATCATAAATGTAACTGAAGAATGAACAATAGGAACAATGATAGAGAAGACAATAGCACACAACCATAAGAGACAGCAGATTGGTCCAAGACTAGGGAAAAACACCACAAAGGGGAAACCCTTTCAAATCTTCTTCTTCTTTAGTAGATCGTCATAAAAAGTTGCAACAATGAGTACAATGAGCCAATACATACAACAATTAACAATAAACTAGATGCATAGATATACAGATTTGTTATAATAACAAAGATACTCATACCTATCGATCTACAACAAAGAAATCCAGATCCATAGATCACTGACACCGAGATGTCAAAACTTCATATCTTAACTGGGTTGCTATCGTCAACATTGTCTGTGTACAATGGAAAACTTCAGGGTTGCACTCACGAAGACAATATGCAGGTGACTGTAACATTAAAGTCACTCCCAGAAGGTCCTGTGCCTATAACTATGGATATGAGCATGAAATATCCAAAGTCTCTCCCTTTCCAGGATGTACGAGCGATCGATCAAGGAAAATTCGCACTCATGTAGTGTTATTTGAGAAACCGACAAAGAAAATTCACTCCCTGGGCTACTTGATGCCAGCGACCAGAGACCAAAACCTTCTGAAGACAAATTCACTTCCTTTGAACTATATCCTAGCGAGTAGGGAGAAAAAGTCACTCTGTTACCCACTCTGTGCGAATGACTATTGGCTTATCTAGGCCTGACCCAGGTTTGGAAGAATTATTTAGCTAAGCAAATCCCGCAGCCACTGGCCCTTTTGGCAATAGCCCGCGAAGTGTGGACTGAGGTCTCACCCAAGGTAGTAGGGTAGGGTGCTAGAACTAGGTTCTCGCACCCTTGGGATGTCTATATGTGGTTTGGAGGTTTCGCACCCCGTTCTGCAACTTCACACTGTGTTGTATTCAAGCAGATCTCGAATATCTCTTACTATCTATTAGCACGCAATATACAAATCTAATCTATGGGATGAAGTATTGCAACTCGAATCTACTTTATAATGGCATTTTTTTTTATTTTTTTTATCAAATTTATTTAGTTCACTTATTAAGATTAAACCCAGCTTCACAAGTATTCAATAAGCAATAATATGTGCATAGATCAAAACAGTCTTATTATTCATACAAAATGCTAGATTCACGATAATTAGCTTTGACACAAAATTCTCAGAAGGAACTTATCTTTATTTCTGCTTATCACCAGTACATCTAGATCTGCTCTGCACACTTAGCTGCGGACTCTTCTAGGCCTCTGCACACACAACTGCAGAGCCTCTATCCACCACCCAAACCCTCGACTCAAACTTACAAATGCTTTCAGAATGTTTTTTTCAAAAACCCATTACATGACAGATCCAAAACCATACAACAACCTTGGCTATTCTACCCATAGAGCCTCGCTCTATTTATACCTTTCCATGGACCGAGATCCATGGGCAGGCCGATTCAACTTGCATTTCTTTACATTATTTTTGGGAAAACTACCCCTTTGACTTTGACTTATTACAAATCGCGCTTCGCGCATCCCACGAAGTCTTTACCCTGTTTTTACCCAAAATTGTGGGCTTCACACCCCATGACCGTTGCGTGGGGCTTCCACTACCTAACAGTCCCCCAACACAATCATTATGACTCGTCCCGAGTCACTCATCTGGTTCAGCCAATTTTGTATGAAGATCGGTGAGAATCTTCTATGCGTCACTTGTGCTAACAGCAAACTCCTCTGTCATTTGCTGCATCCGTTCCACGTGTGTCGCTAACACCTTAGTCCCTATCTCTGCTATCTCCATAGTGACATATTCATCCTGCACATGGCTACCTTGCATTCTATGGTGGTTGAAACCGCAAATGCCTCATCCAGCCACGACTGGAGATGGGCTTTAACCACTGCTTCATTTTTTCTAGTGGCATCAGCTTGGCATTTTAGGTCCTGCACCTCTCGCATATTAGCCAAGCGCTGCGTAATAGCAACGGTCTGTGTGGTTCCTCTGAGCTGATCGTAAGCTTGCTAGAGCTTCTGGGCCTCAGTTTCCAATCGGCGAAGCATTGGATCCTCCTGAAGGGCGGTGAGCGTAACAATCGATTGAGTTAGCAGCTCGGTACATTCCTCCATTGAACGTGTGAGCATCATGTGCCCCATCGTAATAATGTTCCTGCGTTGCTCTAAGATCTCTAGTGGCATCGGTGGTAGGACCTATAGTTTTAAGTCCGCGATCTACAAGCTAAGCTCGAGCTGGATCCGCGCTACCTCCTCCTTTGCATTTCGGAACCCAGTAGCCAATTTATGAAGTTGTGTCTCAATAGGCATTCCCTTTACAATTTCTAGCTCTTGGACACTCGAGCAGGCTTCCGCTACTAACTTTTCCACCCGATGCTTTTCTGTGACTGCTTCGTCGCGTTGGAGGCGTAGTTGTTCAATAATAATTTTCTACTCCTATAGTACTTGTTCGGCGTGGTCGGCCTTGGCACGGAGCTTGATTGTGGTGATGCTGTGGAGCTGTTGTAGACTTTCACATGGTATAACAACCATGTTTAGCCCCAGCCCTATAAGTCATCCTAGCACATCTTGGTCCTCCATAATTGTGGTGCTCAATGCTCCTGTTGGAATCGGGATGGAATGAGCTATTTGGGCTTTGAACAATGGTTCCACAGTTGTCATACCAGAAACCCTCGACGTAGTGATGGTGCCTATCAATGCGATTCATGTTCCAAGTTCTCGTATCTGCGTATGGAGTTTCCCTAACACAATCTATTGTTCTGACATGGCCTCGTCAACTGCATCTTGAGCAGCATCTCGAACGGTGTTTTTGATGTCAGTTAGGTCCCCTTCGGTTAAAGTGGTCATGCTGCTATCTGTTTTAGACGCCTTTCCCTTCTTTCGTGGCTTCAGCTGCTCCGATGGCACTGGCCACTTCAAAGGTGAATTCGTGCCCGTTGTTGGTGGTTTGTCCGTGGCCATCTTAGTGGGTGCTTTCTGACTTCTCTTGTCTGTTGTTGACGCAGCCCCTCCTGGTGGTGTCTTTCCTGCTGCTACTAGTGCTGCCTCCCGAGTTGCTTGAACTTCCGCGACAAACTGTTCATTGTGCTTTTGCTGCAAGGTACGCTTAGCTTCCTCCTTTTTCTACTGGATAGTGGCCTCATTGTGCTCTACCACCTCCGATCCATGCCATGCCGGTTGCCAGGTATCCACAATCCCGTTGACAACATCATCAATGGAAATAAATCAGAGTGAGGTCCATGCCTGGGCCAGGTCCTTATGCGCACTGATGTAAATACGATGCATGTCTGCTTCAAATTCAGAAATATGCTTCATGCTTTCATAGAATCTCCTGTCAGATAGGCGGGGTAGCTCATTAATTCACTAACGTACATTCATGTCCATCAGTATCCAAAAGATTTTGATGTTGCAAATTTGTCCTATATCCCTTATTGCCCAGAGGGAAGCATATCGAGCGACTTTTGGCCATTTTGAGTCCAAGACAAGAAACTGGCTTTCTTCTGGTAGGTTAGTGGTGACCAGCATGATGGACAGGAGCAACCATGCATAATGGAAAGTCTTGCCTTGCTCCTACACTTCGCGACAGTTGGTCAGAAATTCTTCACAAAGGAACTGTGACCAATTGAACCGTACCCCGACTGCTCATTCCTCAGCAAGTGCAATAACTACTGTTGGAACCTCAATGCCACGACATTTCCTCATTACTTTCCCTACCAACAACTGAGTGGAGGGTGGATTGCATTATCTGAGATACTATCAATGATGTACCCTCCCTGTCCCTTCGTGAGCTGATACTTCTTTTTCAATCGTTCTATCATCGCGACATCATTACTTCTATTAGTAATTTCCCGAGGGTCTCTTCTGTCACAAGGAAGGTGCGAAACCCGATGAACTAGTTCAGCTGTGATACGGTCGGGTTTGTAGACCCATAATATTTCCTCATGAACTAAATGGAGCAATTTCTTTATGATCAACATGGTGATAAGAGGTTGGAGGAAGTGAGGAATAGACAAGAGATAGAGAAACCTAGCTTTGTCTACCTTCCATAGCCATTCCTTTGGTTGTAGTGTTGTCATCGTTCCTTCTACACTCTGCTCCATCAGTGCGTGCAGCGCCAGGTGGGGAAATTTTACTATATCTGCGAGGTCCCAATCTTCAAATTTCATTGTCACAACATGGCCAACAACCGACTTTTCTACTGGGACTACTTTTGGTAGAGATGGGGTAACGATTACAATGTCAACTTCATCTTCGTTTGCAGCTACCTTCACCTTCCCCTTGCTTGGAGGCACATACTTGGGTCGTCACATGGGCTGTATGGGATGCTCCTCAGGGTTCAATTCTTCGACATATGTGGGAGACTCTTCTGCTTCCTCGTCGCTGTAAATTGTAATAGTTTTACCCTTTTCCTCCATTGTGAACTTGCCAAAGTGCAGGTGTCGTGGTGACCTTCTTACTGATTCTGGAACCTGAGGGTCCTTCTTGGTCCTCGGCATCCGGGGCGATTTAGGGAGCTTGGCTGCTTGCGGTGAAGCTTGTTGTGGACTATCAGTGGTATGGTTTTGCGCTTTGAGGATTGCTTCCTGGTAGTGCTTCGGAAATGCCTGAAACCATGAACTTTCTTTGAATTGCGTGTCACTCATCTTGTGCTTGTTTCTAACCCAGGGCGGCTTTCTTACAGGACGAGAAGACATGGTGGTTTGACTCTTACTATGATTATATATGATTTCAAATTTAAAATTGGCTATTTTCCCTTACGGCAGCTCATAAATGCGATTTTGGCGGTTATTCTTCTGCCTTAATTACCCGCTGCCCATTCCAATGTGCTTTAAATGGGCCATCATATCATGAATAGTACCTACAATGGTTGCTTTCCATCTTTCCTTCATAGCACCTAATCCTCAGGGTCGCGAGTGGGGTTTTTGTATGTATGTTGTGGCCATATTGCGTAGCCTTGTAGCAGCCTGGTTTATAGTCTCGCGCCCTCTTCCAATTGCGTGAGGCGCTGGGACTGGTCCTCCTACGGATAGTCAGGTGGGTGAACGCCTCGTGCGGGTCTTATGTTTCCTAACTAGCCCGGGCTATGAGCACCTTCCGCATTCCCTCGATTCTGCTAACGGATTGCGGTGTGGGTGGTCTTATCCTTTCTAGTGCAAGCGCAACCATGCTAGCGGGGTCGCTGCTTGTGGTAGGGTGGGAGAGCCAGCCATGTCCATTTACTTCGTTAGTCCCTTCGTGTAATTTGTGTAAGTGGCCTCTAACTGCAACTTTTCAATTGCTTTATCTAGCTTTACACTCTTTGTGCAGAGTCTGGCCCCTTTTTCTTCTAACTTACCCAGTTGCATCTTACCACACAAAATGGCTGCCCAGAGTTGCTGAATTCTTTCGCGGATGTTGTCATCGGTAGGGTGAACTATCTATGTGCCAATTTGTTTGGTCGTAGAGAGACTTCCCTGCTCGGTTGTGTGAGCCTTCGTTTTGTGCAGATCTGGTTGAATTGATGGCCGCCTGATGTGCACCCGTACCCATCGTTGTTGAAGAACGACCATTCTATACCAACTTGGTGGCTGCATACGTCCTCCAATGCGTATCTAGAACCACTTCCTATATTTTAACTTCTGCGGCCCCCTCTAGGTTCGTGTACCACCTCTTCTGACACATTATGCTGCTCCCGTGCTGCGTATAAAGTGCCTAGCTAGCCAAGCTGCCCTTCATATGTTGCGTCATTCTCTACTGGCTATTGTATTTCCTCAGTGGTTACGCATCGCAATGACCGAATAATCATATTGCAGTTAAGCGTTGTAACATCCTGCAACCGGTTCTGCCATTGTTCAGTCTCCTCATCGGAATCCACTATATAGGTGCTATTGCATTCCTAGGATATTCTTCCACCATCCGTGGAATGCACTTAATCTTGGTCTTGCATGGTTATCTAATAAATTCAATCCAGTTTGTCGTCACTGTCCTCATCACGCACAGGTTCAGTGTAGCGTTCTCCTTCCGCTGGGTCCAACGGAACTACTACTCACAGTGACTTCTTTTCGAACATAATTTTCCACCTTTTTAAGTTAATGATCCTTTTCATGTCCATTGCCCAATCAATTTCGAGCAATGTAGGGTAAGGGTTACTGTGATCAACAATCTCTATGACTTCGAAATCATTCTGCTTACTTACACTGTCGATATCCATGATCACTCCTTGCAGTCGAGCCATTGGTAAGATATTTTGTTGGTTGGCCATTCGTAGCTGAATTGGGACCATTGCAGTGCAAGCTTGCCCATGCATTCCCATGTTTGTTTAGGTAATACGTTCGCATCTGAGCCTAAGTCTAGGATGACCTGATTCATTTCATATTCCTCGATTTGTGCTGTCAGTCTCATTTCCCATCCGGTGCGCAGAGCATGTCTTCCTATTTTTTAGGCTACATGTGGCTCACCCGATCCGATGCTCCTAGTGATCAGCTCTTGTAACCCTTGAATGGCTTTAATATTACGCAACAGTTTCATGCAGGTTTTGAGAGAGGTAGTAATCATGGAGGGGTCCAATCCTCGCCCCGTTTGATCCCTCCTACCCAAAGTAGAAGCTTCCACGAAGCACTGTTGAGCTTCCCTCGACATCTTCTTCCCCTATTCCGGCTTAGAGTCATGTTCCTTTGTGGGCGTGTCGTGCCTCTTTCTACCTTCTGCATGCTCTTCTTGTGGATTACCTCCTAAAGTTGCAGTGCTCCTTAGTACCATATTTATACTAGGATCCTCTTCATAAGGTTCTGCTCGCATCATCTGGATATTCTGGGTTGGTGGAGATTGTAACACTACCTTTTCGTACATTTGGGCAATTAAGGTCACACAGTCTATCATTTCATGATCAAACTACTCGCAGTAGGGGCACGAAGTCCTGGTCGGGTTAGTGTAGTCGTGAGCGTAGTGTCCTGGCCCTCCACAATTATAATAGATCAACTGTCCATGGCCCCTCCCGGGCCCCATTCCTCTTCCACGACCACGTTTTTGAAATCCTCCTCGCACTTCAGTCTACATTCAGTAAGCCAGGGTTCTTTCCATGATTAAGTCATAACTTCAACACGTTCGCTCATCATGTCCCACCGATCAACAAAAGTTGCAATACAATTGCTGTGGGGTCTGGGTATACTTTTGCAATAGGTGGCAGTTATCTGTTGCATGTTTCCCACCCACTTGACACATCACGCACCAGAGCACAGGTGTGGCACTTGGTCCTGCTTGTACCTCCACTTTTAACAGCATTGGGCCTCCCCCCACCAGATAGTTCACGAAGACAGGGCAATGGTCCTTATCGTGCACTTGGCTCTTGCATTTAATATAGCCTACCTCTGGTTGAGACACTCTTTCTTGTTTCAAGCTTTGCATTTCTAAACTCAAGTTTTGAAGTTGTGTGTGGATTTGCTAAACTCCCAACCCTGGATCCGATATTGGGGTCTCGTGTAACCTCATTGCTATCTCTAGTGCCTCGCCTTGGGTTGAGATCTTTTATTGTGATAGAGCTGTCCTCAGATGTGGTGTCAATGATGCCACAAACCATGCACAATGTTGTGCATCTGTCAAGGTCATGTTGGCTTCGCGAATAGTGCTCTTTAACCTTTGGTCCAGGTCCCACGGAGTTTTGCCAGGAAACATTGTGATCTCCTTGAACCCAATAACCAACTGGGTTTCTGATTTTGGTCAGCCAAACTCTTTATTTAGCGCATCCTAGATTGCCACTATTCCCTCATTCGGATGGTCGGTCGAGTATTTTATATACCACATCAGTGCGTGGTCCTGCAGTGCAATAATTAAGGTGGCCTTCTTGATGTTCTCATTTGTAATGCCTTGGGCATCCCATATAGATCGTATCACAAACCAGAATTGTCTTGGTTCTTCATTCCCCACACCCTTAAATATTGGCAGTTTGATTGCACTCGCCATCGAACTTTCGGTGGAGGTGGTGGGGGAGGAGTTGGTGTGGGCGGATTTGATGTAGGTGACGCGGGTGGTGGGGTGGACGGTGGTGGTATCAATGGGAAGTGCTCCCTGATCAACTGGACTGCACTTCCTGGTGAGAACCTCACAAGCTCCTCCTTGCTTTCCTGGGAAATGGAAGCTAAAGGAATATTCTCTCCCATTCTGCAGTAATCTCTTCCGCTTTGCGTTACTCCAAACATCAGTAAACGCACATAATCTGTTTTTCGCACAACAGAATCTTAATCCAAGTATTCAATGATTTGATATACCTACCTCGAGGTCCTTGAAGAAACTGCCTTTCTGCTTCGCTATAGCTCATAGTTGTATCTATCATGAACTTAGTGATAAATCCTCCTATTACCCGATCCAACCAATGATCTACTTCGCACGCAATTTTATCTTCTATGGCTTCTAGCTTGTGCACCAGTTCCGATGTCCACAGAATAGGTTGGTCCAATCTGCACCTTCCCACACTACCAGCTAGCCTTGCAATCCACTCATACAACTCTACCGCAAATGATGCAAAGCAGATTTCGTGAATGTCTGTGAATATATACTAGTCCAACCAATCTTCCTCTAATACTTACGGGTTTCTGTTTTCCTGAACTGCGAACTCGTGGAGTTTCAGATCCCACCACTCTTAAATCTCTTTCTTTGTAGGGTGTCAGTGTTCCCACATTAGAAACCCCTTAGGCAGATCCCAGTCCCAACAATGGAACCATTTGTTAGCTTACCTGGGCCTGACCCAAGTTCGGAAGAATTATTTAGCCAAGAAAATCTCGTAGCTACCAGCCCTTTTGGCAACAGCTCGTGAAGCACGGATTGAGGTCTCACCTGAGGTAGAAAGGGAGGGTGCTGGAACCAGGTTTTCAGACCCTTGGGATGTCTAGATGTGGTTTGGAGGTTTTGCACCCCGTTCTGCAACTTCACACTGTGATGTATTTGTGCAGATCCTGAATATCTCTTATTGTCTATTAGCACACAGTATACAGATATAATCTATTGGATGAAGTATTGCAACTTGGATCTACTTTAGAATGGTCTTTAAGAAATAATTTATCAGATTTATTTAGTTCACTTATTAAGATTAAACCTAGCTTCACAAGTATTCAATAAGCAATCATATGCGCACAGATCAAAATAGTCTTATTATTCATACAAAATGCTAGATTCACGATAATTCAGCTTTGACACAGAATTCGCAGAAGGAACTTATCTTTATTTCCACTTATCACCAGTACATCCAAATCCACCCTGCGCACTCAGCTACAGGGGTCTGCGCACACAGCTGTGGACTCTTCCAAGCCTCTGCGCACACAGCTGCAGAGCCTCTATCCACCTCCCAAACCCTAGACTTGGACTTACAGATGCTTTCAAAATGTTTTTTTTAAAAACCCATTACATGACAAATCCAAAAATATACAACAAAACTTGGCTATTCTACCCATAGAGCCTTTCTCTATTTATACCTTTCCATGGACCGCAATTCATGGGTGGGCCGACTCAACTTACATTTCTTTACATTATTTTTGGGTAGACTACCCCTTTGACTTTGACTTATTAAAAATCACGCTTCATGCATCTCGTGGAGTCTTTACCTTGTTTTTACCCAAAATTATGGGCCTCACACCCCATGACCGTTGCGTGGGGCTTCCACTACCCAACAAAGACTATGGACGAAAAACTTCGGATTTGTTCCAGTGACCGAGATCCAGAATATGCTAACTAAGAGTGAACCTTTTGCCTTTAATCTCAGACCTAATGAGGAATTTTGGATGAACATGTGTGAGCTAAGACAAAGTAGAAGAAATAAAAACATAACTTGAGTGTGTGTCCAAATGAGCTTGAGGTCACTTCCTTTTATAGGCTTCTTGAGGGTTTACTTGGGGTTAAGAATGACCCAAGCAGTTATCCAAGTGGTAAGGGCCAACCCATTCCATAATGAATGAATTAATAAAATAATTTAAAGCTTAACTTCTGATTGACTGAATCAAGTGATCTTTAGGTCAATTTTGATCCTATCAAAAAGAGGAATTTAATGCAAGCATCATCTTGGTCATCTGAGCTATCTAATGTGGAATTTTACCACAATTGCAAAAATTAATAGAAGGCTTAACTCTATGGGCGTATGAATTTTTAATGGGTCAACAACTATTTTGCGATCTATTTGGTAAGTGTGCCATATGTGGTTGTATGCTACAATTGGCTTGAAAAAGTTAGCAACTATCTTAGCCCATGCACTATATTCGACAATTATGCCATTTCTAGAGGTGCACTAAATGGAATAATTATCTCAAAGGTGTTATCAGGAAATCTAGTGTCTATGCAGAGCTGCTAGTCCCACTAAGACGAGTAGCTATCTTAGAAACAAACAGATTAAAGTTACTATCGTTTTCCTTTATGAGAAGTAGATAAGAGAGGATCAAATAATACCAACCTCGACCTTTCACTCAGTTCTTTGCTTGTTCCTTCTCCTCATCGACAGGTCTTTGCCGCTTCTCCCTTGACCAATCCGCTTCAAAGAGTACCTGTAAAGTCAAAGCAGCATAATACCTTCAAAGTGCAGAGATCTACAATCATAAGCACTATAGGACCAGATATATATTATCCACACAAATGCATATATTATCAAGCATACAAGAAAGTGGAGGAAAACTTGAATAGCTTTATTGATATAAATATTAGAAGAGAGGATTACAACCCATTGATCTGACCCAGCATCATCCTCCCAGCATGAAAGCCCTTCTTCACCTCATGAAAATTTTAGATCACCCAACACTATGATATTCCACCAAGAAACCAACAACAATTCCTTACAAGATACAAAATTCTAGCCCCCGGGATCTCTGGGATGAGGGATCCATATATAGATGATTGCAGGGAGGTGAGTCAGCTTCTAGGATTTTGATTAGTGTCTTTTCTCTATTAGTTCTTGATTCCACTTGGAGATTGATGATCTCTTACTCATCCCTGGGCGAATTCAGAGAGGCAAGTGTCACAGGATAAGTTTCTAGAAGATTCCATGATCATCCACCTCGCAAACTGTCTCTGCCATTTGTCCATTCTTTCCCATCGCACCCTACAGAAGTGCTTTCCAGTATGCATCATACCTTTTACACTGGCCAGGTGAGATGCATCGCACCCTCAGCACTGAGCAACCTGTATGGTCTAGTTTTGACCAGTTCTGAGTATTTTTCTATGGAGAACTTCTGGGAGATGATGTAATCAACTGACCTTGTTCCTTTAGGGCATGAAAAACACTTTTAGGGACTCAAAAGGCCTTGGTTTATGGACATATATGATTGGAATTGCTGTGCCCAAAATTTTCCCCAGTCATTGCTCACTAGTACCTCTTTACCAACCAATGATGTAAGATGTTAACACACGCGAGAGGAATCATTGATAATGATGATGACCCTCAAGGTACGACAGTACAATTCGCATGGTGTGAAAATGGGACTTGGCATCGAACACCACACAAAATCTCACGGTCGAAGGCCATTGATGTAAACCTGTCGCTAAAAGTGAGAAACTTGCCATTGAGGCATGCAAGCTTCAAAGTACTAAAAGGGTTGTTCCTAGGTCGACTTCTTGGATAATGAGTTGATGTCGAAAAGAAGTGACCCGTCGTAGGAGGGCCTTAATGAATCCCACATCTATGACACGGAATGGAGCAAATGACTTTTGGAGGTGAAAACGATCTGATGATACAGGGTTTAGGGTGGCAGTCATGAAAGAATGAAACATAAAGGTATTGCAGTGGATGAGACACAAGATGGGCTGGTGATTTCTCTGATCGAATTCTCTTGAACATATCGATGACAATGAAAATGGATTGGTAGCATTAACCCCAAGGATGGATGGTATGGTGGACCAATGGTAATATGTCCGGTGAATCAATCATGGTGATGGAGTGAAAGTGTCATGTTCAAGAGCGACTCGCTACCAATAAAGTTTCTTCAATTTTTCCCCGGTCATTGCTAACCAGTACTTCTTTATTTTTATCAAGCTTGAGGAGGATAACATATGCTTTTTCTATAATTTTCCCTTTGGGTAAACCCGTCACTATGTTTTAATGAGCCTAGCGACAGTGAAACTCATTCTTGTATGTATGGACAAGTTTGTCGCTATTGGTTTTAACGAGTTTAACGACAAAGACAACTCGGTCCTTTTTCAATTTTAGAGAGTCTGAAAAGGGACATAAAGGAAACTCCAGTGATCCTTTTTCGTCATGTAATCCCTTCAGTCCAAAAAAGTATAAAATAAGACGAAAGGGATGAATTTTCGATAGTTTTAACTAGCCGAACAAGACAAGTGCTCGATCTTTTTGTGTAATAATCCCTCAGGTCCCAAAAGATTAAAATCTAGAGTAGGGATAACACTCCCAGTAGCTTTAACGAGATGGAGAGGCCAACTACTCGGAAATATTTTCATATTTTATGAGTGAGACGAAAAGAGCTTAAAGAAGACTCATTTTTTGAAGAATGAGTGATAATTTCAGGTAGCAGCTGATTCCAGGGAAGGTTTGGAATTTTTCAGTCGCGGCAGTGTCACAAGGATGGCTAACAGAATCACTCTTCACAACTGTTCCTCAAAAGGGGTAAACAATCAAATGGAGGCGAATGATCAGCTAAAACAAAGTGGAGGTGATGATGAGAACACAACCAAGGCTCAAGAGCTGATGATACCGCATTCACAATGGTTATTTACCAGAAATTGGTTCATTTTTTAATGAGATTAGACTCTGGGGGAAACATTTGCTCATTTCTTAGGTTTAATTTTTAACGAGCTTAAACTTCACATAAAAACTGCTCGTGCCAGTTGTATGATAAGGACATCCCATCGGTAGATTCCATTTTTATGGAGCTTGCACCTTTTGAAGCTTTGCTCCATATCCTTTCATTATGCATATTAGGAACAACCAATCCTATGAGTTTAAAGGGTTTGAGAATCTACAAACTAAGAAAATAAATGGTCGTTCTTCACTTGCATGCAAAAAGGTTTGCATGCCCCCAGGTATAGTGAAGTAGAGTTTCCAGGTTACCCTTCAATTTGCAGACAAAACATTTGTTCTATCAGGAAAGGCCTACCTTTTGATGGAGGTATTTTATTCCAGTCTAATACCCTCTTCCTATATGGATGGGCGTCGGACCAGTCAAATTCCTCCATAGAAACCTACTCTATACCTAGAGTTTTCCTACCGAAGCAGACCAGGGTGCATGCCCCCTGGGTTGCAGTCCTGATCCCCGAATTACTCGCGTTCTTCAAGTGGATGGACTGGAGATTGATGAGACATTCCTTGCGTAAAAAGACCATTTAGGGATGGCATTTGACTATTAGCTATGTGTGAGCTGGACCACTCGGCCTTCATGCGGAAAACACATTACTCTAAAGAGTGAGGAGACAATGGCTCCCATGCTATAAATATAGTCGCTCCCAAGGAGAAGATTATAATCTAAAGGTCCTTGGACTACCATTACATTCCTATAAATGGTTTTCCTTCTCAAAGTTATAGGAAAACTTGGAAGGATCCCTAACAGTCGACTGGTTCCTTTATCAAAGCCTATTAGATTCCGCGTCTCAGGCAGAAGCGATGGCGAACCAAGCGCTTTCCAAGAAGTTGAGGAAAGGATACTCACAGAAGCCCCCTCATATATGATGGTACCGACCATAACCATTCTGTAGGTTTGAACAATGATTCGGAATGGTACACTAGCTGGTAAACGGGGTCTGCCTAGTAGATTCCAATCGA
This sequence comes from Pinus tabuliformis, assembly GCA_031772625.1. Lineage (NCBI taxonomy): Eukaryota > Viridiplantae > Streptophyta > Pinopsida > Pinales > Pinaceae > Pinus > Pinus tabuliformis. Next base: position 1,436,702,043 of record CM062804.1, on the reverse strand, counting down.
AGGAAACGACTAGCTTGCTCGAAGGTGGGACCGAATAAACGGCCGGGTATGACTCTGACGAACTTCCTTCCCACGGTAAAAGAATGGGTAGATTTCCCCCATGTTCATTGGAGTCTGTGTTTACGAAAATAATTTGAACGATGTCGTTCTCATTCTCTTCGGTGATTGTATCATCTGAAGATGGACCTTTCGAAGACAAGACTGGGTTGACTGCCGCCTCAACCTTTTGAATTTCGTCTGGTATGGATTCAGCGGGTTTATCTTCAATGATATATGCTTCGACCAACCACAAATTTGTGTCGGTCGGATTTTCAACAAGCGATGGACTCGGCAAGAGTTTCTTGTATCCAGGAGGAAGCTGTAGCGGCGAAGCGGGATGGTTATCTAAGACTCTTTTAGCTTCATCCAGAAAGGGACAATGGTGGACGACATGATTGCCTTCGCACAGTTTGCAAGGAAATTTACGTCTTCCTTTCTGTCCAGAGACTTCATTTTCACTAGTTGATGGTGTGCTTTCAACATGATCACCAAAGGTTGATGACACCGGATTGTGCAAACGAGGAGACCAGTACCTTAAGATCTGGGGGATACAAGGACAATCTCGATGATAGTGGTCCCCTTTGCAAATGACACATGGAGATTTATGTCTAGACGGTTCCGTGTGTGGATTTTTGCTAGATGATGCATGGTTACCCCTTTTTGCCTTTGGCTCCTTCTTCTTCTTTTCCTTCTTCTCCTTCCCCTTATTCTCCTTCTTAGTTACTTGATTTTTTTATTTACTAGCTTCATCAAGCAAAGAGGAAGGAGGAGAGGGAGAAACAGATGAAGTAGAAGGTTGAGGGGTAATTCTAGTGTTGTTTAGTTGCTGACTTGATTGTTCAAGAATCATGATATTCTGAACGACAGAGGTCGAGAAGAGCCATATTGGCAAGCCAATCGTCAATCCTGGAAGTGAAAATGTGGCCATATGAGGTGCACCAACATCTCCCCAAGAGGAGAAAGGACCAGGATTTCCTCCAAGGGGAAATCCTTGGTTGGTGGACTCCATTTTCTCAACCTAAGACCAATGAGGGAACAGTGACATTATTCCGATTAAAATAAATTTTAGATGCTTTGACACAACTTGCTTTTTCAGTTTTTAAGAGTCGAGAAAAAACAAAAGATGATTCTAGTCGCCTTCAACTTTTAATGAGCCTGAAGTGACAAGTGATCAAATGGACCTTTTCCTTTAAGGAGTCTGAAAAGGAATGAAAGATACTACTCTGGAAATCTAGACAAAGGGATTACCAAACCATTCGCAAAACTGCAAAATACTTTTTACGGTACGACAGTCAATCTTCCCGAATGCTGTGTTCAGTGCATTGCGATCGATAGGGCAGAAGACACGGCTTCCTATGGATAAAGGATATAGCCTATTGTGGTCTCCCAATATATACTCAATGGTACATGGGAGCACAAGTCCATACTGGAACTTGTCGTCTCAAAGAGGAGGAATCACCCAACCTACGATGAAAGCGATAGTTACTAGGCTTTACGACGCCAGAATACGTCTCTAGCCTAGACTTCTACATGTTGTGCGTTAGCTTCCAAAGCGTTTTTATGTTCATTGAATTTATTTTACAGTTGATCTTTCTTAAGAAATTTTCCTTTTAGGTTCACCGCGTGATGTAGATATACAATTTCTAAAATGCAATCTAAGATGATAAACAATAGTTTAATCTTCTTTTTGCAATGAAAATCCTAGCTACTAAAGAAAGATAGATGATATTCTTTCAACATAGAGCAGAGAGCACACACTAGATGCACTGTCCTAAATCAAACCAACAAGCTGTCTAAATGAAAATGCACATGCATGTATTTGTTTTCCGCTTTCTTAATGTGTGAATGACATAGAGAATGTTGAGTACAAATCTGAATTATCTTTTCAAAGTGACAGTACTAACAAATTTCTCTTCAAAAACGAAAGGAAGATAATGACGACACTTTGCGACTTTGAATTGAAAACTACTTTCGACACTTGAAAAACTACTAATTCAAATCAAATACAAGAGTAACTGTATACTCGAACATCAAGAATGATAGGATTCTTTTCTTTGACTGTAAACGACACTTGCGACACTTCCAAATCAAAAGACAACAGTTTGATTATACTACTTTTTGTAAAAGAGAATTGTAAATGGCGCATAATACATAAAAACATTCACAATTCTTTGTACTATGGAGGCAGAATCATGCAAAGGAAGGGAGTTTCCACAGTGGTATACTGATCACAGACAACAAAACTCCTAAATAAAACTGAAGAGAGTGAAAAAAGAAACCAAAATCTAGAAGTAGAAGAGGTCTTATCTGATCAGCGCACCTGCAACACAGGGAAAGTGCGATGCAGCGCACCTACTGCACACGGGAGGTGCGATGCATCCAGATTCCCAAGAGGAGAAAGTGCGATGGTCCAGGGACGAGACTTCAACTTGGTTCTTGGTCACAGTTTGCAGCTTAGTTCAGGGATTTAGGCCGAGCTAATGATAGTCAGTAAATAGAAATCACAGGGGTTGATCTAATGAGGTTACTAGAGCCACCACTAGGGCAATTAGGATGTTTGCAAATCAATTATTTAGTTTATAAAAAAAACCCGAAGATACACTGAAGCAGCATTGATCTACTTTGCACTTGCATAAAAAATGCAGTTCAAAGGCTAGTTGGCTTAACTTCAGGCTTCATTTGTAAGTTTATAAAGCAAACAAGTATAAACAAGCAAACAAGCTATTCGCTCCCCAGCGGAGTCGCCATTTTGTTATCAGAAAATCTAGTGTCTATACAGAGCTACTAGTCCCAATAAGATGGGTAGCTATCTTAGAAACAAACAGATTAAAGTTAATTTCGTTTTCCTTTATGAGAAGTAGATAGGAGAGGATCAAAGAATAATAACCTTGATCTTTTGCTCGGTTCTTTGCTTGTTCCTTCTCCTCACCAACAGGTCTTTGTGCCTTCTCCCTTGACCACTCCGCTTCAAAGAGTACCTGTAAATTCAAAGTAGCATAATACCTTCAAAGTGCAGAGATCTACAATCATAAACTATATAGGACCATATATATATTGACCACACAAATGCATATATTATCAGACATAAAAGAACATGGAGGAAAACTTGAATAGCTTATTGATATAAAGATTAGAAGAGAGGATTACAACCCATTGATCTGACCCAGCATCATCCTCCCAGTATGAAAGCCCTTCTTCACCTCATGAAAATCTTAGATCACCCAACACTATGATATTCCACCAGAAAACCAACAACACTTCCTTACAAGATACAAAATTCCAGCCCCCTGGATCTCTGGGATGAGGGATCCATATATATATGATTGCAGGGAGGTGAGTCAGCTTCTAGGATTTTGATTAGTGTCTTCTCTCTGATAATTCTTGATTCCACTTGGAGATTGATGATATCTTACTCATCCGTGGGAAAATTCAGAGAGGCAAGTGTCACAGGAGAAGTTTCTGGAAGATTCCATGATCATCCACCTTGCAAACTGTCTCTTCCATTTATCCATTCTCGCCCATAACACCCTACAGAAGGGCTTTCTAGTATGCATCACACCTTTTACAATGGGCAAGTGAGATGCATCGCACCCTTAGCACTGATCAACCTGTATGGTCCAGTTTTGACCAGTTCTGAGCAGTTTTCTGTGGAGAACTTCTGGGAGATGATGTAATCAGCTGACCTTGTTCCTTTAGGGCATGAAACAACACTTTTAGGGACTCATAAGACCTTGGTTTATGGACATATATGATTGGGGTTGCCATGCCAAAAAATTTCTATAACAAAAGGTTAACTACAAAGCATCAAGAATGTCGTCGAACTCAGTCATTCATGCAAAGGAATTAAGGTTGATGGCATAGAACTGATTGAATTTGTTGATCAATCCAGTTAATGAAGTAGGTGTTTGTCATTTCTCCAACATGGTCCTCCTCATCTAGCTGTATAGGTGATAGTGACATAAATCCATCTTGTGTAATTAAGTCCTCTGATACCATGTTTCATTATTTCTCCTTTATGTGATTTAACATAATTAATGTATGTTCTCAAACTATGTGAATAAGTTGAAGCAAGGAGTTCCTTGTTAGTTCTTTTTTGTATGAAAAATATAGTGTGTGAATTTTGGATTGCTCATGCTGAGAAGAAAAAGAGAAGATCAGATTTTGCAGTGGCATTAAGAGAGTAGAGAGGAAGGAGGCCACTATTTTAGTCAATCGTTGAGGGTGCTCGCTCTATTTTCTCCAAAACCGCTTACCATTCAAGGGTGCCCCGATCAAACCACCGGTTTCCAGGGTGTGGGTCCCACCTTCGTACGATGGTGCTTTTTCGCTTTTCCACCCACGGTCCTCTGGCTCCCAACGTGATCGAGTGCTTAAGCCCTACCATTTCAGCCCTGTTTTCCCAGCGATGCACGTTAGCGTTAACGCGCATCGAAAATCAGCTCCTTTTCCCAATCCGGGGCTCCTAGGGGCTATTTTGACCTCCTTAATAGTCTCCATGGGCCTCGGTCACCGCACTTTGACCGAGGTCCTCGTCGATCCACGCCGGCTACCATGGCCACTAGTTCAGGGTGTTTTCGATTGCTATTTTGGATTCTTCAAGGGTTTGTTCGACTTGATTTAGTCACAGCTCTATGACAGTCATTTATGGATCTGATTCGGATCACAACATACCAACTAAAAAGCTTTTGGACCACCAAAATTTGGTTTTCTTCAAGCATCAACTAAGTGATGAAACTACTGTCTCACTTGTCCAATCTCAATCCACTTCTCACTGCTCGGCTTTGAACCTTTAAGCCCAATTCTGAGGTATTCCACCTGTCCACTATGCGTCGTCCTTACCTTCCTATCTAGCACTGTATCTTACTGCAACTCATTAAGATATTCAGGTAGTAGGTCATCAACAGAAGGCAATTGACTCTGCTCTTCAGGGTCCTCAATCATTGAAGGTTCAAACAACCTCAAGCAATCCGCATTCATGACTGAGTAGATGTGCATGTAAGATGGTAGATCAAGGCAAAAAGCATTCTCACCAATCTTCTAAAGTATCCTGAAGGGTCCATACCTGATAGGTTTTAGCTTCTTACCTTCACCTTGCATCCTTTCCTTGCTGATATACAGCCAGACTTGGTCTCCAACTTGAAAACTATGCTCCATCCGATGCTTATCATGCATAGCCTTGTACATGGCTTGGCTCTTTTCTAGCTGTTCCTATACTTCCTAGTGGATCTCCTGGATCTGTTCAATGAACCTAGTTTCTTTGTCCACATCACTGTGTCCATCAACCATGGTATCTTTACCAAAGACAAAATCCAAGGGAGACCTTGGTATGAAACCAAAGCAGGTCTCAAAAGGAGATCTCTGTGTAGAAGAGTGTTTGGCTCTATTGTAAGCATGCTACACATAGCACAAGTGCTCATCCCAAAGCTTAGGATGTTTGCTGCAATATCCTCTCAGTAACTGGATCACCGCCCTGTTAACTACTTCTGTCTGGCCATCTGTTTGTGGATGAAAAGTTGTGATTTTCTTTAATTTGGTGTCCATTAGTTCCCACAGACTGGACCAAAACTTCCCCACAAAATAGGTGTCTCGATCAGATATAATAGAAGTGGGTAATCCAAAATGAACCCATACATGTTCAAAGAATAATTTTGCAGTTTGTTCAGTTGTAATCTGTTTACTACAGGGTATCAAAATACACATTTTGCTGAACCTATCCACAACAACATATAGATAATCATGACCTTTCCTAGATTTAGGCATTCCTCCAACAAAATCCATGGAAATGCTCTCCCAAGGGTGAGAAGGAACTGGAAATGGAGTGTACAAGCCTAGTTTTCTGTTGTTGGGCTTGCTTTTAGCACACATAGCACACCCCTTTACATATCTAGAAACTATCTCACTCATTCTCGGCCAATAACATAACCTTTGTAGTTGTGCAACTGTTTTACTTACCCCAAAGTGACTTGATATCAGAGAAGTGTGTGCTTCTCTAATTATCTTTGCTCTCTTAGTTTGTGGAATACAGAGTTTCCCACAATGATATAAGTCGGTCCTTCACATGATAGTCTGATTCTTCTATTATTTTGCCTTGACTCAAAGTTGCATATACATCTTTAAAGTCCATATCCTGAGCATACTATTCTATATAGCTTTCATGTAGCACAAAATTATTCTTAAGTATGGTAGATGCATTTATAATGGGTCTAGATAACATGTCTGCAACCTTGTTATGTATGCCCTTTTTATATCTGATGACTAAATGAAACTGTTGTAGAAAACCCATCCATCTGTAATGTCTTGATTGTTGCAACTTAGTTTGGGAGTGTAGATATTGAAGTGGTCGATGATCAGTATGTATTACTGTTTCTTTTCCCATTAAATAATGTTTCCTCTTTTTCACACTCTGAACTAATGCATACAATTCTTTATCATAGGTAGGATAGTTAACTACTGCAGGATTAAAAGTCTTAGAATGATAACATATGGGTTTACCGTGCTGTGTCAACACTGCTCCCATGGCATAGTCACTAGAATCAGTTTGGTTCTCAAATGGTCTTTGTAGATCTAGCAGTGCTAGTATGGGTGCTGTACTAATTTTTTCTTTCAAGGTGTCGAAGGCTTTCTGCTATTTTCCTCCCCACTGAAACACCTTGTTCAATCTTGTCAAAGCATGTAAGGGAGTTGTAATTGAGGAGAAATTTGAAATGAACTTCCTCCAATACTGTGCTACTCCTAAGAAGCTTCTCACTTATGTAGCAGACTTGGGTTTAGGCCAGTTTACAATGACTGCCACTTTAGAGGGATCTATTTTCAATTCACCTCCCCCTACTATATGACCCAAATAATTTAGAGAGGTTTTGCCAAATTCACATTTGGAGAGTTTAACATAAAGTTTTTCTCTTTTCAAAACATCTAATGTCTGCTTAACATGCTTTAAATGTTCTTCCCATGTTTTAATAAAAATCAGAATGTCATCTAGATACACAATAACAAAATCATCAAGAAAAGGTCTGAGTACATCATTCATTAATCTCATGAAAGTAGCAGGGGAATTGGTCAAGCCAAAAGGTATAACCAGCCATTCATACAATCCCTGCTTTGTTTTGAAAGAAGTCTTCCATGCATCTTGCTCTGCAACTCTGACCTGATGGTATCCACTGTGCAAATCCAGCTTGGTGAAATAAACAGCTTCCTTCAATTGATCTAAAAGATCATCTATGCGAGGAAGGGGATAACGATTTTTGATCGTTATTTTATTCAGTACTCAGTAGTCAATGCACATTATCCACGAGCCATCTTTCTTTCTCACCAAAATGATTGGTGACCCACATGGTAATGTGCTAGGCCTGATGAACCCTTTCTCAAGCAACTCCTGCACTTGCTTCTTGATTTCAGCATTCTCTAAAGTAGATAACCTGTACATCCCAATGTTAGGCAAAGGAACATCTTGCTGCAAAATAATATCATGTTCTATTCCCTTTTTGGGTGGTAGACCTTGAGGTTCTTCAAACAAGACATCATACTCTGAAACAATCTTTTCTATATCAGCTTGCTGATTAGAATTACAACCCTCAAATACATTGGTTTTATCATTTTTCTTTTCCTTTACAACCATTAGTAAGAACTATTTGCATGAATTTATCATTCTTTTCATCTGTCCTGAGTTTATGAGAGCATAACTATTCTTGAGCTTATGAGCTCTTACAAAGTATTCAATTCCATCTTTAACAAGTAGATACTTGTTCTCAGCTCTATAGAAAATTTCCTTTCTATCATACAAGTAAGGACTTCCTAAAACAATTCCACATATATCTAAAGGAATTATTGTTGGCATTATGATACATATGTTGTACTTGATGGCAACCCACTCATCTCAGATGATAAATTATAGTGCAGCAAAGTTCACGCACTTTCATGAAGATAAAAGTTTCTTTCATGTAGAGAAAAGTTCACGCAATTTTATGCAAAGAAAAGTTTATTTCATGTAGAGAAAAGTTCACGCACTTTTATGCATAGAAAATTTTATTTCATGTAGAGAAAAGTTCACGCACTTTTATGCAGATAAAAGTTCCTTTCATGAAGAGAAAATTTCACGCACTTTCATGGTTGGCTCATGGTATTAGTCCGACAGTTTTTGATCCTATGGTTTTGGTCCGTGGTATTGCATCCAAAAGTGTTGATCTCACGCACTTTCATGGTTGGTTCATGGTATTAGTCCTATAGTTTTTGATCCTATGGTTTTGGCTCATGGTATTGCATCCAAAAGTGTTGATCTCACGCACTTTCATGGTTGGTTCATGGTATTAGTCCAACAGTTTTTTGATCCTATGGTTTTGGACCGTGGTATTGTGGAAGGCCTAAGACAATAAAAGAGGAAGGAGATCATTTGGCAAAGAATCATTGAATGAATTGAATATCTAATAAGTGCTAGATCTGAAATATTTGTGATTGGGTTATGGTGCAGATCTGGATCTGAATGAAGGAGGAACCTTAGCGCATAAAGAAGGATAAGTTCTTTTGATGGGTCATAATCTTTATGCTTGAATAATAGTATCTTTGCATGATTTTGATCTGTTATATGAGGCGCATGCTTGATCTATAAATCTAACGAACTGGGTTAATTAGTGTCTGAATATTTGAAAGAAGGAATTATCCTTTATAGATCTGCACGCAGGTTTCAGGTTGTTGAAGTAGCGTATATATTTTATCTAGCTGACTCTGTTTATTGCTGCAGTATTCTGGGTTCAGAATTTGGTGTGTGGTTACTGTTACTGTGTTCTGGGTACAGCTGTCAGAGAAGTGTTTACTTGATTCAGTGCTAATTGGGAAAAGGAGATTGTTTGATGCAGATATACTTGATGATTGATTGATGTTCATGGATCCAGTCTGAAAATTTATGAAACGTGGTCCTTGGAAGAAATAGAAGGTTGTAGCCTTCAGTAGGCCAGCACCTACGTACTAGTATCTTGGCTAGTACAAGAGCTAAGGGGGTTGTAGCTCCCTTCCAGGAGAAGCTGGAGAACGAGAGAGGGTTGTAGCTCTCTGCAGGTTGTAGCCTGCGTAGTGGTAAAGGACTGCACCAGTACAAAATCATTGTAAAAGGAGTTTCTAATTGAGAGAAGATAGAGACATATTGCAGTAGGTGGTTTTCACCCACATTGGGTTTCCACCTTATATCTGGTGTTCTTTTGTGTGACTATTTTCTTTTCTTGTTCCTGCTCATTATTTTATGATACTAACATACAAAGTAATGATCAATATTTGAAGAATTATTCAAAGTATAAATAAGGAATATATATTGATAAGAATTTGATAATACTGATTCACCCCCCCCCCTCCTCTCAGTATTATTTCCAACAATTACATCTAACTCAACCTCATCTACAAATGCCGACCCAAAAGAAAACTTGAGTTTGCAATGTCTAGTCACTTGTAGTTGTGCTTTATCATTCAACCATCCTAATGGGTATGGTTTCTTATGAGGTGTAGTTGCTAATCCCAATTTCTTTACAATTGCTTCAAAAATCAGATTTACTTGTGAGCCACTATCAAACAAAGTATGAATCTTTTGATATTTGGAAACAACTCAAATACGGAAAAGCTCACGCCTTTTTCTCTCATGTTCTTCATCAGTAAAAGATTGAGCAAAATTACTAGTAGATGCTTCAGAATTCTTACCTTTCATACCTGTGGCTGCAATGATTGTTTCATCTCCTGAGTCTGACCCCAAATCCTTCTGAATAGCTACAGTAGTCATCTTATTCTTTCCCTCAGACTTCTTAGGCCTTAGCTCTGGATGCAGAATCCAACAGTGCTCATCATCATGCCCCTCCTTTTTTAGCCTTCCTTGCTTTCCATTTTTTATTTTTTTTCTCCTTTCTCTAGCTTACAGTGGGTTGGGATGGTCCCCCAACTTCTGGATTTCCATTCTTTCCTCTTGCTTCTAGATGAGTAGCTTGTATAGATACCTCACCTATACTAGTGGGATTAAACATGAGGATAGTGTGCCTCATGTAGCTGTGTAGACCCCCAATGTACTTCAAAAGAGTTTCTGGTGAGGCTAATGAAATACCTAACATCAATGCTCTCTTTCGGAACTCTTGAGTATACCCTTGTACACTTTTCCCTTTCAACTGCCGAAGAGTTTTCCAACTCATCATGGCTTGTTGCATGTAGGCCAATGGATAGAAATGCTTTCTGATGGCAGAAACAAAGTCACTCCAGATAGAGATGGTCTTACCATGCTTCTTCACATCAACTTGGGTTTTGCCTTCCCACCAAACCAAGGCAGTGCCCCCTAGGTGAAGGCTTTCCAGCTGAATCTTGCTCTTGTCTGAGTCTATATTTTGTACTTTGTAATACACATCAATTTGTCTTATCCAATTGTCCAACTTTTCAGCATTCAACTCTCCATCATATATATGCAAATCAAAATTAACATCTAACTTAATCAAAGATGCTTTCTTATTATGCACAGGGCTACTAGGAGGTGTAGGGAAGCTTTCTTCTTTCCCCTTTCGTTTGAAGTGGTCATGGGAATGAGATTCATATTCTTCTTTATCTTGCTTAGAGCCTGATGAATTTTCACCCTTTTGCTTTCTAAAGTCCCTATACATTTCTTCCACCATGGACTTTATAACTAGGAAACTTTCTAGGAATTGAGAGTCTGGCCCTATAAAACCTTATTTTGACATTGTCTTTCGAGAATAGACTATTCCAATTTCAGGATTAGTTTCCACCAATTCTCCTTCTCCTAATTTGAGCTTTGATCTAGTGAACATTCATAGCTAAACCAACACAAGCTTGTCTAACTTTATAGCATAGAACTCTGATACCACTTGATCTGATAATCACCCTATGAGTGACCTCAGTTAAGATTTATTAAAAACGAGGTATTACAGACCCATGTGATGGTGTGTGTGTTCTGTGTTATTGAAACAACGGATTGATCAGATTGCAAATACATAGAACATAAATGGAAGACAACAGAGAAATACAGTAAGCAACACAAAGACACAAACAATTTTTAATAAGGAGTTCACCCTATTCTCCAAGGCTACATCTCCGGTCCAGCTTCAGTGGTGGCCTTATTTTATTATGTATTTGAGCAGAGAAAATACAATAAAGGGACTCAATATGAGTTCTCTTGAAGCAGATTTTGCTTGGCGGGGTGGTTCTTGGATTCCCCAAGCCACTTGGAGTACACAGACTCTTGTTCTTCCTACCAGCTCTATGACCCTTAGTCTATAGTGGAAAGAGCCAATTGTGATGCTCAATCCGGACAGATTCCTCTATGGGAAGGCTTGATTCTTCAATCTCTTTGGTGCTCGATGCTGCCTGTGATTAGCTCGGCCCTCTATCTCCTCTACTTGGCTTTACTGCTGTCTGTGCTCAGTCCTCATCTCAGGGTTCACTGTTCACTTTCTCTCTTGGTCGCTTGGACTCTTCGATCTGAATCTCTCTTCTGATCTCCCTCGTTCACTGTCTCTACTCATGGCTTTAGCCATTCGACCTCCGTGCCCGTTCGTTTCCTCTCCTTCCTTTGTCGATTCACCTGTCGCATGTGTGCTTGGAATTCCCTATTCAACATCAGCATAATGCTCAGGAAGTAGCCACGTGTCTCCATCGAAACTGCGCTAGCCTACTTGTTGATTCGTTGCTTTCTCCACCATGGCAGTCAACGGAGTCCAAATCCTCTTAAATCGCAGCTTAATCCCTTGTCAATTCTGCTCTGTCTATCGGGCGCAATCTCAGCCGTTAGATCTGGGCTCCTCCAGATCCAACATCATTCGTACTAGTATCTTGGCTAGTACAAGAGCTAAGGGGGTTGTAGCTCCCTTCCAGGAGAAGCTGGAGAATGAGAGAGGGTTGTAGCTCTCTACAGGTTGTAGCCTGCGTACTGGTAAAGGACTGCACCAGTACAAAATCATTGTAAAAGGAGTTTCTAATTGAGAGAAGATAGAGACATATTGCAGTAGGTGGTTTTCACCCACATTGGGTTTCCACCTTATATCTGGTGTTCTTTTGTGTGACTATTTGCTTTTCTTGTTCCTGCTCATTATTTTATGATACTGACATACAAAGTAATGATCAATATTTGAAGAATTATTCAAAGTATAAATAAGGAATATAGATTGATAAGAATTTGATAATACTGATTCATCCCCCCCTCTCAGTATTATTTCCAACAATTACATCTAACTCAACCTCATCTACAAATGCTGACCCAAAAGAAAACTTGAGTTTGCACTGTCTAGTCACTTGTAGTTGTGCTTTATCATTCAACCATCCTAATGGGTATGGTTTCTTATGAGGTGTAGTTGCTACTCCCAATTTCTTTACAATTGCTTCAAAAATCAGATTTACTTGTGAGCCACTATCAAACAAAGTATGAATCTTTTGATATTTGGAAACAACTCAAATACGGAAAAGCTCACGCCTTTTTCTCTCATGTTCTTCATCAGTAAAAGATTGAGCAGAATTACTAGTAGATGCTTCAGAATTCTTACCTTTCATACCTGTGGCTGCAATGATTGTTTCATCTCCTGAGTCTGACCCCAAATCCTTCTGAATAGCTATAGTAGTCGTCTTCTTCTTTCCCTCAGACTTCTTAGGCCTTAGCTCTGGATGCAGAATCCAACAGTGCTCATCATCATGCCCCTCCTTTTTTAGCCTTCCTTGCTTTCCATTTTTGATTTTTTTTCTCCTTTCTCTTGCTTACAGTGGGTTGGGATGGTCCCCCAACTTCTGGATTTCCATTCTTTCCTCTTGCTTCTAGATGAGTAGCTTGTATAGATACCTCACCTATACTAGTGGGATTAAACATGAGGATAGTGTGCCTCATGTAGCTGTGTAGACCCCCAATGTACTTCAAAAGAGTTTCTGGTGAGGCTAATGAAATACCTAACATCAATTCTCTCTTTCGGAACTCTTGAGTATACCCTTGTACACTTTTCCCTTTCAACTGCCGAAGAGTTTTCCAACTCATCATGGCGTGTTGCATGTAGGCCAATGGATAGAAATGCTTTCTGATGGTAGAAACAAAGTCACTCCAGATAGAGATGGTCTTACCATGCTTCTTCACATCAACTTGGGTTTTGCCTTCCCACCAAACCAAGGCAGTGCCCCCTAGGTGAAGGCTTGCCAGCTGAATCTTGCTCTTGTCTGAGTCTATATTTTGTACTTTGCAATACACATCAACTTGTCTTATCCAATTGTCCAACTTTTCAGCATTCAACTCTCCATCATATATACGCAAATCAAAATTAACATCTAACTTAATCAAAGATGCTTTCTTATTATGCACAGGGCTACTAGGAGGTGTAGGGAAGCTTTCTTCTTTCCCCTTTCATTGGAAGTGGTCATGGGAATGAGATTCATATTCTTCTTTATCTTGCTTAGAGCCTGACGAATTTTCACCCTTTTGCTTTCTAAAGTCCCTATACATTTCTTCCACCATGGACTTTATAACTAGGAAACTTTCTAGGAATTGAGAGTCTGGCCCTATAAAACCTTATTTTGACATTGTCTTTCGAGAATAGACTCTTCCAATGTCAGGATTAGTTTCCACCAATTCTCCTTCTCCTAATTTGAGTTTTGATCTAGTGATCATTCACAGCTAAACCAACACAAGCTTGTCTAACTTTACAGCATAGAACTCTGATACCACTTGATCTGATAATCACCCTATGAGTGACCTCAGTTAAGATTTATTAAACACTAGGTATTACAGACCCATGTGATGGTGTGTGTGTTCTGTGTTATTGAAACAACAGATCGATCAGATTGCAAATACATAGAACATAAATGGAAGAAAACAGAGAAATACAGTAAGCAACACAAAGACACAAACAATTTTTAATAAGGATTTCACCCTATTCTCCAGGGCTACATCTCCGGTCCAGCTTCAGTGGTGGCCTTATTTTATTATGTATTTGAGTAGAGAAAATACAATACAGGGACTCAATATGAGTTCTCCTGAAGCAGATTTTGCTTGGCGGGGTGGTTCTTGGATTCCCCAAGCCACTTGGAGTACACAGACTCTTGTTCTTCCTACCAGCTCTGTGACCCTTAGTCTACAGTGGAAAGAGCCAATTGTGATGCTCAATCCGGACAGATTCCTCTATGGGAAGGCTTGATTCTTCAATCTCTTTGGTGCTCGATGCTGCCTGTGATTAGCTCGGCCCTCTATCTCCTCTACTTGGCTTTACTGCTGTCTGTGCTCAGTCCTCGTCTCAGGGTTCACTGTTCACTTTCTCTCTTGGTCACTTGGACTCTTTGATCTGAATCTCTCTTCTGATCTCCCTCGTTCACTGTCTCTACTCATGGCTTTAGCCATTCGACCTCCTTGCCCGTTCGTTTCCTCTCCTTCCTTTGTCGATTCACCTGTCGCATGTGTGCTTGGAATTCCCTATTCAACATCAACATAATGCTCAGGAAGTAGCCACGTGTCTCCATCAAAACTGCGCTAGCCTACTTGTTGATTCGTTGCTTTCTCCACCATGGCAGTCAACGGAGTCCAAATCCTCTTAAATCGCAGCTTAATCCCTTGTCAATTCTGCTCTGTCTATCGGGCGCAATCTCAGCCGTTAGATCTGGGCTCCTCCAGATCCAACATCATTCGCACATCGAGCGTGATTGATTTGATTGACCGATAACGTGTGATCGCGGTAGTTTCTCTCTCTCCTCCACTACCCACGGTCCTCTGGCTCCCAACGTGACCGAGTGATTAAGCCCTACCATTTCAACCCTGTTTTCCCAGCGATGCGCGTGCATCGAAAATTAGCTTCTTTTCCCAATCCAGGGCTCCCAGGGGCTATTTTGACCTCCTTTGTAGTCTCCATGGGCCTCGGTCAGCGCGCTTTGCCTGAGGTCCTTGACATTCCACGCCGGCTGCCATGGCCACTGGTTCAGGGTGTTTTCGATTGTTGTTTTGGATTTTTCAAGGGTTTGTTCGACTTGATTTAGTCACAGTTCTATGATAGTCGTTTATGGATCCAATTCGGATCAGGAAGAAGGAGTAGTGGATCTCAAAGGGGAGATCATTAGTGCTCTCAATGAGTTAAATAATGCCAAAAAGAAGAAAAAGAAACTAAAAGAGTAGTCATTGTCAGTTAAAGAAGGTATGTAAAAATTTGATAATGAGGGGTTTTTTTATTAAAGAGAAAAACTTGAAGAAACCATTAAAATCAAATACAACCTAACACTTTAATTAGAAGAAAAAAAAGAGGTGTGAAAAAGTAGAGGATATGAATAGAATCTTGAAGCAAGAGGAGATTATTTCAAAAGAATGTAAAGGAGAAATTTTGTTCCTAAAAGTCAAGTTGGAGGAAGGAAAAAGAAAGGAATAGGTTCTAAATGATTTGATCAATCTCGAACGGGAAGAGAATTTTCACAATTTAGAACTAGAAATCATATATTTGAGAATAGAACTTGAGATTTCAAAAACTAAGAAGGATTTGGACAGAAAATTTGTTGAAGGGATAGAGAAATTGAATCAAATTTTGAGCAGTAAAGGTCCCTAGCAAATAAGGCAGTTTTGGGATACTTTGAATCACAAAAATCTTCTAAAGGAAAGACCGGTTTCAAGTTTGTAGGATTCTAAGGCCCTCAAATCTTTGCAAAAGTATTACAAGGTGAATATAAACCAAAACCAAGTCAGAGAAGCACTCAAAATTAGAGCAAAAATACTAACTTCTTAAATATCCCTCCACATGGAGATGTAAATCAATCAAAAAGACAACAAAGGTACAAGCAACCAACTCAAGCTCATCATTTTTAAAATATTAGGTACCTAATATTGTTCTATGGACATTGCTATAAATGTCATATCTTTGGATATGAAGGCATTAATTGTAGAATTGTTAAAATTTAAAGAGATGAAAATCTCAGATATAGAAATTATCAAAATTGTCAAAATTCTAGAGCTTGAAATTCACTCTCTAGTAATAGGAACCCTTTCTCTCCCCTGATGGATGAAATTGAATTATTCAATTATAATAATTTTGGTTTCCAAGAAAGTGATTGCAAAAGTAGGTTTGAGTACTCTTCCAAAAAAAAGTACATTGAGCAGCAAACATACCCTAGGGATAAGAGGAGTTGGAGGTATAATATTGAGAAAATCGAGGAATGTGGACTTGCTCTTTCTGCACATGATCAAGAAAACAAATGGTATGTAGATAGTGGCTACTGTAGACACATGATTGGGGACAATAGAAAAATTCTTGTTTCTGACATAAAAATATAAAGGGGATAATGTCACCTTTGGAAATAATTCTCTAGAGAAAATTATGGGGAAGGGCATATTCAGTCTTGATGACAAGACTAATGCCCAAAATGTAAGTCAAACGTGTGATAATGGCTATAATGTGATTTTTCAGTCTAAATACCATGAGATTTAGAAAGTAAAGAATGGGAAGCTTGCGGGAAAGGCCGCCAGACCTCACAACAATGTGTATGTGTTTGATGATTCCAGAGTAAGTTGCTACTTGATTAATACAAATCAAACTTGGCTATGGCACATAAGACTTGGTAATATAAATTTCGACAACCTAATAAATAAAAGAAAAATAGAAGTAGTCAAAGGACTACCAAGACTGTCAAAGCCTAATAACTGAATGTGCAATTCATTTCCGTTTTGAAAGTAGATAAGGAATGAATTTAAGACAAATTAATTTTCAACCTATAAACCTATGGAGCTGGTTCACACTGATATATTTGGTCCTACAAGGACAAATAGCCCAAAAGGAGAAAGGTAATTTATTTTATTTATTGATGATTTACCAAGGCCACTTGGATAATGTTGTTGAAAGAAAAATCAAAAGCACTGCAAAAGTTCAAGATGTTTAAAGCTCGGGTTGAAAATCAGAAACATCTAAAGATGAAATGATTAAAATTAGGCAGAGGAGGAGAATTCACCTCATGAGAGTTTGACTAATTTTATGAATAACATGGCATAAGAATGAAATACTCTATTGTTAGAACACCACAACAAAATGGAGTAGTAGAGAGAAAGAAAAAAACAGTTCAGGAAATGGCTAGAGCAATGATGGATGAAAGGGAGGTTCCACACACTTTCTAGGAGAAGCAACCATCTATCTAGAAAATAGGACACAAATCATGCCTAATAATGATAAGGCTCCTTATGAATTGTGGAAAGTGAGACCAACATCAGTGAAACGCTTCAAGGTATTCAAGAGAAAATGTTATATCAAGAGAAATGATAAAGATATTGGAAAATTCAACTTTTGAGCCGATGAAGGTATATTTATTGGGTACTCAGCCAAGAGTAAAGGCTATAAGTGCTTTGAAAAGAGGAAAAAAAGGGTTGAATATTGCATTGATATTGTAGTGGATGAAACACTGCCACATTTAGAGCCACTAGAGAAAACAAGAACTTGGGTGAAGAAGAAAATTCAACCTCTAGATTCTTAGATCAAACAAAAGAAGGAGCAAAAGAATAAGATGAAGAAGAAGTTGCAACATGAAGGCACAAAATCCCTTCCAAGTATGTGCATAAACAACACCTAGAAAGTCAAATTATAGGTGATCGTATCTTTGGTTTTCAAACAAGGAGGACATTCCTTGGGAGTCCAACCTACATAAATATTATCTTGCTGTCACAAATCGAGCCCAAAAGTCTCAGTCAGGAAAGTGAATACAAGTTTTGGATGAAGGAAATGAATGAAGAATTGGACCAAATTATAAAAAATGACACTTTTGAGCTTGTCTCTAGGCCCAAAGGAAAAAAAATTAGAGGCACTAAATGGGTCTTTAAGAATAAGATAAACAAGGAAGGACAAGTGATAAGGAAAAAAGCAACATTAGTTTGCAAATGATATCCATAGATAAAAGGAATAGATTTTGAAGAGATGTTCGCACTAGTAGAAATATTGAAAGTCATCAAAATGTTTCTTGCTTTTTCCAGCCATAAAAATATCAAATTATATCAAATGGATGTGAAATTATCCTTTCTCAATGGAGATCTAGAAGAAGTATATATAGAACAACCATAAAGGTTAGTGCTCTAAGAAATAAAATATTATGTTTGCAGGAAAAAGGCTCTGTATTGGCTCAAACACACCCCTAGACCTTGGTATTCCAATTTGGATAAATATTTTCAGCAACAAGGTTTCAAAAGAGGGACTGCATATAGTAATTTGTATATAAAAATATGAAAATTACCATTTGCTAGTTGTAACTTATGTAGATGATATTATCTTTCACAATGATTTGGAATAGAAAGGAAATTGGTTTTCTGAGTCAATGCATAAAGAATTTGAGATGTATATGATAGGAGAATTTCCATTCTTCCTTGAGCTAAAAATTACTCAATCTAAAAATGGCATTTTCATCTCCCAATCAAAGTATTTAAGAGAAACAGCGAAGAATTTGGAATGGAATAATGCACATGAGTTAGTAGCGCCATGGTTATTGGCTATAATATATGTAAAACGTATGAAAATCCTCTTGTAAATCATACAACTTACATATCAATGATTAGAGTCTTGTTGTATCTAACTACCTCAAGACTAGATATAATGCAAGAAGTAGGCCTGGTGGCCAAATTTTAAGCCATCCCTAGAGAAAGCCATGTCAATGCTATAAAAAGGATTTTCACATACTCACAAGGCACAACAGACGTTGGTTTATGGTATACCAGGGGAAAATACTTTAAATAAAATCTTACATTGATGTTGATTGGGTAGGAAACCTTGATGATAGGAAAAGAACCTATGGAGAAAAATTCTTTTTGGGATATTGTCTTGTGTCTTGGATTAGAAAAAAAACAATACTCAATCTCAGTATCTACGGCTCAAGCATAGTACATTGCTGCAGCCACTTGTTGCACACAAATTATTTGTATGAAACATATAGTAGAGGACATCAAGGTAGAGTTGAATGATTTAATTCCAATCATGTGTGACAATACTAGTTCTATCAACATATTTAAAACTCATGTCATGCAATCAAATACCAAGCATATTCCAATTAAGTTTCATTTTTTAAGAGAATAGGTTGCTGTTAATGTTGTTTGACTTGAATATGTGGCCACTAATGAGTAGCTTGCATATGTATTCAAAAAACCTTTGGCATGACAATATTTTGAGTATATCAGGAAACAAATAGGTGTTGTTTCTCCTACAACAAAATAACTCAATTTGAATGACTTTTGGAAACTACTTAGCTTGTTAGTTAAATTAAAAGGTAGGCTACATAGTTTCAAGGGGAGTTTCTTTCATTTGGCTTATCCATTTCCATTTATCTCAAAAGGGGAGAATAAATTTTTGAGTAAATTGATGATTATAAATTCCAGTGGGAGTGCAGTATGGAGAGAGCCATGCTTGGCTTTAGGGTGAGATGCTACAACAAGGTCCGGAAGAGTTTCCATCAATGACGAGGTTTAGAAATGTTTCCATCAATGCCAAAGTAGGAGATTATTAAGTATAATGTTTTTATTGATGTCAAAGGGAAATGATGATTGATGCATGGTGTTTCAAGTTCAGGGGGAGTCTTATGGTTGTTGTAGCCTTTAATAGAGAACTTTCATAGTAGCAGGTCAATTAAAGAAGCTAAAATATTATAAATATTATGGTTGGATGAGCTAGGAATAGAAGGAATTTGTGCCTCAGTAGATGAAATCATATGCTCTTAAAAATGGCATAGTTGGATGGTGCTTGGAGAGAGATTTCTAATGATAGGTTGAAGTCTAAAAAATGATTCTTGGAGCGAAAGATATGGCCAGCCAAATTTTGTCAAAAAGTCAAAAGGCAGGGTTCTAAGCCTCAAGGTTTTGTCTCTCCCATGTGTTTTGTGAGGATTTTTTTTTTAACAAATTTTGACTTCGGTGGATTTTGGAGCAGAATGTGGTAGCATAGAGTTGGCTACTTTTAAGCTCAGGAGAAAATTGCATGAGTCCTACTTGGGAGACGTCACCCCATAATTTTTTCCTTAGGCGTTTCGATGGTAATGTAGGACCAAAGTCTCGGGGATCTAGGGTACGAGGTGAGTTGGCACAAATGAATACAATGAATGTGATGGCATCCCAATTCGAAGCTTAGTAGAGATGGAGGAGGAAACTCCATACGACACATCATCCCAAAGGGTTTTACCCCATAAGATCCAAAAAGAGCATGAGGAAAAACTTCTGGGTACATGGAACCAGGTGGATGTTGCATCTAGATGGTTGAGAGATATGCACTGCTTGGAAGAGAAGAGGACCCCATGGATAGCTCACCCCAAAAGTTCTTCCTGAGAGTTTCAAAGGAATCTCACAACCAAAGTTCCAGGGAGACGGAGAAGTGTTGGAGGCATGTAACATTAAAAGTTAAAATCCTAGCCTTTCAAATTTATAAAGAAATATCAATGAAAAACTAAGGGCTTGCACCCTCCCTTCCTCTAATTTGGTGAAAACATGGACCAATAGTTGAAGTATAAGTGGCACAATACCATTGGTGGACAAAAATGATGTGAATAAAAATTGGAAACCATGGTTAGATGTTGATGTAAACTTCTCAAAGAAATGGAATAATGTTAGCATGACATAAGACAGACACATGACAGCCTAGGAAAGTGACATGTGGCATGCATATTTGGCACTTTCAGGTGGCCAAGGGGGTTGAACATGAGTGACACATGGCAGCACTCAACAAGTGACACATAGCATCCTTGCAAAGGTGGTACACAGGTTTGAAAGGACACATCCTCCTAGAATAATAACCCTAGAAGTCTATGAGAGTGCATAAGCATAAATGTTTGGGGAGGTGGTTCTAGGGCATGGTGGCATCCAAGTGGTGAAGATACATTATCTTCTCTATTTTTGATTGGTCTATATGTGTGAAGAAACGAACCACAAGGACACATCCTCTTGGGCCCCGAAAGGCTAGGAAACCTAACAATTTCTAAGGGATTTGTAGGTGTTTTATTCAGGTTGATGAGGACCTGGGGTGAGCTGGTATAGGTGTAGAGGGGAGGACTAATAGAGACAAGATGGTTCACATATGGGGACCCCACCAGGACACATCACCCTGGAGGTAACTCCCTGAGAGTTTTCTTTGTGGAACAGTTCGAAATGCCTAGGGTGACTAGGTACTAAGACACAACAGTGAGAATGAGGTTGGCCCAACACTACAGTCTACTATTTGGCAAGGCCATGTATTCTTGAAAGGCTATGGATTAGCACAAGCATGGAGAAAGGTGGTCCACTAGGACACATGACCCCAAAGGCACACCATTGTGAATCGTTGGGGTTACAAATATAAGTGATGGCAAAGTTGTCAGCATTTGATAGATTTGTCAAGTGACTGAAGGCATGCCTAATATTCATCTTTGCGAAGGTTTTGTGTGTTAAGTGACCAAGGTATTTACATGATTATTACAATGAAAAGACACAGTGGAGAGTTTAAAAGGACCTTTGGGATATATGATGAAATGTGCTTGAGGGATTAACTTTGTGTGTTGATTTGTATAGATTGGGAGGTACTCCCACAACCCTAGGCCACTGGGTTTGGGATAAGTTTACCCACAAGTGGCTTTGCGAGTAGTGTACCAAAGTAGCGGGTTTTGTACCCAAAGTTGTGGGTGTAAACCCAAATGAAGAAACTAATATTTTCTTCATTGATGCTTGAGAGACACCCTTGAAGGGCTAAAGGGCACCTAAGGCATCAAGAGGTGTCTCGATCAAATGAAATAAATCTATTTTCTAATGTTAGTTGGGTTTCATGAAGCAAACTCAAGTCAACTAGGGTTTATGTCATGACCCTTGAGGGCTAATCGATTCCCTCATGAAGACTATAAGAAGGAAAGAGATGAGTCCCATTTGATCACCATCCAAAGTGTGATTCATCAATAGAATACTACATAAGAAGGTCATAGACCTAAAAGAGCCTATTTGTGAGGAAGAAGAAGGATGTGCTTTGGTATTTTCTCTTGATTTTTGGTAGGTCGATCTCAAGAAGGGTTGGACGTGGGTTATTATAGGCACAAGTTTTTTTCCTTATGTGTGATACTTTTGTTTTTGGGCCACAAAAGTTTTTATATGAAAAAAGTGAGTCATGAACTTTGTTTAGGGATGGGAGAAGAGGGCACGTAAAGGTTGTAGTCTCCTCTATAATAGTGTATAGATTGCGGGCTAGTAGAAAGAGTCATCACGTGGTTTGGGTGACTATATGACCATAGTTTTAGAGGTGGCTTCAGGTCTTAAGGTGTTTGCAGGTTGAAACTGTGTTAGGCCAATATTTGCAGGTTGTTTGGTGCCCAGAGCCATGGTATCTTAAGGGATTAAGATGAGTGCCTAAGACGGATGGTTTGTGGTCTTAAAGTTTGATGAAATGGATGACTTGGAAGGTCTGTCTTAAGGGCTTAGGATTTTTTTTTTTTATAGGCCCTAGTTAGGGATTCTTACTATGCCTAACAATTAAGTAAATCTACCTTAGTAATTCTAGAATTTCATGCTCAAGTTTATGTTCTTTGGAGAGAACCAAGTGATAGAAGACATCTATGATAAGGCAGAGAAAATAGAGTGATTTGAGACTATGATTGACCTATGTTTAGGCCAAGGTTTGTCTCAAGTATGGTACTACGTTTAGGCTACATATCTTAGGAGTAAAAGGGGTCGAAGTTTGTAATCAAGTCGACAGAAAGTGTACAAAGAAGGCATGTTACAAATGGACTGTTACAATGGAAGAAGAAGGGTATTGAAGGGTCTATTCATAGTGTTTGAATAGTAGTTCACTGTTGTCCAAGTATAGTGATGTTTGAGGACTAAAATCACTATTAGGAGGAAACTAGTTATATGCCCTAAGGACTCATATTATGAGGAGAAAAAATAAGTCATAAGAGCTAGTTGATATTGTGCCCTAGTTCAATGAATAAGGATTAGATTTATAATTAATAAGAGGAAAGTTTGATGAAGCCCTAGTTCAGTGGTTTCATGATTGGTAAAACAATGATAAGAGGGATGGTTGTTGAGCCCTAGTTCAGTCATCTAAGGGGAAGCTAGAAGAATGATAACTTGGATGAATATGAATACCTCATGCACAATGATCCTTAGAGAAGGGACTATTAGGAGGCACATTTGGTGAAGCCCTAGTTTAGGGATTTGGTGTGGAAAATCACTGATAAGAGGGCATATTTGGAAGTTCCTATGAGTAGTTAGTGTTAGAAAATTATATATTACAGAGCAATGGAACACATAAAAATATTGCAGAAATATAAACACAGAAAACACATAAAACAAGAGAGACACATATATACGTGCTTCACCCAATTTGGGCTACGTCCACAGAGAAACAACAAGTCCTTCCTATTATATTATCCAGAAAAATGAAGAGATATAACCTACAACAAATCCGCTATAATTCCCTCTTCTCTCCATACAATCTCCACTCTGTTTCTCATTCAGAATACAGATCTACATAGACACAATACAATTACCTCATATATAGCAAGGGGTTACCTTCTAGGGAAAAAATCCATAAATTAAACATAACTTCTACTTTAGATATATGACTAATGAACAGTCAAGATTGACTATGAAATTAAACATTTTACAAGGGAGTTTTACATCTATTTTTAGGTTTGGGAGCGCTGCTTTAGATCCGCCTCCATGGGGGGCTCCAAATAAGCACCGTCGCCCCACACTGGACCCCCCTGGTGGCACACATTTACGGGTGGAATTGCTGCCACATTGCGAACTAGGGTCCAATGCGGCGATACCTTGGAGTAAAGAAGATAATCAAGCTCCACACCCAATAGTTAGGAGATGGTTAGTGGGAAGAACATTGAAGCCCTAGTTCAGTGATTTGATGTCTAACAAATAATTTATAAGAGGGTTGAGTATGAAGACCTTAAGAGAAATGATGATGGAGTGACCTTATCATTGCTAGAGGGTGGTTTGTTGAAGACTCGAAGAGTTGGCTATCATGGTGAAGAAAAAGAGAAACTAGAGGGAAGTTTGTGTGAAACTATGTTTAGTCATTCTAGAAGTAAGTACAAGATTGATAGTGGTAGATTACATATCTGGAGATGAAAGAATTCTGAAGTTGTAGAAGTTGCAATGATCAACAAAAGAGGTGGAAATGGACTTATTAGATGTGTTGAAGGTATGCAGAATGAAAGGGTTGAGTGAGTGGTCCATCAACAAGTAAGTCAAGTGTACTTTTTTCATGGGCATTTTGATGATAATAAATTGTTAATCTCAAGCCCTAGTTGTATCTTTTACCAGGGCTAATTGTAAGGGCCATGATCCCTATTATGGGAGCCCTAAGTTTGTTGTATTAAAGTTGAAATATAACATGTTTTGGGTTGTCTTGTGTACCACATTGATTCATTGCTGTACATTTTTTGAAAAGTGCTATTATTTTGGTATTTCATTGTTTTTATGACCGTGTCCTTAGACATAGACCTGTAGCTAAAGTGCCAAGGAAAAATAAACATTGTAGGTGTATGAAGTTTGAATGGGTCGACAATTGTTTTACGATCTATTTGGCAGGTGTTCCATTTGTGGTTGTATGTTGCAATTGGAGTTAGTGGGGCTTAAATGGGTTGGAAAATATATTAGACCATGTGTTATATTTGATAGTTATGCCATATCTGGAGGTGCACTAGAGTATGAAAAATTTAGGTAAAACTTGTAAACACTATAATTGTCTCTGAGATTAATTCTAGAGCATAAAGAAGGTCAAAAAACTCATTCACTCATGAAAATGAATTAAGGTCGATGACATGCCAGTCTTTTAATGTGATAATCATAATTAATGAAATAAGTGGTTTTCATTGCTCTAGGATGGGCCTCATCTAGTTATATAGGTGATAGTGAAGGAGAGCTATCCTGAGTAATTAAGTCCTCTGATATCGTGTTGCATTATTGATCCTTGTGTGATATGATGTAATTAATGTATGTTCTCAAAATACGTGAATGAGCTGAAGTTGAGAGTCCCTTTTTAGGTGTTTATTGTATGAAAAAATTGTGTGAATTGTGGAGAGATCATATTCAGAAGAAAAAGAGAAGAGAAAAGTGTGCAACAGTGCTAGATGTGTAGAGAAGAGGGAAACTATGTGTGTATTTGGAGAGTATAGAGGAAGGAGTTGTAAGAGACAATAGACCAAGGCCTTTATGCCTTTATGTAATAGAATTAGGCCACTATTTTAGGCTAAAAATTATATAAAAAAATAGGGTAGTTAGCTGAAGCAGTTTGTGGCCTACATTTATAAGAGGCTTGAGCCTCTTGGCAAGTTGTGGTTTGTTAATTTGAAGGGGGTTGGGGCCTCTTGTGAGTGGCTGCTAAAAAAATTTGATGTAATTGAGTAGGAGCTCATATTAAATTATAATAACACATAGATTGGTGGTTTTTACATTTTGGGTTTCCATGTTAAACCTCTATGTCCATATGTGTATGCTTCTCATGTTGATGGTGTGTGTTCATGCGAATGGTTTACATTGTTTCTTATGTATTTTGTTGTGAATACTCATGCGAGTGATTTCCAAGTTAAAAGAGAAAATAAATTGGGATTAAAATTTAAAAGTGACATTAATAATTGATTCACACCCCTCCCCCTCTTAGTAATTCATTATTCCAACACAATGTTATATCTATTTTTTTTTGGTTTATTAAGGTAAACTTATCTAAGAATTTTCAGTCCTCCAAGGTTTGGAATTTTGTTGAGTATCCAAGATAAAGTTTTTTTGGTTCGTGAGGAAGATCTGATACATATTT
The DNA here is from genome assembly GCA_031772625.1 of Pinus tabuliformis. Classification (NCBI taxonomy): domain Eukaryota; kingdom Viridiplantae; phylum Streptophyta; class Pinopsida; order Pinales; family Pinaceae; genus Pinus; species Pinus tabuliformis. The sequence goes on along the minus strand of CM062804.1, from coordinate 1,436,676,289 downwards.
TGGGGCATTTTCATGGGATGATTTTTTTAACTTTTGAGGCCTATTTCTTTGAGTCTGTTAGGCTATACTAAAGGCAATTTGAGCCCTAATGTAAGCCAGATTGAGATTTTTTTTTTTCAAGCCATAATCTGAATTCTTCTAAGGAATCCCATAATGAATTTTTATATTCAAGTTGAAAAGAAATCTATTCAAGGATTACTTGTGAACTAGGGCATAGGTCATAGTTAAGTTTCTGAACCCCCAATTCAATATTGTTAGTGGAAGTGTGCAAGGTCATCCTGCCAGGTATGTGGTCTAATTCAAGTTGAATTTGAATGTTTTTTCTCCCTGTAACATCTTATAAAGGGAATCTCTTCTAAGGGTACACATAAAAGAATATTTCTAAGGAACTTTGTTTCCTTTATTAAAGACTCCTCTTGTCCAGAACTACACTAATTCACGCCAACCTTTTTTTGGCACATTTTTGGGTGATTTGGCATATGTTTGAGACATGGTTCAAAGATCAGTAATAAAGTGAAATTGTGAGCATGATTTACCAGAATATCTACATAGGGAGAATTTTTTCTAATATAATTTTGATGAATGATGTTACTAATGACACTCTTGATATGTAAAGATTGATTAGAATATGCTACAGTTGTTGTAGTGAGTAGAGGTTAATGTTGTAGAAAGGGTTTGTACTATGTTGTTGGAAGAGTATGTTATGCTCTTAACCTGCAAAAAGATACCCAAATATAGAATATGCGAAGAAATATACTCAGAACATAGAACAGTGAGAGACAACAACAAATATTTTATTATTCAGAAAGCAATGTTCACTGGCCTCTTCGAGGGGGCAACCTCCAATAGAGCAGAGCTCGATACAAAAATAAGACACGATGCTCCTTGCAGGGAGTCTCTATGCTTTATATATGACTCATACATGCAATACCAAGGATCAATACCATGGGTTTTATTAATACCATCTATCTAATACTACGGCCCATTTGCAACTAACTGTGGTCTCGTCATTAATTGCGGGTTAACCACTTACAATTATTAATATGGGCTTTATTGACTCTTGACTAAGATTCGATCCCATTACATAAATAAGGGGGTTAGGGTGGGACCCTAACATGCCCTCCCCCTTAAGACTAGCCTTGTCCTCAAGGCTGAAGCTGCGGAAACTACTGAAGAATAGTGGCTGGTTCCCAAGTTGCATCTTCCGGAGAGGTGTCTTTCCACTTGACGAGGACTTCCCTAATCATGCGGCCCCGTAAGTGCCTGTCTTGTGTGTCTAGGACCTATTCAGGTTGGAGCCAGATTGACCCTTCTTTGTCCAATTCAGGTAGACTGCTTTGAATTCTGCAATTGTTCCCAATCACTTTCTTAAGGCATGAGACATGGAAAACTGGATGGATTTTTGCAGTAGGTGGCAAAGCCAACTTGTAAGCCACTTCTCCAATGCGCTGAAGTACTTGATATGGTCCGTAGAATTTTGGAGATAGTTTCTGACAACCCTTGTCTTTGAGTGATGTTTGCTTATATGGTTGCAGCCTCAAAAAGACCTGATCCCCTTCTTGAAATTGGTGCTCTGAGCGATGCTGGTCTACCTGTTGCTTCATGTGGTTTTGAGCTTGATGAAGATTCTCTCTAAGATGGGCGAGCATGGTTGCACGGTGTTGTAGGAGTTGATCCACTGCTTGTACTTTTGAGCACCCCTTGAGATAAGAAGTAGGGGAAGGAGGGAGTTGACCATATACTGCTTCATAGGGAGTCATTTTGGTGGTGGCATGATAGTTGGTGTTATACCACCATTCAGAAAAAGGTAACCATTGTACCCAAAGATGTTGCTTTTCTGAAGTGAAACACCTAAGGTAGGTTTCCAGACATTTGTTGACGGCTTCAGTTTGACCATCCGTTTGCAAATGATAGGAAGTATTGGGTTTTAGTTGAGTGCCTTGTATCCTGAAGAGTTCCTGCCAAAAATTACTAGTGAAGATGAGGTCGCGATCAGACATAATACAAGTGGGCATGCCATGCAATTTGAATATCTAATCCATGAAAGATTGAGCGACCAAAGTTGGTGTAAACGGGTGGGGTAGGGCACAGAAATGAGCATACTTTGAAAGTCTATCCACAACCACCATGATGGCTGACTTGTTTCCTGAATTTGGAATACCTGTAATGAAATCCATAGAAACCTCCATCCAAATTGATGTTGGGATGAGCAATGGTTGTAATGTGCCTGGTGTGTTGACGGTCTCCCCTTTGTGGCATTTGTTAGACTCCATCTTGTATGTCAAATGTGAGATTGATTCTTCTTCAAAACCCTGTTTTGAAGAAGAAATAATTAAATGTGTTTTTTAGAATATGTATCAAATTCTCCAGCTCTTCAAATGGCAGCAGTTTCATCAGCTCCTATCCCTACAAGCAGACAAAGAAAATAGCCCTCATTCAAAATCAGCAAATTTAAAAAAAGGCGGTATTAAAAAACAGAGTTTGTAATAATGTGTTGGAGCATAATTGGCAAAGAATATTGCAAAGAGGATTTCATCAGATGGTGGCAGTGCACTCATCATTGATTATGGACAAATATGGAAGGCGCCCACTTCCAATGATTGCTGCAGGACGAATGTGTATAAGCTGCTTCATTATTGGATCATTCTACATACAGGGACATTTTGATGGGTCTTCTCTTCTACTACTTGCAAGAAAATTATCATTAATTGGTCTTTTGGGTTATATTGCAACATTTTCAATGGGCATGGGTGGAATTCAATGGGTCATAATGTCTGAGATATTTCCTTTGAATATGAAGCGTATTGCTGGCAGTCTGGTGTCTCTCACAGCTTGGTTTGGTCCATGGATTGTCACCCTCACTTTTAATTCTCTCTTTTCTTGGAGTTCTACAGCTTCCTCCTTTATATTTTGCATATGGCTTTTCTGAGGTTCATATCATTGCACTCTATGGTATCCAAGGATTGTATATAATCTCTGTACCTATGGCTTGCATCTATGATTATAATGGTTTGATTTGTTTTGAAGTTCATATGGTTTGAGGCTTGTATGATTCGTATGGTTCAACCCTGAATGGTCTCATTATATATGGGTCTCAGTGCTTCGCATTTAGCTCAGTGAAACATCATCTATGGCTCTCGCTTTCCATTGTCTCTTGGCATTTCAATGGTATGATCACAGCCACAGTATATTGGCTCAAAGTCTCAACTCTGGTATTCATATGGTCTTGATGGGCAGTCTCTCGATTGGGCGTATACGCTCTGCGCTGGCTCATGAATATGGCCCAAGAGGTGTGTAAACGGAAAGATCATGAGGCAGGGTTCAAAGGAGCTACCTATATTGATTGCCTTCAAAAGCCATGTTTCTTATGCAAACAGCCTGGGCACACCACGATGACATGCCCACATCGCATAGCGACAGAATATGGGGTTGTCCCTGGCCCCCGCAAATATGTCCAGAGTGGCTTTGAATTTGTATTTGAACAGCAAATCAAAAATCATATCAATATGATCAAGCCAACTTATGTTATTCCCAACCAGGTTGACTCTGCTATCATCAAGTTACACAGTAGACGGATGACTTGCTTAGAATTGCACCCTACTAAGAACAATATTATTATGTCAGGAGATAAGAAAGGTCGAATTGGTATTTGGGACTATGAGAAAGTGACAGAGAGGACAGTTCATGATACAATACATTCCTTCGTTTTGAATTGTATGAAATTTCATCCCATGAAGGATGATTATATATACACATAAGGATCTGATGGAACATTTAGCTGCACTGAATGTGCACGAAGGTCCTCAAAGTATCAGTTATTGGTATGAAAATATGACTGGTTTGCAAGGAGACATGGACTGGCTTCAGCACAAAGGGCTTTACAGGACTCTGGTCCTACTTCTAGCTAACTGTAGCTTCTGCTTTTATGCTAACTTTGGAAATATGGTACACTCAAGGACTGGTGCCTATATCCGGTTTTCTACCAGACTCAGAGGTTGCTCTGGATTCAAATTCTGCTTGCAGGAATTATTACAACTGGGACTTTATGGTAATGTTGGGTCTCAGCACAGCTGCAAGTATAAGAGTTGGTAATAGTTGTGGTGATCACATGCTTCATCATAAGTGTCATTCTTGCCGCAACAGTCATGTTACTAAAAAAGGAACTGGCTATGTTATTCACAAGCAACACTGTGGTTATGAGCGTTGTTTATGCATTGATCCCTCTCCTTGCAATATCTGTAATCTTGAATGGCACCCAATCTATTCTCTCAGGGGTGGCGATAGGATGCGGATGGCAAGCTGTGGTAGCGTATGTAAATTTGGCAACATATTATGTCATTGGCCTACCTATTGGAATTGTTTTAGGATTTAAGGTCAACATGGGAGTCGATGGAATATGGTGGGGAATGATAATCAGAGTGACACTCCAGACGTTGGCTCTAATTATTCTTACAGCACGGACTAATTGGAACAAAGAGGTCCAAACAGTATCAGATAGAGTCGAGCATTCCCAATATGAGGAAAATGATTCCTCAGATATACTGCCCGCTTGACTAGGCTCTTTATGAAGCGCAACTTGTCAGGGGTTTAGCTACAAAGTGTTGTGTCGAATTACAGAAGCAATATAGTTAAATGGCATTTGAATAACCACATGGCCCCAAACATAAAAGCCAAATCACCATCATAAACAGTAAGAATAGGATAATTAAGCAATAATAGGGTGGCACGATTGCCATTTTCTTTCTCTTTATTTGGAAACTTGGCAATACAGAACGGTATGGCCACGTCAAAGATGTGGAGTTACATTTCAAGCAAACCGTCCATGAAGCATCGAATCATACATTTATCATGTCACTAGTTAAGTACAAGAACCATTGAAATGAGTTGTGTTGTTGTTATCGCCTGGGCGTTAAGTTATCCATCATAGTAGAAGAAATAGGATTCGGTCTTCTATTAAGGGCTTCAGTTAATGATCCAACGGGATCTGCGCTCTAGTTTTACCTCTTAATTAGCCAATCATCAGAAGATTTAGGGGTACGCTATTCTATGTTTAGAATAGATGAAACGCCCTTTTCTAATTTTTGTAATTGCAGTTGAAACAACACCTTTGTTGTTGGATCGATTTGTTTTTCCCTTAGCAGTATTTATTTATTGTATTAAAAAAATTCATTTGTGAGGGAGAGAGAGTTCTAAGAACTGGTGGAGAACAAAGAGTTTCCATTGTACAGTCTTTGACAGAGATTTTAATGAAAATACACAGCTCTGGCTTCTGAGATTCCTGTGGTATGAGATTTAACATTTGTGTTCTCCTTTATTTCATGTAAAGCCTGTTATGTGTTAATTTCATTTCATGATCATTTCCAATTGAACAAATGAAGTGTTAAGGTAGAATTCATAATTTATATGCTCTGCCTTTAAGTTTGTTCATATTTAATGTTTTCCTCTGTTTGAAAAGGATTCATCTTCTATGCCCTTGTCAGCTCCTCAGCAGTCTTGCCATTCCATTTAATCTCAACTTGATGTTAAAATTTCTTTCCTACCTTGCCTTAGGAGATAATATGTGTTTTTAATTACATTTCTCTGTTCAAGCTGTTTCTTTGCCCCATGTAGCCTAGAAAAACCCCATCATTTTATTGAAAACCCCTTTTTTATCAATTTACTAGCCTAAAATCAGTTTCTTTTAAAGTCGTCTCAGCCCCTTTTAGAAAACGTTTTGCTGAGATAGACTGGAGATAGCCCTCTCCTGTCCTCGTAGGGCTAGATACAAGGCTAAGTGGTTTGATGTTGCCTTGGATTTTGCCTTCTTCAGCCAGAGGCCAAATTCGAGCGCTAACATATTGGCGACCATACTGGGGAGAACATTCGACTTGTTGATTGTCTTGTCCCAGTACATGAAATCAAATTGTAGATCTGATGCTGATGGTGGACAGCAGTCAGACACATATGCAGGCTGAACCATTCACCTGGCAACTCCAATTCGATCCAGACATTCCAGTGCTTGTTGATTCACTCATGCAATGGTGGGGTATGTGGCAAACCCTGCCCTGTGTGAAGCTGTAGAAGAAGCTGTAGAAGAAATAAGAAATGAGTTAGCAGATACTGAATTTGATGAAGATGTTTTCAGTGCCTTGCTTCATTGGTCGAAATCTCCAAAGTTCCCTTGTTTCAAAACTAGATTTTGTGAGTTAATTGTTGAAAGAATCGAAAAGGAGATTCAAGATTTAGATGAGCAGATCCAGTCATATGATTTCGAAGACCCTAAAAAGTTCTTGGAAATATTTCCTCCATTGAAACAAGAAATAACAGACTTGCCTATAGATGTTTACATTGACAATGTGCAGCTGGAGGTATGTGTTGCAGAGTTGGGGCAGCCAACAGAGTCCGGCTTCCGTGATCCAATGGCAACATACATGGACACGTTTTTTAGTTTGATTGATAGATCAGGCTGTCTTGTATGTGACCAGGCTCATTATGTGCATGAAGGGCTGCTAGCAATTACATCTGTGTCCTGGCGGAAGCATTCTCAAGCGGCGGCATCATTCTCAGGTTTACTTGAAAGGTTGATCTGGCACTTCAGTATTACCTGATCTAGTGTTTTTACAGCAAAGTAGGGTAGATTTTGTAAATAAATAAGCAGCCAAAAGGCAGCATTTTGTTCCAGTTTCGTTACAGTTTAGTTTGAAGTTTGTCGAATTAGTCTTTCAATCAATTCAGTCAGTTTCCAGTTAATAAGTTGAGTCTTCAGTTGTGTTGATTTGTTGAAATCATGACTCCATTGCCCAATGAATGGAGGCACTGTCTGCTCTCCCAAAGCTCTGCGGTTCTTGGCACCTCCAAGAAGCGGCAGCTTCCATCCCAAGTGGAGCCGATGTTAGACTTCGTCTTGTATGTCAAATGTGAGATTGATTCTTCTTCAAAACCCTGTTTTGAAGAAGAAATCATTAAATGTGTTTTTTAGAATATGTATCAAATTCTCCAGCTCTTCAAATGGCAGCAGTTTCATTAGCTCCTATCCCTGCAAGAAGACAAAGAAAAGAGCCCTCATTCAAAATCAGCAAATTTAAAAAAAGGGGGAATTAGAAAACAGAGTTTGTAATAATGTGTTGGAGCATAATTGGCAAAGAATATTGCAAAGAGGATTTCATCAGATGGTGGCAGTGCACTCATCATTGATTATGGACAAATATGGAAGGCGCCCACTTCTAATGATTGCTGCAGGAGGAATGTGCATAAGCTGCTTCATTATTGGATCATTCTACATACAGGGACATTTTGATGGGTCTTCTCTTCTACTACTTGCAAGAAAATTATCATTAATTGGTCTTTTGGGTTATATTGCAACATTTTCAATGGGCATGGGTGGAATTCCATGGGTCATAATGTCTGAGATATTTCCTTTGAATATGAAGCGTATTGCTGGCAGTCTGGTGTCTCTCACAGCTTGGTTTGGTTCATGGATTGTCACCCTCACTTTTAATTCTCTCTTTTCTTGGAGTTCTACAGCTTCCTCCTTTATATTTTGCATATGGCTTTTCTGAGGTTCATATCATCGCACTCTGTGGCATCCAAGGATCATATATAATCTCTGTACCTGTGGCTTGCATCTATGATTATAATGGTTTGATTTGTTTTGAAGTTCATATGGTTTGAGGCTTGTATGATTCGTATGGTTCAACCCTGAATGGTCTCATTATATATGGGTCTCAGTGCTTCGCATTTAGCTCAGTGAAACATCATCTATGGCTCTCGCTTTCCATTGTCTCTTGGCATTTCAATGGTATGATCACAGCCACAGTATATTGGCTCAAAGTCTCAACTCTGGTATTCATATGGTCTTGATGGGCAGTCTCTCGATTGGGCGTATACGCTCTGCGCTGGCTCATGAATATGGCCCAAGAGGTGTGTCAACGGAAAGATCATGAGGCAGGGTTCAAAGGAGCTACCTATATTGATTGCCTTCAAAAGCCATGTTTCTTATGCAAACAGCCTGGGAACACCATGATGACATGCCCACATCGCATAGCGATAGAATATGGGGTTGTCCTTGGCCCCCGCAAATATGTCCAGAGTGGCTTTGACTTTGTATTTGAACGGCAAATCAGAAATCATATCAATATGATCAAGCCAACTTATGTTATTCCCAACCAGGTTGACTCTGCTATCATCAAGTTACACAGTAGACAGATGACTTGCTTAGAATTGCACCCTACTAAGAACAATATTATTATGTCAGGAGATAAGAAAGGTCGAATTGGTATTTGGGACTATGAGAAAGTGACAGAGAGGACAGTTCATGATACAGTACATTCCTTCGTTCTGAATTGTATGAAATTTCATCCCGTGAAGGATGATTATATATACACATCAGGATCTGATGGAACATTTAGCTGCACTGAATGTGCACGAAGGTCCTCAAAGTATCAGTTATTGGTATGAAAATATGACTGGTTTGCAAGGAGACATGGACTGGCTTCAGCACAAAGGCCTTTACAGGACTCTGGTCCTACTTCAAGCTAACTGTAGCTTCTGCTTTTATGCTAACTTTGGAAATATGGTACACTCAAGGACTGGTGCCTATATCCGGTTTGCTGCCAGACTCAGAGGTTGCTCTGGATTCAAATTCTGCTTGCAGGAATTATTACAACTGGGACTTTATGGTAATGTTGGGTCTCAGCACAGCTGCAAGTATAAGAGTTGGTAATGAGCTAGGAGCCCGGCGCCCGAAAATTGCCAGATTTTCAGTTGTAGTTGTGGTGATCACATGCTTCATCATAAGTGTCATTCTTGCCGCAGCAGTCATGTTACTGAAAAAGGAACTGGCTATGTTATTCACAAGCAGCACTGTGGTTATGAGCGCTGTTTATGCATTGATCCCTCTCCTTGCAATATCTGTAATCTTGAATGGCACCCAATCTATTCTCTCAGGGGTGGCGATAGGATGCGGATGGCAAGCTGTGGTAGCGTATGTAAATTTGGCAACATATTATGTCATTGGCCTACCTATTGGAATTGTTTTAAGATTTAAGGTCAACATGGGAGTCGATGGAATATGGTGGGGAATGATAATCGGAGTGACACTCCAGACGTTGGCTCTAATTATTCTTACAACACGGACTAATTGGAACAAAGATGTCCAAATAGTATCAGATAGAGTCGAGCATTCCCAATATGAGGAAAATGATTCCTCAGATATACTGCCCGCTTGACTAGGCTCTTTATGAAGCGCAACTTGTCAGGGGTTTAGCTACAAAGTGTTGTGTCGAATTACAGAAGCAATATAGTTAAATGGCATTTGAATAACCAGATGGCCCCAAACTTAAAAGCCAAATCACCATCGTAAACAGTAAGAACAGGATAATTAAGCAATAATAGGGTGGCAGGATTTCCATTTTCTTTCTCTTTATTTGGCAACTTGGCAATACAGAACGGTATGGCCACGTCAAAGATGTGGAGTTACATTTCAAGAAAACCGTCCATGAAGCATCGAATCATACATTTATCATGTCACTAGTTAAGTACAAGAACCATTGAAATGAGTTGTGTTGTTGTTATCGCCTGGGCGTTAAGATATCCATCACAGCAGAAGAAATAGGATTCGATCTTCTATTAAGGGCTTCAGTTAATGATCCAACGGGATCTGCGCTCTAGTTTTACCTCTTAATTAGCCAATCATCAGAAGATTTAGGGGTACGCTGTTCTATGTTTAGAATAGATGAAACACCCTTTTCTAATTTTTGTAATTGCAGTTGAAACAACACCTTTGTTGTTGGATCGATTTGTTTTTCCCTTAGCAGCATTTATTTATTGTATTAAAAAAATTCATTTGTGAGGGAGAGAGAGTTCTGAGAGCTGGTGGAGAACAGAGAGCTTCCATTGTACAGTCTTTGACAGAGATTTTAATGAAAATACACAGCTCTGGCTTCTGAGATTCCTGTGGTATGAGATTTAACATTTGTGTTCTCCTTTGTTTCATGTAAAGCCTGTTATGTGTTCATTTCATTTCATGATCATTTCCAATTGAACAAATGAAGTGTTAAGGTAGAATTCATAATTTATATGCTCTGCCTTTAAGTTTGTTCATATTTAATGTTTTCCTCTGTTTGACAAGGATTCATCTTCTATGCCCTTGTCAGCTCCTCAGCAGTCTTGCCATTCCATTTAATCTCAACTTGATGTTAAAATTTCTTGCCTACCTTGCCTCAGGAGATAATCTGTGTTTTTAATTACATTTCTCTGTTCAAGCTGTTTCTTTGCCCCATGCAGCCCAGAAAAACCCCATCATTTTATTAAAAACCCCTTTTTTATCAATTTACTAGCCTAAAATCAGTTTCTTTTAAAGTCATCTCAGCCCCTTTTAGAAAACTTTTTGCTGAGATAGACTGGATAGAGCCCTCTCCTATCCTTGTAGGGCTAGCTACGAGGCTAAATGGTTTGATGTTGCCTTGGATTTTTCCTTCTTCAGCCTAAGGCCAAATTCGAGCGCTAACTGCGTTGACAGACATTGCATTCTGCTATGAAAGTAAGGATGTCCTTTTTCATGCATGTCCAAAAAAATGATCTTCTGGTGCGAGCATACGTCTTCTGAAAGCCTGAATTTCCTGCAATGGGGGATGAGTGCAATTCTGCCAAAATGCGACTTTTGAGGGTGGATGTTGGTGATATTACGACTCTGTCCCTCTAGCAAAGAATATCATCCTACCACGAGTAGCCCTTGGTGGAATTTGGATCTACCTGCAATTGAGAAATGAGTTGGGAGAGCTCGGGATGTGAAAACCATTCCCTGTGAGCCTCTTCAATCCATTCTGGAATGGGGAGGGAAATTGCTAGCAGAGTACTTTCCTCCTCAAATTGGCGAGATAATGCATCTGCTACACTATTGTCTTTCCCTTTCTTGTAAATGATCTCATAATCATATCCCAGCATTTTGGCGAGCCATTTATTTTGTTGTGGGGAGGATAGGCGTTGCTACAAAAAATATTTAAGACTGTGATGATCTGTGCGGATTTGGAAACGTCGCCCCAATAAGTAAGTTCGTCAGGTCTCTACTGCATGTAAGATGGCCATCATTTCCTTCTCGTAGGTAGATTGGCCCAGATTCTTCCCACTTAGTTGTTGGCTTGTGAAGGCCAAAGGTCGCCCTTCCTGCATTAAGACCGCCCCAATACCTGTACCCGAAGCATCACATTCAATGACAAAAGATTTGGTGAATTCAGGTAGTGCTAAGACTGGAGTGGAACACATGGCATTTTTTAGAGCTGTAAATACCTGTTGTGCTTCCTCATTCCAGAAGAATGAATTTTTCTTTAGGAGTTGAGTGAGGGGCTTTGCTATGCAACCATAGTTGCGGAAAAATTTACGATAATAGCCTGTGAGACCCAAAAATCCTCTCAAGCTCTTCAAGGTCTTAGGTTGAGGCCAATCCTGCATTTCCTGGATCTTTTTGGGGTCCACCTTGACACCTTCACGCCCCACAATGTGGCCCAAATACTCAACTTCTTCCATGCCAAACGAACACTTGGACATCTTGACAAATAATTTATGCTTGCGGAGCAGTTGCAAGAGTAGATCTACATGCTGAACATGTGCGGCACAAGTGCAACTATATATGAGGATGTCATCGAAGAAGACAAGGACAAAGTTCCTGAGATATGGTTTGAGAATGTGGTTCATAAGGCTCTGAAAAGTAGAGGGGGTATTACAAAGACTGAATGGCATGACCAGGAACTCATAATGGCCTTCATGAGTTCTGGAAGCAGTCTTTGGAATGTTGACTTCCTTCATGCGAATTTGGTGGTAGCCTGAGCGAAGATCCAGCTTAGTGAAGAATTGGCCCCATTGAGTTCATCCAGCAAATCGTCAACCACCGGGATGGGAAATTTATCTTTGACTGTCAACTTATTGAGGGTCCTGAAGTCTGGACACATCCGCCACTCCCCATATTTCTTGAGCACCATGACCACCGGTGATGAATAAGGACTAATGCTGGGACGAATGACACCTGCTTCCAAAAGTTCCTTGATTATTTTTTCTATTTCATTCTTTTGGGTGAACGAATATCAGTATGGGCGCACATTTGGGGGTTGGGCTCCTGGAACCAAGGTGATGCTATGATCATGTTCCCCTCTCGAGGGTGGAAGCTCATGAGGCTTGTCAAAGACCGGCAGATGGTTATTTAAAATCTGTTGCATCTCAGGATGAATTGGCAGAGACTTGGTTTCAACTACCTGGATGGCATTAAATTGAGCTATAACTCCATGATGGCCCTTTTTTAGCAATTTTTCCATCCTATGCGAGCTCGTGATAGAGGGAGCTCCTGCCTGGAGTCCATGGAGGGTATGTGTGTAGTTGTTCTGCTTAAAATTCATATATAACTCTTGTAAATCCATTGTGATTGGCCCAAGGGTGCAGAGCCATTCAGCGCCGAGGACAATGTCGAAACCTCCCATGTGTATGGAAAACATGTGGGTTTTCAACTAATAATCCCCCATTTGAAGTTTGACATTTTCACAGCGGCCTTCACATTTCATTGTGCCCCCATCTGCAATTTGGACTTGGAAGTTAGAAACTGCTCGTACAAAACAATGCACTGCTTCTGCGACTTTTTGATGGATGAAATTATGTGTACTTCCACTATCAATCAAGACTACTACTGGGCGATGTTTAATAAAACCTCTGATTTTGAGAGTTTGAGGTGAAGATATCCCTACCAAAGCATGCAACGAATAACTGGTTCATCAGAGACATTGTCCTTTTGGTTGTCCTCTTCTAGTGCCTCATGTTCCTCAAGTGGTGGATCTTCCTTTGTTGAGCTGTAGTCAGTGGCATCAATTTGAAAAAATTTGGGCTCCTTGCATTTATGACCTGGGGAGTATTTTTCATCATAGTAGTAACATAATCCTTGCTTTCTTCTTTCGGCCATTTCCGCAGGTGACACCTTTTGGACCTTAAGTGTTTGAGTCGTGTTGTGAGCCTGTGGGGCGCGACCTTTAGTAGAGAAATTTGGGCGACTGTACTAGGCTGCTAATGCACGTTCCACGTTACGAGCTACATTGCAAGCCTCCGTCCATGTGGGAGGGTGGTGCAGTAGGACTTGCGCTTTGATGGCTTCTTTAAGACCGCTGATAAAACATTCCGTGTAGAACACATCTAAGAGACCCCAAGTGCGGAAGGCTAAGGCTTCAAAAGCTGTAATATATTCATCCACTGTGCCAGTCTGTCAGAGCTTTGTAAGACGATCCAAAAAAGAAGATTCTTGGTCAAAGCGGTCTGTAAGAGATTTTTTGAATTTGGTCCAAGCTAGAAATTGTCCATTGCAATGTTGATGCCATTCCCACCATTGCCACCTTTCATTGTCCAAGTACATGCTCCCCACCATAAGCTGAGTCGCATCATCTAAGATGTTATTCAGATTGAAATACTGCTCCATTTGTGTTATCCATGCTGCCGGGTGAGAACCGTCAAATTTATGCATATCCAACTTGGGAGGTCGCTGACGAGATTGTTGGTGGGTGCGCTAGACGTGAGGAGAGTGGCTAGACTCACCCTCACTGTGTCCATTGCCATTATACGCCTCCTCGTGGGCTTCCTCCTTATCCTTCAGGATTATGCTCGGGATCAGGCTATTTAGTCGATCAAGTTGAATGTGGAGGGATTGCAAGGATTCTTCAAGTTTGTCCATCCTTTCATTGGCCATAACTTGAGCTCTAGTTTCTACCATGCACCGACCTGTTGTATTTGAAAATTGGGACCGCCTAAATTTTTTTTTCACTAAGAATTGAATGGTACCACCGTGCTCAGCTTGTCGTCTTAATTCTGATGGGCTAGATCACCAATAAGCGCCCCAGGGTTTTTTTTTTTTTTTTTTTCTAAAAACTCCTAACGGAGTTTTACTCCTTCCTTATGAAAACTGCAGTCGCCAAATCCTCAAAATGTCAATGCGGCCAAAAGTCCTGCAAAAATTATACCCCGATATAGGAACCCCACACAACTATTCAAATCTGGTGGATCTGAGAGATCTGAATGGCGGATCGGATAGCTCTGGGTGGCGTAACAGACCGTTGCTGCGGATCTGATGGATCTAATAGATAGGAATGGCTGGTCTGCTAACTCAGAACTGTGGGGCTGATGTCTGTTGCTGCTGCACCTCTTTGCGCGCTGATCTGGCAGATATGATGCATGATCCCCAGATAGAAAATGGAACTATGGTCTCGAGGAGTGTCAGGTGCTACAGATCACAATATACATAAGGGTCTGACAGTAGTACTCGACCCAATGCTTCAGGGCTCTAACTAAGGAGGATCAACCATACCCTTAGCCGTACAACCCAACTGTTAACACTCAGGTTGTTCCCTTTAACTCGTAAGGGAATACGGCCGAGGTAACCACTAACCAATCTTTGGGTCACAGGTCCTAGCCTACCTGTAACCAGAGAGGGCTCTCTCTTTATGATTTAACTTTGTTTGTATGATGTTTTAGGCTAGCTATGATGCACAAGGTTTTGTTTTGAATTTGTTGGATGATGATTTTAGTCAGAACATGTGTATTTTTGCAGGTTGATCTAGGCCATTGGGCATGGAGTCAATGACGTTTAATTGCCTGATATGTCTGTGTTGAAACAACAGTGATGCTACAGAGCTAGATAAGTGTCTAGGGAACAATTCTTTAAATCTGTAATTGGATGGGATGGAATCAGGGCGTGAAAGGCAACTAAGGATCTTTCAGTAAGCTGATATGGGGAATAGTGGGAACATTACTTAGGAGCATTGAAGAATTCCAGGATAACATTCATATTTATAGAATTGATACAAACATGAGCAATTAAGAATTCATGTCCATGATTAATTCTGAAGAAAATATTTTCAACGACAGAGATTGAGCACAAGGTGTAATCAAACATTTCCTGTACTATTCTTTTTCTCTATTGTTAGACTGGTGAAACATGCATATGATTCAAACAAACACAAGAAGATAAAACATAGTTTAAGAAAACTTATTGTTCCACTAGACAGCACAGGAATTCTGTAACAGGGCGTAGAGCATCATTGAGACATCAAGCATTCAGGAGATAATGAGCTTTTCAAGCCTTTTGCATTAGATCATCTGAAAATATACAATATATTGTCTTAGAGAGAAAATCACCAACCCCAAATACGTTGCCAGGGGAGGTATATATACAAAATTTAGATCAGAAAATATCTAGTTGATGAATTAATGGCTCATAAATACCGTGCCAACTCTTGGAGAATTGCAGCTGAGGGAATAAATGTTGTAATAACTGCTTAGTGTATTAGCTGTCCAAAATTGACAGAGAACTTTGACTTTGTGACATATTGAGTCGGTTGGAGCCGTATTGCCCAAAATATGCGCATTTCCTTTGTCTTGGCTTGCTGTCATGGTATTTACGCTGAGTCATCTTTTTTGGCCGCTTTGCATGCTATCCTGATTCTGCTTTTGACTTTGGTTGAGCTGAAGTGGACTAGGACTGATTAAACTGAGATTACTGAGGCAAAATTTGCAGCATTGCCTGCCACCAATCTTCCTTGGGCAGTTGGTGTCTTCGTATCTTTATTAAGGTTTCATCTGCCTCTGTATACCTGTAAAAATTCAGTGGGACCTCAAATAAGTGATTAATCTCATGCTCAATGTAGAATAGATTTTCAAGCTTATTGTAGAGGCTCTGCCCTGATAGAGGTCTTGTTTCTTCAGAAGTGCTTGCAGATGCTGTGATCTGATTTTCAATAAAATTTGTCATCCTTGTAGCATATTGCTCACGGGGAAGCAGTCTTCTCGTGCTGGTCAGTAGGCTGGGCAATCCCTTGTCTTGCAGTGCTCCCATTTTAAGCTTGTATTCATCCACCTTAGCCTGCATTTCATGACATTTTCTCTCTACAGTTTGTACAAAATTTCTGAGGGTCAGCACCTTTTTAGCTGTGAGGACAACATCTATTCTGTTGATGATGTTCAGGGCTGCCAGCTCCTCCTTGGTCTGATTGTTAAGGAAATTTATCATCCTGTTGGCCTGCTCAGGCCTATTCCCTAGTGCTGTTCTGGCTTTCTGGCTCTCAATTTGTGCTTGGCCTATTAATTCCATCTGTTCATGCACTGTTTTGATTGAATTCCATTGTTTGGTAAGGGAGTGGTCAATCCGGGCCCATAAAATCCTTTTTATTTCTGCCAGAGTATTTTCAAGTTTCAGTTCTTTCTCTAAGGCCTTTATTTTGTCTTTGAGGGCCTTAATCTCTCTGGTCTGCTCTGCTATAGTCATCTTTGATTTGTCATACTTAGCTTCCAGCTCTGCCAATTTCTCCTTGGATTGTTTGATCTCGGTCGCCTGAAGCTCCAACTCTTTGATAACTTTTGTCAATTCATCCATGTTTAAGCTGGATTCAGGAGCTGTTGTTGTTGCTGCTGCCGCATCTGTCGTTGCTGTAGTCATTGCAGGGGTCACTGCTGCCTCTGTAGTTGTGGCAGTGGTTGAGGTAGTCTGAGGTGGTTGGGAGGTTGATTCTCCCTGTTTGTCTAGCAGTGCCCTTTCTAGCTCCTTCTCCAGATCAATCACCCTTTGATTCAACTGCATTATTAGGTCCAATTGATCTTCAAACTCCTTTTCTTTTTGCAATTCTGCTGTTTGAGGATGCTCAGTAGGAAGCAATTTTAGTCTTTTCTTCAATGCAGCAATATCATCCTCTTTCTTTTTCATAAGGGCCCTCACACCCTTAGGATCCTTAGGATCATGTCCTAAGTCCAAAATGATGTCCTCCAGTGTTTTGATCCTGTTGTCCTTGGCCGTGGAGGACATTCTCTCCAAATCTAGCTAGGTGTTGGTGTTCTTCAGAGATTCTTTCAATTCATGGGCCATTGTGGCCCTGTCTACCAGTGTGGCATAGACCATTTCCCCCGTTTGCTTATGCAGCTCTATCTGATCCATGGGGTGAATGTCTTTTGCCATGACTTCTAGCTTTGTTTTTACAAAATCTACAGCTGAATGAGGCTGCGGTACCTTGGGTTTAAAATGGCTAAGGATTATATTTTCCTCTTGGATATCATATACTGACATCAGCCTCTCTTGTTTAGTTGACGTTGCCTTGAGAAATTTCTTGTATACCTCCACTCTCAACAACTCATTTTGTGCCTTTATCTCTTTGAAGGAAGCCTTAGTGCTGGAAGGCTTCTTGCTCTGCTGTGTGGAGGAGGACACCTCCATGCCAAGCTGTACTCCTTGCTCTTGTTGAAAAGAGCTTGTGGCTGTCTGCTGGTTGTCTCCTTTTTCTTTCCTTGGGCTCTCAAGGATTTCCTCGCTGATTTCTTCAATGACCGGAGAATCAACCCTTTGTCTTTTGGCTTCGGGTTGCTGATAGGATCCACTAGCAGGTGTGGACTCTTCTCAATCCTATTTCTTGCCCCTTTCCTCATGTGCAGGGGTTTGCAAGGCAGGCACTGTTGGTGCCTCTGTTTGTGGCGGAGGGGTCTGCTCTTGCTGCTGCCCAGTTGAGGAGGCAGGCTTTTCTTTTACTACTTCTTTTTCTGCACCCATTATTCCCTTGCCTTTTTCTGTAACTGATGCTGATGTAGATGGCGCTTGGGTGGCTGGTGCAGTTGCAGCAGTGGAGGTACCTTCTCCAATTGGATGCGGCTACTTGAAAGTTACCTGCTGCACAGAATCTAAGTCAAGAGTTTTTTCTAAATCCTTGAAATTTCTTTCCATTATTTCTTCTTGAGTTATTTCCTCAATTAATGTGCCTTGCAACCATTCTTGTTGGTTGGCATACTGCTCAATTTGTGGATATTTACAGTGCTTATACCCTAGCAGCCTGTACTTGACTCTTCTAGCACTGATGAAGCCTTCGGGGTCATAAGGGACCCACCAGAAGCTTCTTGATAGCTTGTATTTATCTTTGAGAATTTGATCAGCCTCTTGCCAACCCTCTTTTTTATTCATGATAAAGGGGCCCAGGTGGTCTTTGAACTTGAGATGGGCTTTCTTCTTGGCACTATGAAAGTGGGTGAGGTCTGAGTTAATAAGCTGCCTATAATATTCCAAGGCAAACATTCTCATTGGTACATATCTTGGGAGCCTATATGGACAGAGCTCACAGCCATAGATTCTGATGACTGTATGATTTTGGTATAGGTACCAATCACCTATTTTATAGTTCTTGGACAGCTGCAGAGTTTTCTGGATTTCAAATGACAGTCTGGGAGGAGGGGATCTCATCAATAGGCAAGAGACTGGGTAGACAAATTGGTCAATAAATGCACAGTATGAATATGGTGAATCTTGGACTTGATGGAAAACTGATGACCAGAAGATAACAAACCTCCTTTCTCCCCTAGAATCCAGCTTCTTGATAGGGCATTGAACGGCCTCCGACTGATAATACATGAACAAGTGGTAGATATATGATGAATATTTGAACACACCCTCCCTATCCACTTTCAAGAGTTGTTCATGTATTTTGTTGGCTATGAACTTGGCAAAGTTATATTTGTAGGCGGGAGGTTGGCCTGGGCTGTAAGCAGCTAATAACACTAGCACTGTCTCATCAATGTGCTCACTAGTTTTGTAGCCCAACACATAGGAGATCATGTCAACCAAGAGTTTTCCTACATCAGTGAAATGGACATGCAAGAAAGGAGGTGGCCCTGTAGGCTGGCGGTCAGCTCTCATGAATGTCTTGGTGACCTTCTCAATGTCAGCAGTGGAAAGTTTGGCACCTGCATCCAGTAAATAGTTCATGGAGAAGGGAAACAACAGCTGAGCTTGCTTGAAGTTGACCATTTGGTTGATGGTGTTAGGATTGATGTGGAAGAGTATGCTCCCAGATGGAGACTTGACATTTCTCTGAGTTCGATCATAATTCTCAGCACATAAGTGGATGATTTCTGGAAAAATATTGACAGATGGAAGGAAATAGTAAGGCAGATTGGATTCCCATATCCCATATATGTCATTGTTGCTCAAGTAGCTGTCTCTCAATTGGCGAAAGGTCTGTAAATGGTCGTTGTCAGCCACAAGGTCCTTGATGAGGTAATCTTTGTCAGCAAGAGGCATGGCCTCAAGCTCCTTGTTTGGTGGATTTATAGGAGCAACACTGAGAGCTGATGGTGTAGCCATTGTATAACTTTCAGGTGTTATCTTTAGAATGCAGCTTCTGAGTGTAACAGTTTGAATATGATAGCTTGTAAGGCTTTAGAATTAAGGTGGCAGACTGAATGCAAATGGGGGCGAGATTTATCTTTTAAAAGGAGCAACTTGGATGAGTAGACTTGACTCTGATTTCTTCTGGTGAATTCACATGAATTATGGACAGTGAGGGAAAATTGCAGAGGGAGGCAGGATTATAGTTTGGCGAAAAATAAAGTCTTCAAATCATACACTCGGCAAAAGGGATCAATGCCGGGTGAGCGTGATAGTTTAGCATGTGTTTAAGCCTAAAACAAATGGGCAATAGTGAAAACTTGAAAACAGGGTGCTTTAGATCTCTGAAGGCTATTCATTAACAGGTGAACATGATTAAACTAGGAGTTCTTTAGGAAATTTTAGTGGCAAATTTGCATATAAATGGGAAGAACACGGCAAACGGGTTGGTTTGGCAAAATACCTGGATAATTAGCGTCGAGAGCTGACGGGTTGATCGATGGGTGAAGAATGTAGTTGAATTTTGCAGGTGGCGGCCTCCAAATCTTTGAATTCGTAATATGGAGGCAATTTTGGCGTAAACGAGCGAAACAACTCCCTCACCTTTCCAATGAAAATGACCAAAAACGGTCCATTTTCATGCTTATAACGATAAATTTGGCGCATATGGCATTTTGGCGCTTTTCCACGATGACGTCATCATGATGTCATCAGCGGGCCCCGGGTACGGACGGTGATGTGGATGCTGAGTTGGATGCCAGCGTGGCGGGACACGGTGGAGGCATGCGGAGGTGGCAAGACGGCGTGGAGGGTAATGCAGCGCAGTGGCGGGGGCCTTGGGCTTGACGTCACCATGACATGGGGCTGACGCAACAGGGGTGGTGGTTTGCGGGAGGGTGGTATCTGGTCTCCCCGCATCGCCTTTGGGGAAAGGTGGTATTGGGGAGAGGGGCTCCGAACAACCCCAGCGGCTGACGCGTGTCCTGCGTACGCGAGCAAAACCACCCACTCCCCGGATGCTAAACAACGACATATCCACCGCCCAGATTACCCGCCCACCGTTGGATCAGGGGCGGCTGGAGATCAACGGTTGGCGGGCACTCCGTCGCGGCATGCACGTTTGCTGCGGGACCCGCCCAACAATAAAATAATATTTAGATGCTGCGGGTTAAAAAACATTGGTTTTGGAGGGTTTTATGGGTTTCAAATGGATAAGGGTTAATGCGACGGGGCTTAACAAAATATTTAAACATTGGGTTTGACCATGGGGGTGAATTTTCAAAGGTTTTTCGGGTGAATGATGGGTAAGGGTTAAGTTATAGGCTATTAATCTAACCAGGGGTTAGATTAATTCCAAGGTAAGGGTTGACTAGAGTCCCAGATGGACTAATGTCTCCCATGAGAATGCTACTTAGCTATAATGCTAAGGGGGGGGGGGGATATTTACATATTTTTTGGGTTTTTTGCATAAATGCTATAATAGTAGGGGGAGGGGAGCACTTAGGGAGCTATATAGTAAGTTTAGAAATTAATATGGATTTGGGATGTGAAAGAGGAACTGAGAGCTAAGTTTAATGAGTAAACTTAGATTTAGAAGCAGATGAGAGTGAAGAATGATTTTACACAAGAAATGTGGCTTCTTTTCGGAGAAGGAGGACACAACTTGACATGAAATTCACAAATGAGAAATGTAAGGAGGACTGTCTAGGCAGATCCTACAGTCCTCAAGGGGATGTTAGTAAGAAAACTTTTGAAGGGAATAAGGGAAGTTAGTGATGGTTTGGTAGTTTTCCATGTAGGCCATTGCTCTTTCATTTCTCTCATTGGTGAGATCAGATATGATTTTCATATATCATGTGTTTAGATCTTGTTTTCTACAACCTTCAACTGCCTACCCTGCCTAATATGCCTAACATTCTTTCTTCTTTTGGATGGGTGCACTTAGCCTTGCAAACCCTGATAATACTCTTTTCTTTTTGCTGCCTTCCTATCTAAGTCTACCCTTATGTCTTCCAAGGGCCTAGATTAAGCAGTTGGGCTCCTTCCTTTCTCTATCCACCTAGTCATCTGCCAAGCTTGAACTGTTTGAGCAGGTACTTTCTCTCTAGTCTAGAACATGCAATTTAAAACATGGTATGGCCCAGCTTGAACTGTTGGACCATCCATCAAGATAGCAGTGGCATTTTGGCTTAGCCACTTTCATGGTCTTTATTTGGGGTTCATTTCATTTATTTTTCCTTTTGACCAGTTCATTTTCTTGCCTTTTGATTATTCTTTTAAGGCATACCCTCTTTACATTTTTTAACTGTCTGTTTCTTTCACAAAAATGGAACCTTAGTACCACGGAAGATGAACATTTTTGGCACTTCCACTGTCAATCATGAAAAATGAAAACCTATTGGTATAGGAGGCTAACACCAACTACCCTATCGTACGGGTGAGTAATCTCTCCGAGTGCTGTTCTTGGTGTACTGTAGCAGCAAGATGGTCGAAGGTTTATCTATGGCGAGGTTGCAGAGGAGCTAAGGGGCTTCCAATATACCTAGAAGGTACTTGGAAGACAGTCTGTATGCGGTTCTGTCTAATGCGATACTACTTGAAGGGGTACCCACAGGGGTTACAAGGGAGTCCAACAAGCGTGACCACCTCTTGTATTTCCTGCATCCATGCCTCCCCAAATCCGTAGGTTTATGCGCTCAACGATGGATCCCATGGTTTAAAGACGCTGGAACACGTCTCTAGCCAAAAGAAATTTTGCTATGAAATGGAGATCCCACCGGCCCTGGAAAGTGCTCTGATACCACTTGTTATGCTCTTAACCTGCAAAAAGATACCCAAATATAGAATATGCGAAGAAATATACTCATAACATAGAATAGTGAGAGACAACAACAAATATTTTATTATTCAGAAAGCAATGTTCACTGGCCTCTTCGAGGGGGCAACCTCCAATAGAGCAGAGCTCGATACAAAAATAAGACACGATGCTCCTCGCAGGGAGACTCTATCCTTTATATATGACTCATACATGCAATACCAAGGATCAATACCATGGGTTTAATTAGTACCATCTATCTAATACTACAACCCATTTACAACTAACTATGGTCCCGTCATTAATTGCGGGTTAACCACTTACAATTATTAATATGGGCTTTATTGATTCTTGACTAAGACTCGATCCCATTATGTAAATAAGGGGGTTAGGGTGGGACCCTAACAGAGTAAAAGTGTTGTTTTTTAAGCTTATTATTGGGACTTGTGGCTGTGAAAATTCAAATCAGATTGTGTATTGAATGTTTGAAAAAAGGAGAAGAAACGATAGTGAAATAATATATGGAAAACAATGATACTATAAGTTGTTTATGACAAAAAAATATTACAAGTTACTAAGATTTGGTTGTTTTGTAGGTGGAGATTAGGACCTAATTCCATGGTTGACTAAGTCTAGTTTTCTTGGTTACAAGATTTTGTTGAAATAGTTATTACTATTGATGTCTAAATAAGTATAGTTGTTGGTACTACTAGAGGATTGCTAGAGAAAATTTATGTTTCAATAATATTATTGATTTGTTTGTGAGCAGAGAGAGAAAGTGAATCAAGTGTTTGACAAAGTTGATATGTTGGGAAAACCTATGGTTTGATTTGTTGATTAGATTTTGTCTAATGCTATTGATATGTAGAGAGGTATTTTGATGTTGTTATGATTGAGTAAAGAGATGCTCATGGATCTAGTCTAAAAATTGTGAAACATGATCTGCTATGGTAGATTGAAGGTTGGAGCCTTCAAGGAAAGTGGTATCTTGTTGACCAGAGTGGTTGGGTGGTTTAATTTAGATATTGGAGTCTCCTTCATGTTGGAGCCTCACAATACTTTAGGGTGGTAAGGTGGTACTAGGGCAAGTTGGAGCCTATGAAAGTTGTTGGAGTATCATTTCAACCAAAGATGATAAAACTGGGGTGTTTGAGCGTCCTTCTAGTTGGAGTAGGTAAACCAAGATTTTGGAGAGTCCTCCTGATCTAAAAATCACCATTGAGTGACCTTAGTTAATTAATTAATCAATGAAGGTATTACAGACTCATGTGCTGGTGTGTGTCCATGTTATTTTAGGCAATGGATCGATCAGATTGCAAAATACACAGACACTAGGAAATGGAAAACAACAAGAGAAACATAGTAAGCAAACACAAGAACACAAAAATTAATAAGGAATTCACCCTATCCTCTAGGGATACGTCTCGAATCCAGCTTGCAGTGGTGGCCTTATTTTATTGTATCTTTAAAGCAAAGAATTACAATGAGGAGCTCAAACTGAGTCTTCTAAAAGAGAATTGCTTGGCAGGGTGGTTCTTGGATTCCCCAAGCCACATGAGTGCACAAACTCTTTTCCTTACCAGCTCTTGACCTCTCTAGTCTTCAATGGAAGGAGCCCAATGTGGTGCTCAATTCCCGACAGATCCTCTCAGGGATTGCTCAATGCTGCCTTATGTTGCAGGTCAGCTTGGCCCTCTATCTTTCTGCTTCACTGTCTCTTCTTTCCTCTATCTTCATCTTCTTTTTTCCATTCTCCTTGTGTTCTCTATTCTTTGTTCATGACTTTAACGCCAAATGATCTCATAATTGCTTGATTCCGCTTCCTTCCTCCATCGGATCACCTGCTGCTGTTCACTTGGAATTCCCTGTATTTGCGCCATCATCAATGTCTCACACGGAGTGGCCACTTGTCCTCTTGCAAACTACGCTAGCTCTTCCTCATTGGTTCGGTTTTCTAGTTACACTATGGAATGAGTCATCCACCATCTCAGTGGTCAAATCGAACTTCAAATCCTTATACATCGCGGCTTAATCCCCTGTTAAATCTAGTTTCTCCATTGGGCGCGATCTCATCCATTAGATTTGGAGCCCCGAGATCCTATGACATTCTCTCATTTCACGCGGTTGACTTTCTCAATCGTTCGCGCGTAATGAGTGGTGGTTTTCTCTGTCCTTCGCCTACCACGCATCAGGCACTGAGTGGAATCGCTTGTTTTTCTCCAAATCTTCTTACCGCCCAAGGGTGCCCTTGATATACTCTGGTTTTGGAGTGCGAGTCCCGCCTTTATCCTTTAGCACTTTTCCCACGGTTTTCCCGGCTTCTATGCGACCAAGCGCTTTGGGGCTTTCCTTCTCAAGGGTTTTTTCCCAAATTGTGCATTAGAAATGCCCTCTGTTTCTTGATCTGGGCTTCCCAATGGCAAGTTTTTCCTCCTGTGCGGTCTCCACGGGCCTCGGTCAGTGGGCTTTGACTGAGGTCCTCATCGTTCCTCGTTGGCTGCCACCTGCCAGTGTTCAGAGGTCTTCCTGATCACTCTGTGCTCTTGAATTCGAAGTTTTGTCTTGATTTGATACAGTCATGGTGTTGTGAAAAATTTTCATGGATCTAATTTGGATCACGGCCTTCCCACTGAAAAATCTTTTGGACCACCAAAAGTTGGTTTTCAAGCATTGACTAAGTGAGGGTACAACTGTATCACTTGTCCAATCTCTATCCACTTTGCACTGCTCAGATTTGAATGTTTGAGCCCAATTCTGAGGTACTCAACATCTCTTCTATGCATTGTCCTCACCTTCCTGTCCAGAACTGTGTCCTCCTGCAATTCATTAAGATATTCAGGTAACAGGTCATCAATAGAAGGCAACTGACTCTGCTCTTTGGAATCCTCAATCAGTGAAGGTTCAAACAATCTCAACAATCTGCATTTACCACTCAGTAGATGTGCATGTAAGCTGGTATATCAAGGCAAAAATCATTTTCCCCAATCTTCTCAAGTATCTTGAAAGGTCCATACTTGATAGGCTTTATCTTTTTACCTTCACCTTGCATCTTGTCCTTGCTGATGTACAACCAGGCTTGGTCACCAACTTGAAAACTATGCTCCATCCGATGCTTGTCATGCTTTGACTTGTATTTGGCTTGGCTATTTTCCAGTTGTTCCTGTACTACTTGGTGGATCTCCTAGATTTGTTCAATAAACCTAGTTGCCTTGTCCACATTAGTGTGTCCCTCAACTGTGGTATCTTTACCAAAGACAAAATCCAAAGGAGACCTTGGTGTGAAACCAAAACAGGTATCAAAAGGAGATCTCTATGTAGAAGAATGTTTTTCTCTGTTGTAAGAATGCTGCACATAACACAAATGTTCATCCCAAAGCTTAGGATGTTGGTGCAATATCCTCTGAGTAACTGGATCACTGTCCGGTTAACTACTTATGTCTAGCCATCAGTTTGTGGATGAAAAGCTATGCTTTTCTTCAGTTTGGTGTCCATAAGTTCCCACAAAAATGACCAAAACTTCCCCACAAATTGGGTGTCTCGATCAAATACAGTGGAAGTGGGTAATCCAAAATAAACCCATACATGTTCAAAGAACAATTTTGCAGTTTGTTTAGCTGTAATCTGCTTATTACAAGGTATCAAAATACACATTTTGCTGAACCTATCCACAACAACATATAGATAATCATGACCTTTCCTAGATTTAGGCAGTCCTCCAACAAAATCCATGGAAACACTTTCCCAAGGGTGAGAAGGAACTGGTAATGGAGTGTACAAGCCTAGTTTTCTATTGCTAGGCTTGCTTTTAGCACACATAGTACACCCTCTTACATATCTAGAAACTGTTTCATTCATTTTTGGCCAATAAGAAAATCTTTGCAGCCGTGCAACTGTTTTACTTACCTCAAAGTGACCTAATATCAGAGAAGTGTGTGCTTCTCTAATTATCTTTACTCTCTTAGTTTGTGGAATGCATAGTTTCCCACAATGGTATAAGAGTAGACCCTTTACAAGATAATCCAATTCTTTTAATCGTTTTCCTTGACTTAAAGTTGCATATACATATTTAAAGTCTATATCTTGAGCATATTGTTCAATGTAGCTTTCATGTAACACAAAATTATGCTTAAGTATAGTAAATGCATTCATAATGGGTCAAGATAACATGTCTGCAACTTTATTATGTATGCCCTTTTTATATCTGATGACTAAATGAAAATTTTGTAGGAAACCCATCCATTTGTAGTGTCTTGATTGCTGCAACTTAGTTTGGGAGTGTAGATATTGAAGTGGTTGATGATCAATATGTATTACTGTCTCTTTTCCCATTAAGTAATGTTTCCACTTTTTCACACTCTAAACTAATGCATACAATTCTTTATCATATGTAGGATAGTTAACTACATCAGAATTAAATGTCTCAGAATGATAACATATGGGTTTACTGCGCTGTGTCAACACTGCTCCCATGGCATAGTCACTGGCATCTGTTTGGATCTCAAATGGTCTTTGAAGATCAGGCAGTGCTAGTACAGGTGCTATACTAATCTTTTCTTTCAAGGTGTCGAAGGCTTTCTGATGTTTGCCTCACCACTAAAACACCTTGTTCAATTTTGTCAAAGCATGTAAGGAAGCTGCAATTGAGGAAAAGTTAGAAATGAACTTCATCCAATATTGTGTTGCTCCTAAGAAGCTTCTCACTTCTGTAGCAGACTTGGGTTTAGGCCAGTTTACAATGACTGCCACCTTAGAGGGATCTATTTTCAATTCACCACCGCATACTATATGACCCAAATAATTCAGAGATGTTTTGCCAAATTCACATTTTGAGAGTTTAACATGAATTTTTTCTCTTTTCAAAACATCTAATATCTTATTAACATGCTTTAAGTGTTCTTCCCACATTTTGATAAATATCAGAGTGTCATCCAGATACACAATAACAAAATCATCAAGAAAAGGTCTGAGTACATCATTCATCAATCTCATGAAAGTAGCAGGAGCATTAGTTAAGCCAAAAGGCATAACCAACCACTCATACAATCCCTTCTTTGTTTTGAAAGCAATATTTCATGCATCTTGTTCTGAAACTCTGACCTAATGGTATCCACTATGCAAATCTAGCTTGGAAAAATAAACAACTTCCTTCAATTGATCCAAAATATCATTTATGTGAGGAAGGGGATAACGATTTTTGATTGTTATCTTATTGAGTGCTCGATAATCAATGCACATTCTCCACAAGCCATCTTTCTTTCTCAGCAAAGTGATTGGTAAACCACATGGTGATGTGCTAGGTCTGATGAACCCTTTATTGAGCAACTCCTACACCTGCTTCTTGATTTCAGCATTCTCTAGAGCAGACAACCTGTACATTCCAATGTTAGACAATGGAGCATCTTGCTGCAAAATAATATCATGTACTATTTCATTTTTGGTTGGTAGACCCTTATGTTCTTGAAACAAGATATCATACTCTGAAACAAACTTTTCTAAATCAGCTTGTTGTTTAGTATTACAACCCTCAAATACATTGGTTTTATCAGGTTTCTTTTCCTTTACAACCATCAGTAAGAATTGTTTGCATGAATTTATCATTCTTTTCATCTGCCCTGAGTTTATGAGAGTATAATTATTCTTGAGCTTATGAGCTCTTACAAAGTATTCGATTCCATCTTTAACAAGTAGATACTTGTTCTTAGCTCTATAGAAAATAGCTTTTCTGTCATAAAAGTAAGGACTTCCTAAAACAATTCCACTTATATCCAAAGGAATTATGTCTAACTCAACCTCATCTACAAATACTGACCCAAAAGAAAACTTGAGTTTGCACTATCTAGTCACTTGTAGTTGTGCTTTATCATTCGACCATCCTAATGGGTATGGTTTCTTGTGAGGTGTAGTTACTAATCCCAACTTCTTTACAATTACTTTAGAAATTAAATTTACTTGTGAGCCACTATCAAACAAAGTATCAATCTTTTGATGTTTGGAAATAACTCGAATATGGAAAAGCTCATGTCTTTTTCTCTCATTTTCTTCATCAATAGTAGATTGTGCAAATTACTAGTAGATGCTCAGAATTCTTACCTTTTATACCTATGGCTGCAATAGTTGTTTCATCTCCTGAGTTTAACCCCAAATCCTTCTAAATAGCTGCAACAATCTTCTTCTTCTTGCCCTCAAACTTCTTAGGTCTCAGCTCTGGATGCAGAATCCAACAGTGATCATCATCATGCCCCTCCTTTTTACAGTGAGTGCATGAAGCCTTGCTATTTTGTGCAGTGTTAGCCTTCCTTGATTTCGATTTCTGCTTTCTTTTCTCCTTATTCTTGCTTGTTGTGGGTTGGGATGGTCCCCCAACTTCTGGATTTCCATTCTTTCCTCTAGCCTCTAGATGAGTAGCTTGTACATATACCTCATCTATACTAGTGGGATTAAACATGAGGATGGTATGCCTCATGTAGCTGTGTAGACCACCAATGTACTTCAAAAGAGTTTCAGGTGAGTCTAATGATATTCATAGAATCAATGCTCTCTTCCTAAATTCTTGAGTGTACCCTTGCACACTGTCGAAGAGTTTTCCAACTCATCATGGCTTGCTGCATGTAGGCCAATGGATATAACTGTTTTTTTATTGCATAAACAAATTCACTCCAGATAGAGATAGTCTTACCATGTCTTTTCATATCAACTTGGGTTATGCCTTCCCACCAAACCAAGGCAGTGCCTACAAGGCATAGGCTTGCCAGCTGAATCTTGCTCTTGTCTAAGTGAATATTCTGCACTTTGTAATAAACATCAATTTGTCTAATCCAATTGTCTAGCTTTTCTACATTCAACTCTCCATCATATATAGGCAAATCAAATTTAACATCTAGCTTAATCAAAGATTCTTTCTTATTATGTACAGGGCTATTAGGAGGTGTGAGAAAGCTTTCCTCTTTCCCTTTTCCTTTTGAGTGGTCATGGAGATGAGACTCATCTTCCCTTTTGTATTGTTTAGAGCTTGATGCATCTTCATCTTTATGTTTTCTAAAGTCTTTATACATTTCCTCTACCATGGACTTTATGGCTAGGAAACTATCTATGAATTGAGGGTCTAGCCCCATAAAACCTTCGTCTGACATTGTCTTCCGAGGATAGACTCTCCCAATTTTAGGATTAGTTTCGACTAACTCTCCTTCTCCTACTTTGAGCTTTGATCTAGTGAGCATTCAACAGCTAAACCAACACAAGTTTGTCTAACCTTAACATCCTAAAGCTCTGATACCACTTGATCTGAAAATCACCCTTGAGTGACCTTAGTTAATTAATTAATGAATGAAGGTATTACAGACTCATGTACTGGTGTGTGTCCATGTTATTTTAGGCAACGGATTGATCAATTTGCAAAATACACAGACACTAGGAAATGGAAAACAACAAGAGAAACACAGTAAGCAAACATAAGAACACAATAATTAATAAGGAATTCACCCTATCCTTCAGGGCTACATCTCTGGTCTAGATTTCAGTGGTGGCCTTATTTTATTATGTCTCTAAAGCAGAGAATTACAATGAGGAGCTCAAACTGAGTCTCCTGAAACAAAATTGCTTGGCAGGGTGGTTCTTGGATTCCCTAAGCCATTAGAGTGCACAGACTCTTTTCCTTACCAGCTCTTGACCTCTCTGGTCTTCAATAGAAGGAGCCCAATATGGTGCTCAATTCTCAACAGATCCTCTCATGGATTGCTTGATGCTGTCGTATGCTGCAGGTTAGCTTGGCCCTCTGTCTTTCTGCTTCTTGCTTTACTGTCTCTTCTTTCCTCTGTTTTCGTATTCTTTTTTCTATTCTCCCTGTGTTCTCTGTTCTCCGTTCATGGATTTAATTCCAAATGATCTCATGACTGCTCGATTTCACTTCCTTCCTCCATCAGATCGCCTGCTGCTATTCACTTGGAATTACCTGTCTCTGCGTCATCATCAATGGCTCACAGGGAGTGGCCACTTGTCCTCTCACGAACTGCACCAACTCTTCCTCGTTAGTTCAGTTTTCTAGTTACACTGTGGAATGAGTCATCTGCCATCTCAGTGGTCAAATTAGACGTCAAATCCTTATACATTGTGGCTTAATTCCTTGTTAAATCTAGTTTCTCCATCGGGTGCAATCTCAACCATTAGATTTGGAGCCCCCAGATACTACAACATTCGCTCATTTCGCATGGATGACTTGCTCAATTGTTAGCATGCAATGAGAGACAATTTTCTCTCTCCTCCGCCTGCCATGCATCGGGCATTGAGTGGAATCGCTAATTTTTCTCCAATCCTCTTACCACCGAAGGGTGCCCCCAATATACTGCTGGTTTTGGAGTGCGGGTTCCACCTTTAGCCTTTAGTGCTTTCCCCATGGTTTTCTTGGCTTCCATGCGACTGAGTGCTTCGGGGCTTTCCTTCTCAAGGGTTTTTTCTCAGCGATGCACAGTTAGCGATAAGCGCTAATCGCACATCCAAAATGCCCTCTTTTTCCGATCCAGGCTTCCCAATGGCCAGTTTCACCTCTTGTGTGGTCTCCATGGGCCTCGGTCAGCGCGCTTTGACTGAGGTCCTTGTCGTTCCTTGCTGGATACCACCTACCACTATTCAGAGGTCTTCCTGATCGCTCTGTGCTCTTGAATTCGAAGTTTTGTCCTGATTTGATACAGTGATGGTGCTGTGAAAAATCTTCATGGTTCCAATTCAGATCACCTTCTATTTAGAGCTAGTAAACCAGGGCATTGGAGGGCCCTTCTAGTTGGAACTAGTAAACTAGGGCATTGGAGAATCCTTTTAGTTGGAGCTAATAAACTAGGGGGTTGGAGCCTCCTCTAGTTGACGATGAAAAACTTGGATGTTGGAGCTCCCCATTGATGTAATATTTAAAATACCTATATTAAGAAGTCTTTAGTAATTTTTCTCCCGAAAGGTTTTCCACCTAAAAATATCTTGTGTAATATCTTTGATGTTCTATATTGTTAAATGGTGTTGTTAATTTATATTTTAATCAAATGATAATGATAATTAATGATTTGAAGTTAAAATTGATTGTTTGAACTGAAATACTAATTCAACCGCCTCTCAGTATTTCCAATAGAGGATGGCTTCAAGTGAAGCCAGAGAATTTTGATGCAAGATGCATAATGGGATATACTAAGTAATGCATCTAAATGTTTGAGGTTAAAGTTGAGTCCATTTGTTGTTATGATAATGAATTTGGCTATTTTTATATAACAACACCGTACGAGGAAGAAATAATGCAACCAATATATCCTTAGGGGGAGTAGACAACAACATCTTAAGTCACATAGAACAAAAAATCATTAATGGGGATGAGTTACAACATAAGAATAGAGTGATAAGGGGCCTAAGGTTTAGTTTAGGTCCACAAGGATAGACCTCAAGTAGAAACACAAAAGGAACATATCAGGAGATTGGAAAGGTGAGTGCATAGGCTTAGGGGAAGTTGCACAATCTATAAAAATAGGCATCATCCATTGGCCTTTGGAAGAGTTTATTTCTCAGGAAATGAAATGTTTTGTATCTTATAAAAAAAACTATTATTTTATTTAAGTAACAGATTTTATTATGCCTAGCAGTCATGAGTACATGTAAACAATTGGTCTAACTTTGCATGTTACTTTGTTATTAATTCAGATCTCTACATTAATTGGTAGTATTTGGTTTAGTTGGAGCAATATTTTGTATATTGGACATCTCTTGTAAGAGGAGAAACCTTGGTATTTTTCCTAGTGCATCATCTGATTGGTATCATCAGTAAAATTGGTGTCATTTGTTGTTAGCAATAGTCCCTACATTAAGGGAATTTTGAGGTCTAAAACACCTTAAAGTGCATAGTTGGATATTATCTTAAACACCTTTCCAACTGTATATGGCACTTAGGAAATATCCCAAGGGTTGAGAAGATATTGTAGGTTGAAGCCTGTCAGTCAGCTAAGGCAAGAAGTTTGGGTCTTTGGAGAACAAAATAATGGTGCATGGCTAAAATGGGTAGACTAGGAGTTTAGGCCTTTCGAAGGAAAAGTGATCACATGTGGTGAATTGAGTTGGACCCTCAAGATGGAATACGACCTAGTTGAGGTATAATTGAAAGGGTGTAAGGTGAAACACCACAAACCCTATGACCCTCAAATAGGTGTGGGACCCAACTTATCTAGTTTGGACATCTGGGTTTTTTGGCCATTCAAGGGTGCACGTAGAGAAACAACTTGAACTGCTTTGAACTGGGATGAAAAAATTGTTCAATATTTTAATGTGTTTTAGAACCATTTAGATATTTGGGTCAGGCAAGTTGTTTGGGGATGTAGGTGCATAAGAGTCCCAAACTCAAAATCATGGCCAAAGTTCCAGTGTTGGTGAAGTTCAAGTGTATACTGAGCATTCGACCTTGAAGGGTTGTTGTAAAGGAAACATGCGAAAATCACCTAGACCTAGTCTTTAGGGTCAAGTGATTTTCAGTTGAGGACATGGTTCTAGTCCTGGTCACATGCGTTAAGGCTAAAGCCTAAGGGCATAGTAGGGAATGATTATATCCCCTAGATCATATGTAAGTGAGGAGTAAAAAAATTAAGGACTTGAGCACCAAACTCTCAAGAATTTAGTCATTTTCCTTAGTCATGTGGGCAAAAGAGGCCAAATCCTTTGCAACATAATAGGATAATTTGTGGCCCCATAATCAATTACAGTAGATCAGGATAATACAAATCATGTAAAACAAAGAATCCGGTTACCCATGACAAGTGACACATAACTTCCCATGCTAGAAGAAATAAGTGATCGCGTGTTGGTTTAATGAGAATATATCAAGAAGAGAAGTGCAACATGACTAGGTTGGAATAAATTAAAGGGGTATGGGAGAGCACATTAGAAGCTTTGATAAGACAATGGAAAAATTATATTGGTAAATTCAACACAATAAATGAATCCCATCCCCTGGATGTGAAAAGGTAACCCAACTATAGAAACTATGTAAGATAACAAAAGTAAGGGAAAATGTTGGTGATCCCATTAATGAATTAACAATATCTCATTGAAGAAAAGGGGTTGAAAGAGATCAACAAGCTGGCTGAGAGTGCAAATATTTGAAGTCAGACCTATTAAAGCTTGGAGGAAAAGACAAATAAATACTAGAATATTATCTCGAATAGTGGGGCAATTAATGAAGAATATCCTTGAGCCATATGTTTTGAGAAAATCATAGTTGTGCAACGTAGTGGTTTGAGAGAAGGTGGCTGAAGATGGAAGCTATAAAAGGCACAATCATTGTGAAATAATTTTTTTCCATTATATTGAAAATTAGAAGGACGAGTGTAGAGAGTGTGTTGATCTGAGATTGAGAGTGTTTCTATTTCTGAGGAGTGTTCAAATAGAGATTGTGTAAGGTTTTATGTAGTGATAGAGTGTGATAGAGGATCGAGATCTAGGTGTTTTTGTAATTTTCTAGAATGAAGAGAAGGCATAGAGATGTGTGTGCCATGTAGAGAGAAGGTTGTCGAGGAGAATAGTATACTAAGAATTGATTGGGGCTATGTATCAATCTAACTGAGAGTCAAAGAAATAAACAACAAGTTCCCTGTGAATGGACACCTATGGATACAATTTGAAAATACCATGAAATAATTGTCTACATGTTTAGTAGGTTCATGCCTACACATTAGGAAGTTAGTGCTTCCGTTTAAGTGGGTGTCTGAATAATAGCTTGGGGATTGGGGCCTCTTGCAAGTTAGTGTTTCTTGGTAGATGTTTAGATGTCTACCAAAGAGGCAGCGTGTTCCTCTTGCTAGTGGGTGTTAGAAAATAAAATAAAGGAGTTGGCGCTTCCTACTGGTGGTTGCTAGTAAAATAATTAAGGGATTCAATGCTTCTTGTGAGTAGGTGATCACCAAAATTGATGTAATTGAGTGGTTTTCTCCCTTTGTGGGTTTCCATGTTAAATCTCTTTGTTCACATGTTTATGTTGATTATGGTCTTGTTGTTATGATCATGAGTTTTTTTTATTTTTTGATTACATAATATGATATTGATATTCACATGGATGGTTTCCAAGTAAAATAAAAATTACAAGTTGGAAAAAATTGTAAAATTATACTTAATATTGATTCACCCCCCATCTCAATATTATTATTGTTTCCAAAAATTGTCTTGTTGGAATCATGATTGTTGTTACACCGAAACTAATAGGTTTTAGTAAATGGATGCATCGCCAAAGTTATTGGATCCTCAAGGAGCTTTTAAGCACATGTCATGAAACACAAAAGGATCACTAGATTATCTAATTCCCAACAATATCCTCCTAGTGCAAGCCACAAGTGTTTTGAAATTGACACCTTTGGCTCTAATACCACTTGTTTGAATCATGATTTTCATTACACTAAAACCTATAGGTGTTAGTAAATGGACACATTTCCAAAGTTAATGGATTCTCGAGAGGTGATCAAGCACATGTCATGAAACACATGGTGAGCACTAGATGATGTGGCAAGAGAATTTGGCCAGTAAAGTGCATACAGGTGGTGCTGATTGGATTGAGGTGATGACATGGAATGTTAGACAAGTGAAACATGGAAGGAAGATATGGAGTATTTGTATGGTCAAGTGGGACAAATCCATGTGACACATTCCATCATTCAAATGTTTCCATGTGGCATGATGATCTCATCATGACATAATAAGTGCAATGACAATTGTGATTGCAACAAGTGGTATTAGAGCCAAAGGTATTGAGTTTGAAGCACCCCCAACTTGCACTAGGGGTGGGGGGAGATTGGTGGGCATTGGATAATCCAAATCTCCCCATGTGTTTAATTACATGTGGTTAACCACATCTCAAGGATTCATTATCTATGGCGATGTGTCCATTTACTAACATCTGTGGGTTTTGGTGTGATGCAATCGTGATTCCAACAAGGGTCAATCATTCAAGTGTTTTAGAAGATCTTAAATTCTATAAAAAGAATGAACATGAAATGAAATGGATAGAAAATGTATAATAAATTATAAGTTGTAAAATATTCAAACCATGTTGTGCTATAAAGGATCGCATCAACAGGAAAAATCGTTATTCCTAGAAAATAACATAAAACAATAAGTGAATATGAAAACAGAGTAAAAGTTAACTATACAAATTATAAGACTATAACATTAATTGTAAAGTTGAAATATTAACCTAAACTATGACCTACAACTATAATTACACATCAGTTACAACAATAATCAATTAACATCTTAGAACTATAAGAGTTGTAGTTATTTATATGGTCAAGAGTTCCAACACTACATAGGTAGCCAAATTAAACGTTAGATTTGAAAGGAAATGATAAACAAATAAATTACTAGAAATAAAATAATGAAAATAAAACTACAACTACAGTACAATGTTATAGGTAGCACCTAGCTAACGAGGAGGCCTTATTTCCTTAGATGAGGCACCAGTTAAAGGAACAAAAAATGCTAGCCAATCAACACACCATCAACTCAAATTGGAAAGGAACAAGAACCCATATTAATAAATTAAATTATAGTTATTGATGAGCCTAGGTATTGTAACAATAATGATGCAACTCCCAGGGCTACTAGCTTTACTTGTCAACCTAGGGTTCGCATAAGCTTGGAGGTGACAATGTTATATGCACAAGTAGAAGTGAAGGTCTTGTATGTTTTCACTGTTTATAGAGTCAGAAGAAACTTTAATTCTTTGATGGAAGGAGAGCAAACCTTATTCTAATAGAGATCTACTTGTATTACAGTAATGAAGAAAACAATATGAAAGGCTAAACTTGCACTATAACCTAACTTAATCAACCAAATAGCTATGCTAAGTAGAATTGCTAATTTAACATCAACCTAAAGCTAATTATCTATGTTTGCAGAAGAAAAAACATAAAAACTAGACTAAGGCGTAACAAAGAAACTTAGGCTAAGTCGTGTTTAAGGTGGAAAAAGCGATCGAAGGTCGAAATTGGTGAAAGGAGGGCGTGAGGGAGCAGAAGCGCATAAGAACCATTGGATTCGTCAGGTGAAAGGTAATGAACGATGGAGATTTGATCATGGAAGGTTACGTAGGCAGATGGGTGAACAAGGTTGTGTTGATGCCTCGAAAATTGCTGCAACAACATTGAGGGATAACCACCCGGTCCGGACCTTAGTACAGCTCCTTTTCCGTTTGGAATGGTGGTTCCGATTGGGGATAATGGGACCAGTTTCCCAGTCGGAGCCACCATTCCAAATGGAAAAGGAGCTGTACTAAGGTCCGGACCAGGTGGTTATCCCCCAATGTTGTTGCAGCGATTTTCGAGGCATCAACATTTTTGGCGCTAGAAGGAGGGCATCAACTGTGAATGGAAAGCAAACCCAAATCTGCAAGCCATTCTAAGAGTAATTCTCCCTCCGTATCCCCTCGGACTTCCCAATTGCATGCTGGTTCTCCAGTATCCAAACAAGAAGAAGAGGAATCAACTACCACTGCTCAAACCCATCATACTCCAGAACAATTAAGTCTTGAATCCCCCGAAGTCCAGTCTCTTATCCACAAACTTCAGAGCTTCTCGATTTCACCACAGAAATCTGAGGTATCACAAAGCAGTGCGACTTCGCAGTTCAATTTACCTCACCCTCTCACCAGACTTCAGAGCGAAAAGCTCAGTATTGAACCCACTGAGTTCCCTTTACCCAAAAGGAAAAAGGCGAAGAAATATACTGAAGGATCTGACAGTGAAGAGCTTTCATCCACATCCTCCATTTCATCTTCCCCTCTGCAAAGTCAACCATCCACTCCCCCATTACATATTTTTGTTCATCAGGGATTAGGAGCTTTAACATCCCAACCTGCTCACTCCTCAACATTATTCCCTTCTCAGACATTTGGAATTCCAACAGTAGTATCAACCACTACTGCTATTACAATGGCAAATCCATGGACCAGGCCTGGTGCAGTCAACATGCCTGCACCATTGCATGCAATACCAGATGCTCCTGAAAAATGGCTACCCAAGTTTAACCCAGATGATGGGACCCAGGCTGAGGAACATATTAATAATTTCATGTTGGCAGTCAACTTGAAAGGAGTAACAGAACAAGATGTTGTTG
This sequence comes from Pinus tabuliformis, assembly GCA_031772625.1. Lineage (NCBI taxonomy): Eukaryota > Viridiplantae > Streptophyta > Pinopsida > Pinales > Pinaceae > Pinus > Pinus tabuliformis. The sequence goes on along the minus strand of CM062804.1, from coordinate 1,436,639,216 downwards.
TTAGGCTTTTCCCTTACACCTTGCAAGGATCAGCAGGATCTTGGTATTTTTCTTTACCCTCTGGTTCCATTACCAGTTGGAACACTTGCCAAGAGCAGTTTCTTACCAAATATGGAGATGATAGGTCCTTGGCTACGCTAATAAACGATCTCTCCAATCTTAGGATAGAACATAGGGAACCAATTAAGGAATTTAATGCTCGATTCAATAAACTCCTGAATAAAATCCCGACGGCCTCCAAACCAAGTGAACAAATTCGAAGCGAATGGTATATAACCGCCCTACCCGCCAATATAGCCATTTTTGTAGATAGGGCTAGGAAACCTACCTTAGCCGAAAATATGAAAGAAGCACTTTCTGTGGAGAAACGTATCAATGCTCTAGAAAAGAAAGCTGCTCTGGAAGACAGAAAAGCCAAAAAAGACTCTTTCAAAGATGACTCAAGGAAGAAAACCCCAAAAGACCCATATGACATGGAGGGTTTGCAAAAGGTCCTAAAAACTTTGTCAAATGAAATGGTTGAAATAAAAAAACAGGCAGCCGAAACCTCAACCAAAAGACCCTTTAGGACTTATAAGAAAACTGAATCAAAGCCACCGAATGTCATATCTAATGCAGATTCAGAGCAAGAAGAAGAGGAAAAAGAAACAATCTCACCAACTGATGCTGAAGAAGAAGTAGTTGAATGTCATGGAATGTGGGATTTTATACTCCCCAACTCCAATACTGATAATGAAGAAGAAGCGTTCCCGGTCACTACTAGGAGTAAAAGTACTTCCAAACCTGTTCAGGAAACATAAAAGAAAAGGAGTGCAGGTGCTGCTACAACAAAGGAAAAAATACCTGCAAAGAAATCACCTGCAGCAGTCTCCCAAGATCAACCTTCAAATTCTAATACTCCTTCAACATCTAAAACGTTAGTGGTATCCGATTCAATGGAGTACAATATTGTTGATGACAGGAAGAAAACTAAAGCAAACATTACTATGTTTGAACTTAGTAAATTAAAACATCAGCAGAAATTGCTTCTCAGAGAATTGAATGTTGTTCCTTCTTCACCTCTTCCCAGTGCTAAAGCTGCTAATGATTCAGGGAAACCTCCTCCCGGTATGGTTGAAGCTACCGATGCGGTTCTGATTGGAGATAGATCAAACTCTCATACTCCACCTTTCCTTCTAACCTATGAGATTTACAACAGAAACCTGCACAACTGTTTGGTTGACTCAGGGGCATCTTCTAACATAATGCCAGCTTCAGTTTGTTCCAAACTGAACATTGAACCCCAGAAGTCTGCTATTCATATTGTACAGTTGGACAGGACCAAAGTACAGGTTGTGGGAGAGATTAATTCCGTAACTATCAGGTTATTTGTTGATCCCAGAGTAGTACAAAGGATTGATATCCTAATAGCCGATGTACCTGAATTTTACGGTTTAATATTGAGTAGGGACTGGTCTGAAAAACTACATGGGTATATTTCTACTGATTGGTCACATATGTGGCTTCCCTATAAGGGTAAGCCAAATCAAATAAGGATTGATCGAGAAAAACATATGACCCATACAGTTACTGAATTTGAGCAAGAAAACCAACCGGTAGCGTTTAATAACAACATTTTGGGGAATTATTCATCTGAGTCATTCTTTGGCAACATTACTGCCTAGCCATGCCCTTTCTCAGTAAACCATTTTACATCTTAGATTGAGAATTTTTCACAGATAGATAGGTCTAGATGTTTCAATGATACTGAGAAAACTGTAAATAAAATTGTTAATACTTCTTTATTTTGGTCATTATATTTCGATGGGTCCAAATCTAGTGAGGGCTCAGTAGCAGGATGTATTTTGGTTAGCCCACAAGGAGAAAAAACAATGTTGTCCTGTAGGCTGGAATTTGAATGCACTAACAATACAGCCGAGTATGAAGCCTTAGTCCAAGGACTGTATAAAGCAATTGGCCTTAAAGTGCAATATTTAAAAGTATTCGGCGATTTTGAAATTATTATCAAACAGGTGAGAAATACAATTCATTGTCTTTCAAATCATCTTAGACATTATCAGTCGCTAGTACAAGAACTCACCTCACACTTTTCGGCATTCAATATTTCCTCCATCCCTAGGTCTCAAAACTCAGCAGCCGACCTGCTAGCCAATGTAGCTTCCAAGCTCCTACCTTCTGAAGACTGCAGCGCAGATAGATTTTCTATAGAACTGCTTTTTAGGCCATCAATTCCTGACAATGTCACTAATTGGAGAGTATTCAACCATGATGAGGATATTTTAAAATTCTTAACTTCTGAAAAGTCCTATGATAATCAAATTATTGAGGAAAATGAGCATGACTTTCAAATGAGAGAAACACCTCAGGAAAATTCAATCCCTAAACCTGTGGTAAAGCTGGAGGATCTTTATGATATTAAAGACAGGTTTAAACCTATGACTAATGCAAAGCTCCAAAGTTCTACCCTAAGGTTTGAGTTGATAAATCTTGGCACTGAGCAAGCTCCTCAAAACATTAATTTAGGATTAGGACTTTCCTTGGAAGAGAAAGAGGCATTCATTAAACTGTTAAGGAAGAATAAACAGGTTTTTGCTTGGAAATGTGATGATTTGAAGACATATGATACATCCATTATCCAACATACCATTCCAGTGCTTCCCGATCAGAAACCAATTCAACAGAAGTTAAGAAAAATACATCCAAGCTTAGAGAGTCAAATAAAAACTAAACTTAACAAACTCTTGAAAGCCAAGATTATTTTTCCAGACCGACACTCAAACTGGGTCTCCAATATGGTGCCAGTCAGAAAGAAAAATGGCGACATTCGGATTTGTATTGATTTCAGAAATTTGAACAAAGCAAGCCTAAAAGACAATTTCCCATTACCTACCATGGAGCAAATACTCCAATCAGTAGCAAGCTCTGAATTAATGTCCTTTCTAGACGGTTTCTTAGGATATAACCAAGTTTTGGTCCATCATGATGACCAACTTAAAACCACATTCAGAAAAAAATGGGGAACATATGCATATCAGAAAATGCCTTTCGGACTTATTAATGCAGGAGCGACATTCCAAAGAGCGATGGATATAGCTTTTAAAGGGTTGATTAATAGAACAGTAGTCGTCTATCTAGATGATATTACTGTATTCTATAAAGAGAGGTCCAATCATTTGCATGGCCTAAATCAAATCTTTCAACGCTGCAAAAGATATGGTATTTCTCTTAACCCTAAAAAATCTTTCTTTGCTCTTGACCAAGGAAAGCTCTTAGGCTTTATTGTGTCCAAAAATGGCATTTATATTGATCCTGATCGGATCAAAGAAATCTCTGAAATCCCTTTCCCACATAATAAGAAATCCATGCAGTCATTTTTAGGCCAAATCAATTTTGTTAAAAGATTTGTTCCAGATTTTTCTCAAATTATTTTGCCACTTCAAACTATGATCAAGAAAAATTCAGTCTTTAAGTGGGGATCAGCAGAAAAAGAAGCGTTTGATTTAATCAAGCAATCAATAATCAATGCCCCGACCTTAAATACTCCCAATTTTTCTAATCATTTTACATTATACACTATTGCATCCACTTCCTCTTATGCAGCAGTACTCACGCAGCTCAACGATCACAATTTGGAAGCACCCATTTCATTCTTTAGTTCAAATCTTCAGGGTGCTCAATTGAATTACTCCGAAGTAGAAAAGCAAGCCTTTGTTGTATTTAAAGCGGTCAAACATTATAGACCCTTCCTTTTGAAAACCCACACAAAAGTTATAGTTCCTTTCCCTGCAGTTAGGCAACTATTAATCCAAAGAGAACTGGGTGAAAAAAGGGCAAACTGGGTCACAACACTTCAAGAATATGACTTAGAAATTAAGCCAGCAAAGATTGTTAGGGGCCAAGGTTTTTGCAGGTTATTGGCAGGAGCATCCAACATTCCAGAATCAAGTGGTACAGATCAAACTGAAGAAGTTAACCAGATAAGTGTTACTGATTCTGAGTCTCAATATGCAGATTTAATCTTTTATTTGAAAAATGGTTATGCACCTCCTAACCTATCTTACAAAAACAAAAGGGCCATTAGGTTAAAAGCGAAAATTTTTACGATTATTGATGATGTGCTTTTTAGGCAGAATTATGATTCAATCTTATTAAGATGCCTTGAGAAACCTGAAGCACAAAAGGTTTTGCAAGAGTTACATGATGGACCAGCAGGAGGACATTTTGGAGCTGACACAACAGCTCACAAAATTATTCATGTTGGATACTATTGGCCCACTCTGTTTAGAGATGCCCACGAGTATGTAAGGAAATGCCACAATTGTCAAACTTCTAGTGGAAGACAACGAAAACCAGCTTTCCCATTGCAACCAGTCAACATTGAACAGCCATTTGAGCAATGGGGATTGGACATCATTGGGGAAATTACTCCACCTTCTTCCAAACAACATAAGTATATCCTTACTGCTACCGATTATTTTACTAAGTGGGTTGAGGCAATTCCTTTGAAGACAACAAATTCTGAAGCAATCATTGAATTCATAGATCAATTCATCATTACCAGGTTTGGTGTCCCAAATGCTCTTGTTTTTGATAATGCATCTTACTTCTCAGGCAATGCTATGTTTGATTTCGCTATTAAAAGAGGATTTAAATTGAAATATTCTGCTAATTACTATCCCCAGGGTAATGGTTTAGCAGAGTCTACCAATAAAAATCTGATCAAAATCATTAAGCGAACTATCGAACAGAATCATAAAAACTGGCACAAATCCTTAATGTTTGCATTATGGGCTGATAGGATAACACAGAAAGCTTCTATAGGATCTTCTCCGTTCAACCTTGTGTATGGAAAAGAAGCAGTACTACCCACAAATCTTGTCCTTCCTTCTCTAGCCCTAGTTCAGTTCATTGAGGAAGCTCCTTCTTCTTCTATTCAGCTTAGACATGACAAAATTCTAAAATTAGAAGAGGAAAGAGAAAAAGCCAGGGTTATTCATGCCAAACATCAGCAAATCATCAAGGCAGCTTTTGATTCAGTCTCATCCGGTTCAAAACAATTTCAAGTCGGTGGTTTAGTTCTGAAATGGGACAAAGCCCATGAGGATAAGGGAAAACACACCAAGTTCCAGAAGATGTGGCTTGGACCATTTCAGATCTGTGAGAAGATAGGCCATTCAACCTTCATATTGCAAGATTTATCAAGTTTGAGAGATTCTCTCCCTGTTAATGGCCTTATTTTGAAGAAATTCTTTAATTGAGGAGGTAACCCCTTCTCCTTTTTAGTTTAATAGAGTTTTGTAGTTTGTAGGATTTTTAGAAAATAATGTTGTAAGGTACCCTCCATTGACCTTTGCTGTGTTTGAAAACTTGATCCATAGAAGTAATATGATATTTGCTTTTAAAATAATAGAAGTCTTAACCAAAAGGGATAATTTCTAGGAAACTAGGTATCATTGTATTCTGAAACCACACTTCAAGTTTTGTGAACTCCTCTCAAAGTTTAGAAGTATTGTAAATCATTTTCTGTTCTCAAATAGGTCACAAAAGGTTATCAATATCAAGATAGAAGCTAATCCAACTTCAGCATCTTCAACTCTTACCCTGTCATCCATCTACTCTTAAGGAGAAAATTGTCCATCCCATTCACCAAAGTTTATGATTACTCAGAGTGTAATTCCAAAAAAATTTGATATAAAAGATAAGAGGTCTTATTACAAGCCTGCTTACCATGATCATAGGGAAATAGTTTAACCGACATTACCAATACTGCATACCATAACAGGGTAATGGCTTAAGAATTATAAGACAAGGGGTCTCATCACGAGCCAGCTTGTTCAGTTAGATTACTACCAGTGAATGGCATTGTCAATAGCTGGATACCAAACCAGGACAATGGCTTTTTATCTTATCAATAACAGAAAAAGGAAAAGAAATACAAAATATGAAAACATGTTTTGAATTCATTCTGTTAATCACACTCTTAGTTGGATGGGACAATGGACAATAACATGGTTAAAAGGTATCCCTGTCGAAACTATGAACGTTTGCTGGCAGCAGAGGCTCTACCTATGACAGACGAGTTCACTATAAAAGCTGATTTGGAAAGGTTTTCTGTCTTATCATTATAAACCAGTAGAGGCCTATTTAAAACTTAGAATGTATCTATTTTCTTAAAAGAGAGGAAATTAGCAAAAATAGTTTCATTTTACTCGGAATGCATATATACCTAGTTATATTAGAATTTTCCCCTTTGATTAGAACTCTATTTTGAAAAAGTTTAAGTATTTCTATACTTTTCAGAGATAACTGTTTCTTCCAGCGAATCGCCAATTGTTGTGCTCTACAACAACCCCCCATTTCATATCATTTTTATTCACAAAACTATCATATGAAATGGGTCTCTTTAGATTTTGATTGGTATCAATATTGTATTATTCAAAGGGTCCGAAAACCAAAGGAAAACATTATAAAAAACCTTTTTGAAAAACCCATTTTGATCGAATAAATCAATCTTTTATCATTGCAATAAAGCGATCGCAAGATCGCATATCGCAATGACATAAGGAGCATAAGTAAATGGCACATTGGTTTCCACCGATGCGATATCGCTATCAGCAATCGGCGATATGTTATCCATGTCTCATGTAATGCCAATACTCCCGATGCGATGCGATATCGCTATCGGCGATCGGGGTTTGAAAAGGTGTCAATATAAGAAGTTAAGCTTTCCCCGATGGCCAATTGCGATAAAGCGCAGATTTCAAAAAAGCCGTTAAAATAGAGGGATATTACGATCAATTCATATTAAAAGCTTGATCTGTCCAACAATGATTCACCTGCTCTCAACCGTCAAAACATCTATAGCATGCTTAAACGAATCATTCGGCCGATTAATGATATATTGGGCATTTAAGGATTGGTAGGTTTTAAACGGCCATTTAATGTAATTGTAAGTCCTAAAATCTTCCCATGGATTGTATCCGCGGCCATTTTAAAAGATAATCTCTCACCACGCATTGATAAATAGCTCTCACCATATTGGATTTTCATTATCATTCCTCTGTGTTACGTTTATCTTCACTTCTGTGCAGAATTCATTCAAAGAAGAAAACTCAAGCAAAATGGGGAAGAAATCTAAGAAAACCACAGCCGCTTTTGTTACGCCAGCCACAGGACAAGCTGTCGCTGATCCCACAAACAAAAAGAAAGGATTGATTTCAGATACTACATGTTCTGGTCTCATCAAAACTACTTGGCAAAGTACCTACAACTTGATTGAAGCCGAAGAACCTGAAGTGATAATAGTACAAGCTACTACAGATTCAACTCAGAAATCTGATGGCACTCTAAAGGACTTAGCTAACTCCTTCCTTCATCGGATAGCAGCTAGGGAACAAATTCTTCCATATACAGATGTAGTGCGGTGGGCAATTGAGGAAATCCCAATCATGGATAGAACCTTCAGCACCAGAGACGAGAGAATTTTCGGGTCATTCAAGGCTGATGATCTAAGGCAAAATGTATCATTTGCCTGAGCCAGAGAAGACATACAATAAGGCGTTCCTGGAAAAATTCCGAAACGAGAATGAAGTTGAATCCGAACCCATCCGGGATTGGAGACAAAATCCGGCAAAGCAAAAACATGAATCTTCCGGTAAGTACTCGGTTGATTCCTTGGCTTCTCCTTATTGCTACGCTGGAATAATGATGTGTAGATTGTGGGGACTGCACGACTCTTCTAATTTCACTATAGAAATGGTTCACTTAATGGAAGCGGCATGCAACAGTATAATAATGGATTGGGCCACTATTCTCTCAGATAAACTAGCCACAGTTGTTCTTGAGTTTAGGAATAAGACCCGCATCTCTGAAAGGATAATTCCCCCATTCTATTACAGTGCCTATATTTTAGATACTTTGTGTTTCAATTCTGAATTTCCCGTGCTCGGCTGGAGGTGGACGCCACAAGACCCCATGCCTGTTCACATATACCATTAGAAATTATGGAAATCCTCTTATAAGCACCATTTGTACCAAGTCTGCAATGGCTTTATGTTGCCTATTTATTATTCTATTTTTGATAAAACTATTCCCAATATTTCCTACCAAGCTGGGATTGACTTAACAGCAGTAGGGAGATGGTTCGGAGAGGAGAAGTTCACTTATATAAGAGTTTTCGGTAGCCAAGCCGAACCTCATGTCCTCCCTTTATACATACCTGATAAACTGTTGGCAAGGGAAATCACTTACCAGATCATGGCTGAGAGCGTTACACAGACTCTCAAGAAAAATAAGAAGCAGGGCTGGCCCACTTTTCCTTTAAGATGCAGTGTCTATACCTTGCATGATCTCAAACATGCAGAAAAGGAAGCTACAAAGATTAAATCATTAACTCTAGCAACCCTCCCTAATAGGCAATTTGATCCAAGCAAAGTTGCCTATAATGCACTAGAACATGCCAAATTGTCAAAATTTGATCATAAAGAAGATATGTTTGATGACCTGTTCTCCTCTGCTGAGTCAATAATGCAGGTTAAGGCATTTGCTAGAATGAAATATCAAGATGAAGGGTTGATTGAGTTTAACAGACTTAGAGAACAGAGGTTGCAAACTCTGCCTCTAGATCTATTGGCAACAACCCCAACAACATCGTCAAGCGAGCCTGAACGACAACAGTCAAAGGAACCTCCAGTTACAACAAAAGAACAAGAGAAGCCACAGGAGGAAAATCAGAAGAAAGAGCAGGAAAAAGTGCAGGAAGAGACCCAGATGAAAGAGTAGAAACAGACCACCACTGAAGTAAATGTGGATACTCATATTGACCCAAAATTGCTCCAGGAATGGCGAAATTTGATTCCATTATCAATGGTCTGGAATGTTCAAAGGACACTGAAACTTCAAAGGCAACAGACACACAGGAATTCACTTCACCACAGGTTCTAAGTGGAACCAGCGGCCCACCCATTTCAAAAGAGGTAGAGATAATACCAAAGGACCCCTCTGACCAAATCATTTTGCAGGTAGAAGAGATTCCTCCCTTGGATGTCTTCTACAGCCCAAGACATAAAGCTGTAGTAAAACGACAGAGGAAGAGAAGAAGGCCCGATCAACCTTCCCTTTTCCCAGAACAGACGGTCACGGGCAATGTGGTTTGGAAGGAGGAATTTGACCCCTCTGATGACCTGACAAAACTGTCACAATATGCTGGAGCCTATTCGGAAGCAACAATAGATAAGGCATCGAAGGTGAGTCTTTTACTGAAAACAAAGGATCAGGAAATTTTCTTGTTACAGGCACAGCTGACTGAAACAAAGCAGAAATCGAAGTAGGCAGAGCAGCAATTGTTGACGCAACAGCAATTAAACAGTCAACTAACTCAACAATTGCAGTCAAAAAAACAAAGGATTGACCACAGCGCAATCCAAAAGCAGAAGGAATTGTCAGAGGCCTTGGCGCAATTGAAGGCAGCAAATGAGAAAATGCTGAAATCAAAAGATGAGCAAATCGCTCAACTATCAGCACAGATTGAAAAGACAAAGGGCGTTCCACAAGTAGCTGAATTCAGAGCAGAAGCACTATAGATAAATACTGCATTGATAGCCCAAATTAAGCTTCTATGTCAACAAATCGCCCAGGCAGAGCCACTATGTGAATTAACGACATCAATAAGTAATAAAGTAGACAAGTCTAGGACTGAATTGGATCAAGCTGAAGAAACGATAGCGGCATTTCTCGACTGGCAAGATACTGATCAAGGACAAGCGGCGAATTTACCAAGGATCTTAGAGTCACATAAAGATATACTCTTTACAGAATGGCAGTCCCAGCTAATGAAAGCAGAGAGGGCAGTTTCAAGATGCAAATCAACTTCAAGCAATTTAGTTGAATTAGTCAATAACACTCTCTACTTATCAAACATGATTTCCCAATGCACACCAGGAAAATTGACAACAATGAAAACATTGGAGCAATCATGTTATCCAGATTTAGAGGAAAAGGGAAGATTAATTGCTGGGATTAACAGTTTAACCTGGGACACCTATTGGTTCTTCTTGGTAAAACCACACACACAGAGAGCCGCCCTCAAGTGCCTTACGGATGCAATCGGGTATATTATCCCTGATATTCAGGATGCCACCTATGCCGCCCAGCTCAGCTCTCGCCTCAACAGACCACCCGAAGTGGAGCCGATGCTTGCGATAAGTCAGCTCAGATTTAAAGGCAAACAACCTACTTGATGATTCATGCTGCCGACTGCCAGATTGCTGAAGAAAATAGGATCAAAATCAATTGATACCAATTAAGTAGGATTTCAGTTTTATAGATAGTTAGATTAATTAAGTATTTATATACCCTTTCATTGTTTTGGAAAGGGTCGTAAAGTTTTGTACTTGACTAAAAGACTGAAGTTGCACTATTGTGCTTCAGCCATATTCTTTTATGAAACTGGACCAGTTATTCTAAATTTGACAAGGAAGCTTTTATGCAATTGTGCACTATTGTCTTTGTTCGAAAGTGTTTCTGTGTTGAAGGAAGAATCTCAAGTAGCGATTGATATTGGGAGTGTCTAGCAGCTCATATGGTACTTTTATCTATGTCTGAATTCATTCTTTTCGTATGAATTGTTATTTGATTATCTTTGCTATTATCGAATATATGTATGTGCGTTAACAACAGTTTTGTATTCCTTCCACTATTGGATGTTTATGGTGTGCTTTTCTTTTAATCATATGTGTGTCGATGATATAAATGACAAGTGTAGTAATATTGCTTTAATCGCTTTGCTTAACTATTTAAGCAAAGTAATCCTTGAATGCATTAATGTCCATGTCTGTTAGATGGAGCCATCTATATGCCCGTCCATAGACACAGATCATCAAGCGCTACACTTCAAAGTACAATAGTTCCCGGGATAAGTAATAGTTCTTTTATTTTGCTGATAGATTTAGCTATTCGCCTATCATTAGATTAGTCAATCAATTATCCACTCATCCCGTTTATTCATTGCTGGGAAACTGGTCCCATTATCCCCAGTCGGAGCCACCATTCCAAATGGAAAAGGAGTTGTACTAAGGTCCGGACCGGGTGGTTATCCCCCAATGTTGTTGCAGCGATTTTCAAGGCATCAACAGGTTGCTAATGGGATATACAGTTAATATCTTATCGCTAAGGTTTTAAGTGAAGGGATGGATAGACAAGGGAGAAAAGGAGATGAATGGCTTAGATTTAATTGCACAGGTGAGGCCAAGAAATGGATGGGCGAGGCTGACAGGAGCGATGAATAGCTAAGATCTTATCACATGGGTGAAGGCAAGAGATGGATGGATGAGGCTAGGCAACAAATGGACGGCAAAGATTAGATCACAGGCAAAATAATGTGCAGAAATGGTGGAGCAGGTTTAAAGGGCGTAAGCTGCTTATCACATGCCCTTAAAGCTGTAAGTGGTTTTCTCAAATTTTACGCGATTAGCCTCCCCGAGTGACACGTATCACTGGGAAACCACCCATTTCACGTGCTCTCGAGCGGATAACGGTAAGACAAAAATCCATGTGATATGGCATGATAGCCATTGGATCAAGCAACGCTGATCAACAGTGGAGATTGACCAAGCTAGTTAGCAATCGGGTGAAGTGACAACCATCAGATCAGGCAAGGAAGATCGACGGTGGGGACTTAAATTTCATAAAGTGAATGGTGGACTCCACGTGAGGCGACAATTGAAGAAAATGGTGAATAGAATGGTGATTGTGAAGGGTTGTTGGTGATCGGGCGATGAGGAAGCGATGGAGGGATAACGTACTAGAGGCGGTTTTAAAGAAAAGTAACTGAGAAAACCAGTGAGGGTATACAGCTAACTACATTCAAACAATGAACTCCATAGCCTATGTGTTGAGTCTTGAAAATGTCATTCATTTCCATTACACTTTCACTATTATGTCCATTATATCACCTCCATTTCACCTCCATTTCACTACTATGTCACCACATTCATCCCACTTTCATTATCATTGGGTCACCTTTATGTTTTTCCAATCTTTATTATTTCTAAGCCTTTTAAGTGAATTTGTGGTTAAACATTAGAAAATAATGTGCATATGCTTATACCTAACAAATGGGTTGAGATTGTTGACATGTGTAGGTTGAAAGGAGGCTTCTAGAAGACCCTTATGTGGCACTCTAAGGCTAAATTCGAATTTGGTTGGAAAGAATCATGGGATCATGAGGATATGTGTCACATCTCCTAATTGTATTGTAACTCTAAGAAGACATGTGTCTTATCAGTTCCTATTTTGATTATGACTCTAGAGGTAGAGGGAGAGATTCATGGACTCTCATTAATAAGATGGCTCTCATCTTTTTGTATAAATAGGAGATCTCTCTCCTTCATTTGTTAGTCTATTTAGCTTAAGCTTTTTAGTCCCTAGTTCTTAAGTTTGTAGTTCTTCCTTGATGGCTTTTGAAAGCTTTGGAGAACTTTGTTGTACTTTGTACTTTTGAAGAATTTGAATAAATCTTTGATGTTCTCAACATGGAAGGAGATGTGAAGTAGATGTCATGGATCATATTAGAATGTAAGGTAGAGTAGATTTCATTTTGTAAATATTGCTTTGTAGAATGTAAGGTAGAGTAGATTTCATTTTGTAAATATTGCTCTGATTTCATTATGTTACTTGATTGCTTTCAAGTTTGATAGATTAGATTTTTCATTCATGCAATTTTAATTCATGCAAGTGTGTTCAACCGGTTGATTGTAGATTAGTGATGCACATAGCCTTTTAATGACTAATGACATGATAGAATCATCTTGTCCTTCTGCTGAAGCAGCAAGGATACTGGGTCTCATAGTCACTAGCTCATTGTTTGGTTGTTGAATTCTATTTTGATTGTATATTAGTGATGCACATAGCCTTTTAATGACTAATGACATGATAGAATCATCTTGTCCTTCTGCTGAAGCAGCAAGGATACTGGGTCTCATAGTCACTAGCTTATTGTTTGGTTATTGCATTTTATTTTGATTGAACTAGCTATATATTTACACTTTTGTTTAAATACTAATTCCATCAATAACATGTTTTAAGTTCTTTTGAAGCGCTAAGTTTTGGAAGTTACCATTAGGGACATAGGCCTTGTCTTGAAATCTTTATCCATACTTGTCCTTTAAAAGTATTCTTAAGACCTTAGAATAGGATTTCCATTTGCATTAAACACTTTAGAAAACCAACAAGAACAAAACCCCAAAAACAACATAAACTATAAAACAACGAAGTAAGAGAAAGGTTAACTAAGCACATATGGTGCACCACACTTCATCAATTTACGATACCCGGATTGATAATTTATGTAGAGCAATTTAAGAAGTTAAATTGACTAGACACTATACGAGAACCAAAAACTATGTTTTTGGGTTTGCTAGTGGGTCTCTGCCTCAAGTCATGGTCCCAAAGGGAGGATATCAGGTCGAGACACCTATAGTAATACTTTCCTCTAATCTAACCTGTGAATTAAAAAAACCAAAAATGACAATAAAGTACAGCAAATGCCACTACTGAAACAAATGAACAAAAATAGGAAGCTATTCAAATAAATGAACAGAAGTAGAAAATGCTTAACCAAATGAATCAACACCAAAAATTCTTGAGAAAATGCATCAACAAACCATGAAACTACTTAACAAATAAACAAAATAGAATTCTATGCTAAAATAATAGAACAGTAAAGAGGAGTTGTGGCTGCTTGGGTCAGGCCCTAACCCAAGAGCTTCAGCCCTCAAAGTTTAACTCCGAGTTGGCTTAAACAGAACTCATCTTCATTATAGAAACCATGGATTACAGAGAAAATTCACAAGTCTTTGCAATTCAGAAATAAAACAGAGTTTTACAAATGAAGTCTGAATCCTAGTGAGGTCCTAAACCTTTCTATTTATACATTTTGAAATCTCTAACAACTTCCTTGCCATTAGGGAGGCTTGGCATCTAACGACAGAATACTACTTGCTATCCCTTTCACTTTCTTGGTTGTCTTCTTTAGTTCTCATGATGTGCCTGTTTGCACTCCGAGCTGATGGAGGAATATTCAAATAGAAGGGTAGTAGAAGAGGAGGATTAACCTCCTATAATTCCTTTACTTTGTCCCATTTGAGTCTTGACCAAGGTCTTTGTTATAGTTCTTTGCTTTTATCCTTTATACTTTCATTTCTACTTTCTTTTATCCTTTATTCCTGCATTATATGCACATTAGACCACAAAGCCAAATATCAAACTCCAACTCATTTCATAAACAAAATATAATCAAAAGTATGCAATAAGTTGTGAGAATAGTTGGTTTGACTAAGCTAGGAGGTGAATTAAGGCCAATTAAGTCCCATATAATTACTCAATAATGAGGCTCATCATCACCCCCCTACTGAAAGTGTTGCTCATCCTTTGAGCAACTTAGTGGCTATGGTAGCCTTTCTGACATCCCATGCTTATGTTGTGGTCTCTTCTTCTTGTTCATAGAAGCCTACTTTCCTTTCTACCTCTTCCCACTAACTCTTTTCCTCTTCTTCTTTTCTCCGATCTTCAAACTATGTTGCAGTGTGTTCTATTTTAGCAGGCATGTATATTATCATCTCTTAGCAATGTAAATATATCCTCAAAATGTGAAATTGCTTTCTCTTGGACAACAAGATATATAAGTTCCAGCCGAGGATCATTTGCAATTAGATTATGGGTGCTGAGTAGGGCCATGGGATTTGATTGTTTAGCTCTGATGAAAAGAGGTTCATTTTTCTCTTTGGCCAATATTCCTTCATCTCTACAGCCCTTGAATTCTCATGGTTTAGCCATGATTCCAAAGCCATTAATTATATATCTCCTAGCTCTACATTAGGATCCCAATTATTCATGTTTGTGAGGGGCATGTTATGCAAGTAAAACTCAGCCATTTTGGCCCCATCCTTTAGTGTACTTTGATCACAAAGATCAATGAACTGTCTGCAGTCCTGAAATGGCATGGTGCTCCTTTGTGCTAGTGTTTTAATATGAAATTGTGGCCATTTTTCTATGAGGTAAAGAGCATAGGATTTAGCTGGCATCCTACACTAGATGGCCTCCAAGGAGAGGTTGGCCATACATGCTAGCTAGTTTTCCTTTTCCTGCAGCTGTCCTCTCTGTTTTTATTATCTTCTTCTTTTTGTTGTTCTTTATCATTTCCATCAGTTTCTTCTTATGTTTCAGCATCATCCTCCTTGTATTAGTTTCTTCTTTATTCATCTCATCCCATCTAACTTTGTATCATCTTCTTGTTTTTCCTCCTCTTTACTGACAGAAGGACTAACATCATAGATGAGGGTTTTGATGTCATCCTCTATTGGTAAGTATCTGAAGACTAACCATTTCATAGGGATCCTGAGGTTTTGTAGGGCATCCTCAATGAGGATTCTGATCAAATCATGGTGATCCAACTGTTGGTAATTCCCTTCCTTTACTTTATTGTTGGATTCTATGAGTGATTGCATCAAGAAATAGGGTATGCCGAGTCTTTGGTGAACTGGTGTTTCTACCCCAAATCTTAATTCTTCAAACATTCTCAAATGGTTGCCATAATGATACTATATCTATGGACTCTTGTGTTATCTTTTGACTTATTAAAGAACTTCGTTTTTGCCACCTTTTCACTTGTAAACCAACTACCTCTTAACCTTTACAATTTTTGATCAAATGATGCATATGAGCGAGTGAGTAGGATACTTACCTATGGTATTGATGCCATGCTGCAATTTTCAAATATCAAAAGTGTTGTTGATGGCCATTCTTCTTCCTCCTCTACTTTCTGCTAATGGTTTATTAGCTTTTAAAAGTGTCTGTGACTAAAGATATGATGTTGTCGCTGCTGCTGTGGAGCTCCTGGATTACCACTTGGTAATGTTTGGTGTCTTCCTTAGAATTCTTGATCATGTTGTTGGATGGTGCTATGAGGATGTTGTAATGAATGGAAAAAGGGAGTAGGAGTGTGTGTGGATGCAGGGATGATAGTAGTGGTTGAGGTGATTCTATTAGAAAACACAATCTTCACCTGAATGGAAGCAATGAAGTGAAAAAACAATAGAATTGATGGATGGATGCAATGGTAAGGAGTGGAGGAGATGAAATATATGTGAGGTAGAGTTCCCTTTGGATCTTCTCTTTGATCCTTAGTTGTCTTTCTCACCCACCTGCACATAAAAATTATGTTTTTTTCTCTTTTTCTTATATATATATATATATATATATATATATATATATATATATATATATATATATATATATATATATATATATATATATATATATATATATATCTATAAACAAAACATCTAGGCCGCCTCAGAGAGTTTTTCACCCTAGATATCTGCCTTGGGTGTCTCATAGAGGTTTTCACCCAGGGATATTCTTATCCTTTTCATTTTTCTCATCCTTGGGCCGCCTCATGAGGTTTTCAACCCAAAGACGACACTCAAGCACCTCATAGAGGTTTTCACCTGAATCCTTATTCTTTTTTTATTTTTCAGTGACTGGATGAGGGAGGAGCTGAAACTTGCTCCACCATCATCATTACCTTATTAATGTTTTCAATGAACTCTTATCTTGATAAAGGCCTCTTGTACATTTTTATTCTATGTCCATTAACTAGCAATGGAATGACTTCTTCATCAATAGTCCTGATTTGCATTGAACCATTTTCATGGCATCTTTCCACCACATAAGGTCCGAGCCATCTTGTTCCTAACTTGCCCTTAAAATATTTAAACTTGGAATCATATAAAAATGCCCTTGATGTTCCTGTCATGCCAGACCTTCCTCTGAAGCTAAACTATCTCTGTATGTAGGAGGGCCTACATTCTGAATTCATCCAAGCCATTCAAATGCAAAAACCTTTCTTTCTATGCATGAATGAGATCTAAATCTAGTTGGGCTGCCATCCTTAATGTGTTATATTCAAATTCAATGGACAACATAGCCTTTTTACCATAGACTAGCTCATAGGTTGTAAATCCAGTGGTGGTCTTCCATGTTGTATTATAGGCCCAGGTGGCCTCAACTAGTCTCTCTGTCCAATCCTTCCTACTGCTACTCACCACCTTGGTTAAGATGTTCTCCAGTGCCCTATTGGTCACATCCACTTGCCCATTAGCTTGTGGATGATAAGAAGTGCAGGTCCCATGCTTGATTTTGCGGTGGCTGAGCGGTTCTTCAATTTTGTTGGAGGTAAACTGGCTACCTTGGTCTATGACTAGTTCTCTAGGGTACCCAAATTTGTAAAATATATTCTCCCTTAGGAACTCAACCACCTTTTCTTCTGTTTCTGCCTTAATTGCCTTGGTTTCAGCCCATTTAGTCAAATAATCAGTGCCCACAATGATACGTTGTTTTTTCTTTGAAGGAGGGTTAATAGGCCCAATGAAGTCCATGCCCACTTGTCAAATGGCTCAAAAGTCACTTGAGGTTGTAGGGGAATTTCATCTCTCAGAGTAGGTTGTCCCATCCTCTGGCACCGATCACACTGACTAATGTACTTATTTACATCTTGATGAAGAGTAGGCCAATAATAGCCTGCTTGCAACACTTTGAATTCTGTCCTCTTTGTTGCAAAATGACCTCCATAAGGCCCATCATTATAGGTTAGAAGGATGTCAAAGAATTCCTCTTCCCTTACACACCTTCTTAAGATTTGATCTGGGCCATATTGCCCCCAATCTAGGTGAATGGGGCACTCTTCCTAATTATCTTGCTCTTTTCTTTGGAGGGCAAGTTTGGTGGGAACTGTGATGATACCAGACAGTTTGCTATATTAGAAAACCATGGGGAGAGAACTGAAATAGCAAATAGATGCTCATCTGATAACTGGTCATCCACCATTCCTTCTTCACCTGTAGGTAGATTTATTCTAGATAGAAAGTCAGCAACAACATTTTCCTTACCAGGCTTATCAATAATGGTTAGATCAAACTACTGTAATAGAAGCAACCATCTTATAATTCTAGCATTTACATCTGGTTTGTTCATTAAATATTTGATTGCAGCATGATTAGTATGCACAAATGTTTGATAGCTTGTAATGTAATGCCTAAATTTGTTCAATGAATGCACTATAGCTAGGAGTTCTTTTTCAGTCACAGTATAGTTTAGCTCAACCTTTGACAGGTTTTTACTGATAAAATAGATGACATAAGGCAATTTCTCCTCTTCCTGACCTAAGGCTGCTCCTATGGATTTATGTGAGACATCAACATGAATATGAAAGGGGAGGGCCCAGTTTGGGCCTTTAAGTATTGGTGCAGTAGTCAACTTACCCTTGAGAATGTCTAAGGCCTCTTGATAGTTCTTTTACCATATAAATTTAGAAAATTTGGCCAACAATCCAAATGAAGAATAGGCCAACTTACTGAATTCCTTTATGAACCTCCGATAGTATCCAACCAATCTTAAGAAATTCCTATCATCTCTCTACTTTTGTGGAGGTGGGACCCTTTGGATGATGGCTATTTTGTTTGGGTCCACCTACAATCCCTTTTGAGATATGGAATGACCTAGCACAGTCCCTTTAGTCATTAAGAATTCACATTTTTATGGATTGAGAGACAGGTTCATTTCAATGCACTTGCGTAATACTTTGCCTAGGTTCGTTAGGACCTCTTGAAAATCACATCCATAAGGTGTAAAATCATCCATATAGATCTCTACAACATCATGTACAAACCATACTCAAGACTGCTCTATGGAAAGTGGTAGGAGAATTGCATAAGCCAAATGGAAGGACCCTATAGGAAAAAGTACCCCAAGGATAGGTGAATGTGGTTTTATCCTAGTCTTCTTGGCAGATTTGGATTTGGTTGTACCCACTAAATCCATCTAGGAAAGAAAAGAACTTCTTCCCTGCCAGGCCATCTAGCACTTGGTCTATGAAGGGTAGGGGAAAATGATCCTTCTTTGTGGCTTTTTTCAACTCCCTATAATCGACACAAATCCTCCACTTACCATTCTTCTTGGGAACTAACACTAAAGGAGAGATCCACTCACTATCAAAGATAAGGTAAATGAACCCTGCATCTAACAATTTTTACAGTTCTTCTTTGACGATGTCTTTAAGGGTTGGATTAATTCTCCTTTGTGGTTTCCTGACTGGCTTGCAACCTCCCTTGATGTATATGTGGTGAGTACACACGGAGGGGTGTAATCCCTTTATTTCCTTATAGCTCCAAGTAAAGGATTCTAGGTTCTCTTTCAACAATTTTCATAGTTGTTCCTCTTCTAAAGTAGAAAGAGATGGATTAATCTTCAAGGTTTTCTCTGGGCCAAATTCTATGGTTTTGACTTTGAGTGGTTTGGAATTGGCCAAGCTTAAGTCAATTTGATTATCGTTCAATGTTTCCTTTACTTCTTCTTTTAAGGGTAATAACTAGGAGTTGGACTTTGGAGCAGGTGTTCAATTAAGTCATCCTCCTCTTGTTGTCCTCCTCCTATGATTGCTTCCATAGTGTAAAGTTGAGCAGAATAAATCTCATCTTCTTCCTCCTCCTCTAACCATAAAGGTAAATCATGCTCTAGAGAAGGTTGAGCAGGAGGGTATAGGATTAACTGTTTGGACATATGCCCATTCTTGATGGTCATATTTTGAGATCTGTAGATAATGTAAGCATCAACTATGGCTAGCCATGGCATCCTAAGGATGAGAGGGTAACCAGTAAGCTTAGCCTCAGGCTGGAGAACTAGGAAATCAATAGGGTATTCCCAGGAATCAATGGAGACCATCACATCCTCCACAATTCCCTCAGGGGTGACTGTTGAACGGTCTGCAAGTTGCAGCACTATTGTGGTCTTTCTCATTGACCCTTGGAGGTTGAGTTTGAGCATGGTGTGCTTAGTCATCACATTAATGGCAGCCCCAAGATCAATCAGAGTGTGTGGGACAATGGTTCCATTGATGTGTACATCTACTACAGGGCTTCCAAGGTCCAAATATTTTGGACATATTACCTACCCCAACATTAAGTCAGACAACTGACCAATGACATTAATGGTAGGGGCATCCCTTTTTCTTCTTCCTAGATGCTTGAAGCACTTCTCCTTAATCAATTTATTATAAATAGGCACATCTTTGATTGCCTGGAGAAGGGGGGTCTTTACACATAAATTCTTCAATTCTCCCAGAATTTTAGTTTCTTTTGGGGTAGGCTAGAGTGGTTGGGTTAATCTTTGAGGAAAGGGTGGATTTGCTTTAAGTTTGCTTTCCTCTCTTTCTTCCTCAACCTCCCTACGTGGAGAGGGAGGTTGCTTATCAGAGAGAATTCTCCTAGATATTAGGTTAATATCCTGGATTTCTACAACATAAGCTAGGTATGATGTCTCTCCATTGTATGCTTGTTGACCTTGCTTATTGTTTGGGTTCAGATTTGGTTGGGAAGGCATCTGGGGTTGCTTGGGTTGAGCAAAGTGTAAGATTTGTGCAGGTGGTGGAGGCAATAGGACTGGAACATTGTTGAATTAGGGCCTCCACCCCTAGGGTGGGGCATTCCACTGATGTTGTGGTTGACCATAAGGTTGGAATGACTGGCTGGCTGGCTTAGATTGATACTGAGATGTATAGGACCAAGGAAGGGGTGTAGACCAGGAAGGATGAGCAGGGGGTCTCCAAGAAGGTATAGCGGTGGCTTGGTTGGGGTCGTAGTATGCATGGGATGGCCCTTCCATACCTTGGGGGTATGGTCAAGGCCCAGGAGGTCTTCTTTGGTTGATGTAGCAAAGCTACTAAGTGACCCCTTCAGCTCCTTGATATACAACTTTGAGTCCAGGTAAAGAAGGGCACTTGTCTGTGGAGTGGTTTTCTTCACAGACTGAGAAAATCTGAATTAAATTTAATGGACATTCATTCCTAGGATTCCTCCTAGTGCATCTAGGACAAACAATGGCCAAGGCCCTCTCTGCTTCCTCTTGCTTCCTTTTCATGTTCATGGTGTCCAATTGCAAGGCAAGGGTTTGCATCATGTCACTCTTGAAATCTTCCAGCATATTACCAATTTCACCCTTGATGGATAAGTTGGAGGATGATGTACTGGCCATAGGTTGACTACCCCTACCCTTTTTCCTGGCTGCCCTAGAATGGTTTCTAAAGATAGTCTTAATATCCTCATAAGGTAATTGGTAGACATCTCCTTCTACTATCATATTTAAGGTATCTAGAAGATCTTCCCTTACTCCTCTAAGCAAGACTAGCTTTAGTGACTTAGGGCCAAGTGTGTACCTAGCCCTTTTGTAACTAAGCTAGATTATTTCTTCATAGTCTTCTAGGGATTCATCCTGGCCTATGGTCATCCTAAAATTATATTCTTTAGCATCCTTTTATTCCCTATATTTTTCATTAAAAGTTTGCTGCATCTAAGCCCAAGTTGTGATGCTATCTCCAGGTAAACCCATGAACCAGTGCAATGCTGCATCCTTGAGGGTAGATGGGAATAGTTTTAACTTTTTCTCATCATTTGTATAGTCATAGGTTCGGCATATAGCAACAAATTAAAATAGGAAAGTGTCAGGGTCCTCTGTGTTCAGGCCATGGAAATGAGGTAGAGCAGAGGGGCTCTTATTCTTCATCTTAGTGTCCCCATTGGTTTCCCTGATGGGGAAGGCACTCTCAATTCTCTCTCCATCTCTCCTCTCATTTTGGTTTCCAGCCATTAGTTCAATAGGAATGGGTTCTTCCTCTTATTCTTCTTCTGTAGGTTCCCCAAATAGGTAAGTTTGCTCACCTAAAGGGTATTCCAATTCACTGTCATTGAAGAAGAGAGAAGGTTGTCTGTTCGATGCAGTGGGGGTATTTGACAAGAATTTTCCTGAATTGTCCCTAATCCTACGAGGCATTAAAGGAAATTTTTTTGGGTTGGATTTTGTAAGATTTTGTTTGAAAGCTAGAAAGTACTTATAGAATGGAAAGGAAATCAGCTAATGATAACTGAAAGAAATAAAGAATCTAGATTACTTTTGCAGAAATAAACTAATGGAAGAAAGTTTGGAGACTAGAAGTAGAAGAAAAGGAAGTAGGAGACTAGAAATAGAAGAAAGAAGTAATTACTTCTACTTAGACACCTCCCCAACAATGGCGCCAAAAAGTGATGAGCCTAGGTATTGCAACAATAATGCTGCAACTCCCAGGGCTACCAACTTTACTTATTGACCCAGGGTTCATACAAACTTGGAGGTGACAGTGCTATATGCACAAGTAGAAGTGAAGGTCCTACCTATTGTCTCTATTTATAGAGTCAGAAGAAACATTAATTCTTTGATGAAAGGAGAGAAAACCTTATTTTAAGAGAGAGCTACTTCTATTGTAGTAATGAAGGAAACAACATGAAAGGATAAAATTGCACCATAACCTAACTTAATCAACCAAAGAACTATACTAAGAAGAATTGCTAATTTAACATTAACCTAAGGCTAATTATCTATGTTTGTAGAAGAAAAAACATAAAAACTAGACTAAGGAGTAACAAAGAAACTTAGGCTAAGTCGGGATTCAGGCAGAGAAAGCAATCGAAGGTCGAAATTGGTGAAAGGAGGGCGTGAGGGAGAAACAACGCATAAGAACTGTTGGATCTATCAGGTGAAAGGTAATTAACAAAGGGGATTTGATCATGGAAGGTTACGTAGGAAGATGGGTGAACAGGGTTGCTAACAGGATAGACAGTTAAGATCTTATCACGAAGGTTTTAAGTGAAGGGATGGACGGATAAGGGAGCAAAGGAGATGAATGGCTAAGATTTAATTGTGTGGGTAAGGCTAAGAGATGGATAGGCGAGGCTGACAGGAGCGATTAATGGCTAAGATCTTATCGTGCGGGTGAAGGCAAGAGATGGACGAATGAGGCTAGTCGATAGATGGATGGTGGAGATTAGATCATGGTCAAAAGAATGTGCGGAAATGGTGGTGTGGGTTTAGAGGGCGGTAAGCTATTTATCCCACGCCCTCAAAGCTATAAGTGGTTTTCTCAAATTTTATGCGATTAGCCTCCTTGGGCGACACATAGCATGGGGAAACCACCCATTTCGCATGCTCTCGGGGGGATAACAGTTGGTCAGAAATCCACATGATAGGGCGTGATAGCCTTTGGATCAGGCAAGGCTAATCAATGGTGGAGATAGGCCAAGCTAGTTGGCAATTGGGTGAAGTGACAGCCATCAGATTAGGCAAGGTAGATCGATGGTGGGGACTTAAATTTCATAAAGTGAATGGTGGACTCCACGCGAGGCGGCAGTTGAAGAAAATGGTGAATCAGATGGTGATTGTGGAAGGTTGTTGGTGATCGGACGACAAGGAAGCAATGGAGGGAGAACGTGTTGGAGGCGGTTTTAAAGAAAAATAACGAAGAAAAACAGTGAGGGTATATAACTAACTACATTCAAACAACGAACTCCATAACCTATGCGAGAACCAAAAACTGTGTTTTTATGGTTGCTGGTAGGTCTCTGCCTCAATTCATGGTCCCAAAGTGAGGAGATGAGGCTGAGACACCTGCGCATAACCTGATAGTAATATTTTCCTCTAATCTAACCTGTGAATTGAAAAATCCAGAAATGACAGTAAACTATAGCAAATGCAACTACTGAAACAGATGAATAGAAATTTAAAATAAATGAACAGAACTAGAAAATGCTTAACCAAATGAATAAGAACCAAAACTTCTTGAGAAAATGCATCAGTAAACCATGAAACTACTTAACAAATAAACAAAACAGAATTCTATGCTAGAATAACAGAACAATAAAGAGGAGCTATGGCTGCATGGGTTGAGCCCTAACCCAAGAGCTTCAACCCTCAAAGTTTAACTTAGAGTTGGCTTAAAGAGAACTCATCTTCATTATAGAAACCATGGATTACAGAGAAAATTTACAAGTCTTTGCAATTCAGAAATAAAATAGAATTTTACAAATGAAGTCCAAATCCTAGTGAGGTCCTAAACCTTTCTATTTATACATTTGAAATATCTAACAATTTCCTTCCCATTAGGGAGGCTTGGCCTCTAACGACAGAAAACTACTTGTTGTCCCTTTCACTTGCTTGGCTGTCTTCTTTAGTCCACATGATGTGCCTATTTGCACTCCAAGCTGATGGAGGAATATTTGAATGGAAGGGTAGTAGATGAGGAGGACTAACCTCCTATAATTCCTCTACCTTATCCCATTCGAGTCGACCAACGTCTTTGCTATAGTTCTTTGCTTTTATCCTTTATACCTGCATTTATCCTTGCTTTTATCCTTTATTCCTACATTATATGCACATTAGACCACAAAGCCAAATGTCCAACTCTAACTCATTTCATAAACAAAATATAATCAAAAGTATGCAATAGGTTGTGAGAATAATTGGTTTGACTAAGCTAGGAGGTGAATTAAGGCCAATTAAGGCCCATATAATTACTCCATAATGAGGCTCATCAGTTATAGACTAGCTAAGTCTCTTCAGATTCGAGGTTTTTTATTTTGGTTGACTATTTTGTTCATCTCTTTTTGTTCTACTTTTAAAATTTTTTGACCTAAATCACAATTTCGATGGATATCCATGAGAATCTGAATGTTCCATCCAATTACAATGAATTCTTCAAAAGATAGAAATTCGAGAAAATAATGACTTGATTGGCTATGTGAAAAGTGGTATCTATGTCATGATTTCCTTATGTTAGCACCTCAGAGTTGCAACATGATTTTCAACATGTTGGAGTCATAGTAACCAACAATAAGGAGTTGTAGCACCTAGGAATAAGGAGTTGTAGCAACTAGAAATTAGCAGTTGTAGCACCTGAAAATATTGAGTTGCAACACTTAGCAACAAGGAGTTGCAACACCTGTGTCATTCTCCTATTTGAAGGTACCTATGTAATTTTTCCTCCTAAATATCGTTGCTTAGCATAGAAAGGTAATTATCTCCTTAAACAAATAAGAATAAGCATTAAAATGAAATATTGTGAGGATAACTGTAGCTTGACCAAAATGAATTTGTATGAGAAAAAATGTTTTTGGGATGAAGTGGAAATGGGAAATTTATGTGCAAAAAGGCCTTAGACAGGTGTTGGAAAGAATCCAAATTAGGTGCTTTCCATCTCGCCCAAGCTAGAGTTGTTGCATGTTCCTATGCTACAATAGTCAACCTAAGTTTGAGTGATTGTAGCATCCATGGATGCTACTGATATTGTAGTTCACCTCCCCTAACTCATGGGCATGGTAAATAGCCTTTCCTTTCCTCAAATTCCCTCCAACAAGAAATTTATTATTTTCTTGACATATTATAGTCTTTGAATGTAAGCTTCTATGAGTAGAATTATTTAGGTATATGTCTTCCAGATCTATGACATAAATATGTTAATTGTTGACACATTTCAAACCATCCAATGTGGTTAATCATCAAGACAAATAGATGAAGAGAATCTGATCCAACTGTGGTATATAAATGGAGAATAAGTCAAAGAGCTAGAGAATGGGTTAAAAGTCAAAGACATTAAATGTTAGAAATATAAGGATGGGTGTATTATAGTCTCTTTGGTACTTTGTAGAAGGAAACTAGTTCATTGGATAGTCAAAGTTGAGGTCAAACCATTAGTTTTCAAAACTTTCTATACACTTGATCAATTAGTGTACTCCCTTTAGAGCCACTACAAAGTTGTTGGTGTTGAAGGGATCTCTTCTACACATGTTTGTTGTTGCTTTTTCTCAATGTTTAATACACCCTTTTACAACTATTTTAGATAGTATTTTAATCTATCTTATAATGTTCAATGGCCTCTTTCTTGTTTTGGGCCATAAATTTTGCATGTATTGGGGAGTTACCCATTTGTAATGTACAAGGAGGACATCCTTGGGTTAATAGTACTCCCCTCTAACATAAAAATTGCACTTAAATTTGTTTTCAACCACCTGAGCAATTTTCCAATCAACGAAATTGTTCAAGAAATATGCAAAAGCTTACAATTGAACATCTCCTACAAAATGATTTCTAGATGGGGTCATGATGCAAGATAATGTTGTGTTGGTAGAGTTTGCACAAGAGGTTCTCATTTTATTAGTTCATGCATAGTAAGCCTCCAACAAAGTACTTAGAGAGGTGATCTCATATGGCTTAGAGGTCATGCGAGCCTTCCTTTGGAACATTAAGTACTTCTCTTGCAAGTTCATATTGCACATAGGGGAAGGGGATTCATACCTAAGTGTGGCTGGATATTCTCAACTTCCAATTTATCCACCTATTTCTAGAGCTTGGTAGTATTTTTTGTATAAATTTCTTGTAGATGCAAACTGCTAATTGTAATTTACTAAAATAATAGACTTGAATATACTCTACTCATCAGCAAAAAAAAAAATTGATCTATAAATCACGAAGCATACAAGAGAAATAATTCAATCAACGCATTACACAATTATTTCCTTGGGAAAGTCGTAACATAAAAACCCCTACTATCTATATATTACATTAGTCATAAAATATGAAAAGATTATAATTCTTTGCTCGAGCCTGAGAAACCTCTGCACTATCTCTATTTGTCTCACTACTTCATAGACAAGCCCAAGCCAACACTTAACCAAATTTTGGCTTCCCAAGTCCCTATTTACTTGTGGTGTTTCATTCGGAATTAGCCCCCTATTAATTAGGAAAAATCCTCAGTATAAATTATGAAATCCTCATAGGCCTTCCTTTGACAGCATGCACCACCTGTACAATTCATATGATTATACAACTAATAGTCCACTACCCTTGAACTCCAATATCAACTGGGTAACTCTCAGATATGACATGTATGACTTATTTATGAGTGAATCATTAGTTAACTGGTTGAACACATGAAGCAACACCCCACTTTCTGATCTCCTACTAGTTCGTACATTAGTTGGAACTAGTTTAACTAACTTTAACTTAGTTAAAATAAATTAATTAATTACAACTCAAAATAAACTCAACCAAGGTGCCCATAAAGTAGGAAACACTCTACATGACTCAAGTTAGACCCTCAAATCGAATTAATTGAGCCAACTAGGTCAAATTAACTTAGTTAACTCTTACAAGTTGTCTTGTGATGTGGAATTACAATTTTATTCCTAATTTAATTCAAGGAAAAAGTTAAATTAGGATTTTCTTGTTGTATTTTCAACACTCCTGTTGTGGGGAAAAATGCCTATGCAGGACGATCCTATCCACCTAAGGTGTGACAGTGCCTTAGCAACAAACAGATACAGCTATTCTAGTATTCTTCCTTTATGAATTAAGAATGAAGAGAGATGGATGGACAAACCGGTGTCTTCCATTTGTCCCTCGATCCGGTTTCTCTTCTCTTTGAGAGTTCCCAGCTACTTGCCTTCTCGCTCGCCCAGCTTCAACAGGTTCCTGCAAGATCACAAGAAGAGAACACTACACAAAGACATAGATTCATATTCATAACTAGTTCAGGATTAGAAATAAACTAAACATACTAATGCAATCATACATCAAAGACACATCAGCATATAGGAGAAACCAAGATAGTTTTATTGATGAATAACAAGGTTCAGGAAGAGATACAACCCAGAGGGCTCCAATCCAGCATCTCCTTCCCAGCAAATGAAATTCCTATCTTCACCTTCGTTCAAAGCATTAAGCACCCAATGATTCTAACCTCAAACCAACAACAATTCTTTGCAATAACAAAATTCTAGCCTCTAGATCTCATGGAGGAGAGATCCATATATAGATGTTTGGAGAGAGGATGAGTCAGCTTGAGATCTGACTAGTGTCCTCTCCCTCTGTCAGTTCTTGCTTCCACTTGGAGATTGAGAACCTCTTACTCATCACTAGTCGAATTCACTGAGGCAAGTGTCATTGAGGAAGATTCTATAAGCTTCCAGGGTCTTGACACCTTGTTGAATGAACTTGCCATTTGTCAATTCCTGCTCAGCGCACCCTGGTAGTGCTTCTACCTGCATTGCAGTGCAGGTAGCCAGTGCAGACTTTGCATTTCAGCGCAGACAACTAGTGGAGCCTCTGAATTGATCCTGAATTGACTTGTTTTTGAGCAGTTTCTGGTGGAGAACTTCTGTGAATTGCTGTGGTTTGTTAGCCTTGTTCCTCTAGGGGTAGGAACAACATGTTTAGGGAATTTGGATCCCTTGGATTATGGACATTTCATGCTCAATGCTGTAAGGCACAAAAATGTCTATAACAACTCCCTCTCAACAAGAAAGGGATTATCAGATACCCCAATCTCGCCTCTATGGAACTCAAATTTTCCTCTTTACAGTGCCTTAGACAAGATGTCTGTATCCTGTTCCTCTGTAGGAATGTACTGTAGCAACATGATTCTCTTCTACACACAATCTTGTAGATGGTGATACCAAATGTCAATATGCTTTGACCGATAATGAAAAACTAGATTCTCAGATAGTTTGATACAAATCTCGTTGTCACTATAAATCACTATAGGATCCATTTGCTGACCAAATAATTTAACAAGGATCTTCCTCATCCAGATAGCCTCACAAGATACTTGATTAGTAGCCATGTATTCTGCTCCTGCTGAACTGAGCATAAATGATCTCTACTTCCTGTTGTACGAAGAAAATGTTGCTGACCCTGTTATCACTAAACAAATTTCAAAGAAAAGGGGTAAGGTAAGGAAAAATTGGTCTTGGTCACTTTCGTGTTCCTTTCATGCATAAGAATCACTTGGAAAGCTCAGGGTCAGCATAGATCAGAGTTCTTCATTTCAATTCAAGCAAGGCAGTTAGCACTCAAGAAGAAGAATGTAGCTTTGAGGAAGTAAAAAAGGAAATTGATGTCTACCAACCTTGAGATTGCCCAATTCAAGGAAAGGGCAAGGAAACATGCAATTGAAAAGGAAAATTGAATATTTGAAGATACAACTAAGCCAGCAGAAAGGATTTCCTTAGCTAAGGAAAATCACACAGCAAACAAGGTTAAGTCCTAAATTTTGATGATTTACCTTTTTGAAGTTTTCCTTAAAGAGTGGTTCCTCTGCATTCAGTTTTGAACAGCTTCAAGGCACAAAAAAAGGGACATTTCAAGATAAAGAAGCTCAAGACGGTCAAATTTTGGCATTAAAACTGTGTTTTTGAAATTACACAGCAGTTTCGTAGCGCGCTACGAAACTGCTGTAGGTGATGCCTAATGCACAGCAGTTTCGTAGCATGCTACGAAACTGCTGTAGCTACATATTATCATTCGATGGGCCAATTTTGAAGAACAAAGGGAAATCTTTTTGGAGCGAGGTACACCTGGCATGGAAAACAAAATAATCAAATGCATTTTTATGCAAATTAAAAGAAACAAAGAAGGACATTTGTGAACTCCAGAATTTCATGTTATGAAAATAGCAGCCAACTTCAAATGGGATTACCAAGCAATGGAAACCTCATCTCTGAAAAGTGAAAGAGGTTTTCACTATCAAGATACTGAAGTACAAAAGCCTCCTTCAGTTTCCTCAAATCCATTACGATCTGAGAGAAATTAATGACCAAAGTTGCGCTATGAAACTGCTGTAGGTGCAATTTTTCATCTCCTGTTTTACACCTGTTTTTCAAAGACACATTCTGGGCGGTAGGGAAGGTGTTTCAAAAAAAAAAGATAGATTTTTGTTCAACATGGATTGGTTCACAAAAGCCTCCTTCAGTTTTTCCAAATACGTTTTTTGTGAGAAGTTATGAGCTCTGTCCCAAGACCTATTTTTCAGCCAGAACAGAGCAAGGGACAGTCTCCTAGTTTCTAGGAACAACAAAGGGATGAGTCATCAAGGGCCAGCTGGAAGGTTATGAGCACCATCAAATTCGACTTCATGGAGTTTTAGGTGTCAAAGAATGTTTTAAATGTTTAGATAAGGTTGTTGTAATCATAATAAGGAGTTACACTCCTAGTTGTATTAGGTCTCTAGGACTCCTAGTTAGTTGTCCTTTGTATTAAATAGTTAGTTTTAAGTGTCAATAGGTGTCAAATTAGGAGGAATTCGAATTCCCCTCATGATGGAGGAAGGAATCTACATGAACTCTATATATAGCAGAAGAGCTGATGTACAAGGGGTTGGAAAATGTTAGAGAAAAAGACTACTTTTGTAAATGATATGCAGGGATTGATATATACAGAAGCAGTTGGACTTTTCTGAAGCTGAGATTCTTAGTGTACTTCAGTGAGCTTCATCTTTTATCTTTGAAATGCTTTACTTCCATAGTCTTAATGCTTACTTCTCAGGATTCATGAAGGATTTTTTATGTTCAGAATATGTGATGTTGTCCTTTCCTTAATTCTTACAGTGGTATGGATGTATAATCACTCAGAATTCACTGAATGTGCTCTGACTTCCTGTATACATTCATAAACTGTGTGGTCCCATATGAGTTTATGTTCTGAATGTTTAAATGCTGAATGCCCTGACTTCCATGTAGGTATTAAACTCTGATCTATCACTTTAAATTCTTTCCTTTTGAATACCTTGATGTATCATTACTCAGAATGCATGCCCACATGCTCTGACTCCTATGAACTTCAAGTTATTGAGACTTTCTTGAATGTGTCACTCTTTCATTGAAGTATATACAAGCCTCAGTTTTATAAGAAGAGCTATTTGTTATCCTTATCTCTGTCACTGACTCCATAGCCCAATGGTAGCAAGTCTCCATCTTCCAATCCACAAACATATAAAATCACAAACCATAGAGTTAGCCATCTATCCATATCTTTAATCAATATCATTAACCCTTTGAGAGAGCCCTCTCAGGCTAAGGAGGCTAAGCCTTAGCTAAAAGATTGGTTTGAATTAGTTACACTGAGATAGTCTGATCAGCAGCCTATCAGGGTCCTATTTTGGTGATAATAGACCCAATACTGAATATTCCCCCTGATGTTCTCTTCTTGTCAGATGGACTCCTTGTCCAATATGCATATATGAATCCTTGAATCTTTACTCCCTCCATCCATTTGTACCAAAGACCAATCTTAGTGGTGCCTCTGATGTATCTCAACACATGTTTAGCTGCCTTCCAATAGAGTTTGGTTGGCTTAACTATTGCTTGACTAATTTGGTTAACCGTAAAACATATGTTTGGTCATGTGTTCACAAAATAGATAAGTGAGCCAACAAGATAATTGTAAATTGTAGCCTCCACTACTTCACCTGAAGTAACATATTCTTTCCTCCAATTCCTTGCTACAGGAGTCTCCATGGGTTTACTTCTGTCCATGTGGAACTTCTTCAATATCTCATTGGAATACTTTCCCTGAGAGACAAACAGTTCCTCATCTCATTTCCATACTTCCATACCAAGGAAATAATGCATGAGCCCCAGGTCCTTCATCTTGCATTCCCTTGCAAGATGTTATTTCCAATATTTTACCATCTTCTTATCACCTGTTAGAAATAAATCATCGACATATAATAATATAATCAATAATTTACCTTCAACCACAATATGGTAAAGGTTTTCATGAGCTTCATTTTTGGTGAAGCCCAACCTAGTGAAATATCTGTTAATCCTAGTGTACCAAGAACAGAGTGCTTGTTTCAATCCATACAAAGCTTGCTTGAGTCTGCACACATGCAAATCTCTGTTGAAGGTCTCAAATCCTTATGATTGTTCAATGTACACCTCTTCTGCAATCACTCTATTAAGGAATGTTGTCTTCACATCCATATGATGTATCTTCCATCCCATCTATGCTGAAAGTGATAGAATACATCTGATTGAAGAGTACCTTGCTACTGGAGAAAATGTCTCCTTATAATCAATTCCTTCCATCTAAGAGAACCATCTAGCCACAAAGTTGGCCTTATGTTTCTTGACTCTCCCATTTACTGCTTGCTTTACCTTGTAAAGCCATTGGGAACTCACCATTGACTTGTCTGTTGGTCTTGGGACCACTTTCCAAACACTTTTTATGATAATACTCCTCTACCATGGCATCAACCCATATTGGTTTTTGCACTGCTTCCTCGAATGGGGATGGCTCAATCTCTACACTCTCTCTCATCCAAGCCATGTAGCCAATGTACCGATCTGGTGACCTCCTCAGGTTGTTCTATGATGTGGGTGCTCCCACATTATCTTTATCATCATGCAGCAATTTATCATCTTCTATGGTGCGCTTCCTTCCATCTCTAGATGTCTCTACCTGAGTGGGTGCTTCCACTCTCTACTCCTCTGCATGTGGCTACTACACATCATCCTAAGGTTCTTCCTTTGGAGCTAAAATATCCTCATATGCATGTAACTGAATCTCCCTCTCAAGGGAAAATCTCATGGCCTTCTCTTCATCGAAATTCACATCTATACGAGCCACTAGCATCCTGTTATATAGAAGGTACAACTGATAGTTGTGAGGTGTATCAATGTACAACACAAATATGCCCAACTCAACCGTCGGTTCTAGATTTTTCCTTACATCCTTGGTAACATGACAGTAAATTGATGAACCAAAGATTCTAAAGTGTGCCACATATGGTTTCTTACGTGAAAAATATTCTTCTGGTGTACTCATCCCAAGAATCCAATGATGACTCTTGTTCTACACATATACAATTGTGTTGCATGCTTCAGTCCACAAGTGAAATGGTAGGCCCTGATCATGTAACATCACCCGTGTAGCTCCCACAATAATTTTGTTCTTCCTTTCATCTACCCCATTCTACTATGGGTTATGGGGTGCTATTAACTCCTGTCAAATGCCTTCTGATGCATAGAATTTCTTGAATTCATTCGACACATATTCTCCACCGTTATCACTCCTGAGAGCCTTCACTTTCCTACCAGTGTATTTCTCAACAAGTTCTTTAAATTCACAAAACATATAGAAAGTCTGATCTTTCTTTTGCATGAATAAAATCCAGCACTTACATGAGAAATCATCTACATATATTACATAATAACTATGCTTGGTCGTGGAGGCTATCGATAATGGTTCACACACATATGAGTGAACTCTTTCAAGGATTGCTTGTGCTTGAATGTCCTTATCATGAAAGGTGTCTTTGGTTTACTTCCCCAATTTGCACCATTTTCATGTATCTCTCTATTCTAGTGCACTCTTGGTAAGTCCTGTAGAAATCTCCTGCATGATCTTTAAAGCTTCATGGTGAAAGTATCCCAATCTTCTATTGCATAATTCACCAATGTCTCAGCTCTGCACCTTCTCTACTTTTGTTCTCAAAGAAACACAATATTCTACATCTAATTTGTGAAGGTTCTTCACCCAAACTCTGATCCGCTTCACTTGTCCTGTGGCTATGTGACGAAGGAAAACCTTTCCTTTGCTAAATATCACATCATAGCCATGGTCTTCCAACATAGAAATTGGAACTAAATTCTTCTTCAAATCCTGAACATACATGACATCTTTTAATGTGAGAGCAGAACTAGACTTCCTTTTAAAAGTAACAATATTAATGTCGGTTGCACTATACGTTCTATTGTAGCTCCTAGAGGTAGCCTTCGGGTTGAAGAGAGACCAGTGCCTAGGATGTCTTGATGAGTGCCTTAATGTTTTTTTGAAATTAACATCACACTCAGAGTTTAACCTTCGAAGGGAAAATCAATCTAGAACCATCCTTAAGAGGAGGAGTACAAAGATTGATGCAAACTATTACTCAAAGAAGCATTAATATTATACCTTTAGTAGCCAACATCACATGAATTTGTAGTTCTTTAGTCGTTATAGTATTTTTTGGTAGAAGACTATAAAAAGAAGGGAAATAAATGTAGAGAGCTTAATTTTTAAGAATCTTACGCATCAAAATTCAGAGTGAAATAGTTGGAATAGAGAAATTGAATGGAATGCAAAGACATATGGAAATAATTTTAAGGATTCATTCTCATATCGATACAGGAATATTTCATCAACATTAAACTAATATGAATCTATAAATCAATGAAAACACTTCTAGAAACTATGATTACATGTAATATATTGAGAAGAATAATGAAGACATATGGGACAAATACAGAAGGAGAACATACTATATATCCAGATGAGCTGGAATCGCCAAAAAATTGTATGATTCTTCCACAGACCATACATTGCAATTGACAGTAAACACAACTTCTCTCTTGGAAAACACAAAATTTTGAACCCTTTGTTTAGTTTCATAAAACTATTTCTATAGGGGCTTAGAGGGAGATGCTGTTAAAAAATATTCTTTCTTGATTTCATTACAATGGAAAATCATAACAAAAGCCTCAACTTGCTCTATGGTGCAACTGTACTAGCCAAAACCCTAATCGACTGGCTGAAAATAAAATATTACATAAACAAGAAATAAAGTATCATAATTGATATGATATGCAGTATCCATTAAGGGAATTTGAGGTCTAAACTGGGCCTCCTAAGGAAATTATAAAATAGTATTGGAAATAATAAAATAATATTAGATTACATCATCAAATTTTAGAAGGAAAAAGAAAAAACTATTCTTTCAACCCATATTTTCAACTTATCTCCTTATGGGTTTACTCAAATTTCAAGGAACAACACTCATTGGTTGCAAAATTTGATTACCCATCCAAGGAGTACCCATGTTGCATACTTTCAATGGACCCTTGTACATGAAAAATGAGAAATACATGAACAATGTGATTGTAATCATGTTTTTTCATGTATTTGTCATTTTTTCGTGTAGTAGGGTCCATCGAAAGTATGCAACACGGTAATCCTTGGATGATGAATTAAAATTTTCATCCAATGAGAAGTACCACTCAAAATTTGAGTAAAACTTTAGGGAGATATATTAAAATACGAGTTGAAAAAGTAGTTTTATTATTTTATAATTTTTTTAATATTTTTACTTTTTTACTCTAAAAATGGTGAATCATCCCCTATGGTTGACATCATCATCTTGAATCCTATTGGTTCTTATAAAGTTTATTTTGGTTGTACATTTTTCTTAGGAGGCCCATTTTAGACCTCAAAATTCCCCTAATGAGTGGTCACAATGGGCATGCTATGGATGCTACATGGAAGGCTCAATCATATGGAGCATAGGAGGGTTAACGAACTGCTCACATATTTTCCACAGTGTTGGTGATGACAGAGGATCTCATAAGAACCACTGATATGAAATATTGAGGTTGCTCAGGCCTGTGTAGTTCAGTATAAGGTGAAACAAGGTTTTGACCATCCTCAACAGTTGAAAGTCCCTCTTTATATAGTTAACCACAATCTTTCCCTTCAGAGTAGCAGTATTCTCATGAGAAGAGTCTAATTTACTTTTGGACTCCACTAGTATCTGAATATATTGTCCCCACTTGATCATCACTCCCACAAAGTCCCAATAGCTAGGCAAACCCACTCCGAAAATCCTTTCAAACTTGGCGTTGAAGGAATCCACATTCTTTGATACCACCTCTAGGTACTCCTCAGCTTTTACCTTGGCTTCCTCCTTCTGGAAAACCTTGGAGATATCCATGATAATAGTTACTCTATCCACCACATCTATGGGCCTCAATTCACTGAGTGGCCTCTCATTCACAAACTAAATCAACCTTTTGGAAATCTGGAATTTCATTTCTCCATCTTCTTTGGATGACAGGATAAAGCCTTTGTAACCATTGATTACGATCCTCTTCTCATCCATTAAGGTTATGCACTCCCAGTGTTTCTTCATCTCTTCAATGATCTCATCTTAGACTAGTTGCTTGGCTTGTAGTAGGGACATGTTTCCGTTCAAATTTTCCTTGAGCTTATAGATCTCGTGGTTTGTTTCTTGTAGATTATTGCCAACGATTTCTGCATTGGTCTTGGCAGTCTCCAACTGCTTCTCTTTCTATGTTAATATTTTTTGAGCAACATCTAAATCATTATGCACCCTTTTAAGCTCCCCCTCTGAAGTATGGAGCTTAGTGAGGGTCTTAGTGAGTTGTTCAGTTGGGTTTTGAGGGTCTTCAGGCACTATTATTGCAAATATATGTGAATCTATCCTCTTTTCCATCTTCGTTTCCTATTGCTTCAGGGCCACTATTTCATTATTCTTGTCAATGAGCTCTTTGGAAAATATCTCCTCTTCTTCTACCTATGAAAGATCCTTGGATTAGACATGCTCACTACCTGGCATCTTCAGCTTATGCCTAAGCTCTTAGATTTATGTTTGGGAGCTTTGGATGAGAGCTTTAAAAGCAGTTCTATCTTAGGGATTCGCTCCCAACTTCATGATTAGCTCCTTGAAGCTCTCATTCTACATGTGGAGAGTCGCTGAGTTATGTAGGAATTTACAGGGTAAGCTCCTCAGATAGAACACCAAAGGACACCGCTCACGAATAGATCATAGATTAGTACACCAATATTCTTAACATGGTTAAAACCATTAAAGAGGGAAACAGTCCACAGCCTAAGCCAACACGAACACTTTAGGAAATTTATTAATGTAAAAGAAAGAAAATTTACATAATATTATATCATGAATGGTCACCTTACAAATGACCCTCCATGCTATTTAAATAGATATCATGGACCAATCGATTTTTAAGCCACAGATCAAGTGTCAATAATACAAAGGATAGAATGAACTGTCAGATTAATTCATGTCTAGAACATATCGTGACTTTGTAAGTTACAAACTACATAGTAAATAAACACACTTTACCTAACTCTACACTAGACCAAGTTATACTTAACTATTTCCTATGTGTTAGAATATCCTAACATCCCCCCTTAAGAACAACTTGGGATAGGATTGAAGGATGTAAAAATATGACACAATAGGATAAGGAAGGAGGCATTAGAGTTTATCCCCCCTTAGTGACAACTTCGTGAACTCCAACCATAAATCAAAGTTTAGTAAACTTCACCTCTATGAGAGCCATTGTAAATATGTCTACAACTTGATAATTGGTTGAACAATATTGCACTTCAAGAACATGGCCATGAATGATATTTCTGATGAAGTTCATGTGTAGTTCAATGTGTTTGTTGTGCTGATGTTGGACTAGATCTTTGCATAGTTGAATGGCACTTTGATTATCACGTGAAAGTGTAGTCGGATGCTACTGCTGAAAGCCAAACTCTGACAGGATCTGACAAAGCCACATGGCTTCCTTACTAGCTTCTACGATGCCACGATACTTTTCTTTTGTTGAAGAAAGAGAAATGGAACTTTGTTTCTTGCAAGTCCATGTAATATGTCTAGAACCAAGAGTGAATACATAACCTGCAGTAGACTTCCAATCATCAAGGTCAATAGCCCAATCAGATTTAGTGAAACCAACCAATAGAGGAGATGCGTTTTCAGTATAATGAATCCCAAAATGAACTATACCTCAAAAATAACGAAGTATTCTTTTAGCTCCTTTCTAATGAATTTCATGTGGGTTTTTCATAAACCAAGAAATAAGACTAACAACAAAGGAAAGGTCAGGATGGGTATGGGTCAGATACAAAACGTTTCCTACAAGCTGACGGTATAAGGTAGCATCAACTTCAGGGGAAGTACAAGTGACTGAAAGTTTGGCTCAAGACTGAAAGGGAGAAGGGGCTAGCTTACAGTCTTCCATGTCAAAGTGGCATAGAAGATCATAGACATACTTGGACTGGGAAAGGGAAATACCTTCCTTGGATTGCAAGACTTGAACACCAAGAAAATAATGCAAGTGTCCTAAGTTTGTCATTTCAAACTACTTTTTAAGGCTGGACTTCACACGGTTTATAAGGTTGGAATCACTACCAGTAAGGATAAGATCATCAACATAAAGAACAAGAATGATAAGAGACTTATAAGCTTTCTTGGTGTAGACAGTATTATTAGTATGACACCTAGAAAAGCCAGTATCTAAAAGAAAGCTATCCATTTTGGAACACCAAGTCCGAGGGGCTTGCTTGAGACCATAAAGGGATTTCTTAAGCCGACATACAAGGCTGGAGTCTGTTTGTATAAATCCAAGAGGTTTGGTCCATATAGATTTTTTCATGCAAGTCCCCATGCAAGAATACAGATTTAACATCCATCTGATGGACTTCCCATTTGAAAGAGGCAACAAGGGAAAGAACAAGGAGGATATAGTTCATTTTGGAAACATGGGAGGAGGTTTTAGTGTATTCAATGCCTTCAACTTGTGAAAAACCCTTAACAACAAGATGAGCATTATGTTTATCAACTTTTTCATCTGGTCCAAACTTGGTTCTGTAAACCCATTTGCATCTAAAAAATTTTCATCCCTTTGGAAGAGGAACAATATCCCATGTATCATTTGCCAATAATGAACAATATTATTCATTCATAGTTGTGTCCCAATCTGTATGGCCTGAAGCTTCTGCAAAGGTGTTAGGATCATAATTTGCTGAAGCTTGAGCCAATAAAGAAGAGGCTATATCAAATTGAGAACATGTGTGATGCATCTGTAGGATCACCTGCAAGAGCACCTGGTGCATCCCGAATAACATGGACCCATTAGTGGGGCCTGACCTAGGTTCAAAGGTGATTTAGCCAAGCAAATCTGGGTACTACTGGCCCTTTCGGAAACAATCTACAGAATGTGGATTGAGGTCTCACCTGAAGTAGTATGGGAGGGTGCTAGAACCAGGTTTCCACACCCTAGGGATGTCTGATATGTTGGGATTGGTACCTGGTCCAACCTTCGCACTCACTATGCTACGCGCACCAGTGGGCACCTCACGGCCTACGATGCTGTCTTCGCGTAGCCCTACTCGAGGCGCAACCTATATAATACCCAAGCCTCTTGCTACTTAACTGATTACTTAACTTGCGTGTGTAAGATTTATGGTTATTACAACATATTAAGTAAGTCTATCAAAGCTCACGATACATAAACCAATACAAATATAAAGAAGATAATGCACAACAAATACACAGAATTAGCATCAACTTATATTTTATTAATCTTCAATGTCGCTTACAAACTTGACACCACCTTGTGCACTCAGCTGTAGGGGTCCCCGCACTCAGCTGTGGACTCTACTAGGTCTCTGTGCACTCAAATGCAGAGCCTCTTCCTACTACTATGACCCAAGACACTTAGAATTCTACTCTAAGCTTGAACCATTCCTCCATTACTCACTCTATCATTCACTCTCTTTACAACTTAGAGCCTTTCTCTATTTATACAATCCCATGGTCTCCGGACCATGGGTAGGCCAACATGACTTTACATTACATTACATTACTTTAGGGCAGACAACCCTATGACTTGACCTCTACTTCGCGCTTCGTGCCCGTAACTCGTGGAGTCTTTCAAAACCTTTGACCAAAAATTGGGATTTGAGCCCCAAAAACCTATTGTGGGGGGATTCCATTCCCAACAGTGCCCCAACACAATCATCATGACTCATCCTGAGTCACTCTGCTGGTGCGGCGATCTTGGCACGGAGCCCTTCCAACCAATCCTGTGCTGCGTGGAGGTTTGTAGCACACTGTTCTGCAGTCTGATAGATTTTCTCCACTCTTTCGGTTGAAGTCTCGCTGTCAAGGGAAAATCCCTGTCTTAAGGCATGCATCACCTTCATATGTGCGAGCTTTCCTTTGATGTTTAATCACAGCTCGATAATCTAAAGGTTGAGGTCTAGTTGTACCCTCGTTACTTCCTCCTTTGCCTCGTGGAATCCACTAGCTAATTTGTAGATTTTCTTTGCTATGGGTAGATCTGCTGGGATGTCCAATTCTGGGATGTTTCGACAAGCATTGTCTATGGCCTACTCCAGTCCTTGAGTTTGCATGACCAGTTCGTCATGCTGTCAGCTGAGTTGTTCCATATTGATCTTTTGTTTGCTCAATACCTATAGTGCGTGGCATTCTCTAGCACAGAGTCTGGCTATGGCCCCATCCTGTAACTGGTACAGGGTTTGTAATGAAAGGGTAGCCAAGTTAAGCCCAGTCCCTTAATTCTACCCACCGCAGCTCAGTTAACTTCGTTCAATGCTGCTAATGCGCCCTCCAGGAACACGAAAGTGTTGGTCATTCGGG
Organism: Pinus tabuliformis; assembly: GCA_031772625.1. NCBI lineage: Eukaryota > Viridiplantae > Streptophyta > Pinopsida > Pinales > Pinaceae > Pinus > Pinus tabuliformis. The sequence goes on along the minus strand of CM062804.1, from coordinate 1,436,599,276 downwards.
CGCGCAACATCTATTCCACCTCTGATGTACCTGCTACGACATATGGGGCCATCATTCTTGTTTGTGGGGGTTTCACTTGTAGTTCCTATAACTGCGATCTTAGCACCCCCAACACAGTGTTCTGCTTCGTCATCACCTCTTGGAGTGCATCCTTAGTGACATCGCGAACCATTTCACTGATGTCAAAAAGATCACCTTCTATAAGTGTGATTGGGTTGATAGACGTCTTCAATGCCTTAACCTTCTTTCTGGGGACTGATTTCTTAGGGACATGTGGCCATTTCAACTATTGCAAGGTGGTTTCTGGGTCCACGTTCTCTTCGACCAAGTCTATGTTCTCAGCCCCTGCCCTTTGGACATGTCATGGCCCTCCTCAACCTCTTTTGGTGGCGTTGTTGTTGTTTCTACTGTCTGTGCTACTGCTACTCCATCGGTTGGCTTCTTTTATGCGGCTGCCTCTGCTATTGCTTTTTCCTGGCACCTTTTTTCAGCCAGCTACATGATGCGCAACTTGGTTTCCTTCTTCCTTTGTTGAGCTGTTGCTAAAGGCGCAACCCTCTACACCCTCGGAAGTTAGGAAACAGTGCGCTTTCGAATCCTAGTGCAGGGTCGGCCACCATAACCCTGCTGGAAGAATATTTTGTGCAGTTGCACATCCTACATAGTGTCCTCCTGCAGCGCCATGTGCTTCTATGAGGATTTGACCTTGTTCAAATTGAGGTACGTAACTTCGTAATAGCTCATCATTTCCCATCTTGTAGAGGTGCCCTGTGATGACAGAAAAGTCCGACGTGCGCACCACCAATTCCTTCTTTTGTTGGATTGAGTACTCCTTCACCACATTCCCTGTTGTTAGAAAATGGATTATATCTTCAAAGTGTCCGTCCACGACGCATACTACAAAGAGCTATGCATCAGGTAGTCCCTCCTCCAAATTTTTTGGTTCCTCACCAGTCTCAATTCATGACAAGTGGTCTAGTCCTACGTTTAAGCAGCTTGGCTTAACTATGAACTCAAAATCATATTCTTGAAACAGTAAAATCCATCTGCATATCGCCCCCCAACACAGGCTTGTTCACCAGATATTTCAACGCGGAATGGTCGGTATACATCTTGAAATGTCATCCTACTAAATAGTGTCGATATTTTTGGAGTGCGTACACCATTTCCAACCCCTCCCACTCAGTGGTAGAGTAGTTCTTCTCTGCTTTGGATAATCTTCAACTTGCAAATGCGATCAGGTGATCTACACCCTTTGTGCCTTCCTATGTGAGTACAGCTCCCAACGTGATGCATGACACATCAATATGTACATGGAATTCCACGTCCCATTTTGGGAAGACCAGGATTGGCGTGAAGGCCAGTTTCCCCTCTAGGACATCCAAACTCTTCATGCAACCATCATTCCAACAATATGTAACATCATTTTTCAATATCTTTTCCATTGGCGTTGTTATTTGGGCATAACTTTTGATGAACTTCCTATAGTATCCAGTGTGCCCCAAAGTACCGCGCAGTTGTTTAACACTTCGCGGTGCTTCCAAATTCAGAATAACAACAATATTCACAGGGTCCACCATCAGGCCTTGTTTGTAGATCACATGTCCCAGCAGGTTTCCAAAGGGAACGAGGAAGGTGCACTTCTTAAGATTCAGCGCAATTTGGTGTTCGCAGCAAGTATCCAGCATCAAACGTAAGCTTGCTACATGGTGCTTAACTAATCCAAAAACAATCCAGTCATCCAGATAGACCTCCAAAAACTTGTGGATGTATTCTTTGAACGCGGCTACCACGATGCGCAAAAATATAGCTAGCACGTTCTTCAGTCCAAATGGCATCACAGTGTATTGAAAGCAGCCCCATTCTGTTGCAAAGTTCATTTTTATCCTATCTTCCAGCGCATCTTGATTTGGTGGTACCCTAAGAACCCATCCATGAACAAGTATGCTTCTTGACCACCAACATTCTCCAGTAATTCATCTATAAATGGTGTTGTGTTAGAAAATTATTTATTACGGAGCAATGGAACACATAAAATATTGCGAAAACACATAAAACAAGAGAGACATAGATATACGTGGTTCACCTAGTTTGGGCTACGTCCACCCTGAACAGCCAGTCCTTCCTTTCTATTATCCAGCAAAATGAAGAGACACAACCTACAGCAAATCCGCTGTAATATCCTCTATTTTCTCTCACAGTCTCACCTCTCTGTTTCTCGCTCGCAGTCTCACCTCTCTGTTATTCGCTCACACAATACACATCTATCACACAGCCTCAAATACAATGTCCTCATACAAAGAGAGGGGTTTCCTTCTAGGGCAAAAAAACCCTAAACTAAACATAAGTTCTACCGTCAGATCATCCGCCTAATGAACGGCCCAAATTGACTAGAAATTACTATACTTTTACAAGGCAATTTTACATTTATTTTTGGCTTCGGGGGCACTGCCCCCAAGCCCCCGCCGGGGGACCGCTGGCCCCCAGACTCCCCAGCCGGGGGGGATGGGCCCCCCCAGACCCCCGCAGGGGGGACAAGTTCCCCCCCGCATCCCCCCGCGTGGAGGGGTGCTCAAAACTTCTTGGGGTATACATCCGACTGAAACAAAGACCTCTGAACAATCATGCTCCACACACAACATGTTGGAAATGGATTGTGTACACAGGCGTCATTCAGCTTCTTAAGGTCCACGCATATTATTATTTCACCCTTCTATTTTTTCTCCTGTACTACCATAAGACTCACCCAGTTAGATTCTTCCATTGGTTCAATAATTCCTGCTGTGAGCATTTTGTCTAATTTGTCACAGATATTTTCTTTGTACTTTGGGTTCAAGCGGTATGGTCGCTGCTTAACTGGCTTTGCGTCAGGTTTCATGGTGATCTTCATCATCCCTAAATTGCCCACGATCCCTTTTAAGTCCGTAATTTTTGTTGGGAATAGGTCTTGGTATTCGAGGAGTAACTCATAGACTTTATCGGTTGTGGCATCGTCCCAATAGTCCCCAAGCATTGCGTACTTTGGCTCTGCTCTGTTCTAATGTTGACCTACTTTGTCTTTAGCGGTGCGGTGATGTCGGGGTCTTCAAGTGATGGTCCACGAATCTCGTGAGAGCCTTCTGTTTCTAAAATGTTAATGTTTCATGGGTCCTCATTATGCTCTTCGACATTTACATTATAACACTCTAGTGTGCCACTTAACTGTTTCGCCCAGTCTGGCTGAAGTACTCTCATTGGCTCCTATGGTATTTTGAAGATAGCGACTTTTACTGCTTGTAGCACATCGTCAACAGTATCCGACCAATGATATTCAAATGTGAATGTTAGCAAAAATCCCTCGCACAAGACAGCCCATTCATCCATACCATGTTGGAGCTCTATCTCAGTATACTAGTTCATGTGTATGACATCCAGGGTATGGTAGAATAAATGTACCCATTCAGGCTGTGGCTCTTCCCTGTAGACCTTGGTCCATTTCGTGAGGTGCGTGCGTGGATCATCTCGTACATAATATTTGTCTATTAATCATAATTGTGGTTTTCCAAAACACAGGCACATCATCCTTCTGCATCTGCATGAGTCTTCAAAAGTTCGTTGATGTATACCCCACCATCGTGCGGGTGTTGCGCGTAGTGCCCACTTCATTGCATCGAACTGCTGTTGTTCTGGTACTGTACTTTTGAATTTACTCAAAAATTCATCCACCACTATCAATCCATCATATGTCGGTAGCTCCCTTGGCTCTGTGGTTACACAATGTAATGACCTGATCATCATGCTGCAGTTTAGTGTTGTTACTTCGTGCAACTGATTTTGCCATCATTGTATCTCTTCATCTGAATTGGAAGTGTAGAAGCTTCCGCGCTCCCATGAAATCCTTCCATTTGTAGTTGGATTCACACAATTCTCTCCTTGTGCAGTTATCTTGTAAATACAGTCAAGATCGTCATCACTATCATCATTGTGCACCGGTTCAGTGTAGCATGCTCCTTCAGCGGGATCCAGTCATACTGCTACATGTAGTGACTTTTCCTCAAATATCATTTTGCGCTTCTTCAGATTTATGACTCTGTTCATATCGGTGGCCTAGTCTATTCCTAGCAGTGCAGGATAGGGGTTACTGTCATCGACAATCTCTATCACTTCAAAATCCATTTTCACGCTCGTACCTTCAATATCTAATGTTACCCCTTGCAATCTCCCCATGGGCAAAATCTTCTGTTGGTTCGCCATTCGTAATTGAATAAGAGACCATTGTAACGTGGGGCTTCCCATGCACTCCCATGTTTTCTTTCATAGTACATTCATGTCTGAACCCAGATCTAGGACTACCAGATCCATTTCATATTCGCTGATTTGCATATTCAACCTCATTTCCCTTCCGGTGCGCAATTCATGCTTTCCTAGTTTCTAGACCATGTGCAATTCTCTTGACCTCGTGCACCTAGTGATAAGTTCTTGTAGCCCTTTGACTATCTTGTTGTCACGCAGTAGTTTCATGCATGTCTCTAGAAAGGTAGTGAGCATTGAAGGATCCATCCCTGGTTCTAGTTGATCCTAACTACCTGAAGTGGAGGTCTCCGTGATGCTCTTCTTAACTTCCATGAATGTTTCCTTTGCACGTTTTAAGTCAAACTCGAGTTCCTTTATAGGAGCCTTGTGAAGCCATGCACTGTCTTCTGGCTACTTCCCTTTATCATCTCCCATTGCCATACCACTCCTGAGCATCATGTTTACATTTGGGTCTTCTTCACGTGGTTCAGACCTCATCATTTGTAAATTCTGGGCCAGAGGGTGCTGGAGTACCCCCTTTTCACGCATCTTCGCTATCAGCAAAGGGAAATCTTCTGCCTCATGATCAAATTGATTATAGTACCAACATGATATCCTAGTCGGTTTTGTACAATCATGGGCATAATGCCCTGACCCTCTGCAATTGTAACAAATTATCTGTCCACAACCCCTCCCTTGTCCCATTCCACCTTGACCCCGACCACGCCCTTGAAACCCATCACACTCCATCCTTGCATTTGGGTTGAGGGCTCATGTTTCAGTCTGTACCCTGTAGGTAGGAGTATGATCCATCATTAGTTCATAGCTTCAGCTGGTGCGTTTGTCATGGCCTACCGACCTGTGGAAATTACAAAACAGTTACTGGGACGTCTGCGTATACTTTTGCAAGAGATGAAAATTATTCGTGGTATGTTTTCCTCCTATCTTGTAGATTGCGTACCATAATGCAGACACCACACTTGGCCCCACCTGTGCCTCCAGTCTTAATGGCATTGGCCCTCCCCCTGCCAAGTAGTTCGCGAACACTGGACAATGGTCCTTGTTGTGCCCTTGGCCTTTTCATTTTACGCACCATACTTCCTCGCGCACCTCCAGCCAAGCTGTTCTATCCTGTTTGAAACTTTGCATCTCCAGACACTGATTCTATAGTTGCGCATGGATTTGTTGGACTCCCAACCTAGGGTCTGGTATAGGGGTCTCATGTAATCTCATTGCCATTTCCAATGCTTTAGCCTAGGTGGAAAGTTTTTGCTATGACAGCGCTATCCTCAAGTGCAGTGTCAAAGCTGCTATAAGCCATGCACTATGATATGCATCTGTTAACATCATATTGGCTTCACGGATCGTACTCTTTAGCCTTTAGTCCAGATCCCAGGGGGTCTCACGTGGGAGCATCACGATCTCCTTAAACTCAATGATTGATTGTGTCTCTGATTTTGGTCTGCTAAATTCCCTGTTCAACGCGGTTTGGATCTCTATATTTCCTGCGTTCGGGTGGTCATTAGAATGCTTGATATACCATGTTAATGCGCTATCCTGTAGCATGCTCACTAGCGTATCCTTTTTAATATTATCATACACGACGCCCTGTGCATCCCATACTTCTCTTACCATGAACTAGAATTGGTCCGGATCTTCATTTCCTACTCCTCTAAACACCGACAGTTTGATCGCACTCACCATACTGAACTGTAGTGCTGGCAGAGGTGGAGTGGGTGGAGATGGAGGTGAGGAGGCTGAAATGGGTGGTGGTGTGGGTGGGGGTGGTAAACGTGGAATTCTCTATCTTATCAAACTAGCCACACTTCTCGGAGAGACTTTTGCAAGCTCCTCCTCACTTTCCCGTGAAGGTGAAATTAAGGGACTGTTTTCCAAATCCTCACTACTTCCGCTTCTGTAGATATTTCCACTTTGCGTAGTCCCAAAAATTAATTTATTCGCATAACCCACTTTTCACACAATAGCATCTTAATCCAAGTGTTCAAAGATTTAAAATACTTACCTCGTTGTCCCTTGATAAAATGTCACTGTGCCTCACTGTAGCTAACGATCATGTCTACCATGAACTCAGTGATAAATTCTCCTATTATTCGATCGAGCCACTGGTCCATAGCTCGTGCTATCTTCTCTTCTGAGGCTTCTAGTATGTGCACTAGTTCCAGGGTCCACACTATTGGTTTGTCGAGCCTACACCTTCCCTGGCTGTCTGCTAACTTTGCGATCCACACATACAGCTCAGACATAAAAAATACAAAGAAAATTTCATGGATTTTAGTGTACAAGTAGTGATCCAACCACTGTTCCTTAGATACTCATGGATTTTAGTTTTCCTGTAACACGAACTCATGAATCTTCTTGTCCAACCACCCTTCAATTTCTTTCTACGTAGGATCCCAATGGCACGACATCAGACATCCTTTATGCAGATCCCAGTCCCTGCAACAGAACCATTTGTTGGCTTAGTGGGGCCTAACCCAAGTTCAGAGGTGATTTAGCCAAGCAAATGCCGGTACTACTGGCCCTTTCAGCAATAGTTCGTGGAGCATAGACTGAGGACTCACCCGAAGTAGTATGGGAGGGTGCTAGAACTAGGTTTGTGCACCCTGTGGATGTCTGATATGTTGGGATTGGTACACGGTCCAACCTTCGTGCTCTCTGTGCTATGTGCACCAGTGGGCACCTCGCGGCCTATGATGCTGTCTTCACATAGCCCCACTTGGGGCGCGACCTGTATAATACCCAAGCCTCTTGCTACTTAATCGATTACTTAACTTGTGTTTGTAAGATTTATGGTTATTACAGCATATTCAGTAATTATATCAAAGCGTGCGATACATAAACCAATACAAACATAAAGAAGATAATGCACATCAAATACATAGAATTGGGAATCAAATTCTCTTTTATTAATCTTCAATCTCGCTTACAAACTCGACATTGCCTTGCGCACTCAGCTGCAGGGGTCCCCACACTCAGCTGCGGACTCTACTAGGCCTCTATGCACTCAGCTACAGAGCCTCTTCTTACTACTATGACCCAAGACACTTAGAATTATACTCTAAGCTTGAACCATTCCTTCGCTACTCACTCTATCATTCACTCTCTTTACAACTTATATCCTCACTCTATTTATACAATCCCATGGTTCATGGACCATGGGTTGGCCAACATGACTTTACATTACATTACATTACTTTAGGGTGGACAACCCTATGACTTGACCTCTACTTTGCGCTACACAACCATAATTCGCGGAGTCTTTCAAAACCTTTGACCAAAACTTGGGCTTCGAGCCCCAAAAACCTGTTGTGGGGGGGATTCCATGCCCAAGACACATAATACATCATTACATTGACCATTGTCTAGATGAATAGTTCTAGTCCCTACAACATTAAGAGATCTATCATCACCAACATATATATTTTTGGTGTTACAATCATTTAAAGAAGAAAACATGGATTTGTTTTTGGCCATGTGATAAGAAGCTCCAGAATCAATGAGCCACTAATGAGAATGAGAAGAAGAAGATACATTTAGTGCATAACCAGATCAAGATGCTTGACAACCACATGCAAAAAGTGTTATTCCTAAAGATCAAGTTAAAGTTGAATAATGCTCCGAATGGATGTTATGCTTCTTCATTGCTGCTTCCAAGGCATCCATCTTCATAAAGAATTTGGATTCTAGATGGCCATATCGATTACAAAAGTTGCAATGTCTGTCAGTCTTGTTCCATTTGTTTTTATTTGCCTGATCATTTTGTTGAATTGATTTTTAATTTTGAGACTGAAAGTGCTTAGGACCCTTGGTTGGTTTAAGACCATTCTTTTTAGGATGTTGCTTCTTAGGATTCTTTGAGCTTGGTTGTTGTTGGGCAGCGAAGTCTTTCTTAGAAGAGTTTCCAAGAATAAGAAGACCAAGATTTAAGAGTTTTTCTTGTTCTCTTATTAAAGAATCACAAAAAGCACCAAAAGAGGGCGACTTGTAGTCTTGTCCTTGAGAAATAAAGGCTTCTCTAGTAGAATGGAAGGTGGAAACAAACACAGAGTACGTTGGTCCCAACTTAGTAGGAATGGAATATATATGGCTACCATCTTCTTTAGTAACCTTAACACCTTCTAAGACAAGTCTAAGGGTCTTGAAATTGAAAAAAAAAAAATTAATGGAAGAAAAATTATTGGGGTCCAACGTAAGAAACTTATTTTCGATTTGATGGGCTATAATTTGATTTTTGATTCCAAAAAATTTATTCAGTTGTTTCATTGCTTCATTAGGGTTATCAAGTTCTACGATGTGGAATCTAAGGTCTAGAGAAATACACATCCCTATCAACCCACGTGCTTGATCTTGCTTATTTTCCCATTTGGCTTGCTTATCTTCATCTTTAGGTTTAGACTCTTGTCCTGAGACTATTCTATAAAGACCTTTACTTCTAAGTAATTCCTCCATGTAGGAAACCCATTGGAAGTAGTTGGTGTTGTCAAGAATAACTTGGAATGAAATTTCCATTTTAACATAAACTGAAGGTGTAGATGCTGAAATCAAGTGTTCCAATTGAAAGATCTCGAAAAATTAGGTCGATTAAAAAAAACGGCTCTGAAAACGGATTTCGTATGAAGAAGTTACGGCTTTTTGAAGAAAAGTTGTTGAAGATGCCGACAAAGTACGTGAATGTGCAGAAGTGAATGATAATGTTATATTTTAAACCAAGCCCCACCCCTCCCCTCCCCTTACAAACATAATCTAATTAGCTCACTTTTAAAAAAAATTATGTGACCCACTTTTATAAGTAAGTGAAAGTCACTTTTACAATGGTACTTTATGAGCTACCCACTAAATTGTAACTTAAATAAAAGATAAAGATGTTGGAAATAATACTGAGAGGGGGGGTGAATCAATATTTACAAATCAATATTTTTTCATTTCCATAATCAGATTTAGATATGCTACTTCAAAGAAGGGAACTCGCGTGTGCACGCAATTGTTCTTAAGGCAACCAATGTATATCCAATGAACTTATGATTCAGTTAATTCATTATATGTTGATCTTTAATCAGTACTTTATTAAACATTAAACAGTAACCATGTGCAGTAATAACAGAATAAACCATCACACATAAGCAACACACATGAGCACCAAGATATAAGGTGGAAACCCAATGTGGGTGAAAACCACCTGCTGTTGTCGTCTCTGTCTTCTTTTAATAATAAGAAAATATATTTACAATCTTCTACTAGTGCCGACTCATACTAGTACACAAGAAACCACCTGCAAAAGGCTACAACCTTCTCTCATTCTCCAGCTTCTTTTGGAAGGGAGCTACAACCCCCTAGTTCTTGTATTAGCCGATATATTTACTAGTACGTAGGCTCCGACCTACAGAAGGCTACAACCTTTACTCGTTCTCTAACTGCTACTAGAAGGGAGCTCCAACCCCCTGATCAAATTACCAACCACTACTGGAAGGAAGCTTTGACTTCCTCACTAAAGGCTCCAACCCTTAGTATCCTCCAAGGACCACGCTTCATAAATTTTCATACTGGATACTCCTGGTACACAACAACACAATATGTAGGCCACAGTTCATTATACTTTCACATTGGACCCATTAGTAACATTGAATCTCAAAATCAATCACCACTGTATTACATCCATCAAATACATCTACATCAACCAATTGTTGAAACTCAATCATCAATATCTGAATCAACCATAACTGAGTCAATCAATCAATGGAACCTCTGCCATACTGAATCAAAAAATCATTGAACCTATGACATACTGAATCAATAAATCACTAAACCTCTGACATAATGGATCAAACAATTCATTCAAACTTAATAAAACTCAACCAATCAATTAGAACAGATAAATCATTGTAACTAGTACATAGATCTGAACCCAGAACATTGCATCATCAACCAGAACCAGTTGTAACCTCAAAAATCATGTGTTAGATTGTATATTCTTCTTCAATGAAGCCAACCTACATGTATATGCTACTTCCTTTAGCCCAACCTGCGTATTGCTCTAAAGATACTGAATCATAAAACCTCTAAACCATAAACTGTACCAATCAGTGACATTCTGAAGATCTACTGTTAATTTACAGAGTTCTAAACAGATAGAAACAAGGATCACCCTTCTTTCTCAATCAATTAATCAATGAAACATAAAATCTTTATGCATTCAGTTTTGCTTTCAAATCTAAGAAGACTTCATTGACAGACATTAGTAAAACAACAATAATGATCTGATAGGTCAGTCATCCTTTAACATCAAGCTTTTCTTTTGCATACGCTACTTGCAAGAGCTGAACCAGCGTGTATATTCACCTTCACCAAAGCGAACCAACATACAGATCTGCAAATACTTACTATTAACTTCGCTGCAATTCCCGACTTCAGACATACCCAGATCATCACATATAAAGGATAAAACATGTGTTAGCAATCATATTTAGCCCATCCATTATCAAATCACATAATGATAAGTCATTATGATCCTGATCCATAATTAGATCTCATCCATCGTCAAACGCTCAGGTACATATTTAGTTTAGGTCAAGAAAAGCATCAAAAACCCATCACATGCATATTTTCTTTTGATCTAAAACTTCATAAGATACTCATTACTTGTGCTTTTATCCCTTTGATCTTCTCCTCCTTATATAGTTTTAGGCCTTTCTCAATACCTTACCAAAACCACTTAGGACCAATACCTTAGACCAAATACCGCGAACCAATACCTCATACTAAATACCTTCGACAAATACCTTATACCAAATACCTCATACCAATACCTTGGACCAAATACCTTGAAGCAAAAACCTCAGACCAAAACCTTAGACCAAAAACTTTGGACCAATACCTTGGACCAAAACCTTAGACCAAAACCTCGGACCAATACCTCAGACCAAATACCTTGGATTGAATACCTTGGACCGAAACCTTGGACCAATACCTCAGACCCAAACCTTGATTTTCCATCCCATACACACTTTTCCTTTTGTGAAAGTGCGTGCATACGTATACACTTCTTCTGTTCCATGAGGCCACGTTTATATGCTACTTGGACAAGGTGAACCAGCGTATACTTCTTAAACCATTCTCTTTCTTCAATTTCTTGATTTTGATTTGTAGTCCTTTGTTCCTTCATCCTATTCTTTTGTACCATTACTTTGTTCTCTCTGAATAGACTTGTTATAATGTGATTTTCCATATTACTTTTGAATTGATTCCTTTTAATTTCCCTGCATTTTGTCACATCTATAAACACAACTACCATGCATTCTGTCACATCTGATATCTCTCTTGTAGATTCATCTAGGTACCATATACAAGTGAGTTGTTCTACTACAAGTGGGTTGCCATCAAGTACAACACACGTATCATAATGCCAACAATATGCCCATTTGGACTTGATGGAAACAATGTTGGTGTTGATTACTGCAAGTTGTAGAAACTGTTAGAGATAACAAGCAACAACAAAGTACTCTCCCCCTTTGACATTAAGGGCAAGGGGTAGACCAAGATACTCTCCCCCTTTGATATCAAGGGTAAAGGGTTGACCAAAATGAAGAATTTCATATATAAACAACTGAATATGAACATTGATCATGCTCCCCCTAGGTACATGCTAAATTCTCTTATTAAACTCCCCCTTTCTACATGTTGAGATGCACTATACCATCCATGCTCCCCCTGAGCACATGCAAAGTCTATAAAAATATTTTCCAAAAGAGTAACATGACTCTATAACTCAACTATGTGAGTATGACCTTCCTATCACTAATGACTCATACATACATCAATCTCGCAACCAAGTGGGGATATACCAAATTTGACTCATCTACCCAATCAAGTGGGGATATACCAATTGTTTATACATGACTAAAATATAGAAATTATCCTTCCCATGCATAGTTGGGGTACAAATTACATCATATGAGCAAGAAGGACTCATTAAAAGACTATGACAAACATAGACATATTATCACATCACAGGTCTTTTATGACCTTTACATTGAATGATATACATGACATTTATAAGAAAGACCAAAGATCTAAACAATACCATGATAATCATCAACAACTATCATACACCATGTATGATCTGCACCATAAGCATCTATCAGCAACATCTAGACCAACGACCTATATATGTCCATCATTAGTTCCTAAGATATGATAATGCAATTATCATCAACCTGCAACAAAGTATGCTGCATATAGATATCAACTCATCCTCTTGATCTCATCAAGATCAACTTGCTCCATTTCCTTAGTAGAAAGAGCCTTATCATAACATTTCATGAATCAACTAAGCATATGTCATATCTCCAAGCAGTAACACAAAATCATTCACATCATATCATATGTATGTGAAAACACCATGGTCATCATCTATGTTCATAGCATCATCATCAAGAACTGCATGACCTTATCATTGCATATATCAGTAAGGATCATCAAGGCATCATCATCAACCAGATATACATCAAGTCATCAACAAATTATGAGGATCAAGAGCACTTTTAAATAACATCCACAGACTGTAGTCATCAATCACGAAGAGAAAAAAAATAATTGATAATTATCTGAACCATATCAGATCATTTTTCTGAGTCTGTCCCATTGCTTCTTCATCAAAACAACATATACGCAACTATGTAGCTTCTAACTCGTGTATATATGCGACTTGCCTTCATGATAACTCCGTATGAGAATTAGAACACTAAAATTTCATACCCTCAATTTCTCTTGAGTCTGTTCTATCTGTATACTGAGCTATGCCACATATTTAGGGCTGTGCTTTCTTCTTCTTCCATACCTTGGAGTGTGATGATGTTTGCTCCTTTTGGTATGTTGGCCGAATTTTGCTCCTACATTATTTTGCTATATGCCCAAACTTGTTACAAGTATAACATCTTATATGTTTCACATTCCCTCTATAGAAGTTAATGGATTTGTGACCAAACATATTGCATGAAAAAAAATATCCCTTAAAGTACCTAGAAGTTGATGATCTTTCTGTGTGACTATTATTAGCTTGAACCATTCTACTTCTGCATCTGGCTGCAACATGTCCAAAATTATGACATATAAAACATTCAACATTATTGATCAGAGGAAAGAATCGATTAACACTTCCATAGTTAGGAGTAAATGATTTTCTTTGAAGACTTTCTTTCCTTCGTTGTTGATGGGGTTGACCTCTTATCTCCTTGTTGAGGATTTCAGATTTTGCACTAGAGTTCCTTTCTTCGGTTTGTGAGCTAAATTCACCTTTAATAGTTCCATGAAAACCAAGGCTAGATTTGATGGCAAGAGACATTTGACTATTAAGAATGTCATCCAAAATCTTAGTACTACCTTGAAATCATAAAAGTTTATCCTGTTCTTCTAGTTTACCTTTTAGGATATTTACCTCAACCTGATATTTCTCTTCCTTTACAAGATACTGCTTCTTCACGATTTCTTCAGCTTTTCTTCCTTCTTCCACTTGTTGCCTTAATTCGAGAACTTCACCCAATTCTTCTTCCCATATATAAAATTTTCACAGAAATCAAAATCCAAAGAGCTATTACTCATACCTTCTACCATACCTTTACCATGAAGTATTTGAAGGCCCTTCTCTCCAATATGTCCAAGCCTTTGATGCCACAACATGGTCTTCTCTCTAGAGACCACTAGATTTTCTACTCCACTTTCAGGAACCACATAATTGTTGCACTCATCAACAACAGTGCTACCTTGTAGCTTGTACAGAGTTCAAATCCAAACTTCCTGCATCCCAGTGCTCCTTGAACCATCTTGCAGGTATCCTTCTCGAACACTGGTTTTTTCACCTGCGTCATCTAGCTTGCTTACGAAAATCAGTTTTCTGTCCAATGTAGGAATATGCAGAACACTCAGAAGTGTTATAACCCTTCCACCTTGAAAATTCAACTTTACTTTTCCACGACCAACGATTCTAGCCTTCCTGTCATCCCCCAAGAAAACATCACCACCATCATATTTCTCATACTTACAGAACCACTCTCTATGGGGAGTGAATTGAAAGGATGCATTTGAGTCAATGAACCATGCCTCATGATTTACATGTGTACTTGAAGAGGCCAAGTACACATCCCCACCTTCATCTGAGGTGGTTTTTGCCTCTACAGAAGGAGCATCATAAAATCCCTTTCCTTTGTCAGGAGCTTTATATTTACAATCCCTTTTGTAGTGCCCTTCCTTTCTACATTTCCAGCAAACTACCTTTACAGGTTTTCCTGGAGATTTATATCTCCCTCTAGATTTAGATCTCCCACTTGATGACTTATTTTTGTTTCTGTTCTGGGATCGTCCTCGTATAGACAAGGCATTGTCATTCTGACTCTCCATATTTTTCCGTCTCATCTCCTCCGTCAGCAAGGATGATACTATTTCATCAAACTACAACGCAGTTGAATTGCTACCTATTGCAATAACCAGACTATCCCACGAATATGGTAGAGAACACTATAAACTAATGTACTTATCTTCATCTAAAATTTTAATATCAACAAATAATAACTAACTTACCATAGTATTAAATGCGTTCAGATGTTCTATCACCAAGTCTCCATCTTTCATCCTTAGGTTATACAAATTTTTCCATAGGAACAATTTATTCACCAGAGACTTAGATTGGTACAAAGTCCCTAACTTGTCCCACAAATCCTTCGCCATAGCTTCCCCTGATACATTCAAAAATATTGAATCTGAGACACACAATTGTATTGTGCTATTTGCCTTCTGATCCAACTTCTTCCATTCCTCATCAGACACTCCCATTAGTTTAGTACATGGATCTATCGTGATCTACTGATCTTTATCCACCAACAGATCCTCCATCTTGAGTTTCCATAACTAAAAACTTTGACCATTAAATTTCTCGATCTCTATCTTTGCACTGCTCACCATCTTCTTTCATTACCAAAATCTATCTCATAGATCTCCCACTGAATAGGGTCTACCACAGGCCTAAGTGAAACCCCTTAGCAACAAAGGCATCCCCTTGAAGCCAAAACAACTCTAATACAAAATGTAGGTTTTAACCCCATACAGAAATTACCTGCATACGAATTCTTAAAACACAAAAAATAAACAATGCAAGAGCATAACACATAAAACACATATACACAGAGATTTTCCCTTGGATCCAAAAATTGGGACTACTAGCTTGATTTTTCATATTTATTTCAATGTTACAATACATATTTATAGATGCCAAAGCATCCAATACCATGGACTGAAAACCATCATGTCCAAAACCATGGACCGAAAACCATCGCATCCAAAACCATGTGCGAAAACCATGCACAAAAACATAGTTAAGTCCGCCCAACCTAATATAGGGTCCAAAAAAAAATTTCGTGGTGCTGCCCCAGACCCCATAGAGGGAGGCTACATGCCCTCCCTCAATCCCCTTAGACAGGGGGGGTTTCCACCCCCCCAATGTGCAATGAGTGTAATGAATGGGGGGCTCCGCCCCCCCTCTAACCCCCCAGTTCACTACGTGGGCTAGTCGTGGAAAGTGTTATCACTGAAAATTCTGCTGCCAAAATTGCTCAGACTAGCTTAAGGACAAAGTGTTTTCGCAGCGCATAAATCCTTTAGCAGTTTCGCAGCGCAACCTGTTTAGGTGATTTCGTAGCGAAAAACACCGAGTTTGCACTAACTGCGCTACGAAATGGGGGATTCGTGCGAATATCACCTCTGTCTCCTATGGATTCTGTGGGAATATCTGACTCAACGTGTCACAGTGCTGGATCAGCTTGCAAGCGTCTTTATCAGTTAAAAAAAAAAATGAGGATCTGTGGCGAATGGTTTGCCAAATGCATGGGGCAGTAAAACAACACGTGTGTTAGAAACAGTTCCAGGTGCTAAAAGGCGGAGGATGGAATTGGGATGCGGTGCGAAGAATGGCACAAGTTATTCCCAAACCACCATACACATTCATTATAATTATTGTCACAATTTTATCCTCTCACGTATTTCATTGCTTTGGAATTGTCGGGGCTTCCAAGTTCAACAGAACCTCACAACCAAATTGTAGCAGGGTGTACTGTCTTGCCTTATGTTACCAACTCGGGTTCGTCTCTTCTCCGCAGATTATCTTTACTTACAATGGGTGGTGGGTATCCCTTTTCCTAATGAAATGGAGGAGGAGGCAATTCTCAGTTCACCTGAGGTCTTAGACACCGGAATCACAAGCCTGCTTCGGTGGAGGCGAGGATTTCATGCCCAGTCGATCCGTCCCATCCAAGTCTGGTGGACGTTAAAATTTAATTTAATGTCATTTATTTATAACTTTAACAGGGTATTGGATCGACCCTGTCAGATCTGCAAACATCGAGCTAAGAGCAGCTTATCGGATAGTCCATAAAGTGAAAGGTGCAACAGGGATCTGCAAACTCCGAGAGTAGTACAAAGACAAAATGATAAGAAAATTCTCAAGAAAGCAGTGTGAATTTCCCAAGCTATGATGCAACTATGGTTGCCAAATAAGCATGGATTTACATTGTGAGCTTTGAGGTTCTCTAGCTCAAACTCGGCAGGTACACCATGAATACTAAAGAAGACAGCAAGGAGAACTGTTCAGGATGGGAAGCTCGAGATCCATCAGGTGTTTTGTCACCTTACCAATTTAACCGAAGAGTCCCAGGCCTTGATGATATCTCATTAAAGATAACTCATTGTGGAGTTTGTTACGCCGATGTTGTATGGACCCGGAATGAACATGGTGATTCAAAGTATCCATTGGTGCCAGGGCATGAAATTGTTGGAATTGTGAAAGAAGTTGGCATCAATGTAGTCCATTTTAAGGTTGGCGATCATGTTGGAGTGGGTACATATGTCAACTCCTGTAAGCGGTGTGAATATTGTAATGAAAGAATGGAAGTCAATTGTGCAAAAGGGTCTATTTTCACCTTTAATGGTATCGATGTAGATGGCACAGTGACGAAAGGAGGATATTCTAGTCATATTGTTATTCACCAAAGGTACTGCTTTAAGATACCAGACAATCTACCACTGGCTTCAGCTGCACCTTTGCTCTGTGCAGGAATTACTGTTTGCAGCCCTATGATTCGTCATCACATGAATCATGCAGGCAAGTCTCTTGGAGTAATTGGGCTAGGAGGTATTGGTCATATAGCAGTAAAATTTGGAAAGGCTTTTGGATTGAATGTAACAATTTTGAGCACATCTGCATCAAAGAGGGATGAAGCATTGAGCATTCTTGGAGCAGATAAATTTTTATTGTCATCTGATAAACAGCAGACAGAGGCCATTAATTTGGAGCGCCTGAGAATAGACATTGAAGATTTGAAATTGGAAGCTGTGGAATCTTTGAAAGGCTTTTACTATGCTGCAGTGGGGAAACATCTTTGTGGACCAGCGACAGATTTGACCCTCCGATGCTGTCTTAGTGAACAAAACCATAACAAATATGTATCTGAAGATACCAACAGAGGAGGAAATCATCATTACATAAAAGAAAGTTCCAGCCAAAGTATCTCCAGAAAACAGATTACTTCTTGCAAGCAATGGTTAAAGAACTTGAATTACTTATGGTTGAGTTGTAAACACCACATATTTGGTGGTTACCTTTGTGGCAAGCAATCTGGAGTTTCCATTTTTCATGCTGTTGTTAACTGTATTGGCCATTTGTTCATTAAATTGGGTTTTATGCACACTCGAATGGTCCATGAGGATACTTCACAATCATTTGAGGTGGATGATTCATTGATCTAATTGAACATCTGTCAAAGTTGTGTTCTTCGTGTTTTGGAATCTATTGAAGTGGCTGTAAGAAAAGGTGTTTTGCAGTGAAAGGTTCCAGGTTGGCAGGGCTTGCAGAGAAATCTGGGCATGCTGTTTGAGTTTTATAGGAAAGGTATTGACATTGAAGTCTGGCAGCTGAACAGGATTACTTGCAAGTTGTTATTCATTTGTTGAGGAAAATGTGAACAATCAGCTGAAAGAGAAATATGGGGAGAAGGTAGCAGGAATGCAGAGAAGTGATGAGACTGTGTATGATGCAATTACACAGCAGTTTCGTAGCGCGCTACGAAACTGCTGTAGCTGCATGTTTCAGTTGAGCCAATCAATTATGATTGACAAATCATCAAATCTTTCTGAAAGATGTTGTCTTCACGCATGAAAAAATGGCCAGCACATCAAAGACGTGGCAGCCTGTTCTATTTTGAGTAATCAGAATTCATTAATTATGCTTCTTTGGATTCGAATATTGTGAAGCACATCAAAGTCCGACAAACAGGGGCCTATGTTCCAGGGTAACAGAAAAGATGTGTCATTGAAGACAAACATGGAGCATTAAAAATTCATCACAGCCACCGCCAGAAAGAGAGCAGATGTCAAAGAATGAAGTTCATGGTAATTAAAGCCATCAAAGCTACCACTGTAGTAATCCACTTGGCAGAAAATGAATCTTAATTGTAATAAATGCTATGTCCAGCATGATGTAGAATTAGAATCTTATTTGTTTTAGGTTTCTAGAGCTGTCAATTAGTAGTAAGTGGCTTTTATTAGTTAGTTTAAAGGTGAATAGGTGTCATTAGAAAAGGACTTCGAGTTCCCCTCAGATGAATCGGAGTCAGGTAGAAGAACTTTATAAATAGCTGAAACAGAAATAAACAAGGGGTTGGATGTTTTGGAGAAGACTGTTTTTGGTTTATGTATAAACAAATTTCAGTAATGCAAATGACTGTGTTTTCTTCTCAGGATTCACAATGGATCTTCTTGTTCAAATGTGTGATGGTATTCTTTCTTTAAGGTTCTTTTACAGTTTTGTTAATGCATAATCACTCAGAACTCATGAATCATGCTCTGACTTCCTGTATGCCTTGGCAAACTGTGGTTTCAAAGTTATGTTTGAACATATAGATGTAAAGTGCCCTGATTTCTATGAAAAGATAGTGTTTTTGTTTGCTGAGATATGAGAGACTCCATAAGCCCAATGGGAATCAATTCAATGTTGTCCAGCCAGCTTATTTTCATGTGTCTTATAAGAGTTAGCCATCTTTTCTTATCAATAGTCAATATTTATAATCTGTGAGAGAGCCCTCTCAGACTAAGGAGGCTAAGCCTTAGTCCAAAGCCTGGTTTGAAATAGTTACACAGAATCTTGCTGATTGGCAGCCTTCAGTACCTGATTTTGTGATAACAGAAAGAATATAACACAACCCAACATTTTGATGGCAGGAGACGTTTCACTACTAAGAATATCATCCAAAATATTAGTACTGTATTGAAATCGTAAAATTTTATCCTTTTCTTCTAGCTTACCTTTTAGGATATTTACCTCAACCTGATATTTCTCTTCCTTTTCAAGATACTGCTTCTTCATGATTTCTTCAACTTTTCTTCCTTCTTCTAGTTGTTGCCTTAATTCGAGAACTTCATTTTCTTCTTCTTCAAATTCTTGGAGTAGCTCTTCATTCTGCTTATTTGAATTTTTGAGATATTCTTTTAGAGAAATGACCATAGCTTCAAGAACTTCACAATAGCTGGTTCTTTCTATAAGTTCCTTGGTTGTTTTGTCCTTTTCATTCACTTCATTTCTCAATGATGTCACTTCATCCTGCAGCCTTTGACTTTGATCTTCCTTTTCTTTGTACTGCTTCTTTATTTTTTTTCCTTCCTCCAATTGGGCTTTTAACCTGGTAACTTCGTCTTTGTAGGCACATTCTTAGATCCGGATCTTGGGAGGAGGCCCCCAAGATCTAAAAGATTGAAATGGATATTGGGAGGAGAGACCCCCAAGATCTATAAACTTGCATTGCCAGAAGAAAAATAAAGAGAGGAGAATGCCCAATAAACAAAAACCACAAAGAAACTTTTTATTAAAACCGATAATAACTATAAAGGCTACATTGTGGCAGACAATCTATCCTTTTACAAAATGTGACTTGTTACTTATAGTATTTTTCAGTTACAATACCATGGGTCAATTCCATGGGTGAATGAATACCATGGGTGGATTTTACAATACCACGGGCGGATGCCATTTACAATACCATGGGTAAATTCCATGGGTCAATGAATAATATGGGTGGATGAGTACCATGGGTTGATACCATTTTCCATTCAGATCATTCTCTGATCTAGATCTCCAGCCCAGTTTGCATCAACAAAGCCATGAATATCCAACACTCTATCTAGTCCTAGTCTCCCATGGTAGCACAAACCATAATCAATAGTGCCATGCAAATACCTGAAACCCGCTTCACTGTTTTCCAATGCTCCTTTCTTGGTTTTGACATAAACCCACTCAATACTCCAACTACATGTGTGATGTCTGGTCTAGTACAGACCGTTGCATACATTAGGCTACCGAATGCACTTTCATATGGAACATGGGACATGTCCTCTTCCTCTTCTTGTGTCTTAGGACATTGTTCAGTAGATAACCTCACACCTATAGGAATAGGAACCTTCACTGGTTTACTATCCTGCATATTAAACCTCTGCAGTATTTTCTCAAAATACTTCCTCTTGTTTAACTGGAGCTTCCTCTTTGCCTGATCTCTTTTAATTTCCATGCCCAAAATATAGTTTTCAGCACCAAGATATTTCATGTCGAATTTGGAGGACAATTGGGTCTTCAAATCCTAGATAATTTTTTGGTCATTTCCATCCAGCAACATATCATCCACATATAAGACCAGATAAATAACACGGTCACCAATTAATTTAAAATACACACAGTGATTTGCTTTGCTTCTGGTGAAGCTAAGTCCCCGTATAAATGTATCAAATTTCTGATACCACAATCCTTGCTGACTGTTTTAACCCATACAAAGACTTCTTTAACTTGCATACCAGTTCTTTCTTACCCTTTACCATAAAGCCTTCAGGTTGTTTCACATAGATTTATTCTTCCAGATCCCTGTGAAGAAATTTTGTCTTCACATCCATCTGTTCTACCTCAAAATCAAAAGCAACAATAACAGATAAAAGTAATCTAATAGAAGTTACCTTGGCAACAGGAGAAAAAATGTCACCAAAATCAATTCCTGGCACTTGGGAATAACCTTTCACTACCAACCGAGATTTGTATTTCTCTGTTTTTCCTTTTTCATTTCTCTAATTTTTGAACACCCATTTACTGCCTATGGGTTTCCTTCCAGCTGGCAACTCCACCAGATCCATAGCCTCATTTTTGTGCAAAGATGCCATTTCATCAACCATGGCCTCTTTTCAGAGTTTTCCATCCTCTGAATCCACTGCTTCCTTCACAGTTCTGGGATCATCATCAGTAATAGATAAAGAAAAATTTGAACAGAAAATAGATGGACTATACCTTTCTGGCTGCCTTCTTTCTCTAACTGATCTTCTCACAGCCAGAGTTTGTGGCTCTTCATCTTCTGATTCCTCCTCTGCTGTAGAGTATGATTCTTCCTCCTTTAGCTCAAACTCTATCTTCTTAAGTTCCTTTTGTTGGAATTCATGTTTAATAACATCTTTCACCTCTCTGAACACCACATCTTGGCGATACACAACCTTCCTTGTTACTGGGTTCCAAATCTTATAACCCTTTAAACCATCCTTATACCCAATAAAGATGCACTTTTCATATTTACTATCCAACTTGGTTCATTTCTCCTTTGGAACATGTACATATGCATCACATCCAAATACCCTTAGATGTGAAAGAGAGGGTTTCTTATCAGTCCATACCTCTTGTGGAGTCTTAGCCTCCAACGCTGATGAAGGTGACATGTTAACCAGCTAACATGCAGTATCCACCGCCTCTGCCAGAATTCCTATCCTAACCTGTCACCACTGAGCATGCTTCTTTCCCTTTCCATCAACGCCTTATTCATTCTTTTTGCAACTCCATTTTGCTAAGGTGTATATGGAGTAGTCTTCTATTGTGCTATACTACACCTCTTACAGAATTCTTCAAATTCCTTGCTGCAAAACTCTCCACCATTTTCTGTCCTCAACACCTTTATCTTCTTCTCTATTTGATTTTCCACGAGAGCCTTAAATTCTTTAAATCTGTCAAAGGATTTATATTTATAAGGAAATATATCCATGTATTCCTTGAGAAGTCATCTATAAATGATACATAGTACATAGACTTACCTAGTGATGGAACCTTCACAGGTCCAAACACATCACTGTGCACAAGTTCTAATATTGGTTTCACCCTCTTACTACCAGAGGGGAAACTCACCTGATTCTACTTCCCATATACACAATTTTCACAGAAATCAAAATCTAGAGAGCTACTACTCATACCTTCTACCATACCTTTACCATGAAGTATTCAAAGGCCCTTCTCTCCAATATGTCCAAGCCTTTGATGCCACAACATGGTCTTCTCTCCAGAGACCACTAGATTTTCAACTCCACTTCAGGAACCATAGAATTGTTGCACCCATCAACAACAGTGCTACCTTGCAGCTTGTACAGAGTTCCAATCAGAACTCCCCGAATCAATACTAGTGCTCCCCAAACCATCTTGCAAGTATCTTTCTCGAACATTGTCTTTACACCTGCATCATCTAGCTTGCTTACAGAAATCAGATTTCTAGCCAATGCAGGAATATGTAGAACACTTGCAAGTGTTCTAACCCTTCTACCTTTCAACTTCAACTTTACTTTTCCATGACCAATGATTTTAGCCTTCCTATCATCCCCTAAGAAGACATCACCACCATCATATTTCTCATACTTGCAGAACCACTCTCTATGGGGAGTGAAGTGAAAGGATGCACCTGTTTCAATCAACCATGCCTCATGATCTACATGTGTACTTGAAGAAGCCAAGTACACATCCCCACCTTCATTTGAGGTGGTTTTCACCTCTACAGAAGGAGCATCATCAGATCCATTTCCTTTATCAGGAGCTTTAGATTTACAGTCCCTTTTGAAGTGCCCTTCCTTTCCGCATTTCCAGCACACCACCTTTACAAGTTTTCCTGGAGATTTAGATCTCCCTCTAGATTTAGATATCCCACTCGATGACTTATTTTTGTTTCTGTTTTGGGACCGTCCTTGTATAGACAAGGCATCACCATTCTGGCTCTCCATATTTTTCCGTCTCATATCCTCCATCAGCAAGGCTGAGACTATTTCATCGAACTACAAGGCAGTTGCATTACTACCTATTGCAATAACCAGACTATCCCACGAATCTGGTAGAGAACACAACAAATTAATGTACTTATCTTCATATGAAATTTTAATATCAACAGATGCTAACTGACTTACCATAGTATTAAATGCATTCAGATGCTCTGTCACCGAGTCTCCATCTTTCATACTTAGGTTATACAACTTTTTCTGCTAGAATAGTTTATTCACCAGAGACTTAGAATGGTACAAAGTCCCTAACTTATCCCACAAAGCCTTCCCCGTAGCATCCCTTGATACATTCAACAATACTGAATCTGAGACACACAATCATATTGTGCTCTTTGCCTTTCAATCCAACTTCTTCCATTCTTCATCAGACACTCCCATTGGTTTAGTACCTAGATCTACCACGATCCACTGATATTTATCCACCAACAGATCCTCCATCTTGAGTTTCCACAACTCAAAACTCTTACCATTAAATTTCTCGATCTCTATCTTTCCACTACTCACCATCTTCTTTCACCACCAGAATCGGTCTCACAGATCTCCCACTGAACATGGTCTGCCACAGGTCTGAGCGAAACCCCTCAGCAACAAAGGCGTCCCCTTGAAGCCAAAACAACTCTGATACCAAATGTAGGTTTTAACCCCATACAGAAATTACCTGCATACGAATTCTAAAACACATAAAATAAAAAATGCTAGAGCATAACACATAAAACACATATACATAGAGATTTTCCCCTGGATCCCAAAACTGGGACTACCAGCTTGATTTTTCATTATATTCCTTTCAATGTTATAGTACATACTTATACATGCCTAAGAATCCAATACCATGGACCAAAACCATCGCGTCCAAAAAACATGTGAGAAAATCATGCACAAAACCATAGGTGGGTCCGAACAACCTAACATAGGGTCCAAAACCAAAATTTTCTGAGGTGCTACCCCAGACCCCATAAAGTGGGGTTACGGGTACACCTCAAACCCCCTATGAACCCCCTCCCCCCTTCCTCGCTACACAATTGGTGCAATGAAGGGGGGGCTCCGCCCCCCCTCTAACCCCTAGGTTAACTGTGTGGGCTAGTTGTGGAAAGAATATAACACAACCCAACACTTTCATGGATTCTGCGAGAGCCTTCTCACCACATTTTTCGCCAAATATCATGGCCATATTCTCTCCTATATACAGAAAGCATGCTATCTGGGGAATCAATCTATCCATTATGGGTATTAGCTCCTCCAGCCAAAGACACCCATCATGCACCAAGCACAACAACTGCTTGATGACCAAAACTATCACCAGGGTGCGGTTGTAGTGCGACACTCAAAGTAGGTTGAGAAACCTTGCTTTGTCTACTCCCTTGAGGCACCTCTGTGGCTCCAATACGGTCATTTTGGTATTGGTATCAATGATGTGGTGCATCAGCTACTGGGTCATCATATGTGGGAACTTCTCGTGATCGGCTAATTCCCAGTCTTCAACCTTTAGCAGTGGCACTCGTACAAAGCACGGTTTGTCAAAAACAATTTCGTCTAGCAGCAGAGGGGTTTACAAGGGAGTCTTGCTCTGATCGATGTCCTTTGGTACCTTGGTCTTAGGTTTGCGTGGAGGGACATACTTCGGTAACTGAGTAATAGGTTCCACACCCTGGGCTTCAACCTCCTCCACTTCAACTTCCATATCCTCATCATCCATCGGGATGTCTTCAATGTCTTCCTCCTCTGGCTCCAAATTTATGGCCTTGCCTTTCTTGTGTGTGGTGGGTTTCTCCTTGGCGATGCTTGCACTGGTATAATAGAATGCTTTCCCTTATTGTTCTTCACGGTTTCCTTGGTTGGGGTTGGCTTTTGTCTTGGCATCCTCAGCGACTTAGGGACCTTTACCAATACTTCAACCATTACTGGAGCAACTTCCTATGCCTCTATCTCCATTTCTGACACTGACTCCTTTGCTATTTATTCAGTATTTGTAGTTTCTGCGGGTGCTGAAATAATGCTTTCCAATAGTACTCGTGATGTCTCTGGTAGGTTTACAAATTTTGGAGTCTCTTTGAAAGCCTTGAAGAATTCTCGGTTCATGAGTGCCTGAAAGCTCAACAGCTCAATTCTCAAAATGCCAAGTGTTTTTCGCCGGACAACCACTTATAATTTATAGGGCAATTTGAATTCGAATCTGACCATTCCCCCCAAATTCAGTTCATCAATGCTATATTAGCGGTATAATTTCAAGGATCTGAGCCTTAAATTTTGTCTTAAATGTCGGCCACCCACTCCATTTGTTCGCAATTCAACCATCGAATCATGAACAGTGTCTCTAATGGTCACTTTCCGGCTGACCTACGCGATTTCTCCATGGGTAGCGTAGCTCCCTTCGGATTGTTGTGAACCCTGTGACACTTCCTTGCTTCACACAATCCTCCAATCGTGCAGCTCCCCAACCTGGGTAGTGTAGTTTATAGTCTCGCGCCTCTAGTCTGGTGCATGGCTTCAAGCGACTACCATTCACCTTTCTTGGGAAGGATTCTCCATTCAATTTGACCAGCTGTACTACTCCTACATCGGTAATTTCCTTAATGACATAAGGACCTAACCAATGCATTATGAATTTCCCTGGAAATTTATCAAACTTACTGTCATATAAAAAAATAGGTCATTTACCTTAAAGGTGTGCAAATTAATGTGTCAGTCATGCCAAGCTTTTTCGCGCTGCTTTTGGACCTGTTGGTGAAATCCAGCTAGAAATATTTCTTCCTAAAGCTCATCTAGCTGTTCGATCCTTTCCTCAAAGGCTCCATGATCTATCATACTCATGAGCACTGCTATGCATAGACTAGGCACAATATATTCCATAGGAATTACCACTTCAACCCCATAGACAATCCTAAAGGGGGTTTGTCCATTCAACTTCTTGCATATCGTTTGATAAGCCCATTGTACTGCAGGTATGTGTAGGTCCCAATCACTTTGCTGGGCATTGCAAACCTTTGTCAGCACGTTCTCCAACACTTTATTGAATGCCTCCACCACCCTGTTAGCTTGCAGGTGATAAGGCATGCTCTTTTGGTGATATACTTGAAATTCCTTCATCAGCGCGCTGATTGTCTCATTCAAAAAGTGAGTACCATGATAACTCATCAAGATCTTTGGATATCCAAATCACATTAGTACATAATAAAAGAGGAACTTTGTTTCAGTCTCACCTGTGCAATCCTTCATAGGTTGTGCCTCCACCGAATGAGTCAAATACTTCGTCGAGGTGATAATGTACCTTGCTCCCATCTTTCCTTGGGGCTGAATGGGTCCCAAAAAATATATTGCCCATTTCTCAAAGGGTTGCAATGTCCTCTATCGATTCAAAGGAATCTCATCCCTTTGTGATGGCCTGCCAGTCCTTTGACACACATCACACACCTTGCAATATGCTTTTGAGTCCTGATGGAGCGTTGGCCACCACAACCCTGTGCGTAGAATCTTCTGCGTGATCACTCTCCCTGCATAATGTCCTCCTGCAGAGCCCCCATGAGCATCCATGAGGATGCTACTTCTTTCAAACTCAGGTACATATTGTTGCAATATCTCATCAGACCCCATTTTGTATAGATTCCCAGAAATGATAGATAAATCTGTTGTGCGCACCACTAATTTCTTCTTTTGCTAAAAAATGTATCCTTCTGGGGCATTCCCAGTCGTTAGGAAGTTTATTATATCCTCAAAATGACCATTCACGACGCGCACTGTAAATAGCTACATGTAAGGCAATCCCTCCTCCAAATTAGTGGGCTCTTCCCCTATTTCAATGTGTGACAAATGTTTTGGTCCCGCATTTAGTCATCCAAGCTTCACAATAACTTCAAAATCACACTCCTGGAACAATAAGAGCCACTTGTAGATTCTCCCTCCCAACACAGGCTTATTGACCAAGTACTTTAGCGTGGAGTGATCTATATACATCTTAAAATGGCTTACTCAATTCGTCAATCATTATTTTTTTGGATCCATTCAAGCCTATTTTAAATTGTATAGATTAGAGCTGTCAATATAGAAGAATGTTGTCTGCCTACCATTTTTATGTTGTTGTTATACTAAGTGTGTGGTTATGTTGTTATTCATTCTGTGCTGCACTTTTAGTGCCAAGTTACTTCAACTTTATTTAAAAGTTTCTTCCTCAAAACCCACCACAAACAACTTGATTCTTTTACTTCGCTTAAATATTATCCCATCAGTGGTACAACCTATATCGTTTGTTATGATTATGCCATGCAGAGAATTTTGACCAACAATTTTAACTTTTAAATGAACAGTTCCAATAAAACATTATACTGTACTGATGTTGCAAGTAATTTTTTTTTTGTGCTCCACAAATCCAATGCATCAACGATTTTTAGCAAAAATATAGCTCTCTAACAATTCAAGCAATATGTGGAAAACAAAAATTTCTAATTTAGATTTATTCAAACTCACTCATTGCAGAAATCCATCTTAATATGGGACTATTGAATTGGTAAATTGTAGGGGCACTAACACTGACAAATCATAACAAATCCCTGGACATATCTTCATTTGGATTATATTTGGACATTATTTCAGATTAGTGAAATCACCGTGACTATCCCATTAGGATGGATGCATACAGACTATTTCATAAAATATATGAACAAAAATTTTCAGTTGCATGATGATTTTAGAGTTGAGATAGCAAGTGGGAAGCTTTTCATTTTTTATTCTTGAATCACTTTCACCACTTTGAAATTGCCTTAGAATTTGACTTCTGAAACATTATACTTGCCATTAGCGCTTGTCAAAGGATTATGTATTTGGTTGCATCGGTGTTTACATAAATAAATAACCAAAATTTGAATTAGGACCATTTTTATTCATGTGTGATTTCTTCAAATTCAAAGAAAATACATCTCAATTCTGTTTCAGATTTATGACTCTGTATTCTTGCTTCCTATTTGCATGTTGTCCATGTATTTAGTAAACAAACTAATTTCAGAGCTTCCTCCTGTTCTATTGTTGTCTGAAAATAAATGCTTCATTTTGATAATAGCTCCATTTGCATGATGGAAACAATAGTTTGATGATTAATAACAAACTCATTAGTTTATGGATTTTTCTATCCATAAGAAGGAGATTCGAGTACATTATACCTATATTACATTGAGAGATATCCTACGTCTACCAAAAACAGGGTATTTCCTTGCAACTAAAGGTGAAGTGTTCGAGTCTCGATTCATTATATTGTATATGAAAGGAAAGTCAAGGTTCGATTCTGGGCCCTATCATACAAGAGTTTATTCTCAATACTATTGTCACTAAGGTCTATCTAAGAATGATGCACATAAAGAAGAAAATATTGGCAATCAACTAATGAAGTGAATAATCATGGTAATAATGAAGGTCATTTTGAAGGAACCTCGAAGATATGATGACATAGATTAAAGAAGTAAATTCGTAATAAAATTGATCAATTGGAAGAGATAAGTTGTGTGCATGACAACATCTATAATAGTTTTTCCTTCTAATGGGAAAGCCACATTGTAAAGTTTTCCATAGGTGACTAAATATATACATGAATTATGGATAAACAGATGTATGATCAGGCAATTTTATTATGTTGATGTCTTAAAATAGGAAATGATAAGCAGATTACATTTGGTGGCCATCTTAATGAATTTATTTATAAAGCATTACCCAAATTGGGGAATAGTAACAAAATTTCCAAAGTGTATCAATGCTATGCTTTTAAGACAGGGGGAAAATAAAACGCAATGACTGGAGGTGAGAAATTAAAGTCAATTTAATAAAATAGAATGAAGTGAAGAAGTTTCCATTTTTGAAACTATTAGACATGAAATATTAGGAAATGAAGACTAGGAGAAAAATATATCTAAGAATATCTGGTAGGAGGAAATGAAGGGATGTTCTATCAAGAATAAAGTTCTTTTAAGGGTATTGATGAGTGGACTAAGAAAAATGATTGGTAATGGTCATAGTGATGATCTACATAGTTTAAAAGTATGAAGATATGAAGTTGAGAATTTTCATAATGACCAGTGATGATAAATGAGGAAGATCTTTAAAAGTTTAAATAGTAAAAAAATAATAGTTAAAGTATAGGAAGGAATGTTGCTAGAAATTTTATAAGGATACCTTGAGAAGGATTTTGTACATATTGACAAAAGAAGTGACAGTCAATTAATAGAGGTTGTACTTGACTGATTTGCACTGATTGTTTCATGAGAAGGACTTCACATAGAGAAACTTATCAAGTTTTGTTCCCATAGCATTAAAAGAGGTTGTTTCCACAAAACACCACACATTTAAATTTTTCATGGACAATGATGATAGTAGTGTTTCCAACTGTTTCAAAATCTAAAATAAAGATACTATTTAATGAGCAAGAATCTTTTGTCCAACTTGAAGAAGGGTGAATTTACAATAAAGCAATCAAATGGTATTGAGATAGGAACTTGACGAGATAAGAAAATATTTTATGTGGATGAAGATGATAACTGTTAAGTGATGTATGTATAAGTCAACATGGATCAACAAACCCTCATGCAAGTAAATTAAGCATGATATAAAACTAAATCATGATGACCTAGTGTTTATATGCAATTGCATATAGCGATATTGGAATCGGCAAGCCAAACAGTAAATGGATGTAAAACCAAGGGATTTTAATTTTGAGATAGATGATTTAAATAATGATTTTATAACTAGAAATATCTTAAACAATGAATTTCACTAGAATTTCCTTGGGGAAGGAAGAATATATGACGAGAGATTAAGACTCAAGATGATGAGGCTCATGTGAAATTTAACGATGTACTTAGATGATTATACCGATGGTGTAAATGATCAACTTCCTAGTTGAAAGAAGTGGAAATGATTATTGAAAAGTAACTGACAACTTGATGAAAACATGACACTAATAAGATTGGTAAGATAACCTAGATCCTAGGGATACGTTGAATAATATTATTTCATAGTTGGTATTCAATGTTTGTACAACTAAATGAAATTGATTTTTTTGATGAATCATGATAAGAATTCTTATAGACTATTACTCTATATTTGATAAGTATTGATATGTTTCTCATATTGACGATGTTTCATGATATGATGCTATGAGGGTGATCATGCCCATGTGGTTCATATTTATATAGTTGTTACAATAGTGATGATGTATACTTATGATAATTATGATAGGCATAGGCATTATGATGTTATGTCGAGGTATATTGACATATTCATTTACTACGTGATGATAGGTATTTAATGTTGAATACTCATGATGGATATGATATGCATAACGTGGCATAGGAATTATGATGCTATAATATGAGGTTTATTGACATGTGGTTCATTTATTATGTGAAGTCATGGTATATCTTTGATGCAAATATGTTGATGTTAGAACTTATGATGGTATTTCATGAGGTGAAGCATGTAATAGTTGCATACAAATTTATGACATGCATGAGCATGCAGTTCGTTTCTTTGCGATTAACAATGATGAATGTTCTCATGATGACATGCAAGACTTGGCATGTGGATTATTTCTATGATACTATGATGGTATAGCTAATTCATTTGTTACACGTTGAGGTGTGATGATTGATAGAACTCCACAAATGGGCCGTGAGGGCCAGTTTATTTGATGATCTCGTGCGAGCCCATATGCACGAGGGAGAATAACTAACACCGTATGGGTTGGGGAAAAACTCAATCAACACTACATATGCCAGTGGTTCCTTTGTCTTCTGTAGCTCTTGATGGATAGCTCTTGAAGGGCTATGGGACCATCTTGAGGAGGCCAAGTGCCTAATGTTCTAGGTTAGATCCCTGTTATTTGATTGGGATGTCGGAGTCTAGTGGGGGTGTAAGGACTTCGATGCTTGGGGCTATGTGCCTTAGTAGTTGTGGAGAGAGTGGGCCAGCCTTGCGAGATGCCTGGAGTCATTGAGTACCGTACCGGATGCTTGCCTTAGGGCAGATGAGGTCTGAGTGAGGCGTGAGCCTTGGGGCCAGCCTTGGACTAGGATACAGACCGAGGAGGCTTATGTTTGGTTCCGAAAGTGGGAGAAAGGATAGAGATTCCTTGAGATTTCCTGGGTGTTGTGAAAACTTTCGATGCCTGCTAGTTATACTAGTTCAACAAAGGGTGTCAGGTGAACATGAAGTAATAAATAACAAAATAAAATGTTAAATAATTCAACTTAACTTCAGGACGAAGTTCCTTAAAGTGGGAGAGTATGTAATGTCCCTTAATAATAAATAATAAATAGTAAAAATAATAAGTAATAAATAATAATAATAATAAATAATATAATATTAAAAATACAAGAAAATAAATAATAAATAATAATAATAATAAATAAAAATAAAATAATAAATAACAATACTAAAGCTCTAAATAAATATAAATAGAAATAAAACAAGAAAGCAATAAAGTTACATGTGGACACATGGAGTGTGTGCATGTGGTTCCCATTCCAATATTTGCTCTATTCAATAGATGATGAGGAAGATGAGAGGCATTATAACATTCCATCATTCCATGATTTCATCATCCATTCTCTTAGGAGAATAGTGTTATAAGACAAGGATACCCTGGTAGTAGTACGTTGATTAAGGGCTCGGGGGTGGCCAGTTGTAGCAAGATTTTGTGCAATTGAGCCTATGGTTGGGTGGAAAGTCATCCCAAAGACTTTGTTGTAGGTAGCAGATTCCACTAGCATTCAACTAGCGTTCCACAGGTAAGTTGTCTCTCTTAACTCATATTTTAGCAATTTAATGTTAACTAGTTGATAAATTGCTTGTTGATTATAAATCACTTGATTAATCTAATTAATTATGTGTTTTTATTTCAGGGCTATAACATACGCATAAGGACAACTTCGCCAATTGGAAAGAATACAGGAGAATGATGAAGCTGAGGTTTGGGTATGCCAATACTTGTATGATAGAGAAATACGTAGGGAAGGACGATCCACGTCAACATTTGGCATGATGGACTAAAGCAGGGGGAGAGGAACCATAGCTGGAATGGGTTCACATCTTTTGTCACACTTTGGATACCATGGTACTTGGAAACTGAGCTGCGACATGGGATGGATGGATGGGATATCCTGAAGGAAATCTTCTTGTTAACTTTAAGCTTTAAATATGGGTTTGAATGTATTGATGAGGCGCTCCAAGAAATCAAAGCAACGATGTTCAAAATACCTGAGGGACCAGTAAAATGGGTTTAGCTAGGTTGGAATAAGAAGTTGCGCCATGCATTGGAATGTTATAATGTGACTACAGAAGAAAGCAAAGATGACCCCAGAAACATTAATATTCGCGAGCCCAAAGGACAGTGTGAGGTTGAGGGACCTAAGGGAGAAATCCCTGACATATTAGAGCCTTTAAAGACTAAGCATGCAAATATTGGATCGAACGCACAACCAAAGTTTGCTAAGATAGGTGACTATTGGGATGAAGATAAAGTTGATAACGTCGGAGAGCTATTGTGCGAGTATCAAGACTTGTTTTCCACTAATTTATCCTATCTAAAGGGGATATTAAGGGATTTGGGCATCATGAATATTACTTTGAAGCTATATGGAAAGCCAGTAAAGAAGAACTCCTACTAATTAAACCCCAAATATAAGGAAAAGGTGCACAAGGAGTTAAATAAAATGCTGGAAGTTGGGATCATTGAACCTGTGGAGGAATATGACTGGGTAAGTCCCATGGTAGTCCAAGAAAATAAGCAGTAGGATGAAATTCAGATATGCGTAGACCTGAGGAAGTTGAATGATGCGTGTTTCCATGACCCATTCCCTACACCATTTACTATTGGATTTATGGGGCATGACCCAGGTTTAAATTTAATTGCACCAACTAACAAAACCCTAAATTGTTGTCCCTTTCAGCAACAACCCATGTAGTGCAGGTTGCAGTCTCACCTGAAGTAGTATTGGGGGATGCTAGAACTAGATTTTTGCATCTAGAGACCTATGTGATGGTTTCTTGAAGTTCTTATGGCTTAGATCTTCCTTTGTGCAACTTTATCCCTTTTGGATGGACAACTATTGCAAAACTATCTAAACGACTTCCAAATATTCGCAAAGGTAGT
The DNA here is from genome assembly GCA_031772625.1 of Pinus tabuliformis. Classification (NCBI taxonomy): domain Eukaryota; kingdom Viridiplantae; phylum Streptophyta; class Pinopsida; order Pinales; family Pinaceae; genus Pinus; species Pinus tabuliformis. The sequence continues at coordinate 1,436,565,705 of CM062804.1, read as the reverse complement.
TAATTATACTTATCATGCATAAATATTATAGAACTACCTATTTTGTGTAGTAAATAAGCATTAATTCATATTAAACAAATTACAGAGCGAAGATACATAAACTTTACAGACATAAATAAAAGGACATAGATGCTTCAATTTCAGCCCACAAATATCTTTATTAGATTTAAACTTTCAGATACAAACTTTTTATCCTTGTGCACTCAGCTACAGAGGCCCACGAACTCAGCCCTTAGACTTACCAAGGTCTTCGCGCACTCAGTTGCAGGAGCCTTCCCCTTTCACATAAGTACAGGAAACAGACCCTTCTTGCCTTATCACCTTGCCCTTATAATGAATTTTTTTTATCTTGTTATCTTCTAAGACTCGCTATGGATCAAATTTATATAGTATTTTCCTTACAATACCATGGTCCATGGACCGTGGGTGGGTCTCAAAACAACTCTATCACCTATCCACCTAAGGGACTAAAGTCCCTTTGACTTCTACTAGCTTCACGCTTCACTTTCCACATTTTGTGGAGACTTTACATTTGCTACAAAAGATAATACAAAATTAACTCAAAACTTAACAAAATTGACCCCAGGGACCCCATCCCAATAGGTCCCCAACACAAATTGAGTGACTCTCCCTCGAGTCACTCAGCTAGCACCTCTATCTTATTGCAAAAGTCAATGAACTCTATCTTCAACACAGTTATGTCAGTAGCACCCTGCACCACAGCCTGCTGCACTTCCTCTACCAAATTTTCTTTAGTTGGGCCTTCCATCACAAAGTGCATTTTCCTTTGAGTCTACTAGAGTTTCTTCAAATTTTCTTGGACTAACAGAGTAAGCTAACTTGCTTCCTCTATCCATGGTTGTATTCTGGCCTTTAAGACAACCTCTTTTCTCTATATCTCTTCAATTTGTGATTTCAGCTGTTTTACTTCTTGCAATCAAGTAAGGTGCTAGACTGGCACCAAACTGCACACATTCACCCTGAGTTCATCAAAATTTTGTTGCATCTCCCAGATATCCATGTCAATTTTCTGTAGGTTTAGGTCCTCCTACAGAGTTGTCCATAGTTCCATTGCTTGTTCGAATATCAGTGTGTAGCCTATGACTTCGGCATCCATAGTGGTCATGCTCTCCTTGATGGCTACTCTGCACTGCTCTTGGACCTCTAGCAAAGTGGTTGGTTGCAATTTCAACTTGAGCTCTAAGATCTTCATTTAGAATTCAAATGTTACTCGGTCGACCTCATCCTTTGATTCTCTGGTTGTGGCAGCCAAATTTTGAATATTTTCTCCTACTACTGCATCTTTTGGAATGTGAAGCTCTGGCAGCATCTGACAGGCTTGTGTAATTGTTGCATCCAAGCTCTGGCTTCGCACATCTAGCTCTTCCTTTTCCTTCAGCACCTAAGCCTTTTCGGCAAAGATCTGCTTGTTGTTCAACTTTGCCTCTGATGAGCCTCATCATTGTGTAACTATATGGGCCTTAATTCACCTCCTAGCTTAGTCAAACCAAATATTCTCACAACTTATTGCATACTCTTGATTATATTTTGTTTATGAGATGAGTTAGAGTTGGATATTTTGCTTTGTGGTCTAATGTGCATTTAATGTAATATTAAAGGATAAAAGAAAGGAATTTTGGCAAAGACCTTGGTCAAAACTCGAATGGGACAAGGGAAAGGAATTATAGGAGATAAATCCTCCTCATTTAATACCCCTTCATTTGAATATTCCTCCATCAGCTCGAAGTGCAAACATCAAACTCATGAGGACTAGAAGGTAGCCGAGCAAGTGAAAGTCAAAGCACCAGTTTATCTCGAGTTTGGGAGTTGAGCCTCCCTAATTTTAAGGAATTTGTTGGAGACTTTAAATGTATAAGTAGAGAGGCCTAGGACCTTAGTAGGATTCAGATTTTTTATTGTAAAAATTTACTCTATTTTCAAGCTGCAAGACTTGTGATAGTTTTTGATGTAATCCATTGTTTTGATAATAAGAATGAGTTTTGTTTTGAGCCAGCACTGAGTTAAATCAGAGGGCTGAATCTCTTGGGTTAGGGCCCAACCCTAGTAGCCAAGGGTCCTCTTTATTTTACATGTATGCTAGCGTATATTCATGGTTTAATCGTTCATTTTCTTAAGTAACTGCATTTCCATTATAGTAGTGTAGTGCAGATTGGTTGTCTTTTCATTTTCTTCCATTTGTGCCTTCTTTCAATTAACAGGTTAGCAAGGAGAAAAATATCACCATAAGGTTGTCAACAGGTGTCTCGGCCTCACCTCCTCCCTTTGGGACCATGACTTGAGGAAGAGACCCTTTAGCAACCCAAAAAACACAGATTTCTAGTTCTTGCATGAGCTTTGGAGTTTGTCGTCTTGATTCAGTACTTGGTTCATTTCATCGTCATCTTTTTCCATCACTCTCTTTCTATAATAAGATCTCACTCATATTGTCATTTCCTTCAGCACTTTCTTCATGCATAATATGTGCGGAAGCTAATAAATCACGTCTTAATTATATTATACCTGTGGATTTCCTTACTGTCTGATCCACAACAAACTTGACTAGTCGCCGTCAACCGCGTGTTGCATATTCATTTCAACGTTTGACTTTAGGCGCTCCAAATATCCACTATCGATCTATTTCGCTTGATCCAATGGCTATCACGTCACCCACTCACCAACTAGCTTGGCCGATTTCCATCATTGATCAATCCTACATGATCCAATGACTATCGTGTAATCTCGCATGAATTCTTGCACGACCGATATCTGACCGAGAGCACACGAGAAAAGTGGTTTTCCTGTGGTACGTGTCACTCACTTAGGCTAATCATGTGAAATTTAGGAATTCCACTTACATCTCTTAGGTTGCGCGAGATATTGCTTACCACCTATGAAGACCACTCCATTGCATCACCCACTCGCCAACTAGCTTGGTCGATATCAACCGTTGATTTGTCTCGCTTGATCCAATAGCCATCGCGTCACCCGCTCACCAACTTTCTTGGTTGATCTCCACCATCGATTAATCCCACATGATCTAACGACTATTGCAGAATCTCACATGAATTCTTGCATGACTGATATTCGATCGAGAGCACGTGAGAAAAGTGGTTTTCCCATGTTACATGTCACTCACTTAGGCTAATTGCGTGAAATTTAGGAATTCCGCTTATAGCTCTTAGGGTGTGTGAGATACTGTTTACCACCTACGAAGACTGCTCTAGCATTCCGCACATTTTCCACCCTTCTATTGACACATGACTTGATGTGATCCATCCATCTATTAACATAATATCCTGTAATAAGATCTCCGCTGCTCATATTCCGTTAATATTGTTCATTGATCCAACTGATCCAATGATTCCTATGCATTGCTGCTTCCATTAATACTGTTCATTGATCCAACTGATCCAACGATTCCTATGCATTGTTGCTTCGTTACATCTCCCTTTCGTTGATTTTGATCTTCGATTGTTCTTCCGCTTGACTCCTTCTTGAATGTTGTTCTACATATTATTTAAATTATGCCACTCTTGAGCTTTTATTTGGTTATTCAATCAGACTCCAGTCCGATCATCGCAATACTCCTCTAAGCACTGTCCTCTCTCTTGGATTCTTGTTGAATTCCATGCACACTTATGTTATGCAAAATTACTCTAATCCACACAGAGTTCATAATTCAATTACTCAATGCACACCACACTATCCAAACACTCCGTAGACCTTCTAGCCATCCTCAATCACCTTCCATCCACCTGTCACATCTACAAGAATAATTAAATTGCATGCTTGATTTTACCAAAAAACCAAAAAAGTGAGAACAGATTTGGTTTTATTTCCTTGCTTACATATTAGTATGGTTTGATGCTCTTTACTTTTGTAGCTTAGATATCAACATTAGGTTAGTGTTGATTTAGAAATTCTACTTAGCATATATGCTTAAATGGTTAATTAAGATATGGTGTGATTTAGCATTACATGTTGTTTTATTCATTATTGCAGTAGAGTATCTCTCTTAGAATAGATTTTCTATTCTTCCATCAAAGAATCAAGCTTCTTCTGACTCTATAGAAGTCTGGCTTGAAACCCCTGGGGTCTCTCGCCATATGAAAAGTGACAATTAGGACATTCACTTTTACTTCTACATATAGCAGTGTGACCTCCAAGTTTGTATGAACCTCAGGTTGATAAGTAAAGCTCGTAGCTGAGGAGTTGCAGCATCCTTGCTGCAATACTGGCGCACATCACTTTTTGGTGTTGTTTCCGGGGAGGTGTCTGAGTAGAATGTGATTACTGCTTTCTTTTCTTCTATTTCTAGTCTTCAATTTTCTGCCATTAGTTTATTTCTACAAAAGTAATCTAGTAGCTTCCTTTCTTTCAGCTATCATTATCTGCTTTCCTTTCCATTCTGCAAGTAGAATTTAAATTCAACAAGTAGTTTTTTCTGTCAATAGTTTTCATTCAATTAGCAATTTCATTTCTGCAAAGTATTTTCTAGCTTTTAAAAAATATTATAAAATCCAACCCAAAAACATTTCCTTTCATGCCTCGTAGGAATAGGGACAATTTAGGGAAATTCTTTCCAAATACCCCCACTACATCCAACAACCAACCTTCTCTCTTCTTTGGTGGTTGTGAACTGGAGGAACCTTTAGGTGAGAAACCTAACATATTTGAAGAACCCATAGGGGAAGAAGAAGAAGAGGAACCTAGTCCTACAAAACCAATGGATGAAAACCGAAATGACAAAGGGAATAGAGAGAGAGTTGAGGGTGCCTTCCCCATCAGGGAAACCAATGGGGACACTAAGATGAAGAATATAAGCCCCTCTGCCCTACCTCATTTCTATGGCCTGACCACAGAGGACCCTGACACTTTCCTATTTGAGTATTCTATTATATGATGAACTTGTGACTATATAGATGATGAGAAAAAGTTAAAACTATTTCCATCTACCCTCAAGGGTGTAACATTGCGCTGGTTCATGGGTTTACCTGGAGATAGCATCACAACTTGGGCTCAGATGCAACAGGCTTTTAACAACAAATATTGGGACTACTGTAGGTCAAAGGATATTAAAGAAGAGATTTTAAGTATGATCATGGGCCATGATGAATTCTTAGAAGACTACGAAGAAAGATTCCAGCTCAGTTACAAAAGGGTTAGGTGCACACTTGACCCCGAGTCACTAAAGCTGGTCCTACTCAAAAGAGTAAGGGAAGATCTTCTGGATACCTTACATTTGTTAGCAAGAGGAGATATCTACCAATTACCCTATGAGGATATTAATACTGTCTTTAGAAATCATTCTAGGGCAACCAGGAAAAAGGGTAGGAGTAGTCAAACTATGGCTAGTACATCATCTTCCAACTCATCCATCAAGGGTGAAATTGGAAATATGCTGGAAGATTTCAAAAGTGAGATGTTGCAAACCCTTGCCTTGCAATTGGACACCATGAACATCAAAAGGAAGCAAGAGGAAGCAGAGAGAGCCTTGGCCATCTTTTGTCCTAGATGCACCAGGAGGCATCCTAGGAACGAATGTCCATTGAACTGCATTGAGATTTGCTTGGTCTGTGAAAAAAACCACTCCACAGACAAGTTCCCTTCTTTACCCAGACTCAAAGTTGTATATCAAGGAGCTTAAGGGGTCATTGAGCAGCTTTGCTACATCAACCAAAGGAGACCTCCTAGGCCTAGACCATACTAGCAAGGTATGCAAGGGTCATCCCCTTCATATTACAACCCCAACCAAACCATAACTATACCTTCTTGGGGAGCCCCTGCTCATCCTTCTTGGTCTACACCACCTCCTTGGTCCTATGCATCTCAATCTCATTCCTAGCTAGCTAGCTAGTCATTTCAACCTTACGTTCTACCACAACCTTAGTGGAATACCCCACTCTAGGGGTGGAGGCCCCAATACAACAATGCTCTAGGTCTGTTGCCTCCACCACCTACCCAACCACAACTCTTACACTCTGCTCCACCCAAGAAACTCCAGATGCCTACCTATCCAAATCCGAACCCGAACAATAGGCAGGCTCAACAAGTATACAGTGGAGAGACATCATACCCAGCTTATGTTGTAGAAATCTAGGAGAATTCTCCCAGATAACCAACCTCCCTCTCCACTTAGGGAGGTTGAGGAAGAAAGAGAGGAAAGCAACCTTAAAGTAAATCCACCCTTTCCTGAGAGATTAGCCCAACCACTCTAGCCTACCCCAGAAGAAAGTGAACTTCTGGGATAATTGGAAAATCTATGTGTAAAGATCCTCCTTCTCCAAGCAATAAAAGATGTTCCTATTTACAATAAGTTGATTAAGGAGAAATGCTTCAAGCATGCAGGAAGAATAAAAATGGATGCCCCTACCATTAATGTCATTGGGAAGTTGTCCAACTTAATGCTGGGGTAGGTAATATGTCTGAAATATTTGGACCCTGGAAGCCCTATAGTAGATGTGCACATCAATGGAACCATTGTCCCACACACTCTGATCGATCTTGGGGCTGCCATTAATTTTATTACCAAGGACACCATGCTCAACCTCAACCTCCAAGGGTCATTGAGGAAGACCACAAAAATTCTGCAACTTGCAGACCGTTCCATAGTCACCCCCAAGGGAATTATGGAGGATGTGATGGTCTCCATTAACTCTTGGGAGTACCCTACAGATTTTATAGTTCTCCAGCCTAAGGCTAAGCTTAATGGTTACCCTCTCATCCTTTGGAGGCCATGGTTGGCAACAACCAACGCTTACATTAGCTACAGAGCTGGGAATATGACCATCAAGAATGGGCATATGTCCAAACAGTTAGTCATATACCTTCCTGCTCAACCTTCTCTAGAGCATGATTTACCTTTATGGTTGGAGGAGGAGGAAGAAGATGAGGTTTATTTCGCCCAACTTTATGCTTTGGAAGCAACCATAGGAGGAGGACAACAAGATGAGGTTGAGTTAATTGAACACCTGCTCCAAAGTCCAACTCCTAGTTTGTTACCATTAGAAGAAGAAGTAAGGGAAACCCAGAAAAATCATCTAATTAACTTATGCTTGGCTAATTCCAACCCACTCCATGTCAAAACCATAGAATTCGTCCCAAAGAAAACTTTGAAAATTAATCCATCTCTTTCTGCTATCGAAGAGGAAAAGCTATGCAACATGTTGAGAGAAAACCTAGAAGCCTTTGCTTGGAGTTACAAGGAAATGAAGGGAGTACAACCCTCAGTGTGTACTCACCACATATACATCAAAGAAGGTTGTAATCTGATCTAACAACCATAAAGGAGGATGAATCCAGCTCTTAAAGATATAGTCAAAGAAGAACTACAGAAACTGCTAGATGCAGGATTCATTTACCCTATCTCTGACAGTGAGTGGGTCTCTCCCTTAGTGTTAGTTCCCAAGAAAAATGTTAAGTGGAAGATTTGTGTCGATTATAGGGAATTGAACAAAGCCACAAAGAAGGATCATTTTCCTCTACCCTTCATTGACCAAGTGCTAGATGGCCTGGCAGGGAAGAAGTTTTTTTATTTCCTAAATGGATTCAGTGGGTACAACCAAATCCAAATCTTCCCAGAGGACTAGGATAAGACCACATTCACCTATCCTTGGGGTAATTTTTCCTATAGGGTCCTTCCTTTTGGCCTATGCAATGCTCCTGCCACTTTCCAGAGAGAAGTCTTGAGTATTTTCTTTGAATTAGTACATGATGCTGTGGAAATTTATATGGATGATTTTACACCTTATGGCTGCGATTTTCAAGAAGCCCTAACTAACCTAGGCAAAGTATTGCACAAATGCATTGAAATGAACCTATCTCTCAATATGGAAAAATGTGATTTTTTAATGACTGAAGGGATCATGCTAGGTCATTCAACATCTTAGTAAGGACTGCAGGTGGACCCGAACAAAATAGCAATCATCCTAAGGGTCCCACCTCCGCAAAAGCAGAGGGATGTTGAGAGTTTCTTGGGGTTAGCTGGATACTACCGAAGGTTCTTAAATGACTTCAGCAAGTTGGCATCTCCTTTATTTCAGTTGTTGGCCAAAGATTCAGAGTTTATATGGTCAAAAAGCTGTCAAGAGGACTTATACATTTTAAAGGGTAAGTTAAGCACTACACCAATTCTTCGAGGCCCCTTTTCATATTCATGCTAATGCCTCACATAAAGCCATAGGAGCAGCATTAGGTCATCTAGAGGAGAAATTACCCTATGCCATCTATTTTATCAGTAAGAACCTATCAAAGGTTGAGCTAAATTATACTGTGACTAAAAAGGAACTCTTGGATGTTGTACATTCATTAAACAAATTTAGGCATTACGTTACGGACTACTAAACATTTGTGCATACTAACCACGCTTAAATCAAATATTTAATGAACAAACTAGATGTGAATGTTGGAATTATAAGATGGTTTCTTTTATTACAGTAGTTTGATCTAACTATTGTTGATAAGCCTGGTAAGGAAAATGTTGTTGTAGACTTTCTATCTAGGATGAACCTGCCTGTAGGTAAAGAAGGAATGGTGGATGACCAGTTACCAGACGAGCATTTGTTTTCTATTTCAGTTCTCTCCCCATGGTTTGCTGATATAGAAAACTATTTGGTATCAGCACAGTTCCCACCAAACTTGCCCTCCTAAGAAAAGAGCAAGATAGTCAGGAAAAGTGCCCCCTTCACCTGGATTGGGGGCAATATTTTCAAACTTGGCCCAGATCAAATTATGAGAAGGTGTGTAAGTGAAGAGGAAGTTTTTGACATCCTTCTGACCTAACATGATGGGCCTTGTGGAGGTCACCTTATAGCAAAGAGGACAACATTCAAAGTGTTACAAGCAGGCTGTTATTGTTCCACTCTTCATCAAGATGTGAAAAAGTACATTATTCAGTGTGTTTGGTGCCAGAGGATGGGAAAGCCTACTCAAAGAGATGAAATGCCCCTACAACCTCAAATGACTTTCAAGCCATTTACAAGTGGGGCATGGACTTCATTGGGCCTATCAACCCTCCTTCAAAGGAAAAATAGTACATTATTGTGTGCACTGATAATTTGACTAAGTGGGCTGAAACCAAGGTGATTAAGGCAACAATAGAAGAGAAGGTGGTTGAGCTCCTAAGGGAGAATGTATTCTATAAATCTGGGTACCCTAGAGAGCTAGTCACAGACCAAGGTAGCCAGTTTACCTCCAACATGATTGAAGAACTGCTCATCCATCACAAAATCAAGCATAGGAACTCCACTCCTTATCATCCACAAGCTAATGGGCAAGTGGAGGTGACCAACAGGGCACTGGAGAGCATCTTAATCGAGCTAGTGAGTAGTATCAGGAACGATTGGGTAGAAAGACTAGTTGAGGCCACCTGGGCCTATAATACAACATGGAAGACCACCACTGGATTTACACCCTATGAGCTAGTCTATGGGAAAAAGGCTTTGCTCTCCATTGAGTTTGAATATAACACATTGAGGATGGTAGTACAACTAGATTTGGATCTCAGTCATGCACAGAAAGAAAGATTGTTCCATTTGAATGGCTTGGATGAATTCATAATGCAGTCCCTCCTCCATACAGAGATAGTTCAACTTCAGAGGAAGATCTGGCATGATAGACATATTAAGGAGAAGTAATTCCAAGAGGATGATTGGGCATTGTTATATGATTCTAGGTATAAAGACTTCAAGGGAAAGCTAAGGACAAGATGGATCGGACCTTATGTGGTGGAAAGATGCCATGATAATGGTTCAGTGCAAATTAGAACTATAGATGAAGAAGCTACTCCATTGCTTGTTAATGGACACCAATTAAAAATTCACAAGAGGCCTTTATCAAAATAAGAGTTCATTGACAATATCAATAAGACAGTGATGATGGTGGAGCAAGTTCTGGCTCCCCCCCTCATCAGGTCACTAAAAAAGAGAAAAAAAGAATAAGGATTCAAGTGAAAACCTCCATAAGGTGCCTGAGTCCCATCTTTGGGTTGAAAACCTCATGAGGCGCCCCAATGATGAAAGAAAAAGAAAAAGAAAAAAAAGAATAAGAAGATCCCTAGGTGAAAACCCTCCTTGAGGTGCCCAGGGAAAACATCTAGGGTGAAAACCTCTTTAAGGTAGCCTAGGTGTTTTTCGGAAAAAAAAAAAAAGGAGAAAAAAGACATAATTTTTATTTGCAGGTGGGCGAGAAAGATAATGAAGAAGCAAAGAGAAGATCCAAAGGGAACCCTACCTCACATGTATTCATCTCCTCCAATCCTTACCATGCATCCCTCCATCAATTCCATTGTTTTTCACTTCATTGCTTCAATTTAGGCGAAGACTGTGTTTCCTACAGGATCCTCTGAAAACCTACAGGATGATCCTGTAGGAATTACAGTGGCCCAGAAAACCTACAGGAAGCAATCTGAGGGTGAATGGTAGGTTGGTTTGGTCCCAAAAATTCATTCTAGACATGATCTAACCCCTCATCTCATCCATTGCCATCATCCCTGCACTCACCATTCAAAACAAAAAGAGATCAGTTTCTGCCAGTTATGAATTGAAAAAAAGAAGGGGAAAACAGAGGAGAGTAAGAGCATTACCTAATTGTCCCTTACTCCACACACACTCCACTCCCTTTGTCAATTCATTGCAACATCCTCCCAGCCCCAACCAACAACATGATTAAGAAATTCTAAGGGAGAAGCAACTACAGGACATCCTATAGGAAATCCTGTAGCAGCCTATCCCACAGAATATCGATCATCAGCTACATGCCTTCACTAGGATGATTCAGGAGCTCCACAATAGCAACAACATCAGATCTTCAGTCACAGACACCTGCAAAAGCAAAGAAACCATCAGTAGACAAAAGAGGAGGAAGAAGGATGACTATGCAACAAATAAGCAACACAACACATCTGATCTTTGACAACTGTAGCATGGCATCGAGACCACAAGTAAGTATCTTGCTCAATCACTCATATGCATCATTTGATCAAAATTTGCAACGGTTAGGAGGTACTTGGTTTATACATGAAAAGGTGGCTAGTTAACTTGGCCACCTTCGTTCAGTCATCACATAAATGCAGTCAACTCAAAGACAGAGGAGGAGTAGGACAAGAAGTGGTTAACTACAGATCTACAAGGTGGGAGATGATAATGAGGAGTGGGAATGATGAGGTGGTAGTGGGGACCAACGGTCAAAAAATGACAATGTACCTCTACCACAAGCACACCAACTCACCTCAAAAATCCATAAAGGAAAATAAAACATCGTTTACATGCATTCAATTCATTGCAACATCCTCCCAGCCCCAACCAACAACATGATTAAGAAATTCTAAGGGAGAAGCAACTACAAGACATCCTATAGGAAATCCTGTAGCAGCCTATCCCACAGAATATCGATCATCAGCTACAGGCCTTCACTAGGATGATTCAGGAGCTCCACAATAGCAGCAACATCAGATCTTCAGTCACAGACACTTGCAAAAGCAAAGAAACCATCAGTAGACAAAAGAGGAGGAAGAAGGATGACTATGCAACAAATAAGCAACACAACACATCTGATCTTTGACAACTGTAGCATGGCATCGAGACCACAGGTAAGTATCTTTCTCAATCACTCATATGCATCATTTGATCAAAAGTTGCAACGGTTACGAGGTAGTTGGTTTATACATGAAAAGGTGGCTAGTTAACTTGGCCACCTTCATTCAGTCATCACATAAATGCAGTCAACTCAAAGACAGAGGAGGAGTAGGACAAGAAGTGGTTAACTACAGATCTACAAGGTGGGAGATGATAATGAGGAGTGGGAATGATGAGGTGGTAGTGGGGACCAACGGTCCAAAAATGACAATGTACCTCTACCACAAGCACACCACCTCACCTAAAAAATCCATAAAGGAAAATAAAAAATCGTTTACATGCATTCATGCATTCCACCTCCTCGAAACTCCCTCACTCAAGTCACTCTCATAATTCTGGCCACCCATCAGAAGCAAGGATCCATTGTTCTGCAAGAGAATTTCTACAGGATCATGCATAATAATTCCTACAATAACAGTTTATAGGAGCAGTCTACAGGATACACAGAGGCAATCTACAGGATAGGTAGAGAGGGGTTCAAGACAGAATATCACGAGAATTGTCCACTTCCACCATTCTAAAGAGGTAGGATCTAAAAATCCATCCCCATTTACAAGAAAATGAACTAGAAATGCTTTAAAATCTAGTGGATATAACAACTATGGGAGGTGAATTACATGCACAAGAAACTCTGTTTTCTCCTGAATTTAAAATTCTTGTGTCAAACCTCTCATTTCCTCCTCAAGCCTCACAAGCAAGATGACAGGAGGGTTTAATAGGAGAGAACCCACAAACATTGTGAGGATACAACAACACCCCCAAGTGCTTGAATTCTTTATAAGACACCAATGGATAAGGTTTTTCGAAAAATTTATAGGGTATGTTGATGAGTTGGCTCAAGAATTTGCTCACTCCCTCACTCCACACAGCAGAATCCATGCCACTGTTATAGTTAGAGGGCTCACTATAGATCTTACCCCAGAGCTCATCAGTAGGGTCACCACACTTCCCCTTGGAATTCCACGGAGAAAAGAAGAAAAAGAAAACAGTGAGGTTGCAAAAAGGAAATTCTTTTTAGAAGGTGAAGAACCCACAGAGGATAAAAATGGATTAAGGAGGGATAGTCTGCGATACCCATGGAGTGAGGTAGGTTACCAAATCATCAAATATATCTCATGTGAGGGTAGATACAATGTTTTTTATGGCTACCATTTTAGGATGCTTGAAGAATTAAGATTTGGGGTAGAAACACTAGTTCACCAAAGACTCAACATACCCTATTTCTTGATGCAATAACTCATAGACTCCAACAACAAAGTAAAGGAAGGGAATTCCCAACAATCGGCTCACCATGGTTTGATCAAGATCCTCATTGAGGATGCCCTCCAAAATCTTGGGATCCATATAACATGGTCAGTCTTCAAAGACTTACCAGTAGAGGATGACATCAAAACCCTCACCTATGATGTTAGTCATTTTGTCAGTGAGGAGGAGGCAAAACAAGAAGAAGAAGATACAGATCTAGATGGGGATGAGATGGATGAAGAAGAAACTAATACAGAGGAACATGATGAAGAAGAAGAAGAAGGGGGAGAAGAGAAGGAGGATGATGCTAAAACAGAGGAGGAAATGAAGGAAGAAACTGATGGAGATGAGAAATAACAGCAAGAGGAAGAAGATGAGAAATAACAACAAGAGGAAGAGGATAAGAAAAATAGAGAGGAGGAAGACATCGAAATAAAAGGGGAAAAACACAAGGAGGAGTTGTTGGGTAGTGGAGGCCCCGCATAACGGTTTTGGGATGCAAAGTCCACAATTTTGGGAAAAAGTATGGTAAAGACTCCATGAAGTGCATGAAGCGTGAATTGTAATGATTAAAGTCAAAGGGTTGTCTGCCCGAGAATAATGTAAAATAATAGGAAGTGAGTCAGCCTACCCATGGTCCGCGGACCATGGGAATGTATAAATAGAGCAAGGCTCTATGGCTAGAGGTTAGTTTTTGAAGTTTTTGGTTTTGGATCTTGATGTTATGGGTTTGTGAAGGCAATATTCTCTACGTCTGTAAGTCTGAGTCAAGGGTGTTGGTAGATAGATAGAGGCTCTACAGCTGTGTGCACAAAGGTCTGGTAGAGTTTGCAGCTGTGTGCACGGACCCCTGCAGCTGAGTGCACAGGGCGGATCTGGTTGTATTGACGGAAGATATTGATAAAGATAAGTGATTTATGAAATATTGCGGATCTATTATGTTCTATTTTATGAATTTGTTATATGAGTTTATATCTTTAAAGAGTTATGATTTCACACACTAGGTTTTATTGTTAAATGTTTGCTTAAATATTGTAACAAGAAGATCAAATCTGTAACACTTTCATTAATAAGAAGGTACACCTGCACAGATCTACGCAAAAGCATGATAGTAGTACAGAGTGGCATGACACCATAGAACAGTTCGCAACCCCTCCAGACCACATTAAGACATCCCAAGGGTGCGGAAACCTAGTTCCAGCACCCTCCCCTGCTACCTCAGGTGAGACCTCAGTTCGCGCTCCACGGATTATTTCCGAAAGGGCCGGTAGCTACGAGATTTGTTTGGATAATAACTCTTCCAAACATAGGTCAGGGCCTAATAAGCCAACAAATGGTTCCATTGCCAAGACCAAGATTTGCCTAAGGAATGTTTGATGTTGGAATGCCGGAACCCTACAAAGAAAGAGCTTGAAGATTGGTTGGATCAGAAGCTTCACGAGTTCGTGGTACAGGAAAATAGAAATCCATGGATATCTGAGGAAAGGTGGATGGATCGCTACATATACACAGAAATTCACGAGATATTCTTTGCATCTTTCTCTACAGAACTGTATGAGTGGATCATGAGGCTAGCTAACAGTCAGGGAAGGTGCTGACTAGATTAACCCATCGTGTGGAATCCAGATTTGGTGCATAGGCTGGAAGCATCTGAAGATAAACTCACACAGGAAGTAGATCACTGGTTGGATTGAATAATAGGAGGGTTTATAACTGAGTTCGGGATAGACACAACTCTGAGTTATAGTGAGGCAGAAAGGTGCTTTCCCCAAGGACCACGCAAACCATTGAATACTTGGATTAAAATTCTGTTATGTGAAAAACGGGTTATGTGCATCCATTGATGTCTGGGGTAACGAGGAGCGGAAGAGGCTACTGAGGGATCGAAGGACTAGAAAACAGTCCTCTGATTTCACTCTCACGAGAAAGCGAGGAGGAGCTCGCAGGGTTCTCTCCAAGAAGCGTAGTTCGATTGATAAAGCAACGCATTCCATTGAAACCACCACCGTCCATGCCATCACCCACCTCACCTGCATCAAACCCATCTTCACCTACCCCACCTCTGCCATCACCAAAGGTTGGGATGGTAGGTGTGATCAAGTTTCCAATACTTAGAGGCATAGGAAATGAGGAACCGGATCACTTCTGGTTTGTGCTAAAAGCTATATGGGAAGTCCAAAGTGTAACAAATGAGAACATCAAAAAGGCTTCTCTAGTTAGCGCGCTATAGGATTGCGCATTGACGTGGTATATAAAGTACTCGAGCGATCACCCGAATGCGGGAATAACGACGATCCAGGATGCATTGAACAAAGAATTCAGCTGGCCTAAATCAGAAACGCAATCGGTCATTAGGTTCAAGGAAATCGTAATGCTACTTGGTGAAACCCCATGGGATCTAGATCAAAGATTAAAGATTACAATCCATGAGGCTAACATGACGTTGATAGATGCACAACATTGTGCATGGTTTGTGGCATCTTTGACACCACATTTGTGGATGACGCTATCATAGCAAAAGATCTCAACCCATGCTGAAGCATTAGAGACAATAATGAGGTTGCATGAAACTCCAATACAGGATCCGGGGTTGGGAGTTGAGCAAATCCATGCACAACTACAAAACCTGTGCTTAGAAATGCAAAGTTTGAAGCAAGAAAGGGCACCCTGACCAGAGGCACGTACAGAAGTAGGATGTATCAAATGCAAAAGTCAAGGTCACAACAAAGACCACTGCCCCATATTCGTGAGCTACTTGGTGGGAGGGTCGTTGATGCCATTAAGGCTGGAGGTACAAGCAGGGCCAAGTGTGGCGCCTGTCCTCTAGTGCATGATTTTTCAAGTGGGAGGAAAGCACACAATAGAAAACTGCCACCTATTGTCAAAGTATACCCAGACTCCGCAACAGTTGTATTGCAACATCTGTAGGTTAGTGGGTCACGATGAATGAACTTGTTGAAGCTACGAGCTAATGATGGAGAGGACCCCAGCCTATCGAATGTAGACTGAGGCGCAGGGTTTCGACCCAGCCGCAGGGCCTACTCGGGAGATTCCAAGCATGCAAACGAGGAAGAGGAATGGGGCCTGGGTGGGGCCACGGACAGCTAATATGTTATAGTTGCAGCAGGCCTAGGAATTATGCTCATGACTATACTAACCCTACGAGAATATCTTATCCATATTGTGAGCAATTTGACCATGAAATGGTAGATTGTCCAACACTAACTGCCCAGATGTGTGAAAAGGAGGTATTGCAGCCCACTCCAACTCAAAATTTCCAAATGATGAAGTCAGAACTGCGTGAAGAGGACCCTAGCATAAACACGGTACTAAGGAGCAGTGCAACTACAAGAGGAGATGCGCGGAAACAACCTGGAGAAGATGGGAATGGTCATGGTGCTCCTACAAGGGAACCTGACTTTGAGATGGAACAGGTGAAGGAGACGTCTAAGGAAGCTCCGAAGAGCTTCACGAAAGTCTCTACTCCAAGTAGAAGGGATCCAATTGATCTAGGAAGGGATCCCTCTAGGCTTACCACCTTTTTAGAGACATGTATGAAGTTGATACGCGACAATAGAGCCATTAAAGGACTACAAAAGTTGATCACTAAGTGCATAGGGTTAGGGGAGCTGCATGTAGTCCGAAAACTAGGAAAACATGCTCTGCACAATGGGCGGGAGATGCGAATGATGGTGCAAATTGACGAGTACAAGATGGATCAGGTCATTCTGGATTTAAGTTCGGATGCAAATGTGTTGCTTAAGAAAACATGGGAATTCTTTTGTAGGCTCGCACTACAGTGGTCTCCTATTCAATTGCAGATGGCCAACTAGCAAAAGATCTTACAGATGGGATGACTGCAAGGGGTGACAGTGGACATTGAAGGTGTAAGTACGTAGACCGACTTTGAGGTAATAGAAATTGTTGATGACAGTAATCCATACCTTGTATTGGTAGGAATAGATTGGGCCACGAACATGAATGGGGTCATCAACTTAAAAAGATGGAAAATGACATTTGAGAAAAAAGTCACTCCAAGTAATAGTTTCGCTGGACCCAACTGAAGGAGCGTGCTACACCGAACCGATGCACGATGAGGACAGTCATGATGAACTGGACTGCATCTACTAGATAACGACGCAAGACCAGGATCGGGTGAATCCCATAGTAGATGGGAGAATCTCATTAGAGCACGATAGTTCGTGCACCTCATATTCAAACGAGGAGATCGAACGATGGCAGAACCAATTGCATGAAGTCACAACACTCAACTCTAACATGATGATTAGATCACTACGATGCGTGACAACCGAGGTACGGAAACAACCAACGGACAATGATGCAACAAAGGAGGAGGATTTTTTCAACCTTTGCGGAACTTCAATCATAAAGCAGAAGCAGCAGGGGGTGATAGAAGAAGCACCGCATGCCACAATCACACCAGGGTGGTGTGCATAGAGGAAGCTAAGGTGGAATGAGCATGGAGGTAGAAGGCAGTTCCAGGTATGGATTGGAGGAAATGCACAACGAACGTAGCTAGGGCAGCCACGATGGAGCAGGGCAGCCACCCATCTACAACAGAGGGCACGGTTGTATGCTACACAACCATTGACCCAACTAAATCTACTCATAACAAGGGTTCGCTAGGTAGATAAGACCGTAAACAAAGCAGGGTGTGCCAAGGGAACTCTATCCACGGTCAGACAGGAAGTAAAGAGAATTTCCTTGACCACTACCCCTACAGTTGACCTGAACGAAGAGACTTGGATGAAGGGATCCAACAGTTGCAGGAAGCCATTCGGCATAGTAGCCTAAGACTTCAAGAACTGGAGGAAGTGGGGGCAAGGCTAAGGAGGAAAAGCGCGAGGCTGGATGAAGAAATTGACAAAATAAAAATAGAAGACACACAAACAAGCCGCGCAAGCATGCGAAGGAAGGGACTAGACCTAGCCAACCCTCCTACAATCTTAGCACAATCCATGACCCTGTTATCATGGTTACGATTGCACCCTACTAAACAAGGGAGCACAAACTGCAATGCCCTATCCGATTCGAACGTACGTGAAGGGTGCCCGCAGCCTGGGCTAGCAGGGAAAATGAAGGCTCGCACGAAGGGTGTGAACAACTAACTATCTATAGGAGGCCCAGTCTCAGCACTCCACGTAGTTGAAAGAGGGCGTGGGACTATAAAACAATTTGCAGGAAGGTTGCGCGATTCAGACGTGGCACGTAGGTGTTATAGACAATTTTGTGCCTTACAGCAACAGACATGAATTGTCAATAATCCAAGGGATCCAAAGTTCCCTAAACATGATGTTCCTACCCCTAGAGGAACAAGGTCAGCAAACCAATAGCTCTCAGATCAGTTCTCCACCTGAAAATACTCAAAAACAAGCAATCCTGAAATCAAAGCAGGTGCTCCACTAGGTTTCTGCGCTGAAACTCAGTTGCTCCATGGTGTACCTGCATTGCAAAGCAAGTGGGACAAAGGCCACCTGCGCTGAGCGAGATGGGACAAGTGGCACACTGAGTCATTGCTCTGGAATCTTCCAAAAATGACACTTGGATCAGGTATTTCGCCTTGTGATGAGTCAGAGGCTCTGTTTCTCCAAGTGGAAGCAAGGTTCTCCAAGTGGACTCAAGAACTGAAGATCAACTAAAGATTAACTGAAGAGAGAGAGGACACAAGGCAGCTACACATCAGTTGCAAGCTGACTCATCCTTTCTCAATTCATCTATATATTGA
Source organism: Pinus tabuliformis (assembly GCA_031772625.1). NCBI lineage: Eukaryota > Viridiplantae > Streptophyta > Pinopsida > Pinales > Pinaceae > Pinus > Pinus tabuliformis. The sequence goes on along the minus strand of CM062804.1, from coordinate 1,436,547,081 downwards.
GCTCTCTCCTATGAGCTCAGGAGGCTGGAATTTGGTGCAAAGTAATGATATGCTGTTGGTTTCACTATAGAGCTATTGGGTGATTGTTTGAGAGAGGTGAAGAGGAGAAATTCTTTCTGCTGGGAGGTGTTGCTGGATTGGAGCCTTCAATGGTTGTAATACTCTCAGAACCTTTACTTCTTCATTAATAAAAGCTATTGAGGTTCTTCTATGTGCTCTTGTTTCAATAATATATTGTGATAATTGCATGTTTGGTTTACACTAATCCTTGAACCAGTTATGATTGCATGCTTCTTGTAGTTTCCTTCTTTGTTATTTTGCAGGATCTCATTGTAGCTGGGCCAGCAAAAGAGCAAGGAGCTGGGAGCAAGCAGCCAAAGAGAAGAGTTTGGATTCGACATTAAGCGCAAGGCAACGGTTAGTGCATTTCTCCATTCTCTTTTGCTTTCATAAAGAAGTAAACCTTAAGTAGTTTGTTTTACAGTTGTTGCTAAGGTACTATCACCCTTAGAGTGGGATAGGGTCATCCGAGTCGGATACTTTTCCCTACAACAAAACTGGCGACTCTGCTGGGGATCGTATCCGTTTGATTGTGTTTGTAGTGTTTTTCTATTCATTTCCTGAACAAAAGAGTACCAAATCGAAAAGCTTTTGACTATATCAAAAGCGAAGTAGAGGGCAGCTACTCTAGCTCATTTCTGAGAAAGTTCATGATTTGAAGAGCTGATCTACAAGGATCCTTGTAAGCTCTTAGTGATAGCTTTTCACCTTCCTAATCATCCCTTTGAGTGTGCTTGACTGATTGTTTCTGATTTGAGCAAAAACTGTGCATTTTTGAGAAAATTATGACCCGGAAACTGTGAAAACGCAAGTTTCGTTTTCCAAAGCAGGTAGTACACAGGCTACCTGCTTTGCAATGCAGGTCCCGAAGGGGCTACCTGCGCTGGGAGCCAGACTGGCTGTGCAGCACCTGCGTTGGCCCAATTTTGCCTAGTGCTGTTGGGGTTTCCTCCTTTTCTCTTGCCTGTTTTCACCATTGATTTGGCTGCCAGTTACCAGTCTTGCACCTGTTCTGAAACCAATATTACTTGCCATCATTCTGCCTCTGTTATATAACGAAATTGTACTTGTTCTTTGTATTTCTTACTCATTTACAATTTCCCATAACGAAGAGTAAACTAGTCTTGCTTTTGGCCTCTTAGATCTGAACCTGTGTTAGGCATTTTGCTGGTCTAAAGAGTTAGCTTGTTTGCTGTCCATAGCTGATTAGTCATTTTACTTTCGTCATTATGGTTTGATTTCATGCATTTCCAGTGATTAAGCAAGTAAATCTTAAGGTGTCTTTTGATTTTGGACAAGCTTGTTTACTTTCGCTTTAAATCGAAATCAAAGTTATATAACGACTTTCTTTTTGTAACCCATCCACATTAAGAAAGGGAAAAGAAAATACATGCATTGTGCATTTTGCATTTGACTGTTTGCTTGACGATTTAGAAAAAATTTGCATTTAGTGTGTGCTCTATGATCTGTGAGAAAAGATTTGCCTTTCTCTTCCCTCAGTAGTTAAGGTTTTCAAAGTTGAAAGATTGAAAAGTTTGCTTCTCATCTTAGACTGCATTCAGGAATTTGTTATATACATCTCGTGGTGATCCTTAAAGGCAAACTGCTAAGCAAGATCAACATTAAAATAAATCCAATTTACATAACAACGCTTTGTAACATAACGCAAACACATAGAGGTCTAGGTAGAGACGTGTTCCGGCGTCGTTAAGCATAGTGACTGTCGATCTCTACGAAGGTGGGTGATTCCTCCTGAGAGTCGGTGGCACTAATACGGACTTGTGCTCCCACGTACCGTCGAGTATATATTGGGAGACCCCTATAGGCAATTATCCTTTATCCATAGGAAGCCGTGTCGGCCGCCCTACTGATCGCGATGCAGTGAACACAACATTCACGAAGATCGACCACCCGTACCGTAAAACGTATTCTGTGGTTTCGCGAAAAGTTTGGCACACCCTCTGCCTAGAACTCCAGAGAAGTTTCTTTTGGCCTTTTTCAAACTCTATAACTGAAAAAGTTCATCCGAGCATTTGTCACTTCGGGCTCGTTAAAACATCGAAGGCGACTAGAGTCATCTTTAGCTTTTTCTCGACTCTTAAAACATGAAAAAGCAAGTTTGTGTCTAAAAGCGTCGTTAATAAAATTTATTTTAAACGGAACATAATCACCTGTTATTCCCACGTTGATCTTTCAATTGAAAAGTATGGAGCCCACCAACCAAGGAAGTAACCTTGGTGGAAGTCCAAATCCCTTCTCCTCTTGGGGAGATGTTGGTGCGCCTCATATGGCCACATTGTCACTTCCAGGATTGACAATCGGCCTACCTGTATGGCTCTTTTCAACTAATGTAGTTCAGATCGCCACTAATCCTGAGCAGTCGAATCAACAGTCAGACCAGTCTAAAACTACCCACCAGCCTTCCACTTCTTACAATTCTTCCTCTGATCCTTCATCTTCACAAGGTAGAGCCGGCAAAAGTCAGCCTCCCATGGAGAAGAAGGAAAAGAAGAAAAGAGAAAAGAAGCAGAAGGGGCCTATGGCGAAGGCGACTGGGGGCAAGCAAAAGACAGCTGACAAAAACCCACACACTGCACCGACCGGACCTAAATCGCCATGTGTCATTTGCAAAAGGACCCACTTCCATCGTGATTGTCCTTGTATTCCCCGGATACTAAGGGACTGGTCCCCAAGGTTGCACAATCCGGTAGCATCAACCTCTGGTAGTCATGTTGATTGCAGTCCGTCAACTAGCGAGAGTGAAGGATGAAGAGGGAGACCAAGATCACCCTGTATGTTGTGTGAAGGCGATCATGCCATCCACCGATGTCCATTCTTAGATGAGGCAAAGAGAGTTTTGGAAGATCGTCCGGTTTCACCGTTACGACTTCCTCCTGGATACCAAAAACTCGTGCCTAATCCCTCGATAGTTGAAAATCCAGCTGACCCGCTCAAGTGGTCAGCTGAAGTGTCGGTCATTGAGAATGAACCTACTGAATCCAGACCAGACGAAAGTCTAAAGGTCAAAACGACAGTTGACCCGGTTCTTCCTTCAGAGGTTTCATCCTCCAATGACTCCGTCATTGAAGACCCATCTTCAAATGACACCCTCACTGAAGAGGATAAGGATGACACCGTCCATATTCTTTTCATCAACACAGACTCTGATGAGCATCAGGGAAATGCGCCCATTCCTTTATCGCAGGAAGGAACATCGTCAGGGTCGTATCCGGCCGTATATTCGGTCCCACCACCAAGCAACCTAGTCGTATCCTTTGATTGGAATCAACTAGGCAGACCCCGGTTACCAGCCAGTATCCCATTCAGAATCATAGTCCAAATCTACAGAATGGTGATGGCTGGAACTATCATTGATGAAGGGGCATCTGTGAGTATCCTTTCCTCTATTGCTTGGAAAGCACTGGGTTGCCCGGCGCTTTTACCTGAGATGAGAAATCTATTAGGTTTTGATAAAGGAACCAGTCACCCGTTAGGGATTCTCCCCAATGTTCCAGTTACATTGAAAGGGAAGATAGTTCATATGAACATCATGGTCGTCCAGGGACCCTTAGTTTATAACTTACTCCTTGGACGAGACTATATATATTGCATGGAGGCAATAGTGTCCTCGCTCTTTAGAGTCATGTGTTTTCCGCACGAAGGAAGAATGGTCAAGCTCGTAGACCAACTTTCATTTCCAGGATCACGCATCGCAAATAGTCAAATACCATCCCTTAACAGTTTATTCACTCAAGGAATGCCACCACCCCCGGTTCTACTTCCCGATGAATGCGAGTAATTCAGAAAGAAAGAACTGGGACCCAGGGGGCATGCACCCTGGCCTGCCTTGGGCAGAGGAAACCTTGGGTATAAAGTTAATTTCCGCAGAAGAATGGACTAGTCCGTACCCCGTCTGAAAAAGGAAGAGAGGGTTGTTCTAGAATAAAATTCTTTTGTCAAAGTTATGTGAAGCGGAAGAATCGCTCCCTTTGTCTAAAAAAGTAGGCTCTCCTAAGGAGGAGATCTATTTGTGGCAGCAAGTAGGCACCATCTTTGAATGTCAAGCCTCACCCATTAAAACAATATGTTTTGAAAGAGAGTAGGGGCAGTCTTCAAAGAAAGAGAGGAAATTGCTGCAACAAGTAGTCACCATCCTTAGCAACCTAATGATAGACATCACCGAAAAGAGAGTTTAGTTTGCGGCAGCAAACAAAACCATTTTTCGGATAATAAGTAAGAGGACAGAATCTCGAAATTATACTTTATACCTGGGGGCATGCAAACCTTTTGGAGTGCAAGCGCGGGACGACTATTTATTTTTTAAATTTTTAGGTCCTCCCTTTAAACCCGTAGGTCTAACCCGTTAAACTCGTAGGATTAGCCGTTTCCAGCTTACATAAAGAAAGGATGAAAGGCAAAAGTTAAAACCTGCCAAATTGGAGTAATTAGTGAGGTATCGCTCCTTAAATAAGATTACCTCACCTAAAGCATTCCTTGTATTAAGACTGGTATAAATTGAGCAGTTTTAGCAATGTTCATGCTCGTTAAAAAATAAACGCAAGAATCGAGCAGTTTTTGTGTAGAGTTCATGCTCGTTAAAAAATAAACATAAATTGTGAGCAATCTTTCCCTAGCAGTTCAAGCTCACTCAGAAAAAATGAACTGGTAAATAACCATTGAGAAAAGTAACCTTTGAAAGCCATATTAAAATCCCTTGGTCGTGTTTATATGCCATCACCTCCATCCGTTCATTTTGGCCAATCGTTCATCTCCATATGTGTGTTTACCCATTTTGAGGAACAACTGCGAAGAGTGATTTCACTTAGCCATCCTTGTGACACTGCCGTGATTGGAAAATTCCAACCTGTACCTGGAATCTGCTGCTATCCCCGTTTATCACTCGTTCCTCAAAAGACGAGTCTTCTTTGAGCTCTTTTCACTGACTCGTAAAATATGAAAAGTTTGCCGAGTTTTGGCCTTCCAGCTCGTTAAAAGGACCGGAAGAGCTATCCCTCCTCTAGATTTTAATCTTTTTGGACCTGAGGGATTATTGCACAAAAAGATCGAGCGCTTGTTTTGATCGGCTCGTTAAAGAAATCGAAAATTCATCCCTTCTGTATGGTTTTATACTTTTTCGGACTTAAGGGATTAGAAGACGAAAAAGGAATTTTTGGAGTTAACTTTCCGTACCTTTTCAGACTCTCTAAAAATGAAAAGGACCGAGTTTTCCTTGTCGTTAGACTCGTTAAAATGATTAAATAGCGACAAACTTGTCTTTAGACGAGAACGAGTTTCCCTATCGCTAGGCTCGTTAAAACATAGCGATGGGCTTGTCCAAAGGGCAGGTTATAGAACAAGCATATGTTATCCTCCTCAAGCTTGACAAAAATAAAGAGGTACTGGTCAGCAATGACTGGGGAAAAATTGGGAGAACCTCACAGCATTAATGGTAGCAAGTCGCTCTTGAACATGACACTTTGTCCTTCGTATCACATCGGGTTGGGTTGTTTCATTCACCGGTCTCATAACCATGGTCCTCGCCACACCATCCACAATTGGGGTAATGCTACCAATCCATCACATCAGTGTCGTTATATGTTCAAGAGATGTGGTTCTGCAAAGAGTCAACCGTGTCCCATCCACTGCCATACATTATCCTTCATCCACTTCATGACCGCCACCCTGAATCATACATCACAGTTTGTTTTCACCTCATCACAATCACTAGCTCCGTTCCGTGTCACTGATGTGGGATTCATTAAGGCCCTCCTTTGATGGATCGCTCCTTGTCGACATCAGCTCATTATCCAAGGAGTTGATCTAGGAACACCCCCCTTCAGTACTTTGAAGCTTGCATGCCTCAATGGCAAGTTTCTCACTTCCGGCGACAGGTATACATCAATGACCTTCGACCAGAAGATTTTGCATGGTGGTCGACGCCAAGTCCTTTATTCCTGCCATATGAATTGTACTACCGTACCTTGAGGGTCATCATCCTTATCGGTGATTCCTCTCGCGCTTGTTAACGGTTTACATCATTGACCGGTAATCAAGCGATGTCTTTCCATGTTCAACTTCAAAAAATTCTCACATGGATCGACTTGTACATCGAGTGAAGATCGGAAGAGATTGAAGACCCCGGATCTAGTTTCATCCATCCGGGCTGCGATATATATTCAGGACATAAAGACATTTGATATGTACATCATTACAGCAGATGATCATCCTTCTCAAAGGATGATAATTTCAGCAGAGAATTATCAGTCTACAATCAGACGATCGTCTGTTCTATGTACCAAAATGTATTTATAAAGCTGAGCATGGGAATGCCCGCCTCAGCTAGATCATGAAAATGTATGAAAAATAATGTATTGTATTGTATCTTATTACAGGACGCTTCTCAGCAGATTGAATGAACTTCGGATCCTCTCAATAAAGCATTTCACCCAATAAACGACCTCATACTTTAGGGGGCATCTGTTATAGACAATTTTGTGCCTTACAGCAACAGACATGAATTGTCAATAATCCAAGGGATCCAAAGTTCCCTAAACATGATGTTCCTACCCCTAGAGGAACAAGGTCAGCAAACCAACAGCTCTCAGATCAGTTCTCCACCTGAAAATACTCAAAAACAAGCAATCCTGAAATCAAAGCAGGTGCTCCACTAGGTTTCTGCGCTGAAACTCAGTTGCTCCATGGTGTACCTGCGTTGCAAAGCAAGTGGGACAAAGGCCACCTGCGCTGAGCGAGATGGGACAAGTGGCACACTGAGTCATTGCTCTGGAATCTTCCAAAAATGACACTTGGATCAGGTATTTCGCCTTGTGATGAGTCAGAGGCTCTATTTCTCCAAGTGGAAGCAAGGTTCTCCAAGTGGACTCAAGAACTGAAGATCAACTAAAGATTAATTGAAGAGAGAGAGGACACAAGGCAGCTACACATCAGTTGCAAGTTGACTCATCCTTTCTCAATTCATCTATATATTGAGCTCTCTCCTATGAGCTCAGGAGGCTGGAATTTGGTGCAAAGTAATGATATGCTGTTGGTTTCACTATAGAGCTATTGGGTGATTGTTTGAGAGAGGTGAAGAGGAGAAATTCTTTCTGCTGGGAGGTGTTGCTGGATTGGAGCCTTCAATGGTTGTAATACTCTCAGAACCTTTACTTCTTCATTAATAAAAGCTATTGAGGTTCTTCTATGTGCTCTTGTTTCAATAATATATTGTGATAATTGCATGTTTGGTTTACACTAATCCTTGAACCAGTTATGATTGCATGCTTCTTGTAGTTTCCTTCTTTGTTATTTTGCAGGATCTCATTGTAGCTGGGCCAGCAAAAGAGCAAGGAGCTGGGAGCAAGCAGCCAAAGAGAAGAGTTTGGATTCGACATTAAGCGCAAGGCAACGGTTAGTGCATTTCTCCATTCTCTTTTGCTTTCATAAAGAAGTAAACCTTAAGTAGTTTGTTTTACAGTTGTTGCTAGGGTACTATCACCCTTAGAGTGGGATAGGGTCATCCGAGTCGGATACTTTTCCCTACAACAGTAGGGCCAGTAAAAAGCATATAATGTACCTGCATACTAGGGGCTGCGCTGCCACGTGGGGGGAATGGAAAGTGATCGTTGTAGTTATTGTTCATGATAAGATGTCCCATTTAAGACACCGAGGAGTGGGCGGTGGACAATTAAGACATAGGGGTAACCGCCAAAATTGCATTAATGAGCCACAAATAGGAAAAATGGCCAAATTTGAATTCGAAATAGTATATAAAAAACAAGTGAAATGTCACAAAAAAAAGCTTGATCATTCGAAGAGTAGGACGCCCTGGGTCCAAAACAAGAGGAGCAAGATGAATGAAAACTTGATGAAAGAAAGCCCGTGGTTTTAGGAATTGCCGAAGGAACTGCAAGAGTCATTACTCAGGTTGATAACCACCACCAAGGACGTTACACAGAATCCTATGCCGCAGGAAGCCGAAATCCCTAAATCACCTAGGATACCGTGGACCAAGAAGGATCCCTAGGTACCAGGACCAGTAAGGATGTTGCCACGGAATCCACAATTTAGCAAGTTCACAATGGAAGAAAAGGGCAAAGTTGTTACTATTGAAAGCAATGATGAGGAAGAGGAACCTACGACCTATGTCGAAGAAATAGAACCAGACGAAGAGGGAGAAGAAGATATCCAGCTGGTAACACGACCCATGTATGTTCCTCCAAGAAAAGGGAAGGCCAAGGTCCCTACAGATCTGGATGTTGTTGACAACATACTCATCACCCCCTCTCTCCCTAAAGGGGTTCCGCTCGAAGGAACGGTGATTGGTCGCATCTCGAATATGAAATTTGAAGACTAGGACCTTGCAGACACCGATAATTTTCCCCATTTGGCAACTAGTGAACTAATGGAGAAAAGTGTGGAGGGCACTGTTAGAACACTTCAACCGAAGGAGTGGCTATGAGAGGTGGAGGAAGTTGGGTTACTTTGTCTCCTATCCATTCCACATTTTCACCGGCCCCCCATTTTATATTGGTCATCTGACAAATACTCTATTTGGTACATGATGGATACTTATGGATAGACAAACTCGTCCCCATCATAGCTGAACTTATTCACAAGATCTCGTGGCTTCCCTGTGAAGGAAGGGACCCCATGGAAATAGTTGATATGAGTGGTGATGTGACGATGACGGAAACCTCGAAAAAGAAATACAAATTCGAGAAAAAACAGTGAGGGTATGTTATTGACAGTATTTCAGACAAAGGGGTCCGCACTGTTACCCAGTTGCTAGCAGGAAAGGTGATGTGGAAATGTCGCGCCAACAAGGTCCTAGTAATAGTTGTCATGCTAGCGAAGCAATGCATAGAATGGGAACGGTTCAATTAGGCATAGTTCCTCTGTGACAAATTCCTAACCAACTGCAAGGAAGCCCAAGAGGAGGATAAGACCTTCCACTATGCATGGTTACTATTATCCATCATATTGATTACAAGTGAATTACCTAAAGATAGCCAATTTCCTTCCCTAGACCAGGATTGGCCAAAAGCCGCCAAATACGCGTCGTTCTGGGTGACGAGGGATGCCGCAAGAATCTGGGACATCAAGATTTTCTGGATATTAATGAAAGAAAGCATCCAATAATGGATCAACCAGCAACCCCATCTGTCCACCGAGATATATGACAGTGTGAAGAACATCGCCAATTTTAAGGTAGACATGCACCATGTATACATTTGGGTGCACAAGGAACCAGACTATACGTGGTCCACACTTCCCTTCATTTCCATTGATGAGTCTATCTTTGTGGTATTAGATACCTGGCCACCAGAGTGGCGTAGACCCAATGCGGTGGGGTATGATGAGACCACTATCCAAAAACAGAAGGCTGAAGCTAAGTGCATAGCATAGCAAAAGTGAAACGAATAGCACATTACAGAAGTATGGGCGGCCCGGGAGGCAGTGCATGCTTCTAAAGGTAAGGTAACCGCAGAAGGGGTTGCGACAACAAAGGACGAAAGTAGTCCGAAGGTGACTGTAGAGTTGGCCATTGATATAGGGGCAGAAGGAATGGAGCCAACTACCACGAGTTCACCCTTAAAACGACCGTTGCTGACAGAATGGACGAAGTCATGGAAAAAGGCTAAGTCATCTAAATGGGACAATGAACTTATCACATTGACCGAAGGTGACCTAGGTGACATCAGGGACACATTTCACAAAGTCACCTAGGAAGCAATCGACGAGGCCATGTCAGAGCAACAAATTGTATTAGGAGTGCTTCGCGTGCAGCTGCAGGAACTTGGGGCATGGGCCTTGCAGCCGGGAACCATCACTACTCATGGAGTTATGGGTATGTCAGCCAATGCGTAGCTACTACAGGCCCAAATGGCCAATACTATTGTGCTCCCGGCAGGAGCGTTGATAACAGAAAATGTCATGGACAAAGCTGTGGTGGGTCAGCTTATGGGGCTTGGATTAAATTTGGCTACCCTCCTGCGTGAAAGCTTGTACCAGCTCCAAGACAGCGCAATGATGGAGCTCTGTGCTAGGGAAGGATGCACAGCATAGGTACTCAGTGAACAGTGAACTAATATAGAACAGTTGAGCCTCAAACGGGATGAAGCAGTAGCACAAAATCGGCAGTTGGAGCAAATTGTAGGGGAGGCATGTTCTCGTGCCCCTGAGCTGGAGATTGCAGTCAAGTTACCTGTTGGCATACAAATCCACAAGTTGTCTACTGGGTTCTGCGTAGCAAAGGAAGAAGCCTTGAGGGTCCAGTTTGACCTCAACTTACAGATTGCAGAATTGAAACTCAAAGCACAACCTTCTACACCACTGGAGGTCACCGAACAGCGGAGAGGCATAATTCAATCCAGACGGGAAACAATAGCACGTGCTACAGAAGAGAGCTCTGACATGTTGGTTCAATCACTTATTACTCTCACGTCACTACAGGAGGATCCAACCTTACAGCGGTTGGAAATAAAGGCAAGGGAGATACAACAAGCCTATGATAATGTCAGAGGGACCATGCAGATGGTTGCTATTACGCAGCACTTGGCCAAAATGAGGGAGGCCCAAGCTCTTAAGATACAGGCTGATGCCGCTCGGCAAAAGGCAGTAGTGATTAAAGAATAGATCCAACCCTGGCATGATGAGGCATTCGCGGTTTCCACCACCATTGAGAGAAAGGTGGCCTACATGCAGGCAACATATGCACTCGGATAGGCAACTGAAGTAGATACTGATGCATCAATGGCTCATGTAGAACAAGTACAGCAGATGGCGGAAGAGTTTGGTTCAAGTGTAAGCGAAGCACATAATTTTCTGCATCACCTTCGCATGAAGATTGCTGCACCAGCCAATTGACTCGGGACGAGTCACGTTGATTGTGTTGGGGGCCTGTGGGGTAGCAGAGGCCCTGCATAATAGTTTTGGGACTCAAAGTCCACAATTTTGAGAAAAAGTATGGTAAAGACTTCGTGAAGTGCGCGAAGTGTGAATTTTAATGAGTCAAGTCAAAGGGTTGTCTGCCCGAGAATAATGTAAAATAATAGGAAGTGAGGCGGCCTGACCATGGTCCGCGGACCATGGGAATGTATAAATAGAGCAAGGCTCTATGGTTAGGGGTCAGTTTTTGGTTTTGGATCTTGATGTTATGGGTTTGTGAAGGAAATATTCTCTGCGTCTATAAGTCTGAGTCTAGGGTGTTGGTAGATATATAGAGGCTTTGCACTTGTGTGCGTAGAGGTTTGGTAGAGTCTATAGTTGTGTGCGCGGACCCCTGTAGCTGAGCGCGCAGGGCAGATCTGGTTGTATTGATGGAAGATATTAATAAAGATAAGTGATTTCTGAAATATTGTTGAACTATTGTGTTCTGGTTTATGCATTTGTTATATGATTTTATATCTTTAAAGAGTTATGATTGCGCGCACTAGGTTTTATTGTTAAATTTTTGCTTAAAGATTGTAACAAGAAGATCAGATCTGTAACAATTTCATTAATAAGAAAGTACACCTGTGCAGATCTACATGAAAGCCCAATTGTAGTACAGAGTGGCACGAGGCCACAGAATGGTTCGCGACCCCTTTAGACCACATCAAGACATCCCAAGGGTGCAGAAACCTAGTTCCACCACTCTCCCCTGCTACCTCGGGTGAGACCTCAGTCCGCGCTCCATGGAATGTTGCCAAAATGGCCGATAGTTGCGGAATTTATTTGGCTAATAACTCTTCTGAACTTGGGTTAGGGCCCAATAAGCCAATAGGAGTCACCTAGGGTGTCTCTAGAGGCCCCTGAGAGGGAGGCAGTAGCTACCCTCACTGCTCTCAGCACCCCAGTCAAGTGAAAAGGGAAAATGGGGAAGCCCCTCTACATTTCAGAACAAGAAGGAGCACAAGAATCAGACAAGGAAAGTCACAAATATCAACAAAAATCCCTATTGAGATTGAATATTCCCCTACATCAAGGGATAAAGAAGCAATAATGAGAGATAAACTTGAGAGGGAAAATGCATGGCTAAGAGGATAGCTGCAGGAAAGGGAAAACCAACTAGCATGTATGGCCAACCTCTCCTTGGAGGCCATCTAGTGTAGGATTCCATCTAAATCCTATGCTCTTTACCTTAGAGAACAATGGCTGCAATTTCAGATTAAAACACTAGCATAAAGGGGCACCATGCCATTTCAGGACTACAAACAATTTATTAATCTTTGTGATCAAAGTACACTAGAGGATAGGGCCAAAATGGCTAAGTTTTACTTGCACAACATGGGCCTCACAGATATGAATTTTTGGGATCCTAATGCCGAGCTAGAAGATCTACAATAATGGCTTTTGCATCATGGATGAACCATGAAGAGTCAAGGGCTACAGAGATGAAAAGAATATTGGCTAGAGAGGAAAATGAACCTCTTTTCATTAGAGATGAACAATCAAATCACATGGCCTTAATCAACACCCATAATCTAATTGCAAATGATCCTTAGCTGGCACCTAGATATCTTGCTACCCAAGAGCAAGAAATTTCACATTTTGAGGATATGTTTAGGCTGCTAGGAGATGATAGTATACATGCCTGCTTTAGGAGATGGAACATATTGTCACACAGATTGAAGATCAAAGAATATCACTCCCCTCAAAGGTTGAGAGAGGCACTCAACATGAAACCTATGTATAAGCAATCAATGCAAGGTTGAAGGTCAATTGGATAGGCCTAAAACTCAGCCCACCACTACTCCTAGGGATGCTATAAGGGAGAAAATAAGAAGAGGAAAAGAGGCAGTGGGAGGAAGTAGAAAGGAAAGCAGGTTTCTATGAACAAGAAGAAGAGACCACAATAGAGGTATGGGATGTTAGAGAGGCTACTAGAGCCATGAAGGACATGGACATTGACTAAGTTGCTCAGAGGATGAGCAACACTTTCAATAGGGGGGTGATGATGAGCCTCATCATTAGGTAATTATATAGGCCTTAATTCAACTCTTAGCTTAGTAAAACCAACTATTCTTACAACTTATTGCATACTTTTGATTATATTTTGTTTATGAGATGAGTTAGAGTTGGATATTTTGCTTTGTGGTCTAATGTGCATTTAATGCAGGATTAAAGGATAAAAGCAAGGAATTTTGGAAATTACCTTGGTCAAAACTCGAATGGGACAAGGGAGAGGAATTATAGGAGGTAAATCCTCCTCATTTACTACCCCTACATTCAAATATTCCTCCATAAGCTCGGAGTGCAAATAAACAAATCATGAGGACTAGAAGGTAGCCAAGCAAGTGAAAGTCAAAGCACCAATTTATCTCGAGTTTGGGAGTCGAGCCTCCCTAATTTTAAGGAAGTTGTTGGAGACTTTAGATGTATAAGTAAAGAGGCCTAGGACCTCAGTAGGATTCAAAATTTTGATTGTAAAACTTTACTCTATTTTCAAGCTGCAAGACTTGTGACAGTTTTTGATGTAATCCATTGTTTTTTGATAATAAGAATGAGTTTTGTTTTGAGCCAACACTGAGTTAACTCATAGGGCTTAAGCTCTTGGGTTAGGGCCCAACCCTAGTAGCCAAGGCTCCTCTTTATTGTACATGTATTCTAGTGTATATTCATGGTTTAATCATTCATTTTCTTAAGTAGCTGCATTTCCATTACAGCAGTGTAGCGTAGATTGGTTGTGTTCTAGTTTGCTTCCATTTGTGCCTTATTTCAATTAGCGGGTTAGAAAGGAGGAAAAAAACACCATAAGGTTGTCAGAAGGTGTCTTGGCCTCACCTCTTGCCTTTCAGACCATGACTTGAGGAAGAGACCCTTCAGCAACCCCAAAAACACAGATTTCTAGTTATTGCATGAGTTTTGGAGTTTGTCATCTTGATTTAGTACTTGGTTCATCTCATCTTCATCTTTGTCCATCACTCTCTTTCTATAATAAGATCTCACTCATATTCTCATTTCCTTCAACACTTTCTTCATGCATAATATGTGCAGAAGCTAATAAATCACGTCTTAATCAGATTATACCCATGGATTTCCTTACCATCTGTTGGTTTATATGGGCCTAACCTAGGTTCAGAGGTGATTTAGCCAAACAAATCCCTGTACTATTGGCCCTTTTGGAAACAGTCCACGGAGCGTGCACTGAGGTCTCACCCGAAGTAGTAAGGGAGGGTGCTAGAACCAGGTTTCCACACCATGGGGATGTCTAATGAGCTTATGGCAGTCCGCGGTTTGACCCTGCGTGCACGTCGCTACACGCATCTATTACTCCCTCGTAACCTGTGATGTTGCCTTTGCGCAGCCTTACTCAAGGCATGATCCATATTATACCCAAGTTCCTTACTATTTAACCTGTTGTTACCCGATTACTTAAATTATCTGTGTAAGACTAGTGATAACTAACAGTATCTTCAGCAATCATATAAGTGCGCGCGATAAACAAGATAACATTAATGTATAAAATTCAATACACAAGCAGATGCACAGAATTTGGAATCAACTTCTCTTTATTATTCTTTGTTCAAGGTTACATACTCAACACCGCCCTACGCACTCAGCTACAGGGGTCTGTGCACTTAGCTACGAACTATACTAGGCCTCTGCGCACTGAGTTGCAGAGCTTCTTCCTACTACTATGACTCAATACACTTAGATTCTCCCTCTATGCTCTATCTCTACTCATTTGCTAGCTATCTTTACAACTTAGAGCCTCGCTACATTTATACAATCCCATGGTCTGCGGACCATGGGTAGGCCGACATGACATTACATTACGTTACAAAACTTAGGGCAGACAACCCTATGACTCAACCTATACTTCGCGCTCCGCACCTGCAATTCGCGGAGTTTTACAATACATCTGACCAAAACTTGGGCTTTGAGCCCCAAAATATGTTGTGGGGGGATTCCATGCCCAACAGGCACCCAATACAATCATCGTGACTCGTCCCTAAGTCACTCAGTTGGTGCAACGTTCTTGGCACGAAGTCCCTCCAACTGGTCCTGCACTGCTTGGAGTTCCACAGTGCACCATTCTACGGTTTGTTGGACCTACTGCATGTGCTCTTCCGATGCTTCCTTATCAGGATAAAATCCCTGCCATAGTGTGTACAACCCCTGCATCTGTGTGATCTTGCCCTTGCTATTTGCCATAACGATGAAGGCCTCGTCAATCCATGGCTGGACGTTCGCTTTGAGAAGTGCCTCTTTTTGTCTTGCGGCATCCACCTTCTCTTTCAGTTCCCTTGCTTGCTGCATCTTTGTGAGCTGTTGAGTGAGGATGACTTTCTATGCAGTTCCCCTTACATTGTTGTACTGCTCCTGAAGCTCGTGTGCCTCTGTTTCTAGGCACTGTATGTTGGGGTCCACCTGCAAGGATGTGAGGATGCCAAAGGCTTGGTCTAACATACTGGTACAATATTGCATTGCCTGTACAATTTCTTCCAACCCTATTTGGATAGCACAAACACGCTGCTCTCTAACTTCTGAGGGAGTGGAAGGCTGCGCCTTCAACTGCAACTTGGTAATATGGAGATTCAATTCCAGCCGCACTCACGTTTTTTCCTCACGCACGTTTCAAAATCCACTTACCAAACAGTGGATCCACATTTCTGTTGGTAGGTCCGCGGCGATGGACAACTCTAGGACTCATCGGCACACTTCATCAACTATCTACACTAATTGCTGGTTTTGTGACACTAGTTCATCACGCTATAGGCTGAGCTATTTGATGTTGATATTTTGCTGACTCATCACCTGAATCATGCGACCCTCCCCGGCGCGGAGCTCTGCTTTTATTCCATCATGCGGTTGGTATAGTGTGTCTCACGGAAGGGCAGCCAAATGAAGACCAAGTCCCTTGATCCTGGAAACATCGGCTCTATCAATCTCATTGTCTACTGCTAGCACCCCTTTCGATAGCACTATGGTATTGGCCATCCTTGCGCATAGCACTACTCTACTGCTAATGTGACTGCTACGGCATAGGTGGCTACGATTCCTTCTTGTGGGGGCCACAGCTGTAGTTCCTACAACTGTACCCTTATGGCCCCCAACATAATCTGCTCCTCTAACATGGCTTCTTGGAGTGCTTCCTTGGTGTCCTCGCGAATCGTGTTGCCAATGTTGTAGAGCTCACCTTCCATTAACGTGATGGGGTCGATGACCAATTTGGAGGCCTTGACCTTTTTCCATGGACTCGATCTCTCTATGCCATGCTGTTATATACCTAATGGGGGATAATATGGGGTACCAAGGGAGGTACCCATGGTAATAATGTAATAATGGGATGGGCCATAGTAATAAATAAGGTGGTTAACCCATATCATGTAAGGGACCACAAGTAGTTAATAATAATGTAATGGGCCCATGGTATTAGTTTGATGGTATGAGGGAACCATGGTAATGATCCATGGTATTGTATGTATGAGGCCTATATAGAGGCTAGAGACTCCACATGGAGAGATAGTCGAAGGATTATTGTATGAACAGGCATATGGCTTATGGAGTGTTCTCCTTCCTTAAGGAGTGAATGTATGGTGTTGCCCTACCTTAAGGGTTTGATACCAATAAAGAAGCATTTCTATCTATTTCTATCTTGTTATTATTGGGTTATTTCTATTATCATAATATATTTGGGTCAGATCTACAACAAGTGGTATCAGAGCACTTTCTTGGGCACAAGGGGAGAATTTGTTTTTAATTTTTTGCAGGAATTGGTGAGTTTACATATCAGATATGTATGTTTTGGTGAAAGATCTACAAAATCTAATTGTAGATCTATATTCTTGTGAAAAAATAGCCGATTTCAAAAAACATTTGGTTGAATCGGAGTCCGGATGAAGGAGATATCGCTGATCTAAAAACCAGTGGGGTTGCAGACAATTTTTCAAAGCAGCGAGTTTGCGGCACAGATATGGATTTCCTAGTGCAAGATCTGAAAAATCTAATTGTTGATCTGGATTCTATGTGAAAAAGTACCCGATTTAAAAAAAAATTCGGTCGAATCGGAGTACGGATGAGGGAAATATCGCTGATTTAAAATCAGCTCTTTTTGCAGAAATTTTGGTGACGACGGGAGAGTTGCAGCACATATATGAAATTCTAGTGCCTGGATCAGGATTTCTATCACATGGGAAGATGCAAAATGATTGTTCCATTTCTAAAAATAGGTCATAATAGGGATTCTGAGCAATATTGACGATTTCAAATTTTCGCCAAGTAAGTGAATTTTTCTCAAACCCTCTTCATGGAGATGCTATATTTTACAGGGAAAGATGATGGTCCTACTATTGAAGAATTCATACAGAGATAAAAGTCCATATATGGGACACGTTGGAAGATTCCAATGAAGCTTAATATGAGAGATGAGACGCAAAAATGGTGGTTATCACTTGACCACAAGCAGTTGACCAAACTTTCAGATGCATAATTTGAAAAACTCTTTTTGGACAAATGGTCTCGGGCTAGAAAAAAGGAGAATGAGACACATAAGGGATTATTTGCTACAGGTGTCTCCTTATTGCAGGTTCATGGATTGATTCTATTGTTTCTATAAATCCTAGTTTCAAGCATAATTTCATCAATATTAATTTGGCAAAAAAATTGCAAGTTCCAGCAAAACAAATTGAAAATACACAGGTTGATGATGAGGCTATTCAAATTTATAAGGATTTGAAGCTTTCTATGGATAAGTATGTGTTGCATGGTGATTTTTATACTTCAGAGATGGATGATATGGATGTTGTTTTGGGATATCCTTGGATGGAATTTGCGGGTACTATCAATATTAATGTGCAGAAGAAATTCCTGAAGGTCTGGTATAAAAAGAAGAAAATTACATTACAGGATATTTCCATCAATAAACAGGTAGAGGCTGAAGCAGAAGATGTTCTAGGGACTGACATATCAGATGATGAGCCTTTAATGATCGACAATCAAACACAAACAGAGGCTGAAGAAGAAAAGGTTACAGGTACATCAGATGAGGGCTTAGTGGTTGAAGTCATATTGGAAAAGAAGACACCACAACATGCACCACAACAGGGTGAATTAAAGAAAAAGACACCGTGGGTTAAACCTTCAACATATCATCACCCACATCACCCCGCAAGAAAACAACCAACAAGATGGCAACCAATTAGCCACAAGGACAACAACCCCCGTATGACGGATATCGAGGAGCGAAGATCCACATACTACACATCAACACAGAAAAGTTGCCATGGTCAACTTCCATCTCAAGCGAGCGAGGCACTAGCGAGATCAAGGGTTCACCTTTCTCTTGGATGGCTAGATGCACGTGCGTGGTACCAGTGGACTACTCTTTTGAGTAGATCTTATTATTTGTGTTCTTCCCATGTTTCGGGGACAAAACATGCTAAGGGGGGTGGAGTGTTATATACCTAGGGGGGGATAATATGGGGTACCAAGGGAGGTACCCAAGGTAATAATGTAATAATGGGATGGGCCATAGTAATAAATAAGGTGGTTAACCCATATCATGTAAGGGACCACAAGTAGTTAATAATAATGCAATGGCCACATGGTATTAGTTTGATGGTATGAGGGAACCATGGTAATGATCCATGGTATTCTATGTATGAGGCCTATATAGAGGCTAGAGACTCCACATGGAGAGATAGTCGAAGGATTATTGTATGAATAGGCATATGGCTTGTGGAGTGTTCTCCTTCCTTAAGGAGTGAATGTATGGTGTTGCCCTACCTTAAGGGTTTGATCAATAAAGAATCATTTCATATTCTTTCTGGGTTTATTTGCATTATCTTATATTTTCTTATCAGATCTATATTATTTCTGGGTTAGAGCTATAACAAATGGTATCAGAGCTATATTATCATAATATCTTTGGGTTAGATTTATAACAATTGGTATCGGAGCTATAACACATGCAGCCTTTTAAGTTGGGTGGAAGTTGTGCCTGGGTCCATTCCTTCTTCGGCAAGATCGGTATTCTATGCCTCCTGCCCTGTAGAAAATTCCTGGACCTCCTTTACTTGCATTGTTGTGGCCCCTATTGTCTGCACTACTGCTGCTACTTCGACGGCCTTTTCCTGCTCTGCGGCTGCCTTTGCTACTTCGCGGACTGTTGTTACCTCTGCTGCCACTTTTTCATTTCACCTCTTCTCATCCAACTACGTGATGCATAGCTTGGCCTCATCCTTTCTTTTCTGTGCTACTATCCTATCCAAATCCACTAAATCTGGGGCACACCACTCAGGAGGCCATGATTATAACAATGTAAAAATTGCATCATCAGTGGAGATTAAGGGGAGCTTGGTCCATTACTGTGCTAGATCCTATCATGGCTTGATGTAAATATTATGCATGTCCACCTTGATTTCTGCAAAGCTCCGCAAACTGTTGTGCACTGTGGGGGATAGGTGTGGCCTCCTATTAATCCACATCCGGATGCTCGTCTCCATGAGCACCCAGAATATATTCGTATCGCGAATCAGCTTTGCGTCCTTGATAGCCCAGAGTGATGTGTACCTTTCGGCCTCTGGTACATCCTACTCAACACCCAATAACTGACTGTCCTCTGATAGTTCTCCCACTACCAGCAAAATGGATAAAAGAAACCATGCATAGTGGAAGGTCTTACCTTTCTCCTGGGCTTCGTTGCAATTGATCAAGAAGTCCTCGCACAGGACCTTGAACTAGTTGAATTAGACCCCCTCTATGCATTGTTCGGACAATGCAACTACTGGTGTTGGTACTTCATCGCCACGGCATTTTCTCATTTCCTTCCCGGCCAGGAGTTGGGTGGCTACGCGCACCCCTTTATCTTTGATACTGCTGATGTTATAACCTCTTTTTTCTTTTTGAGCTTATATTTCTTCTTCATGGCTTCGGTGAGAGCCAAATCACCTCTTTTTCCTGCTATTGTCGTGGGGTCCTTTTCCTTACAGGGAAGCCAAGAAATTCCATGGATGAGATCTGCTGTGATGGGAATAGGCTCCTCCAGCAATAAGTACCCATCATGCACCAGGCAAAGCAGTTGCCTGATGACGAAAATAGTGATGGGTGTGTCATGAAAGTGTAGCATCCACAACAGATGAAGCAATCCAACCTTCACCACATTGTGCAACCATTTTTGCAGCTCTAGTGTTATGACTGGTGTTGTGTGTGGAGCATGATTGTTCAGAGGTCTTTGTTTCAGCCGGATGTATACCCCAAGAGGTTTTGTACACCCCTCCATGCGGGGGGGGTACGGGGGGGACTTGTCCCCCCCCCGGGGGTCCGGGGAAGGCCCATCCCCCCCGGCTGGGGGGTCCGGGGGCCAGTGGTCCCCCGGCGGGGGCTCGAGGGCAGCGCCCCCGAAGCCGAAAATAAATGTAAAATTGCCTTGTAAAAGTATAGTAATTTCTAGTCAATCTGGGCCGTTCATTAGGCGGATGATCTGACGGTTGAACTTATGTTTAGTTTAGAGTTTTTTGCCCTAGAAGGAAACCCCTCTCTTTGTATGAGGGCATTGTATTTGAGGCTGTGTGATAGATGTGTATTCTGTGAGCGAGAAACAGAGAGCTAAGACTGTAAGAGAAAACAGAGGATATTACAGCGGATTTGCTGTAGGTTGTGTCTCTTCATTTTGCTGGATAATAGAAAGGAAGGACTGGTTGTTCGGGGTGGATGTAGCCCAAACTGGGTGAACCACGTATATCTATGTCTCTCTTGTTTTGTGTGTTTTGTGTGTTTGTATTTCTGCAATATTTTATGTGTTCCATTGCTCCGTAATATATAATTTTCTAACAACTGGTATCAGAGCCGAAGGTCTATTTGGCTGATAAACTCATAGGAAAGAAGGGTTCCTAGTTCAAGTGGGAGCAATGGCGGAAGATGATAAGTTTAGGGTCGAGAAATTTAACGGCAAAAACTTCTCGCTGTGGAAGATGCAGATGGAAGATTATCTGTATCAGAAAGATCTATACCTACCATTGGGCAGAAAAACAAAGATGTCGACGGGTATGAAAGACGAAGAATGGAACCTTCTCGATAGAAAGGGAATCAGAACAATACGGTTGTGCCTTGCTACGTCAGTCGCCTTCAACATTTCGAAGGAAACCACGACAGAGGGTTTGATGCAGATGTTTTTGAAACTATATGAAAAACCCTCGGCCTCAAACAAGGTATTTCTTATGAAATGGTTATTTAATATGAATATGTCAGAAGGTGGATCTGTTGCAAACCATTTAAATGATTTTAATACAGTTACAAGTCAGTTAAGCTCTATGGAAGACTCTATGGAAACTCAGATCTGCTCCTCGTACTCGACTGCTCATGTGGAACATTATCTTTGACAAAGTACCTACGGGCACCAATCTCATGAAACGATCCTTCTATGGACCCTTCCGCTGCCATCTCTGTCACCAGGAGGAAGAAAGTACCCTACACTTGTTTCTGAACTGCAGTATTACTTCACAATTTTGGCGCGACCTCTCCTCTCAACTCCCGCAATTGAAAACCTGGCATGGTCAAAGTATTATGGAGGCATGGGTGAACTGGAACCAAGAACACACTGGAAAAGCCATCAATATTCCGCTTCTTGTATGCTGGGCAATCTGGATTGCCCGGAACCAGGCCATTTTTAACCTCAGAGCCCCCCACTGGCCTACCATCCTACTCCACACCATCGCAGATTTCAACATGATTCCTGATGAAGCTCACACAGGTCCTGTTCGCATCATCAAACAATTAGACATTGACAAAACCAAACCGTGGGCATTTTTTGACGGTTCTGCACAAGAGACGGGCTGTGGGGGAGGTGCAGTCCTATATCTCAATGAAACACACAGCATTAAACTTCAAATAAACCTCGGCAGAGGCACAAACAACTATGCTAAACTCTGTACTGCCAAGCACCTTATACACTATGCCATTCAAAAACAATGCAGACATCTCCAACTGTTTGGTGACTCTAAAATTGTTTGCAATTGGCTGTCTAATGCATCACACTGTCATGCATTTTCATTGAGGCACATATTAGATGAGGCAAAGAGGCTGATTACATCTTTTGAATCTTTTGCTTGTCGTCATATCTACAGGGAACAAAACACCATTGCAGATCAACTCTCCAAAGAGGCAGCGCACAAACAAGGAGACAACTGGCTGATACAGGAGGAGATTGAAGGGTCTTACTACCAGCATTATCATAGACCCTTTGATGATCAGATGGACATCGGGCAATAAAAGCCCACCCACAGTTTTCCACTTGCTTATTTTTGTCTATAAATGTACATAACTCTATATATTTACTGCACTTTACTTTTGTTATATATGGCTCTCTGCACAGAGCAATGGACTCCTATTTTGAACACTGTTACTGAACAGCTATTGAACAGCTCCCTGCAAGGAGACAACATGTTTCAATTTTGTTTTTATAGTACTACAGACTGATCTTGGTAGGCACTGCTGCCTGTACTCGAATGCTTCGGCATATACAAAATGTAATTTCTTAATCTTTAATAGAAATTACGACTTTTTCCCAGGGGAAAAAAAGTCAGTTAAGCTCTGTAGGGTAAACTTTGATGATGAAGTTAGAGCTCTGTTATTCTTGTGCTCATTACCAGAAAGTTGGAATGGTTTGGTAATGGCCATTAGTAACTCTGTTTCTGGATCTAGTACTTTAAAGTTTGATGATGTTGTCGGTGCTATCCTTAGCGAGGAAATGCGACAAAAAAGCTCCTGTGAGACATCGGGAAATGCTTTGAGTGCAGAGTCTAGAGGAAGAAAAATGGAAAGAGGAAAGAGCTCAAGATATCGCAGTAAATCAAAGAAAGGCAGATCCAAGTCCAGATCAGGGATAGTGTGCTGGAAATGTGGAAAGAAAGGACACCTAAAGAAAGACTGTAGATCTCGGAAGGGAAAAGAAGGAGATGCACAACAAGAAAACAATCATGAAGCAAATGTGACAGGTGAGGTTTTTCAAGATGCTTTGATTCTTTCTTTCGAAAATATTACTGATTCCTGGGTGGTAGATTCAGGTGCTTCATTCCATGCCACACCTGATAAGAAATACTTTCATGACTATGTTCAAGGATATTTTGGACAAGTTCGTTTGGGTGATGATAAACCCTGTAAAATCGTTGGAATGGGTAAGGTTCTTGTAAAACAACAGAATGGAAACCAATGGCTATTAAAGGAGGTAAGGCATGTTCCAGATCTAAAGAAAAATCTGATTTCAACAAGGCAGTTAGGCGGTGAAGGTTGTGTGACAACTTTCATAGATAAAGCTTGGAAGGTCACCAAAGGAGCCCTGGTAATAGCAAAAGGCGAAAAGGTTGGTACATTGTATTTATGCAATGGTATTTCTAACTCTGTTAATGCTTTAACTTCCAAAGGAGCAGATGCAGCATTATGGCATCATAGGCTCGGACACATGAGTGAAAAGGGGATGAAGATTCTTCACTCAAGGAATTTGTTGCCAAGTTTGAATAATGTTGATTTTGACTTCTGTGAGAATTGCATTTATGGAAAACAGAAGAGAGTCAGATTTCTCAGAGTTGGGAAAGAAAAGAAGAATGAAAAATTAGAGCTTGTGCATACATATGTATGGGGACCTGCTCAGGTATCATCTCTCGGTGGCTCTCGTTATTATGTTACTTTTATTGATGATGCAACTAGAAAAACTTGGATATTGTATTAATAATAAATCTGATGTATTTGATACTTTCAAGAAATGGAGCTTTGGTTGAGATTGAGACAGGAAAGAAATTGAAGTGTCTTAGATCAGACAATGGAGGTGAATATTGCAGCAAAGAGTTTGATAGGTACTGTTCAGAGCATGTAATTCGTAGAGAGAAGACAGTTCCAAGAACACCACAAGAAAATGGTGTGTCAGAAAGGATGAACAGAAAAATCATGGAGCGTGCAACGTGCACGAGATTGCATGCAGGATTGCCTTTACAGTTTTGGGTAGATGCTGTAGATACTGTTGTTTATCTAATAAATAGAGGGCCTTCAAGTTCCTTGGATGGTGGTGTTCCAGAGGAAGCATGGACAGGTAAAAAGGTAAACTACTCTTTTTTAAAGCCTTTTGGTTGTGAGGCCTTTGTCCATATTGATAAAGAAAATAGAACAAAGCTTGAGGCAAAGTCAAAGAAATGTACCTTTATTGGATATGGTGTTAATGATTTTGGTTATCGCTTATATGATTATGAAAATCACAAAATCATTAGGAGCAGAGATGTAATATTCAGTGAAAAGGTCTTGTATAAGAATCAGTTGCAGGAAAAGAAGCAAGAAAAAGAAAACAAAGAATACGCAGTTCTTGACGAAATCACTGAAAAAGTAAAGGTGCCCGAAAATAATAATAATCAACAACTACAACAACAGAAACCACCACAACAACAACAGGCACCCCAAACACCCGAAAGTGGTGTTAGAAGATCTACCAGGATAAGTAGACCCCCTGAACATTACTCTCCTTCATTATATTATTTATTGTTGACTGATTCTGGTGAACCCAAATGTTATGAAGAAGCAGTGCAGGTAGAAACCAGGAAGAAGTGGGAGCAAGCCATGAAAGAAGAGATGGACTCCTTAGCACATAACCAGGCTTGGGACTTAGTCAGGTTGCCTGCAAGTAAAACAACATTGCAGAATAAATGGGTTTACAGGCTGAAGGAAGAAGATGGAGGAAAATAGAGGTATAAAGCTAGACTTGTGGTGAAGGGGTTTGCACAGAAGAAAGGTATTGATTTTGATGAAATATTTTCTCCTGTTGTTAAAATGACTTCAATCAGAACTATTTTAAGTCTTGTAGCAGCTGAAGATTTGCATCTTGAGCAGTTAGATGTAAATACAACCTTTCTCCATGGGGATTTGGAGGAAGACATATATATGCAACAGCCACAAGGATATGAAGTGAAAGGGAAGGAGAAACTAGTGTGCAGGTTGAAGAAGAGCTTGTATGGCTTAAAACAGGCTCCAAGGCAGTGGTATCTAAAATTTCACAAGTTTATGTCTGCAAGCTCCAAGGCAGTGGTATCTAAAATTTGACAAGTTTATGTCTGAACAAGGTTATACAAGATGTCACTCTGATCATTGTGTTTGTTTGAAAAAGAAAAATGATGGCAGCTATATTATATTGTTATTGTATATAGATGACATGCTTGTTGCAGGATCTAACATGCAGGAAATAAATGTGCTCAAAAGAAAATTGGAAAATTCATTTGCAATGAAGGATTTGGGAGCTGCAAAACAAATCCTTGGTATGAGAATAACTAGAGACAGGAAAAATCATAAATTAACATTGTCTCAAAATGAGTACATACAAAAGGTGTTGAAAATATTTAACATGCACAATGCAAAACCAGTTAGTACATGTTTTGCTAGCCATTTCAAACTTAGCAAGGAAATGTGCCCAAAGACCCAAGAAGACATGGATTATATGTCTAAAGTTCCATATGCATCAGCAGTTGGAAGCTTAATGTATGAAATGGTCTGCACAAGGCCCGATATTTCACATGCAGTGGGAGTTGTAAGCAGGTACATGAACAATCCAGGAAAGGAACATTGGATGGCAGTGAAATGGTTTCTCAGATATTTGAAAGGTACCACAAATCAAGCATTATGCTTTGGTGGTTCAAACATCTCCCTACAAGGATATGTTGATGCAGATATGGCAGGTGATAGAGATATCAGGAGGAGCACTACAAGATATGTATTTACTATTGGAGGAATAGCTGTCATTTGGGTTTCAAAAATCCAAAGTGTTGTTGCACTTTCAACAACAGAAGCAGAGTATGTTGCTGCTACAGAGGCTAGTAAAGAAATGATTTGGTTACAAAGGTTTATGGGTGAGTTGGGTAAGAAGCATGATATGGGCATGTTATACAGTGATAGCCAAAGTGCCATTCATCTTGCAAAGAACTCAGCGTTTCATTCCAGGACTAAACACATACAGCTCAAGTATCATTTCATACGATCAGTGTTGGAAGATGGAGAGTTGAAGCTGGAAAAGATACACACTAGCCAGAATCCTGCAGATATGTTAACAAAAGTTGTAACCAGGGAGAAACTGAGAACATGCTCAGTTTCAATTGGTCTTCAAGGATGACGATGAAGATGAGAAACAGCCAGGTCCAAAGAGAAGCCATTGTCCAGCAAATGAAGCAGCGGTGGAGTTGTTACAATCATTCTCCAAGTGGGAGATTGTTGTGTGTGGAGCATGATTGTTCAGAGGTCTTTGTTTCAGCCGGATATATACCCCAGGAGGTTTTGTACACCCCTCCATGCGGGGGAGACTTGTCCCCCCCCGTGGGGGTCCAAGGGCTAGCGGTCCCCCGGCGGGGGATCAGGGGCAGTGCCCCCGAAGCCAAAAATAAATGTAAAATTGCCTTGTAAAAGTATAGTAATTTCTAGTCAATCTGGGCCGTTCATTAGGCGGATGATCTGACGGTACAACTTCTGTTTAGTTTAGGGTTTTTTGCCCTAGAAGGCAACCCCTCTCTTTGTATGAGGGCATTGTATTTGAGGCTGTGTGATAGATGTGTATTCTATGAGCGAGAAACAGAGAGCTGAGACTGTGAGAGAAAATAGAGGATATTACAACGGATTTGTTGTAGGTTGTGTCTCTTCATTTTGCTGGATAATAGAAAGGAAGGACTGGCTGTTCGGGGTGGACATAGCCTAAACTGGGTGAACCACGTATATCTGTGTCTCTCTTGTTTTGTGTGTTTTCTGTGTTTATATTTCTGCAATATTTTAGGTGTTCCATTGCTCCGTAATATATAATTTTCTAACAACTGGCCCCTTCGTGCTCTGCTTCATGAGGCTCTCCGTCGCTAAGTGTGGAAACTTCTCACTGTCCGTGAGGTCGTAATCTTCGAACTTCATTATGGGCATGCAACCTAGGTGCGAGCCCTCAAACACAATTCCATTAGGGAGGAGCGAGGTCTGGAGTGTGCTCTTTGTGGCATCCAGATCCTTTGGTATATTGGTTTTCCCTTTTCGTGGAGGGATGTACTCGGGAAATTTCACTGCAGAGCACACCGACTGGATGTCCTCTGCTTTCTCTACCTCAACAATGAGAGTCTGTAGGTCTTCCTCTTCATCATCTATCTCAATGGTGACAACCTTGCCCTTTTCTTCCATTGAGAGCTTACCGAACCGCATATTCCTCGAGGACATGTGGATTGGTCCCACTATCTACTTACCTTTTTTCGGTCTTGGTGTCCGAGTTGATTTCAGGATTTCTGGAATGACTCCATTATCTTTGGGACATTGTGTATCATGGGGTTCTATGTGGCCTCATCGATAGTTCCTTCTGCAAAGCCCAAACCTCTCCTGGTAGCCGCCATCTTGTTTGAACTATATGTGGTCTTTTACGAACTTAGGGGCTCAAATATCGCTTGGCACTCAACACTCTGTGCTCTAATCAACTGCTCAAATCTCAAGTGAACAAGTGTTGTCTCGTGGCTAGGCCCTGGTGTTTTATAGTGCCTTTCGAATTCAAATTTGACCGTTCCCCCCAATTTCGTGCAAAAAATGCTTTCTTGGTGGCATATTGTCCCAAATCTTTCCCTTAATTCACATCTTAAATGCCCGTTGCCCGCTCCATTTGGCCTCAAATCGGACATCCCATCATGAACAATGACACCAACGGTCAGTTCCCAGCCTACCCACGTGGTAGCGCAACCCCCCATGCATGAGCACGAACCTTGTGACATGCTGATTTTGTGTGCACCTTGTTGTGGGGAAAAATGCCTATGCAGGACGATCCTATCCACCTAAGGTGTGACAGCGCCTTAGCAACAAACGAATACAGCTATTATGATTTCTTCCTTTATGAAATGTGAAAGAGGGGAGATCGGCAGACTTACCGTTGTCTTCCGGTTGTCCCTCGATCTAGATCCTCTTCTCTTTGGATGTCCACAGCTACTTGCCTCCTCGCTTACTCAAGAGAACAGCTACTTGATTCCACGAGATCACAAGAGAACAGCTACCTGTGACAAGAGAACAACTACTTGCGACAAGAGAAGAACATAACACAAAGGCATATATTCATATTCATAAATGATTCAGGATTAGAAGTAAATCAAATACACTAATGCAATCATACAAATACACCAGTATATAGGAGCAAACCAAGATAGCTTTATTGATAAGTAACAGGGTTCAGGAAGAGATACAACCCATAAGGCTCCAATCCAGCATCTCCTTCCCAGCAGAATGGAATTCCTTCTTCAGCTCCCTTCAAAGCATTAAGCACCCAATGATCCAGTCTCAAACCAACAGCAATTCTTTGCAATAACAAAATTCCAACCTCCTCTTCCCATGGAGGAGAGATCTATATATAGATATTTTGGAGAGAGGATGAGTCAGCTGGAGGCTGGTATGAAACTGACTAGTGTCCTCTCCCTCTCTTAGTTCTTGAGTCCACTTGGAGGTTCTTGCTTCCACTTGGAGATTTGGAACCTCTTACTCATCACCAGTCGAATTCCTTGATCCAAGTGTCATTTTGGAAGCTTCCTGGGCATTGACACCTTGAGAAATGACTCTGCCACTTGTCCAAACTCGCTCAGCGCAGGTAGCCTTTGTTGGAGTTGACATTCAACACAGGTAGACAGTGGAGCAGTTGACATTCAGCACAGATGCTCAGTGGAGCAGTTGACATGATCCAGAATTGGCTTGTTTTTGAGTGTTTTCAGGTGGAGAACTTCTGTGAATTGCTGTGGTTAGTTTGCCTTGTTCCTCTAGGGGTAGGAACAACATGTTTAGGGACTTTGGATCCCTTAGATTATGGACATTTCATGCTCAATGCTGTAAGGCACAAAAATGTCTATAACAGTTGCCCCCTAAAGTATGAGGCCGTTTATCGGGTGAAATGCTTTATCCAGGAGGGTCCGAAGTTCATCCATCTGCTGGGAGGAGACCTGTAGTAAAATACAATACAATACATTATGATTCATACTACTTTCATGATCTAGCTGAGGCGGGCATTCCCATGCTCAGCTTTATAAATTCATTTTTGTACATAGAATAGACGATCGTCTGGTGGTAGACTGATAATTTTGGCGAAATTATCATCCTTTGAGTAGGATGATCATCTGCTGCAATGATGTACATATCAAATGTCTTTATTTTTCCTGAATATATATTGCAGCCCAGATGGATGAAACTAGATCCGGGGTCTTCAAACTCGTTCGATCTTCACTCTAAAGTACAAGTCGATCCATGTGAGAATTGCGCTGAAGTCGAACATGGAAAGACATCGCTTGATTACCGGTCAATGATGTAAACCGTTAACAAGCGCGATAGGAATCACCGATAATGATAATGACCCTCAAGGTACTGCAGTACAATTCACGTGGTGTGAATAAAGGACTTGGTGTCGAACACCACGCAAAATCTTCTGGTCGAAGGTCATTGATGTATACCTTTCGCCGGAAGTGAGAAACTTGCCATTGAGGCATGCAAGCTTCAAAGTACTGAAGGGGTTGTTCCTAGATCAACTTCTTGGATAATGAGCTAATGTCGACAAGAAGCGATCCGTCAAAGGAGGGCCTTGATGAATCCCACATCAGTGACACGGAACGGAGCTAATGATTTTAATGGAGGTGAAAATGGTCTGTGACATATGATTCAGGGTGGCGGTCATGAATGAATGAAGGATAATGTATGGCAGTGGATGGGACCCGGTTGACACTTTCTGAACGACTTCTCTTGAACATATGGCGACACTGATGCGATGGATTGGTAGCATTACCCCAAATATGGTTGGTATGGCGAGACCATGGTGATGTGACCGGTGAATGAAACAACCCAACCCGACTGTGGTACGGAGGAAAAGTGTCATGTTGAAGAGCGACCTGCTACCATCAAAGTTCTCTTTAGTTTTCTCCCAATTTTTCCCCAGTCATTGCTGACCAGTACCTCTTTATTTTTGTCAAGCTTGAGGAGGATAACATATGCTTGTTCTATAACCTGCCCTTCGGGCAAGCCCATTGCTATGTTTTAACGAGCCTAGCAATAGGGAAACTCGTTCTCGTCTAAAGACAAGTTTGTCGCTATTTAATAATTTTAACGAGTCTAACGACAAGGATAACTCGGTTCTTTTCATTTTTAGAGAGCCTGAAAAGATACATAAAGTCAACTCCAAAATTCCTTTTTCGTCATCTAATCCCTTAAGTCCGAAAAAGTATAAAACAATACAGAAGGGATGAGTTTTCGATATCTTTAACGAGCCGAACAAAACAAGCGCTCGATCTTTTTGTGCAATAATCCCTCAGGTCCAAAAAGATTAAAATCTAGAGGAGGGATAGCACTTCCGTTCCTTTAACGAGCTGGAAGGCCAAGACTCGGCAATCATTTCATATTTTACGAGTCAATTGAAAAGAGCTTAAAGAAGACTCGTCTTTTGAGGAACGAGTGATAAACAGGGATAGCAGCTGATTCCAGGTATAGGTTTGGAATTTTCCAACCACGGTAGTGTCACAAGGATGGCTAGGTGGAATCACTCTTCGCAGCTGTTCCTCAAAATGGGTAAACAATCATATGGAGGTGAACGATCGGCCAAATGAAAAGTGGAGGTGGCAGGTGCAAACACGACCAAGGTTTTAACGGCTGATAAAATTACGATCACTGTGGTTATTTACCGGGATAGGTTCATTTTTTAGATAAAAATGAGCTTAAACACTGGAGGAAACATTGCTCACTGCTTATATTTATTTTTTAACGAGCATGAAGACCGCGTTAAAACTGCTCGGATCTTGCGTTTATTTTTTAACGAGCATGAACTTTATGCTAAAACTGCTCGATTACCCAGTCATAAGATAAGAGTGTCTCATCAAGATTCTATTTTTTATGGAGCTTCATCTCACTAAGCTTTGCTCCCCATCCTTTCTTTATGCAAGTTCGGAAACGGCTAATCCTACGAGTTTAAAGGGTTAGACCTACAGGTTTAAAGGGAGGACCTAAAAATTTAAAAAATAAATAGTCGCCCCTTGCTTGCACTCCAAAAGGTTTGCATGCCCCCAGGTATAAAACAGAGTTTCAAGGTTACCTCTACTTACCCTCCGCCAAAACATTTGTTTTAATCGAGAGAGGCTTACCTCTTTCAAGTTACCCAAAGATTGTCTCGTTAATCTTTCAAACAAAACACTTCCTCGGCAATGTCTACCGAAATAGACAAGGGTGAATGACTGTTGTCAAACATGTAATTTTGACAAAAGAATCTTATTCTAGAACAACCCCTGTTCCAAATAACGGACGGGGTACGGACTAGTCATATTCTCCCGCGGAAACCTACCCTATACCCAAAGTTTCCCTGCCGAAGCAGGCTAGGACGCATGCCCCCTGGGTTCCAGTCATATCCTCCCAGATTACTCGCACTCATCAGGAGGACGGACCGTGGGTTGAGACACTTCTTGTGTGTATAGACCATTTAGGGATGGTACATGACTATTTGCGATGTGTGATCCGGGAAATGAAAGTTGGTCTACGAGCTTGACCATTCTTCCTTCATGCGGAAAACACATTACTCTAAAGAGTGAGGAGACTGCAGCTCCCATGCAATATATATATAGTCTCGTCCAAGGAGTAGGTTATAATCCAAGGGTCCTTGAACGACCATCACGTTCATTTGAACGGTCTTCCCTTTCAATATTACAGGCACATTGGGGAGGATCCCTAAAGGTCGACTGGTTCCTTTATCAAAACCTGATAGATTTCTCATCTCAGGTAAAAGCGCTGGCGAACCAAGCGCTCTCCAAGAAATAGAGGAAAGGATACTCACAGATGCCCCCTCATCAATGATAGTGCCAGCCATTACCATTCTGTATATTTGACAAATAATCCTGAATGGTATACTGGCCGGCAACCGGGGTCTGCCTAGTTGGTTCCAATCAAAGGACACAACCAGGTTGCTTGGGGGTGGGACTGAATATACGGCCGGATAGCGCTCTGATGAACGTCCTTCCTGCGATAAAGGAATGGTGGAATTGCCCCCTTGATCATCAGAGTCAGTGCTGATGAAGAGAATCTGAATGGTGTCATCTTGATTCTCCTCTGTGATGGTGTCATTCGAAGATGGAGCCTCTGAAGGCAAAACCGGGTCAACTGCCGTATCAACCTTTTGACTTTCGTCAGGCATGGATCCAGACGGTTCATCTTCAATGACAGGTGCTTCGGCTGACCACCTGGGCGGGTCAGCCGGATTCTCAACTAGCGAGGGACTTGGCAAGAGTTTTTGATATCCAGGAGGGAGATGCGCTCGTAAAATCGGGCGATCTTCCAGAACTCTTTTCGCCTCGTCTAAGAAGGGACAACGGTGGATGGCGTGATCGCCTTCACACAGTCTGCAGGGAAATTTAGCTCTCCCGCTCTGTCCTAGAGCTTCACTCCCACTAGTTGACGGTGAGCAGTCGACATGGCTATCAGAGGTCGATGCTACCGAATTGTGCAAACGGGGGGACCAGTCCCTTAGTATCCGGGGAATACAGGGACAATCTCTATGGAAATGGTCTCCCTTGCATATGACGCATGGCGATTTAGGCCTTACGAGTGCGGTGTGTGGATTTTTGTTAGATGACCCTTGTTTGCCCCCAGTCGCCTTAGGCTCCTTCTTCTTCTTTTCTTTCTTCTTCTTCTCCTTCTTCTCCTTAGGAACACGGTTTTTTGATTTACCAGTTCCGTCAAGCGAAGAGGAAGGAGGGGAGGAAGATGAAGTGGAAGGCTGGGAGGCAACTCTTGTCTGATCTAACTGTTGACTCGACTGTTCAGGAATTGTGGTATTCTGAACGACATTGGTTGAAAAGAGCCAAACTGGTAGGCCAATTGTCAATCCTGGAAGCGACAATGTGGCCATGTGGGGCACACCAACATCTCCCCAAGAGGAGAAGGGACTAGGATTCCCACCAAGGGGAACTCCTTGGTTGGTGTGCTCCATCTTTTCAACCTAAAGATCAACGCAGGAATTAAAGGGTGATTGTTCCGTTTAAAATAAATTGTTAACGACGCTTTAGACACAACTTACTTTTTCAGTTTTAAAGAGTCGAGAAAAAGCTAAAGATGACTCTAGTCTCCTTCGATTTTTTAATGAGCCCGAAGTGACAAATGCTCGGATGGACTTTTTCTATTATAGAGTCTGAAAAAGGCCAAAAGGAACTGCTCTGGAGATCTAGGCAGAGGGTGTGCCAAATTTTCGCAAAACCACATAATACTTTTTATGGTACGGGTGATCGATCTTCATGAATGCTGTGTTCACTGCATTGCGATCAGTAGGGCGGCCGACACGGCTTCCTAAGGATAAAAGATATATGCCTATAGGGGTCTCCCAATATATACGCGACGGTACATGGGAGCACAGTCCGTATTAGTGCTACCGTCTCTCAGGAGGAATCACCCACCTTATTCGAGATCGACAGTCGCTAGGTTTAACGACGCCGGAACACGTCTCTAGCCTAGACCTCTATGTTGTGCATTATGTTACAAAGCGTTGTTAGGTTCATTCAGTTTATTTTAGGTTGATCTTTTTAAAGTTTGCCTTTCAAGGTTCACCACGAGATGTATGATACAAATTCCTAAATGCAGTCTAAGATGATAAGCAAGCTTTATTATCTTTCAACTTTGAAAATCCTAGCTACTAAGGGAAAAGAAGAACACTATCTTTTCTCAAAGAGAAATCAGCACACTCTAATGCACTTTCCCTAAATCCAACATGCAAACTATCAAATGCAAAATGCACAATGTAGGTGTTTGTTTTCCACTTTCTTAGTATAAATACCTACAAAGAAAGCTTTTTGCACAAATTTGAATTTGCTTTTAAAATGATCAATACAAACAAGTTCACTCTTTCGAGAACAACAAGGGTAGAAGAGATTACAATCACTTTGCTACTTTCGAAATAAAGACTTGTTTTGACACTTAAAAGAGACAAATTCAAACCAATAAGCAAAAGTAAATCTATAATCAATCTGAAAACAGCCAATGAACTCTCTTCTAAGATCACAATCAATCAGATCTGAATCAAAGGCTACAGGATGACTACTTTACTCATGCAAAGGAAGACTGTAAATGACACCACAAACACATAAAAACATTCACAATCTTTTTGTACAAAAGGAGGCTGAATCTAAGCAAAGAAAAAGGTTTATCAGACTGGTACCTATGCTGGTTAAAGGCTGCAAAAAACAGAGATCAAAACAGGGCAACAGAGGACAGAGAACCCCAGCTGCACAAAGCAAAACTGGTTCAGCGCAACCTCAACACTGAGGACTTGACATTCAGCGCAGGTAGCCCCTTCGGGACCTGCGTTGAAATGCAGACTGCCTTCACAGCAGTTGCGCTGAAGGAGAAACTCTCGTTTCCCTTGGGTTCTGGGTCATAAAATGCTCAAAAATCAACTGTTTCAGGCCAAATCAGAAACACAAGCAAGGTATAAATAGAGGGATGCTTTGAGAGGGTACTAAAGACTATCACAAGGATCATCAAATCATCTGTGGATCTAGTTTAGATCATAGACAAGTCCAACAACTGGATTAAAACAACAACTTTCTACTTTGCATCCGGGAAAGATGCAGTTCAATAGTTGCAGTCAAGTCTATGAAGTAAACAAATGACGGAAACACAAATGAGATGAATAAAAAAATTGTCCCCAGCGGAGTCGCCAATTTGTTGTGGGGAAAAATGCCTATGCAGGACGATCCTATCCACCTAAGGTGTGACAATGCCTTAGCAACAAACGAATACAGCTATTATGATTTCTTCCTTTATGAAATGTGAAAGAGGGGAGATCGGCAGACTTACCGTTGTCTTCCGGTTGTCCCTTGATCTAGATCCTCTTCTCTTTGGATGTCCACAGCTACTTGCCTCCTCGCTTAATCAAGAGAACAGCTACTTGATTCCACGAGATCACAAGAGAACAGCTACTTGTGACAAGAGAACAACTACTTGCGACAAGAGAAGAACATAACACAAAGGCATATATTCATATTCATAAATGATTCAGGATTAGAAGTAAATCAAATACACTAATGCAATCATACAAATACACCAGTATATAGGAGCAAACCAAGATAGCTTTATTGATAAGTAACAGGGTTCAGGAAGAGATACAACCCATAAGGCTCCAATCCAGCATCTCCTTCCCAACAGAATGGAATTCCTTCTTCAGCTCCCTTCAAAGCATTAAGCACCCAATGATCCAGTCTCAAACCAACAGCAATTCTTTGCAATAACAAAATTCCAGCCTCCTCTTCCCATGGAGGAGAGATCTATATATAGATCTTTTGGAGAGAGGATGAGTCAGCTGGAGGCTGGTATGAAACTGACTAGTGTCCTCTCCCTCTCTTAGTTCTTGAGTCCACTTGGAGGTTCTTGCTTCCACTTGGAGATTTGGAACCTCTTACTCATCACCAGTCGAATTCCTTGATCCAAGTGTCATTTTGGAAGCTTCCTGGGCATTGACACCTTGAGAAATGACTCTGCCACTTGTCCAAACTCGCTCAGCGCAGGTAGCCTTTGTTGGAGTTGACATTCAATGTAGGTAGACAGTGGAGAAGTTGACATTCAGCGTAGATGCTCAGTGGAGCAGTTGACATGATCCAGAATTGGCTTGTTTTTGAGTGTTTTCAGGTGGAGAACTTCTGTGAATTGCTGTGGTTAGTTTGCCTTGTTCCTCCAGGGGTAGGAACAACATGTTTAGGGACTTTGGATCCCTTAGATTATGGACATTTCATGCTCAATGCTGTAAGGCACAAAAATGTCTATAACACACCTCCCTTATTGCGTAGCTCCCAAATAGACTCTTTTATAGTCCCACACTCTCTTTCAACTACCTGGAGTACTGAGAATGTGTTTCCTACGGCTAGTCAGGTGGTCATACCACCTGTGCGAGGCTTCAACTCGCCTTTTGGTATAGTCCATAGAAAACCCCCAATTGCCCTCGCGACAGCTTGCGCTACACGTTCTATCGTATGTAGGGTGCTCCCCTGGTTACTTCATTTGATGAGGTGCAGTTGTAGCCATGGCAGCAGAGTCATAAGTTCTCAGCGACAGTCTTCTAATTCAGTGGTATGATCATTCGTACCTTGCCTTGTCATCCTTGGTGTATCGACAAGAAATGATTGCTTGATCTCACTTTCCAGCCTCTTGACCTCTGTTTCCATCATACCCGGTGTGGATTCCTTTTTGCATTCTCTTTAGAAATTACGGTCTCTAATCTGTTCCGAACCTTTGGAATCATTTCCGTGGTCAGGGTTTTGCATATGGTCCTATAGGCCCATCAAACCACTCGTACGCATAGGTCCCAATCAGTGCATATCGCCTGGTGAGCCCTGTTCAGTACTTCGCACACCCTATCGAATGCTTCTCCGTGGATAATTGGTAGCATGTGTCACCTTTCTTGCTTCTGCGGTTTGTTCTGATTCTCTATTCTAGGAGTGGTGTGCACTTGTGTGGGCTGTACAACATATGTTCGTACCCATCAGGAAAGGTGGGCACGCAAGTTGTTCCGCCCCTGCTGACTGGAACTCGTTTTGAGTTGGGGTTTTCCAAAGCGTAGGTGCATCATCCCTTTGCATCCATGCCAATCCTCAAAACTTCCTTGATGCGTTCCCCACCATAGCGCGAGCGTTGCACACAGTGCCCACTTCAGCGCATCAAACTGCTGTTGTTCTGGCACTGTGCTTTCAAATTTTCTCAGGAATTCATCCACCACTGTAAACCCATCATATGTCAGCAGATCCCTTGCCTCTATTTTCACACAACACAGTGATCTAACCATCATGTTGCAATTAAGCATTGTTACTTTGTGCAGCCGATTCTGCCATCGCTCTATCTCTTCGTCTGAATCTGAAGTGTAGGAGCTTTCGTGCTCCCACGAAATCCTTCCATCTGTAGTTGGATTCACCCAATCCTCTTCTCATGTGGTTATCTTGTAAATACAATTGAGACTATCATCACTATCATCATTGCACACTGGTTCAGTGTATTGTGCTCCTTCGGCTGGATCTAGTGGTACTACTACGTGTAGTGACTTTTTCTCAAAGATCATTTTGTGCTTCTTTAGATTTATGACTCTGTTCATATCGGTGGCCCAGTCTATTCTTAGTAGTGTAGGATAGGGATTACTGTCATCAACAATCTCTATCACTTCAAAATCTGCCCGCGTGCTTGCACGTTCAATGTCTACTGTTACCCCTTGCAATCTTCCCATGGGCATGATCTTCAGTTGGTTTGCCATTCGTAACTGAATAGGAGACCACTATAGTGTGGGTCTCCCCATGCGTTCCCATGTTTGTTTTGGCAGTACATTCACATCCAATCCGAGATCTAAGATTACTTGATCCACTTCATACTCGTTGATTTGTGCAATCAACATCATTTCCCTTCCTATGTGCAATGCATGCTTCCCCAGTTTCCGGACCATGTGCGATTCTCCTGACGTCGTGCACCTAGTGATAAGTTCCTATAGTCCTTTTACTGCCTTGTTGTCACATATCAGTTTCATGCATGTCTCCAGAAAGGTAGTGAGCATTGAAGGATCCATCCCTGGTTCTAGTTGATCCTTACTACTTGAAGTGGAGGCCTTCGTGAAGCTCTTCTTAGCTTCCATGAATGTCTCCTTCGTGCGTTCTAAATCAAATTCGGGTTCCATTGTAGGAACCTTGCGAACCCATGCACTTTCTTCTAGTTTCTTCCCTTTATCATTGCCAGTGGTCATACCACTCCTGAGCATCATGTTTACATTTAGGTCTCCTTCGCGTGGTTCAGACCTCATCATCTGCAAATTCTGAGTCGGAGGGGGCTGAAGTACCCCTTTTTTGCACAGTCTTCCTATCAATGTAGGGCAATCTTCTGCCTCATGATCAAACAGATTACATTAAAAACATGATGTCCTTTTTAGGTTTGTACAATCGTGGGAATATTTCCCTGGACCTCCATAATTGTAACAAATTAGTTGTCCACGACCCCTTCCTGGTCCCATTCCACCTCAACCTTGAACACGCCCCTAAAATCTAGCATGCACCATTCCTACATCTGGGTCAAGGGCTCACATTTCATTCTGCACCTTGTGGGCAGGAGTCTAATCCATCATTAGTTCGTAGCTTCTGTAGGTGCATTCATCATGGCCTACAGACCTTCAGAAATTACAAAACAATTGTTGGTACATCTGCGTATACTTCTGCAATAGATGACAATTATTTGTAGTGTGTTCTCCTCTTATTTGATAGATCGTGCACCATAATGTAGGTTCCATGCTCGGTCCTACCTGTGCCTCAGGTCATAACAGTATCAGCCCTCCTCCTGCCAAGTAATTCATGGACATTGGACAGTGGTCCTTGTCATGCCCTTGGCCTTTGCATTTTATTCACCATACCTCCTCGCACACCTCTGGCTGAGGTGTCCTATCCTGTTTCAAACTTTGCATCTCCAGACATAGATTTTGTAGTTGTGTGTGGATTTTTTGGACTCCCAAACCAGGGTCTTGTATAGGGGTCTCATGTAATCTCATCGCCATATCCAAAGCTTCGGCCTGGGTGGAAAGTTTTTATTGTGATAGCGTCATCCTTAAGTGTGGTGTCGGTGATGCTACAAACCATGTGTGATGTTGTCCATCTGTCAATGTAATGTTAGCTTCGCGAATCATGCCCTTCAATCTTTGGTCCATATCCCGGGGGGCCTCACCTGGGAGCATCGAGATCTCCTTAAATCTAATGATTGATTGTGTTTCTGACTTTGGCCTGCTAAATTCCCCGTTCAGTGGAGTCTGGATTTCTATGATTCCTGCATTTGGATGGTCATTAGAATGCTTGATGTACCATGTTAATGCGCGATCCTGCAATGCACTCACCAGCATAGCCTTCTTGATATTGTCATCCACGACTCCTTGTGCTTCCCATACTACCCTTACCACAAACTAGAATTGGTTTGGGTCTTCATTCCCTACTCCTTTGAATACCGATGGTTTGACCACACTCACCATACTGAACTGTGGTGGTGGCAGAGGTGGGGTGGGTGGAGATGGAGGTGAGGAGGGTGAGACGAGTGGCGGTGTAGGTGGAGGTGGTAAGCGTGGAATTCACTACCTTATCATACTGACTGCACTTCTTGAGGAAACTTCAAAAGCTATTCCTTGCTTTCCCATGAGAGGGAAATTAAGGGACTGGTTTCCAATTCTTCACTACTTCCACTTCTATAGATCTTCCCACTTTGCGTAGTCCCAAAAATTAATTTATTCACATAACCCACTTTTCACACAATAGCATCTTAATCCAAGTGTTTAAAGATTTGATATACTTACCTCACAGTACCTTGAGGAACCGTCGCTCTGCCTCCCTGTAGCTGACGGTCATGTCTACCATGAACTCAGTGATAAATCCTCCTATAATTCTGTCAAGCCAAAGGTTCACAGCTCACGTGATCTTATCTCTTGACGCTTCTAGTCTATGTTGTAATTCCAGAGTCCACACGATTGGTTTTTTGAGCCCACACCTTCCCTGACTGTCTGCTAGCTTCGCGATCCACTCATATAGCTCAGAAGGAAAGGATAAAAAGAAAATTTTGTCGATTTCTGTATATAAGTAGTGTTCCAACCATTGTTCCTTAGATACTCACGGATTTCTATTTTCCTGCGCTGCAAACTTGTGAATCTTCTTGTCTAACCACTCTTCAATTTCTTTCTCTGTTGGATTCCATTGGCATGACATCAGACATTCCTTATGCAGATCCTAGTCTCGGAAACGGAACCATTTGTTGGCTTGTATGGGCCTGACCCAGGTTTAGAGGTGATTTAGCCAAATAAATACTTGTACTACTTGCCCTTTCGGAAACAGTGTGAGGAGCGTGGACTGATGTCTCACCCGAAGTAGTATGGGAGGGTGCTAGAAGCAAGTTTCTGAACCTTGGGGATGTTTGATGAGCTTCTGGTGGTCCGCAGTTTGACCCTACACACATCTATTAGTCCATTGCAACCTGTGATGTTGCCTTCACACAACCTTACTCGGGGCGTGATCTGTATTATACCCAAGTTGCTTACTATTTAACTTGTTATTACCTGTTTACTTAACTTATCTATGTAAGACTAGTGATAATTAATAGTATATCCAACAATCATATAAGTGAGATCGATAAACAAGACAATTTAAATGAATAGAATGCAAGACACAAGCAGATGCACAAAATTTGGAGTCAACTTCTCTTTATTATTCTTTGTTCAAGGTTACAGACTCAACACCGCGCTGCACACTCAGTTGTAGGGGTCCACGCACTCAGCTGCAGACTCTACTAGGCCTCTGCGCACTCAGCTGCAGATCCTCTTCCTACTACTACGGTCCAATACACTTATATTCTCCCTCTATGCTCTATCTCTACTCATCTACTAGCTATCTTTACAACTTAGAGCGTCACTCTATTTATACAATCCCATGGTTTGCGGATCATGTGTAGGCTGACATGACATTACATTACATTACAAAACTTAGGGAGGACATCCCTATGACTCAACCTATACTTTGCACTCTGTGCCCGCAATTCGTGGAGTTTTACAATACATCTTACCAAAAATTGGGCTTTGAGCCCCAAAACATCCTGTGGGGGGATTCCATGCCCAACACCGTCCGATCACAACAAACCTAACCAAACGCCATCAATCACGTGTCGCATATTCATTTCAACATTTGACTTTAGGCGCTCCAAATCTCCACTGCCAATCTATTTTGCTTGATCCAATGACTATCGCGTCACCTGCTTGCCAACTAGCTTGGTTGATCTCCACCTGTCGGGCATGGAATCCCCCCACAACATGTTTTGGGGCTCAAAGCCCAAGTTTTAGTCAAAGGTTTTGTAAGACTCCGCGATTTACGAGCGTGGAGCACGATGTAT
The DNA here is from genome assembly GCA_031772625.1 of Pinus tabuliformis. Classification (NCBI taxonomy): domain Eukaryota; kingdom Viridiplantae; phylum Streptophyta; class Pinopsida; order Pinales; family Pinaceae; genus Pinus; species Pinus tabuliformis. The sequence goes on along the minus strand of CM062804.1, from coordinate 1,436,506,188 downwards.
AGGTTAAGTCATAAGGTTGTTCACCCTAAAGTAATGTAATGTAATGTAAAGTCATGTCGGCCTACCCATGGTTTGCGGACCATGGGATTTTATAAATAGAGTGAGGCTCTAAGTTGTAAAGATAGTGAAGGAGGAAGAGAAAAGAAGATGAATGGTTCGATCTTAGAATAGGAGTCTAAGTGTATTGGGTCATAGTAGTAGGAAGAGGCTCTGCAGATGAGTGTGTAGAGGCCTAGTAGAGTCCGTAGCTGAGTGCGCAGACCCCTATAGTTGAGTGCATAAGGTAGTGTCGAGTCTGTAATTAGGATTGAAGACTAATAAAGAGAAGTTGATTCTTATTTTTGTGTATCTATTGTGCATTGACTTCTTTACAGTTATACTGTTTTCTTTATCGTGCGCAACGATATGATTGCTAAATATGCTGTAATAATCATTAGTCTAACATAAACAAGTTAAGTAACTAGATAATAATAGATTAAATAGAAATGGACTTGGATATTACGGGTTGCACCCTGAGTAGGGTTGTGCGGAAGCAACATCATAGGTTGCGAAGGGATAGCAAGTGCATGTAGCGACTTGCGCGCAGGGTCAAACCACGGACCCCAAGAATCTCATCAGACATCCCCAGGGTGTGGAAACCTGGTTCTAGCACCCTCCCATACTACTTTGGGTGAGACCCTCTAGTCTGCTCCATGGACTGTTGCCAAAAGGGCTAATAGTACGGGATTTTCTTAGCTAAATCACCTCTGAACCTGGGTCAGGCCCATACAAGCCAACAAATGGTTCCGTTGCCGGGATTGGGATTTGCATAAAGGATGTCTGATGTCGTGCCACTGGAATCCAATGGTTGGACAAGAAGATTCATGAGTTCACGGTGTAGGAAAACTAAAATCTGTGAGTATCTAAGGAACAGGGGTTGGTGCTCTACTTATATAAGGAAATCCACAAAATTTTCTTTGCATCCTTTCCTTCTGAGCTGTATGAGTGGATCATGAAGTTAGTAGACAACCATGGAAGGTGTACGCTCCACAAACCAATAGTGTGGACTCTGGAATTAGTGTGCAGACTAGAAGCATCAGGAGATAAGATAGCACGAGCTGTGGACCATTGGCTCGACCAAATAATAGGAGGATTTATCACTGAGTTCATGGTTGACACGATCGTCAGCTATAGTGAGGCGAAATGATGTTTTCTCAAGGGACAGCAAGGTAAGTATATTAAATCTTTGAACACTTGGATTAAGATGCTATTGTGTGAAAAGCAGGTTATGCAAATAAATTAATGTTTGGAACTATGCGATGTGGGAAGATCTACAGAATCAGAAGTAGTGAAGAGTTGGAAAACAATCCCTTAATTTCACCCTCATGGGAAAGCAAGGAAGAGCTCGTGAAAGTTTCTCTGAGAAGCGTGGTCAGTCTGATCTAGCTGAAGATAGTGCAATACACTGAACCGGTGCGTGACGATGATACTGATGATGATACTGATTGTACTTACAAGATAACTTCTCGAAAAGAATATTGGGTGAATCCAACTGTAGATGGAAGGATTTCATGGGAGCATGGAAGCTCCTACACTTCAGATTCAGACGAAGAGATAAAGCGATGGTAGAATCGGTTCCACGAAGTAACAACACTTAATTGCAACATGATGATTAGATCATTGTGCTATGTGACAATAGAGGCAAGGGAGCTGCTGACATATGATGGATTAATAGCGGTGGATGAATTTCTGAGAAAATTTGAAAGCGCAGTACTAGAATAGCAGCGGTTCGATGCACTGAAAAGGGAAATGCGTGCGCAACACCCGCATGATGGTGGGGTATGCATCAAGGAAATTTTGAGGACTAGCACGGTTGCAGAAGAATGATGTGCCTATGATTTGGGAAACCACAAATACGGCTAGTCAACAAATATGACGGACGAGATGATCCATGCACGCACCTCGTGAAATGGACCAAGGCCTATGGGGAAGAGCCACAACCTGAATGGGTACATTTATTCTACCATAACCTACACGTCATACCCATGAATTGGTATACGGAAACAGAGCTCCACCATGGTAAGGGTGAATGGGATGTCTTGCACGAGGGATTCTTGCTAACATTCACATTTGAAGATTGTTGGTCGGATACTGTTGATGATGCGCTACAAGCAATAAAAGCTGTTATCTTCAAAATATCACAGGAGCCAATGGGAGTACTTCATCTAGAATGGGTGACACAGTTAAGCAATGCACTGGAGTGTTATAATGTAAATGTTGAAGAAGATGATGAGATCCCACGAAACCTTAACATTTCAGAAACGAAGGGTTATCGTGAGGTTCGCGGACCATCACTTGAAGACCCCGACATCACTGCACCACTAACAATAGGGACTGTGCTGAAGGAATACTCAATCCAATAGAAGAAGGAATTAGTGTTGCACATGACAGACTTTTCTGTCATCGCGGGGCACCTCTACAAGATGGGAAATGATGAAATATTGCAAAGATACGTACCTGAATTCGATCGAGGTCAGATCCTCGCAGAAGCACATGGGGGTGCTGCAGGAGGACACTATACAAGACACGCGACCACATAGAAGATTCTTCGCATAGGGTTATGCTTTCTGACCCTGCACTAGGATTCAAAAGCACACTATAAGGCCTGTGATATATGTCAAAGGATGGGAAAACCATCATGAAGGGACGAGATTCCACTAACTCCCCAAATGACACTCCAACCGTTTGAGAAATGGGCAATGGACTTTGTGGGCCCAATCAAACCTCAGGGAAAGACGGTTGCGTACTACATAATCACCGTGACAGAGTACCTGACACGATGGGTGGAAGCACAGCCAGTCAAGAACTGCATGACCGCTACGGCTACAAAGTTTTTGTTTGAAAAAGTGTTGACATGATTTGGATGTCTGAAAGTCTTAATGAGCGATCGTGGAACACATTTCCTGAATGAAACCATCAATGCGCTCAAAGAAGAGTTCTAGGTGTATCATCAGAAAAGTACACTGTACCACCCACAGACCAATGGGACAGTAGAGGCATTCAATAAAATACTAGAGACCAGATTGACAAAAGTATGTAACGCACAACGGAATGACTAGAACCTGTGCGTACCTACTGTCTTATGGGCATACAGGACAACATGTAAGAAATTGATGGGACAAACACCCTTCCAATTGGTCTATAGTACATAAGCTATCATGTCGATGGAATACATCGTACCTAGTCTACCAATAGCAGCGCTCATAGGCATGACAGACCACGAAGCTCTGGAAGAAAGGCTCTCGCAATTAGAAGAACTCAAGGAAGAACGGTTTCTTGTTGGATTTCATCAGCAAGTACAAAAACAATGTGAAAAGGCATGGCACGACTGCCATATCAAGTTGCACACCTTCAAGGTAAACGACTTAGTACTACTGTATAACAGTAAGTTTGTAAAATTTCTGGGAAAATTCAAAATGCACTGACTAGGACCATATGTGGTCAAGGAGGTCACAGATGGAGGCATAGTCCAGTTAGTCAAACTAAATGAAGAACCCTTCCTAGGCAAAGTAAATGGTAGCCGCTTGAAACCCTACACGGGTGGGCTGGCTCTCTAATTAACCAGTCGATGCACAGTCTTCGTGACCCGAAGAGCTGGACAAGGGCATGGGACTATAAACATATGAACTAGATGCCAGTACCAAGGAAAGGACATGATTCAAACACGAATGATTCAGAAGAAAGAATTCAACAAGTCCAGCAAACCACAGAACAGTGTGCCACGAACCTCCGAGAAGTATGAGACCAGTTAGAGAGGCTCCGCGCCAAGGTCGCCGCACTAGCAGAGTGACTCGGGATGAGTCACGATGATTGTGTTGGGGGCGTGTTGAGCATGGAATCCCCCCACAACATGTTTTGGGGCTCAAAGCCGAAGTTTTAGTCAAAGGTTTTGTAAGACTCCACGATTTGCAAGCGCGGAGCGTGAAGTATAGGTTAAGTCATAGGGCTATCCTCCCTAAAGTAATGTAATGTAATGTAAAGTCATGTTGGCCTACCCATGGTCCACAGACCATGGGATTGTATAAATAGAGTGAGGCTCTAAGTTGTAAAGATAGCGAAGGAAGAAGAGAAAATAAGATGAATGGTTTGATATTAGAATAGGAGTCTAAGTGTTTTGGGTCGTAGTAGTAGGAAGAGGCTCTACAGCTGAGTGCACAGAGGCCTAGTAGAGTCTGCAATTGAGTGCGCGGACCCCTGTAGCTGAGTGCATAAGGCGGTGTCGAGTTTGTAATCAAGATTGAATATTAATAAAGAGAAGTTGATTCTTATTTCTATGTATCTGTTGTGCATTGCCTTCTTTACTGTTATACTATTTTCTTCATCGCACGCACTAATATGATTGCTGAATATGCTATAATAATAATTAGTATTACATAGAAAAGTTAAGAAACTAGATAATAATATATTAAATAGAAAAGGACTTGGATATTACAGGTTGCACCCTGAGTAGGGCTGCGCGGAAGCAACATCTCAAGTTGCGAAGGGATAGCAAGTGCGCATAGTGACATGCACACAGGGTCAAACCATGGACCCCCAGAAGCTCATCAAACATCCCCATGGTGCAGAAACTTGGTTCTAGAACCCTCCCATACTACTTCAAGCGAGACCTCAGTCCGCACTCCACAGACTGTTGCCAAAAGGGCCGGTAGTACCAAGATTTTCTTGGCTGAATAACCTCTGAACCTCGGTCAAGACCATACAAGCCAACACCACCGTTGATCAATCCCGCATGATCCAACGGCTGTCACACAATCTCGCATGAATTCTTGCATGAATGAAATCTGACCGAGAGCACGCGAGAAAAGTGGTTTTCCCTTGCTACGTGACACTCACTTAGGCTAATCGCGTGAAATTTAGGAATTTCTCTTACAGCTCTTAGGGTACGCGAGATACTGCTTACCACCTATGAAGACCACTCCATCTCGTCACCCACTCACCAAATATCTTGGTTGATCTCCATTCTTGATCTGTCTCGCTTGATCTAACGGCCATCACGTCACCCACTTGCCAACTAGCTTGGTCGATTTCCACTGTTGATCAATCATGCATGATCCAATGGCTATTGCGCAATCTCGCTTGAATTCTTGCACAACCGATATTTGATTGAGAGCATGCAAGAAAAGTGGTTTTCCCATTCTACTTGTCACTCACTTAGACTAATCACGTGAAATTTAGAAATTTCGCTTATAGCTCTTAGGGCACGCGAGATACTGCTTACCACCTACGAAGACTACTCCATCATTCCTCACATTTTCCACCCTTCTATCGACATGTGACTTGTTGTGATCCATCCATCTATTAGTGTAATCTCCTGCAATAAGATATCGCTACTCATATTTCGTTAATACTGTTCGTTGATCCGACTGATCCAACGGTTCCTGTGCACTGCTGCTTCGTTACATCTTCCTTTCGCTGATTTCGATCTTCGATTGCTCTTCTTCTTGACTCCTTCTTGAATGTTGTTCTACGTATTATTTAAATGCTACCACTCTTGACCTTTTATTTGGTTACTCAATCAGACTCCAACACTGTCCAATCATCGCAATGCTCCTCTGAGCACTGTCCTCTCTCTTGGATTCTTGTTGATTCCCTGCAGACTTATTTTATGTAGAATTACTCTAATCGACATAGAGTTCATAATTAAATTACTCAATACACATCACACTATCCAAACACTCCATAGACCTTCTAGCCATCCTCAACCACCTTCCATCCACCTATCACATCTACAAGAAAAATTAAATTGCATGCTTGATTTTACCAAAAAAACCAAAAAAGTGAAAACAAATTTAGTTTAGTTTCCTTGCTTACACATTAGTATGGTTTGATGCTCTTTACTTCTGTAACTTAGATAGTAGCATTAGGTTAGTGTTGATTTGGAAATTCTTCTTAGCATAACTGCTTAAATGGTTAATTAGGATATGGTGTGTTTTAGCATTACATGTTGTTTTCCTCATTACTATAGTAGAGTAGCTTTGTTATAATAGATTTGCTCTTCTTCCATCAAAGAATCAAGCTTATTATAACTCTATAGAAGTTTGATTTGGAACCCCTGGGGTCTCTCACTAGATGAACAGTGACAACAGGCAGGACCTTCACTTTTACTTGTGCATAGAGCACTATCACCTCCAGGTTTGTACAAACCCCGGATTGATAAGTAAAGCTGGTAGCCCAGGAGTTGCAACATGCTTGCTACAATACTTGCACTCATCAAACTCTCTTATAACTGATAACGCATGTTTCTCTCTGATCCGAAGCTTGTCTGAGACCCCCTGATGAAGTGCATGAAGGGTCTGAATAGGCAGCACAGCTAAGTTGATACCCACCTCCTTGATCTATCTGAGCAGGCTGTTTGCTTCATATGCTTCTGCACATAGTGATCCCTCTGGTAATGGAATGCCTCTAAGGTCCAAATTCCTATTGGTTTCTAGCACAGTCATGCTCCCTTGCTGCAAGCTCGCTTGAATCCCGCTCTCCCATCACATGCTCACTTGAAGTTGACCTGTTTGAATCTGCAAGTCATGCAGATCCTTCTGCATGCTCCCCAGCATCTGCATGTATTGTTTCTTGAACTGTGTCCACAACTCCATTGTTGTGTTGCAAACCTTGTCTCTGATCTCCTCCAAGTCCCCATCAGTGAGGACCATTGGATCCGCATGTGCATGCTTATCAGATTTTTTTTCTTTCTGGGCCTGGAAGTGGTCTCCTTAGTCCACTTTTGCAATTTAAAGGGGGTGATCTACTTCACCACACTCCTTCTCCACCCTCCGCAGCTCCTTCATGTCCATAGTATGTTGAGAAGTAGACTCCTCAACCTCCAGTGTGGCCTCCTTCATGGCACACTCCTTGTCAGCAACTTCCTTCTTTTTTTGTACTTCCTTCTCTCAAGCAAAAACCTACTTAGGTTCCTTTTTCTTCTGCACTGCTGTGGCTTGCATGGAGGAACTTTCCCTGACCATGCCCATTCCTATGCCAATATTTGATGGCTTTTGTCATTCACCTACCATTTTCACACAACTTCATGTACATATGCATCCATGACTAGGTATGGCAACTTGTCCCATACTTTCTTACGATCTCGCATTGCGCAGATGGATACGTTATGAAAATCCACTTTAAACTCCGCATAAGACTCCAATTTCCCAAACATGGTAGGTGATAGCCTTGACCACTGGCTAATCAATGTGTGAAGGCCCATCTCGACCAATACCCAGAATATCTTTGTTTCCATGGCCCTCTCTGGGTCCTTCATTTCCCACAGTGAAGCGAAATTCGTTGCCTCCGATAACCTAGCGTCTTGTGGAGGGAAATGGCTGTCCTCTGGGATCTTCCACGTGACAATGGAAATCAATAACAACAACCAGGCATAATGGAATTCCTTGTCATTGTCTTATGCTTCATGAAAATTCAACATGAACTCTTTGCAGAGGTACTTCGCCTAGTTGTACTGCACCCCCTTTGCACACTGTGCAACTAATGAAATAACTAGCATTTGTACCTCGTCTGTGCGACTCTTTCTCATGATCTTGAAAGATAATATCTAACCATCAAACTGTACAGCCTTATCTGTGATGGAATGGATGGAGTATCCGCGTGACTTCTTTATCAAGCCAAACTCATTCTTCATTCTATCGTGAGTTGATTTTCTTTACTCTTGCCTCCAAACTCGTCAACTGGGTCCACCCCTTGGTATGGAAATCTTGTGATATGGTGGATTATCATATCTATGATGGGGATGGGCTCTCCCAGCCAGAGACTCCCATCATGCACTGACTTAATTAATTGGTGTACGCACACCATGTTGATAGTGTTTGGCTAAAGTGTGGTACCCACAAAATATTCAACAACCCGAGTTTTTCAATCCCCTGACCCACTTCATAATATCCAGTTACGTGACTCTGGTCTCCTCATAGTATATCTTCGTCAAATATTTATTTGTCACTAAATGTGGGAATTTATCATGATTATCGAGATCCCAATCCTCCATCTTGTGTGCGGGAATGCACCTTAAGAGCGCACCTTCAAAGGGTACTTTATTCGGAAATAGTGGTGTGGAGACCATAAACTTTCCATAATCGAGATCGTTGGGAACCTTTGCTTTGCCCTTTCGCGGAGGGATATACTCTGGGAGCCTATGATAGGCACGCCCTCTTCAGCATCCAACTCTTCAACCTCTTCGTGAAGCTCCTACTCATCAATATTGAGGGGTTTGTATGGCTATTTCAACTTTTCCAGCTTCTCTTTCTATCAAACCTCTATAGGGTTCTTTCACAGTGACTGCCTCACCAGAACGGCCTATGGTTTCTTTTGTTTCTCCTTAGTAGCGGATGGTTTAGGCCTAAGTGACCTCAGAGCTGTAGGCACAGTTGATGTAGCTTCCATTTCTGACGCAATTTTAGGGGTTGTGACTTCTGAGACATCGGCTTTAGAGACAATGAATTCTACGGGATCCGTCATTTCCTCAAGGATGATCATACAAATCTAATCATGTAATTTTGCACACCCCAGCTGTGAAAAAAGGTCCTCCCAATCTTCTCAATTCATAGACTTAAGGCAAGAAAACTCAAAAATAATTTTCAGAAGGTAAAGTGTTCTATTACAGGCCATCATGCCATATTTATAGGCAATTTCAAATTCAAATCGAAATGTTCCCTCCAATTTATGATCATAAATGCATCTTTAATGGCAGATTGCTAAAGATTTGCGCCATAAATCCAGCCTACATGCTCCTCCTAATGGGATATTCACCATCCAATCAGCTACAGTGCATCCAACGTCTCTTTTTGGACCCTGCTACGTGGCACACACCTCCATGGCACAACTCTCTTAATGCATCTCCTCCTGGTGCACTTCTAGCTTCCCTCGCGCAACCCCCTTACTTTGTTTTCCTGTTCTTTTGGGTAGTGTAGTTTATAGTCCCATAATCCCTTGTTGCTGCCTGGAGTACTAAGACTATCCTGCTATCATGTAGTGCATAGGGTTAGGATCCCCTTGATATAACTTCAATCGACTTCCATTGAGTCTTCCCAGAAATAATTCCCAATTTAGCTTCACGAGTTGAACTTCACCACAATTTGTAATTTCCTTGACTACATAGGGTCCCAACCAGTGCATTTGAAACTTCTCAGGGAACTTCATGAACTTGCTATCATAAATTAAGACCAAATCATTCACCTTGAAGGTCTGTAGCTTAATATGTCAACCATGCCATGCCTTTTCACGCTTCTTTTGCACCTGTTGGTGAAATCCTGCTAAAAAGTTGTCTTCTTCTAACTCCAACAACTGCGTGAGGCACTCCTCCATAGTCTTGTGGTCTACCATATCATTCATGCTACAATCCACAATATGGGGATAATATACTCCATAGGCATCACAAATTTTATCCCATATAGCAGCCTGAATGAGGTTTTTCCTATCAACTTCTTACACGTCATCCTATAAGACCATAAGACTGCTGGTACGCACACATCCCAATCATTTCTCTGCACATTGCATACCTTAGTTAATTTATTTCCTAGAATTTTATTGAATTCTTCAACCATACCATTTTCCTGAGGATGATAGGGCATACTCTTCTGATGATAAACCTGAAATTATAAGAGTATCATGAAAATAGTTTCATTGAAAAAGTGTGTACTCCTGTCACTCATCAGTATCTTAGGACACCTAAACCTTGTAAAGACATACTCAAATAGGAACTTTGTGGCTGTAGCAGCACTACAATCCTTCATCATTTGTGCTTCTGCCCACCTTGTCAAATACTCTATCACATTAATAATGTATCGTGCACCCATCGTTTTTCCTGGTGGCTGTATTGGTGCCAAAAAGTCAATAGCCCATTTCTCAAACACCTATAATGAAATCTGAGGATTCTGCTAGAGTCCTATGATTCAGAGGATCAAATGATGATTGAAAGTTTCCTTTATCATTTCTAACTGTAAAATAATATTGCATATTTAACAAATGATTTCCAAAAAAAATTATATTATAAATAAATATAAAAAAATGAAAATAGGTTATAT